>OU343225.1:78618380-78858390 GCA_910596185.1 Chrysanthemum makinoi | reverse complement strand
GCAGAACTATTTAAAGAAAACAATTTCTCTACACTGGGGAGATTGTTCAAATCAAGGAAATTCTTCTCACAAGAAAGAAGAATGTCAGAAGACGTCAAAGCTACTATTACATCAGCACCTTCACCGTTTGCATTCATTCATCACCAACACTTAGGGGGAGATTGTTGGAATCACTCCTAAACCTAAATTCAAGTGTTAGTGATTCATATGTAATAGTTAGCTTAATATGGCCTTTATGTTAGTTATTAGCTTAGGCTTATGTAGAAGGCCCATAAGCCTAGGCCCAAGTCCAATAAGGAAAGGAAGGGACTAGGAGTGTTGCCCTAGCTCCCTCTCCTATAAATACTCTTGTATAACCCTCACTTGAGGGTTGGTTGTTCAATTTATCTTTTATTCATACTCTACGCATAACCTTTCTCTACTTATACGTGTGTGGGTGTTTGGTTCGTTGTTCATCCGATCCTTTCTCTTCACTATTTCTTCTATTGATGCTTGTGTTACATATATGGTGACCTAACACATTGATATCCCACTAAACCCTTTGTTTCCCTACCGTAAGCCTAACGTTACAACCCTTTAAAAGACCTTTTGGATAGTTTTTCCTAGGTGCTTACGCCAAAAGCGATGGAGGTTTGATCTAGTCTCAAGCCTATGGTAATCTATGTACTAGGACCGGTTTATGAGTGTTTATCTTCCATTTCCAACTTGATATATTTTATATACACCATAGAGATGAAAGTATCCAAACACCACTTGTGAGGTGCTAGTATGTAATTTTCGTGCTTGTTATGACTTTTGCAGGGATTATACGTGTTGTGAATTGTTCTAAACTAAGGCTTCATGACCCCTAACTTATAACTTAATTGGCTAAAAGCACATTTGCTTGAGGACAAACAAATACCAAGTGTAGGGATATTTGATAAGGATTTAAAATGTACACTTTTGAGGGGTCATTTAAGCCCTTAATCGATCACTTTTGTATCCGTTACTACTTAATTTCGTTCCTTTTCACTTTTTAGGTCTCTTTAAGGCAAATTGCTGGAATGACACTTATTCGGAAGAAAAGGCGCGAATATATGAAGAAAATGGCCAAAGTCAAGAATCAAGACACTCAAGCTACTGGAACTGAAGTTGACGGCGTCACAGCCTAATATCGACGCCGTCGCAACACACCTTGAGACGACTCAGAGAGCAAATTGCTATTTTGCACTTGACGGCATCAGGTTTAAAAGAGTAGGGCGTCACAACTCAGATGGCCTAGATTTGGATCCCGATGGCGTCAGAAGTGAAGCCGACGGTGTCACAAGCATAAGGTGACACCGTCACAGAGTTGACGTGGCCAAGACAAAAACCTAATGGCGAATAAAGACCAGACGGCGTCACAATTAAAGAGTGACGCCGTCGCATATTGTAACTCTATATATAGAATTCGGATTTTCAGTATTTTAGAGAGGCAGTTTTGTGGAGTAAAACCTAAACCGAAGTTTGGCTGTCTTGGGCAGTATCTTAGGGTTCCATACCCTATTTTACAACAAGATAAGTGATTTACTTCATTAATTCAATTATGTCTTCAATTGTTTGTGTGTATGCATGCATGTGTTCCATGTCTGACTAATTTACTTGTGTGTTTGCTTAGATCTATGAAACCTAGGTATTGAATATTGATTGGTTGTCTCTTATCTTAATTGTGATTGACCTAGTATTGCGATAGGTCATTCGTTGTGTTTTTAATGCTTGAGTAATCTTTGTGAACATTAGTTTATAATCACCTAGAGTTATTGTAGTCTAACATCCAAAGATAACCTTAGAGTTAGTTTATGAATACTAGAGATTTCATAGGCAATAACCTTAAGGTAGTCTCAAAGAGTTAGGGAAAAACGCATACCCTACGACCTTAGAAGACACAACGCTTTAACAATAAGGACGTGACAATTCAACCATCAATAGGAGATAACTAGGGAGTAATAGCATCTAAGTAAACACATTTTTAATCATCATAAGAGCACACAACAATAGATATAGACTACACTCACCTTAGCTTAGTTAAATTAGATAAGTAGAGTAATCGGTAGAAATACCAACCCCCCAAATCCAATACCCCGAGATTTGTACCATTCAATTTCCTTAAAAATATAAAAAAGAATAAAAATAATCTTTCTCAACCCCAACCTTAGCGTAGTAATTTCTCACTAGCATTCCTATTTCTCTAGAGAACGATATCAATTCCCGAGGCTTACCCTAATACTACACTACAACGATTAGGTTCACTGCCTCGGGTGTTGAAAAACTTGCTCGACGAAAAGGAAGTTCCTTTGACCCCGAACGCGCGTTGTACGCGTATTATCTGCCCGAGAACAAACTGCCCAAGAAGCAGCTTCCTTTGTACCCGATATCGGACAGAGTTGTCCGAGATCTTCCCTTAGTTCTGTCCGAGATCCACCACGATAGAAAAACCATAAACTTGTTACCAATCATATTCGACCAGGAAACTTGGAACAAAAAACCAAAACAAAAAAATACTAAAAGCATTTGGCTAAATCGAAGCAAGGTTTAGGATTTGTGAAATCAAACTAGAAACCCTAATCGATTTTAGGATATCTGATTAGGTATAAGATAGATCGATTGCTTGGAGTGGATTTTAGGGATAGTAAATCGTACAATGTATGTGAGGGTGTGTTTGTTTATATAGCTCAATAGCCGACCTATGGCTTGGGCTTGAGACTTGGTCGACAAGCAACAAAACAAACACCCTTATAGCCCGATCGTTTACTAGTGTCTAGGCCCAAGGCTCACTAAAACAGACCCACATAGAGTTGAATAAAGTCCATGGGTCGCTTAAAAGGATCGGGTCACATGCATGCATAAACGGGTTAATATATTCAAGTAATTATAACGTTCGTCACGTACTCTCATGTTTAACGTGTGTGCCCCCATAGGCTCACACACTTCTAGTCGTTTACGTGTGGTTTTAACTCCCACAACACTTCTCTTAAAAATTCCTGTGATTCTGGAATGGATATTGCTGTTTGGAAACCTATCAATTACAGAATCAGTTTTTGGTCATGCCAGCTATTATACATAGTCTATACGAAAATGTTTTTGGGTTATAGGTTTTATACTAACAGTAGCGACCCTAAGATTGTTTAGATTACATATTTTCAAAGTATAAGTTGATCTTATGTCAAGTCGGTATTTTTAAGTTCATGGGTTTGGACTTTAATGAACTCCAAAGCCCAAACCGTGTGCTACCTTGTAAATTGGACTCGTGTAGCTATACTTGCCAGTTTCCATAGTGCACATCAACAAACCAGGGGATCATGCTTGGTATGAGCAACACAACTCTTCCCAAAGATTTCACTTTTCCACACTCACTTTGATGGTCAAGAGAAAAACAAATGATACCTCACGGATGATATTTTTGCCATTTGATATCAGTTTCATACTTGTCAAGATCTCTAAAAGTACAACTCCAAGTCTATACACATCACTCTTGTCTGTCAGCTTATCGGTCAATAAGTATCCAGGATCAAGGTAACCTTGCAAGACATGAAATTATTTTAATCAATGACATTGAGAAAACTAAACAAGTAAGCAAGATTTTTTATTTATCAAATATTTGAATCTTGATATAAAGCTCGTCTTGAATTCCTACCAGAATTTACCCATTTTGATCTATTACCCAACCCGCCCATTTTGGCCACCTCTTACCATTCACACACGATTTACCCCCAATAACAACCTCTGTCACACAATCTCATCCCGAAATGAGACATGATCATCAGGCTTTGATATTCGCAAATCTAGGACCCGGTGAGTAGCCCAACCTTCATTGAGGCCAACTACTAAGCACTCGAGCCTTTAACGAAAGCCTGTAGAATACAAGCCCTGGGCATGTAAGCACAAGGGGAATTGAAATACTATAGTATCGATCACAATGAAATAATTGAAACGGAACCAATACCTCCCACTAGAAGAACGATGCGCCCTACCTCTGGGGAAGGGTCTCCAACCATTCGAAGTCTAAATGAGAATCCTCCTACAAGAAGCAAACTCAGAGAAAATGTTGGGGGTTAATCTACCTCCTCTATTAGCCGCACACTTGTGAAGAAGAGAAGCTAGTGTTCCGTTACAGCCTTCACACGCATCTGGCGTTGAAGGTAGTCCATTCTTGGCAAATCTGAGAGGAAACCTTCCTCCCCATGGTATGTATTCCTCACTCCAAACTCAGTTTTATCCATGCGGTTTATATCCTCCTTTGAATGGACAAACCAACAATAATAACTTCCCTAACCACTATGGAACTGTACCTTTCGTGCTATCTCCTACATACATACCATATCCCGGGGGAAAACCCCGATTTGGGCACCCTCTCAACCTACTCCACGCACCTAAGCTATATCCCATACAACGCTGCTCTTGTATATAACCACCAGAATTGCTTATACCCAGGACCCATGGGAGCCGTTACACCTCTCGGGAAATGGGTTAAAGACTAACCCTTACCCGATGTGTTGAAAACACCTTCACACAAGAGCTTTGACCAGGAAATATTGGGAAACATGGCCAAATCTCCAAGAGAAATATTGGCAACTGAAAAGGTGTCGAGGGCTTTGCGAATCACCACCTCGAATGACAGCTAGAGGGAAAAATAGAGACCCGAGCAAGTTTTGCCACTTCTATGAAAGCCACAGCCATGAGACGAATCACTGCAGGGAATTGAGAAAGAAAATCAAAGAAGCTGTTAAATCCGGGAAATTGGCACATTTGGTGGAAGACATAAAGAAAAGGAAAGAAAAGATGACCGATACCCAAATGAGGGAATGGAAGGAGGAAGATAAGAGAGCAGTTACAGTCGAAACACCCATACTTATGGTCTAGCAAAATGATCCAAACACTAAGATAAAGGTGGCAGAGCATGAGCTGTGCTGAATCGATGAAATAACTTTTACTTCGGTGATCAACCAAACTCCCTCGATAAACCCTGTCGTCATCAAAGTAATGATCAATGGAAGGCAGGTCAACAAAGCATATATGGACTGTGGAAGCTCCTGCGAAGTCATATATGAGCATTGTGTCCTCAAGCTTAAATTTTCAATACGATCACAAAGGGTAGATTCGAAAGTACCTCTAGTAGGATTTTCAGGATAACAATTATGGCCTTTAGGCAAAGTACCTTTGGAGATCACGATTGGGGAAGGGAAATTTTCAAGAACAGAAGTTCTTTCCTTCGTAATTGTCATATCAGAATCCCCCTACAACCTCCTGTTAGGGATATCTTCCCCTAAACTGGAATTTGACTAGGTTAAGTTCAAGTTTCTTGATAGTACAAAAAACCTGTATGAAGAAACAATGCCAAAACATGTCATCACAATAATAATCCGCTGCACATTTACTAATCTTCTTCCCCATCTAATAGGGGCCTTGTGCAACGCGTAGACGCTTCCCCTCAAGTGATGCATGTAGATGGTAAGTAAATAAGCTTCCCCTTAAAATATACTAACCATCTCAATTATTTTATTTATTTTTTATTTATTTTATTTATTTTATTTACAACTAAAAAAAAGAAATAAAATGCAACAGCAGAAAAATCAAATCAGCAGCAGAAGCCAATAGTCTACCAGTAGGAACGGAGAACCAGTAGAAACACCAACGCATGCGTCTTATTTCTTGTACTATCCACGTGACTCCAAATCTTGATAAACCCTCAAATAATATGAGACACTGAGCACAATAATGGGACTCCTTAAAGTGATAGCAAATGTGAGCATTAAGTACTTTTAATCTGTAGATCACACCCCTTCATTAAGTACCTTTAATCTGTAGATCTCACCCCTTCGCTAGATTTATCAAGTCTTTGTCACACCATTAATGTACGAACAAGTTACCTCAAAAGTGTTCCTGCTCACTTTGAGATATGATAAGACACGCACCTGATCAACCAGTAGGAACTCCAGAATAGCTAGCAGCAACTGATCAGCAGAAACCAATATTACCAGCAGGAACCAAATCAATCAGCAGGAACCGACCATCATGAACCAATATCAGTAGGAACCGATCAGAAGAAACTGATACTACCAACACAACCGATCATTAGAAACCGATACTACCAGCCAGTAGAAACATCAAATCAAGCCGAAAGTATGTTAATTACTAGGGTTCATCGTTGAATTAAAATTCAACTCACCAAGACTAGTAAAACATTAGAAGCACAAACTGTCAAGACCAAAATTAACATATACAACAACCGATCATGAAAAGTATACATGTTATCCAACCAAAATTAAGTTCCCACGCTGCCATAAATCAACCAGTACAAAACTCGAACAAAATACCAAACGAGATAGATCAAGACAAATAGCTTACCAGTGTCAAATAGAAATAATAGCAGTACACACTCAATGTAACAAATAATCAATATTGAGGATACCCCATGAAATCACGTGCCCAATTTAATTAAACCTTCTCATCAGCGCATGACCAACTAGTACTTTGACGTCTAATTGAGCCTCACCATATATGACCCATCACGTGATCAGTACAAACGAGGGACCAATCAGCAGCAACAAGTCAGTAGAAATATAAACCAATATATGCCCATGTGAACCATCAGCTGCAAGTTAGGCTCACGTGATCATAGTATATCATGTACAAAAAGACCACCAATCAGATCCACTAGTAACCCCATGTGAATACCTCGCCCTCTATTGTGCCACATTAGTCAATCAATAGAACAAAACAGTAGGAATAGATAATGTGATCAGAAGGAATGAGACCCACGTAACCCATTAATTATACTGAATCCATACGTGACTCTAATTTATTTGACTAATCGGAAATAATAGATCCACAATATCAACGAACCAAACATAATTCTACTCGTGTACCAATAAAATCATTGACCATTGAATGTTATGCCCATGTGATCACGAAATCAGTACAAATATAAACCACCATTCGAATATAACTAAAACAAAACTTAGCCAATAAATTATCCCATGTACAATCAGCAGCAACAATAATATATTAGCCAAAAAAATATCTTTGACCCATCATTGATGACTGCCCCACGTGATCAGTACGTTTAAACCAAATTCAACATCACAAACGAGTGGGGCCAGTACAAGCTTTTTGCGTTTTATAAAACATTCGAATGAGTAGGGACCCCAATAATAACAATGAAAGACCGGCATCAATGAATACGTTTGAGATCAAAATTCATTTTTACCGACAAAATGAAGCCATATAAAAATAAAGACTACCCCATAATTTTCTTCGAAGCTGTGTCAATTCATCATCAGATCTTCTTTTTCTTGCCAACAAATCTCCTTTTTGCCTGCTGCCTCTCTTATTTTTCACATCTGCTGCAAAAACCCTAATTACCGGAAAACCTTATCAACCCTAGATCGAGAGCCACGAGGCTCTGATACCAATTGTAAAATCCAAGATCCGAACTCAACTAGGGTATGAGTAACATTGATTGATTGAATGCACAGTGGAATAGAAATGACGCAATCAATATCACTAATAAGGTTTTCTTTATTGAATATAAAAAACTACTACAACTACTAATATACATGACGCTAAGATCGTCTGTCTAGACTCTCATTAGAAATGAATACAATGAAAATAAATGAAAGGGATGAAGGAAAGGGAAGATTTGTAACTAGATGCCTACCCTCTTTATATAGGAGAGGGAGGTTACAAAAACCCTAGAAATAGCTTACTACCAAACTATTATTAAATTATCTATAAGGCCCTCATTGTTTCTTCTTTCTTCATTCTTGCTCGTTTTGTAATCTGCAATTCCCAACAATCGTCATATCAGAATCCCCCTACAACCTCCTGTTAGGGAGGACAACTATGCAAAATATGGGAATCGTAGTGTCCACCGTACACGTGACAATAAAGTTCCAAACGTCATTGGGAACAGGAACAGTTTACTCAAGCTATGATGGGGAGAAGATAAAAGACATCAACAAGAAGGCCAAGAATAGCCCTCTAGACTCTTCAAAAGCAATCCTTAGTTGTTCAGATGCCAAAGAACGTGTTATAGTTAATGACTCATTTCCTAAGCAAACGGTGGTAATCGGCAAACAGCTTCCGGCAAGCTTCAAAATAGAATTGTGAAGCCTTCTTCGAGCTAATGCAGATGTCTCCGCATGGACATATGCGGACATGACTGGCGTTCCTCGAACACTGATGATCGACAAAAAACCCTTCAACATGGAACATCGACTCAAACAAGCATATTGACGCGATAAAACAAAAACGACAGGGTTTAGCCTCCGAAAGAAGTGCAGCCGCCTGTAAGGAGGTGGACAAGCTTACACAAGCAAGAATACTCATGGAGGTAAAATATCAGAGTTGGGTTGCAAACGCAGTGATGGTTAAAAAAAGTGACGGGGGGTGGCGTATGTGTGTCGACTTCACTGACATCAACAAAGCATGCCTAAAAGATTGTTATCCCTTACACGAGATCGATTGGAAGGTTGAATCTCTTTCCGGCTTTCGCCTAAAATGTTTCATAGACGCATACAAGGGGTACCACCAGATACAAATGGCTAAAGAAGATGAAGAAAAAACCACTTTCTAGACCGGTAAAGGTGTCTATTATTATGTAACACCCCCAAAAATTCACAGCGGAAGCGTTCGGGTCATGGGGTGCTACTAAATCAATATACACAACACAAGGTAATAAAGAATGGAAATTCTATTCCATTTTCAAAATATAGATTAATTTAAGGAATAGTTTTACATCATTGTTTCAAAGTGCGGAAGTAAAGCCCATAAAAATATATGTTGTCCCATTAAAATTTGTATTAAAATGTTTGGAAACACTTCGGATGCCAGTCTTCAACGAATGCCTTTGCCCACGCCAATAAGTAAACCTGAGAAAAACATGCTAAAATGTCAACACAAAGGTTGGTGAGTTCATAGGTTTAAGTTATCAAGTTTTCAAGTTGGACCACAGTTGCACATATAGCATCTCCGTGAATGACACTATATGCAAAAAGGCTATTACGCTAGTACCAAGTTCATGCGACCGAAACTACGACAGTGTGCATGCATCTAGAAGCATGATAAATAAAAGCCCAGCAAGTGTATTTCCAGTACACTCAATCAATACGATATGATATACGCCCGACGTTTGCCTATCCGGTCAAACTCGAACGGGGGTGTCATCCCCAATAGATCTATTCATAACAATCGCGCCTCCCCAAAGGGAACTAACGGTAGCATAGTTGGGATTCATGGTTGTTTCATGTAATAGTGTTTTCAGTTTTAGGTCCGAAAAGAGTTTTGCATGTTTCTCACCCCAAAGTTTTATAAAGCAAGTAAATAAGAGTAAAAGTGGGGCTATAAACTCACCTTAGCAGTTCAGTGAATAAGACACAAAGAGATCAAATGTGATATAGCAGTGGCTCCTACCCGAAACCTAGAACGAGATGGCAAGTCTTAGTTTATAGTAATGTGTACCCACGACTCAAAGTGTGAAAATAAATTTAAGTGTTTACAAGTGGTTGTGTTTAATGTTGCTTGTGTGGCAGAGTTTACGTTTAAATCATTTCAAAGTGTTTTGTAAGTATTGGCTCTTGGAAAAGATGTGGGAGAATGTATACGAAACTTTCGTATAGAAGTTGGTTCGAATAATGGTTCAAGTGTTATCGAAATGGAAATAAATACAAGTCGAATTAGATTTGTTAGATTTTCGAGGTGTGAAAATATATATACTATATATATTCATCGAAGTTGTAGGAAAATAATATTTTTGTACAAATCTATCATTTATAATTTACATAATGTGGTTGTTATAAAAATGTGTGTTAAATATATTTATCTAGACGAAAAGTGGTAACATATATAAATTTATTAAACTTATAATTGTTTTGGATGAAAAGTGTCAAAATGTTCAACTTTGAAGGCTTGGAGTTGTAAAGATTATTATAAAACTTTTATAAAACTTATGGAAGTAAAGATATCAAAGTATTTAAAGTTGAGGGCTAAATTTGTAAGTTACAAAGGTTGTTAGAGTGTTAAGAGAAAGTGACATATGTTCGGAAGTTGAGGGGCTAAACTGCCAGGTTGCCAAAGTTGTAAAATAACAAAAATAGCAAAACTGCCAACTGTGGGGTTCGAACTCGTGACCATTCGCTTGACAGCCCAACGCTCCAACCATCTGGGCTAAGCTTGTCTCGTGTTTTATTTTACAACATTATAAGTTTTAACCTACGTTTAACTGTTTCAGTTTTTGGTTTAATTCCTTCTCAGTGATTGTCGTGTATGCATGCATCTATATACTTTGAGTTTCTTTCTTAACTGTTTTGTTTTTGTATGTATATATGTGTACGTGTGACGTAAAAATATGTGCATGAGTATGTATAAAAGTGATAACGAAATGAACAAGTGAGAAAGTGTTGAGGCTCACAGTGGGTTTCGAATGAGATGTCGAGTGAATGAGTGAGAAGAGCTCGAGATGGAAGAAACCCGACGTGCCAACTAGCTTTCAAAAGCTTATACCCGACTAGAACCTAAACCGAAATATGCTTCCAAACTTGTGAAAACAAAACCCAAAGAAACTTGTAAGATGATCGACCAATGTGGTTTGCTCCTTTCTTCTTTTAGCTCGAGAGTAACAAAGGTGAAATGAGATATGTTTGAGAATGTGTTTGAGAGTGAGAGCTTGTGAGATAAATGGTTAAGTTTGGAGTCTTTATATAGCCAAAGGTAAGTATGGCTTCCCATTTATTTTAGTAAGCATGCACATGAAATTTGAAAGCATGGGAGGAAGGAGTTAGAACCGGCTTGGATTAGGGAAGCATGGAGGTGAAGTCTTGTCAAGTTTTAATGAAGGAGACATATTGTACCATGGGTAATGAAGTCAATATGGTCCAAGCATGGTTCTTCTCATATTATATATGCTTCATTTCGAGTTCCAAGGTGAAGAAATAGGTTGTGTGAATGCCACGATTTGGCAGAGATCAAATGGGGCATGCGTGATGTTGAGTCCTTATCAAGCTAGGCATGGAATCACTAGGTCTTTTAGGTTTTTAGGTTAAAAGGTAAGTCAATGTTAGGGTATTATAATATATTTAGGGTGGCTAGATTGATGTTCTTGTCTCCTCTTTACACACACATGTGAATAAAGTATGGACCAAAGTGGTGATGGTTTGGTTTTGGTTTTTGTTTGGAGTCTCGCTGGATTCTCAGAAGCAAAGAAAAAGAAACTGTTGGTCTTTTATTTGTCTTGTCACATACATGCATCACCTATAAACAGATGACAAAGTTGTGCTTTGTTTTTGGGTCTTGTACTCGTGGGATCACAGAAATTAGAGAATGACATGCCAAAATGCTAGTGCCAAGATTTGTGTTACTAAGATTCATAGAGGTGCGTTGGGTTTGAGAAATAAAAGGCTAGGACCAAGATTCATGTTGGGTTGGTTTGTACATGAGGGCCCAAGAAATATAAAATGAATTTGATTGGGTAGTGTTGGGCTTAGAGGCCCGGTATAAAATAAAAATATAAAAGTTTATATATATTTATTTTATGTAATTTTTATTATCGAGGTCGAGGTGAAAAAAATATCCCGTAACTTGACGTGATTAAAGTTCAAAACGAAAGAAAAAAAAATATAGTCGCGAAAAATCTGTAGGGAAATTTACGAGTTGTTATATATTACAAGAAGATGCCCTTCGGGTTAAAGAATGCAGGAGACACTTACCAGCGATTAGTGGATAAAGCTTTCAACAAGCAGATAGGAAGAAACTTAGAAGCCTATGTTGATGACATGGTTATTAAAAGCAGAGCAGAGGAAGACTTATTAATGGACATCTAAGAAACCTTCTTTCAGCTTCGGGCAATCAACATGAATCTCAACCCTAAGAAGTGTTCTTTTGGCGTTGAAGAAGGGCAGTTCTCAGGGCATCTCATAAAAGGCATCAAAGCCAACCCTTCGAAGGTCAAGGAAATAACTGACTTGCAACCTCCAAAAACACTAAAGGATGTACAGAGCCTCAATGGAAAGCTCGCTGCTCTAAGTAGGTTTCTGTCAAAAGGAGCAGATAAGTCCCTACCATTCTTTAAAATGCTAAAAGTTTTTGTGGATAAGAAAACTTTCCGATGGAGTCAAGACGCTTAGGAAGCATTTCAGAAAATGAAAGAATTCATAGAATTACTACCAACACTGACCGCCCCAATCGAAGGCGAGGTGTTGTTTATGTATATCGCAGCCTCTAACGAGAGCATAAGTGCGGTGTTACTAGCCGAAAGAGAGAATAAACAAATCCCAATATACCTTGTCAGTAGGGTGTTGCAGGGAGCCGAGATGAATTATCCTGAGTTGGAAAAGCTGGTACTAGCTGTAGTTTACGCGGCAAGAAGGCTTTGACGGTACTTTCAGGCCCATCCTATAACAGTGCCAACAGACAAGCCAATCAAACAGGTGTTGTCCAAACCTGAGAAATCAGGAAGGGTCGCCAAATGGGCTATAGAATTGGGAGAGCATGAAATAATATTCAAAGGAAGGAACACAATAAAAGGAAAAATCTTGGCAGATTTTCTGGCGGAAACACCATCCAATCCGGATAAGAACAAGGTCATCACAAAAACTGACCCCCCCCCCCCCCCAAAGGAAAAAGAATGATGGAAGTTGTACACAAATGGAGCCTCCAGCTCTGATGGATTAGGAGCAGGTTTGATGCTTATCAATTTGGAAGGAAAAGAGTTCACGTATGCCCTTCGGTTTGAATTCGAAACCACTAACAATGAAGCAGAATACGAAGCCCTTTTAGCAGGTATTTGGATAGCCAAAGAAATGGGCATAGAAAACTTGTCAGTACTCATGGACTCACAGTTGGTGGCAAATCAAGTTAAATGGATATTTGAAGCAAGACAAGTTTCCATCAAACGATACTTGGACAAAGCAAAAGCTTTCGGAAAGCTTCAGTACTCATACCATGGAACATGTCCGAAGGAACCAAAACAAGAAGGTAGACGCCTTAAGCAAGATTGCCTCAATGGGCTTCGCACATCTTACAAAGGAATTTTTGGTCGAAGTACTGCCTAAAAGATCCATAGACTGAGAAGAGGTTTCAGATGTAATAATTGAGGAAGAAGAAAATTGGATGACACCAATTAGAGAATACCTAATAAGTGGCATCTTACCTAGCGGATGCAAAATGGCTAGAAATATAAGAATCAAAGCTCCAGAATACCGGTTCATTGGTGAAAACTTATACATAAGATATTTTCTTTCACCATGGCTATGGTGCTTAGGACCTAACCAAGCTTCGAAGATTATCCGCGAAATACACGAAGGTTCATGCAGTCTTCATGTGACACCCCGATCGGTCGTTTCTAAGATCACAAAGCTAGGTTATTATTGGCCTTCGATGCATATGGACGCCGTAAAGGAAATCCATAAATGTGAAGCCTGTCAGATCCATTCAAAATTATTTAAGATGCTGAAGCGGGATATGACATCGGCCACGTCAGCTTGGCCTTTCTGTCAATGGGGAACGATATTGTGAGACCCCTCCCTGAAGCTCCCGGGCGAGTGAGGATTTTAGTGGTTGCCATCGACTACTTCACCAAATGGGTCAAAGCCAAACCTTTGGCATTTATCACTGAGAGGCATATGGAAAAGCTCGTATGGGAGCATATAATCTGTAGATTTGGAGTACCCCATATCATCATCTCAGATAATGGGAAACAATTTGCGAAATGAAGTTTCCCAGTCTATTGCAAAGGTCTAAAAATTCAACAATCTCTCATGTTTGTGTATCATCCTCAAGGTAACGGCCAGGTGGAGGTCACCAATAGGGACATCATAAAAGGTATAGAACGCAGGCTGGGACGAAGCCATTATGGTTGGGTAGACGCATTACCCCAAGTCCTATGGGCCCACATAACACATCCAAAGTCAAGCAACGACGAGACTCCTTTCAGTCTAACTTATGGCTCAGAAGATGTCATTCCGGCAGAAATAAGTGTAGAAACTGAGAGAACGGAGATGATCGAATTGGCAGAGAATGAACAACGACTCAGAGAAAACTTGGATCTATTGGAAGAACGTAGAGAAATAGCTCCAATCTGCAAAGCTAGCTACAAGCAGAAACTCGAAAGGTAATACAACAAAAGAGTCCGGCCCTCTACATTTAAACAAGGAGAGCAAGTATTTCGATTAAACAACGCAAGGAAAGCTGAGTATCTGGGAAAAATGGGACCTACGTGGGAGGGACCTTACGTCGTGAAAGAAGCTTATGGCAAGGGAGCCTATAAGCTCGAAACCCTTTCAGGAGAACCCATCGAAAGCACATGGAATGGTTCTAACCTTCGTAAGTTTTACATGTAAAACTTGCTTTATCTTCATATTCATCTCAAAAGAGGATGATGAGACCCCTTCTCACATGGGAAAAAACATTATGGGTAGGCATCTAAGTTTTCATTATAATGATGTAATCCTTGCCACCATATTAATGATATAACACATTTCTCACAAATCTCTTGTGTCATTTTTTGTTACAAAGACTTGTTAAGCCAAGTCGTATATAAGTATTCGTCGAAAAGATGAAGATAGGTATGTATACCTTCTAGCTCACTATACATCCAATACATTTCATGTTAACTTCCCAAAGACTTCTGTCGAAGCCTTACTGGGAGAAGATGGAGTGAGTCGCGACCCTCCGTCAGCAAGCGAAGTACAACCTGTATATTCTTGGTGTTTTTTGATTTATTTATTTATTTTCAGAATAGACTATCATTTGTACACACTTTCTATGCCTAATAATGCCCACTCTCTATGCTTTATAAAACCATAATTCGTGTTAAAACGACTTATCTAAGTGTGAAAGACGGGCAACGGGCCAAAAAAGCTTACTTGACCCATAAACACTTTCATGTGCATTATTAATAGGTAACACATGTTTCTGATATCATTTTCCTAGATTCTCATTAGAAATTACAACGTCGATATGACGTCGAAAAACAAAACAATCACGTACATTAAAACATAAAATCTTAAACAAAATATATACATACCATTAACAGTAGTGCAAAAACACATATATAACAATCTAAATAACTAATAAGCACTTAAACAAGTGACAACTAAAACCATAATATCCTACTACTGTAATAAACGGTCAACTAACTTGGTGACGTTGAAAGACAAACATCCATCTAAAGATACGTTTCCAGATACCAATTCAAACAACATCTTATCACCCAAATTCAAATCCAAAACATCTTTCACTCGAAACCATTCACTAACCAAGAAAACATGTGCATTGCGGTCTAATTTCCTACTTTTATCAGCATTGATTTTAATTGACATATAAAAGGATCTCCCCCCGGCGCCTTTTACCGACGCCTAACGATAACCAACGCTCATTTGATGACTATGGAACGATGTAAGAATGTTTTGACAATAATAAAAAGAATATCAACAATTAACTACTTAAACATTAATGTATTAATTAAAATAAAATAAAGTCATGCCAAGATATTCCCTGTTGTCAACATGATGATTAACATTATCTATACTACTTATAATGGAGGGATGACCATCTCTCCTAAATTTTTTTAAGATGTCATTAATGTGTTTTTTAAGCATTACAAATTTTAATGCATAATGTATACAATAAATAGCTTTTACTAATTTATCTTCCACAACATTTTACTAATTTATCGCAACGCGCGGGTACCCTACTATAATATTCTAAAGAGTTGAAATATGCGACATGAAACTTTTGCCATCCGAAAATTTATCGTCACATAAAACGTTTTAGATTATAAAGCATGATTTATTGAAATCTTTTATTTCAGGGTATTCGTCACCGCATCGCGCGGGTACCCTACTATTTCTATAATATAGTACTAGTACTAGGATACCTTTATTATAAATGTTACAATTGTTTCCATTATTTAAACATCGTGATAGAAGTTACTTTCATTTATATGAAAATTTAAAAAACACGATATAGTTTTAAAATAACTATTGTAAAATTGATATTTAATTTTATGTCTAAGCTTTATGCATGCACGGTATTCTAACTAATATGTCTTTATGAAACTTTATGTTTTTTTTTAGTTATTTGTCTATTGTGTTGATATAACAAATGTTTCATTAATAGCAAATTTATATTTCACAATTACTTATACTAATGTGGTTCTTCCTATCATCTAACTACATAACACACAAATTATATATATATATACTATTTGTGGTTGAGGGTTGTATAAAAATACATCCTAAAAATGAAGTTGTGTCAAACATTGATTGGTCTAGAAGATGGTATAATACACAAAAACTTGATTTGGCATCACATCATTCGCTGCAGTGTGTTTGCATCTTTCCTGTTCATACATACACTACATTGATGTACAAATACTACATATACAATGTTTGTGGCAGCATCTTATTGGTTCACTTGTGTTGCCTTATTAAATGCTCACCAAAACAATACACTCTCACAAACATGTACACACCGACATACTAGAAAGGGTGTATTAATTGCCAATGTACTACCTTACCCTCCAAACCACATCTATATACCTGCTTTATGCCTAGAACATTCTTCCTGCACATCCAAAAAAACCAAATACAGAAAAAAAATTAGCATCTACATTTGTGGTTGAGGGTTGTATAAAAATACATCCTAAAAATGAAGTTGTGTCAAACTTTGATTGGTCTAGAAGATGGTATAATACACAAAAACTTGATTTGGCAAAGACCTCATTCGCTGCAGTGTGTTTGCATCTTTCCTGTTCATACATACACTACATTGATGTACAAATACTACATATACAATGTTTGTGGCAGCATCTTATTGGTTCACGTGTGTTGCCTTATTAAATGCTCACCAAAACAATACACTCTCACAAACATGTACACACCGACATACTAGAAAGGGTGTATTAATTGCCAATGTACTACCTTACCCTCCAAACCACATCTATATACCTGCTTTATGCGTAGAACATTCTTCCTGCACATCCAAAAAAACCAAATACAGAAAAAAATTATCATCTACATCGCAAAGAAACCAAGCCAACTTTCCAACTGCCAAGAGGTAAGACAACAAAAAAAAACATATCTTCACCCATATTACTGTAGCACAAACAGTTAATACAGGTAGGTGGGTTGAATTTATTATACCTTTGCATATTTATTGATCTCTTTTAAATTCTACATTTATGTTGCTTGCTATCAATTATGATTGATTAGAGTAATATGCTCTTATGTTCTATTATATCTGACATCTCCTTTTTTTTTCTTAAAATGATGACCACAAAGAGAATGAAACAAGAAAACTAAAAAAAATTCTAAAATCAGCTGTTTGTCTTTACAAATAAGTAAGATACAGTGCTACGTTCTTTCGTATAACTTCCTGTCATATGGACAACCATGCAACCACATCCAAGTTTAGTTTAGATTGCAGACCAAATATATGCAAACCATGCGAAAACATATACTATAAGTTTGAACCAGGTTCTGTAACAGAAAAAGACATAGGTGTTGGTATGAATACATCTGGTATGCGACAGATGGTGGGTAACGAAGAAAACTTGTACCATTTGCGTTATAGTTGCCTGAATAAGAAAGAAACTGGAAGTATAGATAGTAGGACATACCAGCTTGGTTATATGAACTTAGACAAAGGACTGTCATACAATGATAGTATGATCTACCACGAAACTCAGTCCTCAAGCAGTAAAACTATGCCACAAACAACAGGGCACATACCACCTCCTTTGTCAACAACCAACGCATACCATCTGCCTGTACAAGAGCAACAACAGCCACAATTATTTCATTACCAACATACAAATGCTGAAGAAGCAAGTACGGTTGTGCGTAAAGAAAAAAAAAACTAAAAAAAGAGCTGCAACTTCGGCGTCACAAAGTCCAAGTGAGAAAAGAAAATGCGTGGGAGCAATTTCAAATGCTTTTACACCGCCTTTTCATGTGCAGCATAACAACAGCTCAACCAATTCAGATAAATGTAATTACAACAAAAAAAAATGATTATTAATATTCAATGTAAGGCAAAAAACACTTCATAATACCATATCTAACAAACTTCTTAATTCCAACTATTGAAACAGGTTACTTAGTTACGCCTCTAGAAGAAAAAAAAGGGGTATTGTTCAGCTGAAGAAGGACAATGGCAGCCACACCAATCTTGGTACAACCACGCAGACGGTCAACACCCTGATGTAACCTCGAGGAGTGACAAACAATCAAAGAAAAGGAATGCAGCTGCTAATTTGCAGGCACCATGTGAAAAGAAACGCTGTCACGGACCATCGTTTAATTCTATTAGGCCTTCGTATGTTGAGCAGCCTCATGATACTACAACCAATGCATACAAAGGTGACTACAAACCTTCTAATAGACATAATATTAATGAAAATGATACTAAAAGTAACTTATGACACCGTACGTGCCTCATTATTTTCATTTTGGATTAACTTAGTTACTTATACTCCTTTCTCACAGATAGGTTGGAACGTCCTTCTATTTATAAGAACAAGAAGACGACTCATAACATCACACACGAACCAGATTCAGAATCCAACGTAACATGTAATTAATTAGTCAGAAAACGTTACAAGTAACAAAATAATCCAATTTTCCCGACTATATTGAAAAAAATATTATCTCAATTATACCAGGCAAAGCAACATCCTCGGGAAATGTAACACAAAAAAGCGCAGCAACATGGCAAAAAAGATGTTTGGAATCCAGTAGATCTACCAAATCCAAGGGCACAACTTCCACAAATACTAAAGGTAAATCCAGTATACATATGCCTTTACCTGTCTTTTATTTCGCTTTTTTTACTATTTTTTTGTTATTTTATTAACCACTACACCTAATACGACAGTTACAACGACAATTTTTAATACTGACTACTTGGAATATGGAACGGCTTCGTATATTGACCTGGGTGACTGTGATTGGAGGTGCCAACATTGTGGCTCGGCCTTTTGGTACAACGAAAGACTGAAAAGCGGTTCCACACGAGGAATGCCTAGATATAATAGGTGTTGTGCAGGCGGGAAAATACAGCTTAAAGAAGAGGTAAGGCCACCAGAAATCATTCGGCAACTGTTTGAGGACAAACAGTTCTTGGAAAACATCCGATCTTACAATCAGATGTTCAGCATGACATCGTTTGGCGCACAAATAGACGACAGCGTTAACCAAGGCAAGGGGCCATATGTTTTCAAGATATGTGGGCAGATTCATCATTGGATTGGATCATTATGTCCACCGAACGATGAAGATCCTAGATTCTTACAGCTATACATATACGACACACAAAATGAAGTTGAAAACAGGATGAAATCGTTCGACGGTCAGAATTCACAGAGGCTTAAACCACAAATAGTTGAAACATTGATACATGTTCTAGATCAACATAATGAGTTAGTTAGGCTATTCAGAGCTGCAAAAGATATTTGTGACAACCAAAGCTTGGCTGATTTCAAAATTGTCCTCTATAATGTGGCCGGTGCTCGCGAATACCAACTGACAACTTCAAACATGGTTGGCGGTATACTATTTGAAAGTGGACCTAACAGTGTGTCTGATTACGACGTTATTATACAAAAAGGTGGCGTCCATAAAGAATAAACAAGCTTCACTCATCTTACATGTCGTTACAGTTTCCACTACTCTTCATCTATGGTGAATCAGGCTTTAATACCAAAATGACTCTTAAACCAACGAATGGAGACGAACGTGGGAAGAAATTATCTATGAACATGTACTACATGTACCAGATCCATGAACGTCCCCACCAATATGGTATACTATTTAGAGGCGGAAGGCTATTCCAACAATATGTCGTTTCATTTCTGTGCATTGGAACAAGATCGTCTTGACTTCATAAGAGCTAAGCAAGGCAAAGATTCGGCATGGTATCTAACAGCATTTACGATGACATTTCCGGGGAGACCATCTGCGGTTCTGAAATAGGCAAAAAGATTATTCTGCCTTCAAGTTTTACCGGAGGTCCAAGATACATGTACAACCACTATTTAGACGCTCTTGCTATCTGTAGAGTACTTGGGAATCCGCAATTTTTCATCACATTCACATGCAACGTCAACTGGCCAGAAATCCGTAGGTACATGAGAAGATACCCACAGTTGACCAGTGCAGACAGAGCCGATATTGTAGTACGTGTGTTTGAACAAAAAGTCAACGACTTTGTCAGCATACTTAAAGACAACAACATATTTGGACGCGTGAAAGGAGGTACTAATACATTATGCATACAGTATATTTGTCTTATTTTATGAATCACAGAATTCGTTAGCACATTCTAAAAAAAAATTACAAAAGGAAAAAAAAATTGTTCAAACTGACACTAACTTATTCATGTCCTATCTAAAAACTTACTAATACCTAATTTTGTAGTTCTGTACACAATTGAGTTTCAGAAACGTGGGCTTGCTCACTGTCATACACTGTTATGGTTAGACCCAGCCGACAAAATACAATCAGCTGAAGATATTGACAGGTTCATCTCGGCACTAATTACAGCATGAGTAACCGACCCGAGGCTTACAAAGTCGCTTGCAGACATGATGGTTCATGGTCCTGAGTCGCTAACACAAAAGCGCCATGTATGCGTGGATGGTGAGTGCAACAAGAACTTCCCAAAGAAATACAACGACAAGACTTTCTTTGACGACAACGGGCATGTACATTACAGGCGACGAAAAACACACGCTTACGCTACAAGAGGGAATATACGGTTAGATAACAGCTATATTGTACCATATAACCGTTCTCTCTGTCTTATCTTCAACGCCCACATAAATGTCGAATATTGTGGCTGGAGTATGCTTATAAAATATTTGTTCAAATACATTTCCAAAGGCGCCGGATTGTCGCAAAAATTGTAAAGCCCCACGGGTGAAGCACGCTACTGCAACAAACACTCCAAAGATAGAGATAGATGAGATCAAGAACTTTATAGATGGTCGTTTCATATGCCCACATGAAGCATGTTGGAGAATACTAAATTTCCCAATTCACCACAGAGAGCGGCAGTGCATTCTAGCCGTCCATTTACAAGATATGCAACAAATAAACTTTGGAGAAAAGGAACCTTTGGCAGCTGTTGTTGGTGATAATCGACGGAAATTAACGACACTTACTGAATGGTTTACATTCAACAGCTTGTACGAAGAAGGACGTCATTTAACATACTTAGACTTTCCAACTGAATTCGTTTGGTATGACCAGTTGAAGACATGGAAAAAAGAAAACACAAAAGCGATCGTCGGTTGGGAGATTAGCATACGCACCCTGCACTGGTGAGCTTTTCTATTTCGTGATGCCGCTATGTCATCGAAAGGGTGCAAATCATTCATTGACGTACGGAAAGTAAACCGGTGTGTGGTACCCAACTACCGTGCAAGATGCCAAGCATTAGGCCTCCTTGAAGATGACAAAGAGTGGGACACGGCATTGCAAGAAGCCGAAGCATCGAATGATCGAGTTACGGTCTCGTTTGCTCATATTTTAATCTCTGTGACGTCGCAGATCCGCGAAACTTTTGATAGGCATTGGGCGCACATGATTGACGACATTCCAAAGAGAGCAGCTACAATGGCTCACATAAAAGATCTCCACATAAATCACCCAGAAATAAAAGGATATCTTTTATATGAGCTAGAAATAATATTGAACGAGCTTGCTTTGCAGATCAATCACCGACTTTGGTTTCACACCACCACCACAACATCTTATTGACGATCTCAACAACAGATTGTTGATGGAAGAAAAAAATTACAACAGAGATAAATTAAGAGAAGATGTTGCGCTTACGTTGTCAAACTTAATGAAGAGCAAAGGAAGATTTATACACTTATAGTGCAAGCATCAAATGAGAAAAGACAATAATTGGTTTTCCTCTATGGTCACGGAGGTGCAGTGTAAAACTTTTTATGGAAAACGATCATCAACACACTAGCGCTCCAAAGGAAAAATTGTCTTGGGCATGCATCTTCGGAATTGCATCGTTACTACTTCCAGACGACAATGACTCATTCAAGATTCAAATTACCGCTGGAATTGACCGAGCAATCCATGTGTCACATAAAAAAGAACACGCTTTTGTCAAAATTGTTATCAGAGACTGACCTGATTGTTTGGGATGAAGCACCAATGAACGACCGTAGATGTTTTGAGGCTCTAGACAGAACTCTTAAAGATGTCCTAAGCGAACCAGATAAGTTATTTGGCGGCAAATCAGTAATGTTAGGTGGCGATTTCAGACAAACTCTACCAGTAAAGAAAAAGGGTACAAAATCTGATATAGTTGGCTCAGCTATAACTGCATCATACCTTTGGCCCTATTTCAAAATCCACCGGCTGAAACAAAATATGAGATTGACGCAAGAAGGCCTCCGAAGACGAAAAAAGAAAAACACGGTTTGCATCATGGTTATTGGACATTGGAGACGGTAAAATAGGTGAGCCTGACGAAGAAGATCCACAAAATGCTCGGTGGGTTACAATTCCTGCAAAATACGTTATTCCGGATAGTGACAATAAGACTATCGAGCTTATCGACTTTATTTATGATACAGATACCTTGGAGGCACCAAGCTCAAGCAAATTCTACAAGAGAAGGCAATAGTTTGCCCCAAGAATGAAACAGCTGACGCAATAAACAAACAAGTGTTGTCACTCATACATCGGGAAAGCACTACTTACTTAAGCTCAGATGAAGCAATTCCGTTAGGAAAGAATGGTCCTGAAAACGAACTACTATACCCACCTGAGTACCTCAACACGCTTAGATTTCAAGGCTTGCCAGCACACGAATTGACACGAAAATCGAACTCCTATTATGCTACTCGAAATGTGAATTTAGGAGGTGGTCTTTGCAACGGACAAGACTTATTGTAACGCAGTTGCTTTCAAAATTAATTGAAGCGATATCATCACAGAACGAGAATGGGTGAAAAAGTTTTCATTCCAAGAATACCCTTAAGCTGCGAAGATCCTAACTTCCCTTTCATATTCAAAAGAAAACAGTTTCCGATAAAAGTCTGCTATGCAATGACGATTAACAAGAGCTAGGGGCAGTCTCTAAAGAAGATCGGAGTCTACCTTCCGAACCCGTTTTGCCACGGCGCCTTTATGTCGACTTGTCTAGATCTACAACACCCTACGGCCTAAAAATTCTTATTAAAAACGGAATGACATCCCAGAAACCTTAGCAAAAAATATAGTATACAAGGACTTTTTAGAAACGATTCTTAAAACAAAGGTCTTTCAACAAATCACTATATGACACATATAGTTTTACATAGTCTAACTTTTACAGTTGCGCTATCTACATTAACATTGTTTAAAACTAGAGTGCATTTCTTAATTTATTATCATCTACCATTACGACTAACTATACTATTCTTAACTTATTCCAGGATGGCGTTGTCAACCATTAAAGAGCTAAAACCGGGCATGTGACAGATAAAGTTGTTGAACTCAAAGTCTACCGTGCATGGACAGCGAGAGATCCTCCAAGCATAATAGAAAAGGGATATAGAGCAATTCTCTTAGATAGACAGGTAAATATTATCAAATGACTACTGCACCATTTATTATAGTTTTTGGGTAAAAGGGACAACAATCCCCAGTTAAAAAACCATTTATTATAGTTCCACACTCTAATTATCAAATAATTTATACAGGGCGATGCAATACAAGGAAATGCAGAGGCAAACGATATTGAACATTTCAAAGGTATACTTATACCTGGCCAGGCGTACCGCATATCAGATTTTGAATGTGTCAAAACAGAGAATTAACAGCGGACACTTGAAAACCCAACATCCCTCTCATTCAGTCGCACAACAAAGTTTGACACCATAACATCTGAAACTTTTCCGCTCCATTATTTCAACTTCATTTCTTACAATCAGCTACCAGCCAGGATCGTAGACCCTAAAGATAAAACCAATAAAGCATATCCGATACTCACAGGTGACTTTTACAATTTCACAAAAAAGAACCAAGGCTTTTAAAAATAAAAGCATATTTACAGCAAAAGATAATAAAATATACCTCTGTATTTGCAGACTACATTGGATGTTACATAAACTCGGGAGAAGTTGAACGATTGGCGGTGCAATGCGAAACCAAGATCACATACGCTAGGGTCGGCATCGAAAATCTCAAGTAAGTTTCCTAAGTAAGCCTGCAACCAAATTTTACATTAAACATGTTACATTATACTAACACCAGTGGATCTAAAAAACAAAACAAACAAACCGTAACTTTGTGGAACTCACCTTATGGGATCACCTTGCACACACCTTTCCGAAGGACGCCATCGACAAACTTGAAAGGCCAATTATAATAGCGTTTCTTCCCGCAAAGTGTCAAAGTATCGAGACAGAGGTACGTTAACAACAAACAATTTTGACTTACAAGCAACTTACGGTCATAACAAAACAAACTTTAACGAAAACCAATTTTCATTGACACTTTACAACTATCTTCAACCCCCAAGCTACTACTACATAAATCCAAGAATCCCACAGCTAGCGAGTTTCAAGCGAGTAAGAGTACCTCATTTACTTACTCCTATACATACCATCTTGTGTCTTTAAAAGTTCTAATAATATCTACGAGCGGTATAAACAGATGCACGAATATAAGCCACCTCTCGATGTGATCAGGTATCGTTTAAATGATCCAGTGCAAGAAAAAAAAAGGAACCGATTCTCTCTAACACGACTCCTAACTCAGAATCCAGAAACGTATGAGGTTCGTTATTGCTTAAACCACCGTTACAATACATTCATAAGAATAAGCAAATAAAGACACTCATTTTAACAACTTAAGCTACACAAATACAAGGTGTACGCTTCACTTGCGAAGGCACCATTATCGGTCTCAACACAGACCGTGACTGGTACTATAGTTCATGCACTAAGTGCAACCTGAAGGCCAAAAGAGATGATGACGTATATAAATGCAGAGAACATGGGGTTATAGAATCAACAGTTTACAGGTAACAACTTCAAAGCATTAAAGCAGTTAAAATTGTTACAAAATAATTTTTAACAAACTCATCTATATAGGTACAACTTCAAGGTCTCCATAACAGATACAACGGAGACGGCACGGTTTACTTTTTCACACCAAAAGCAGATGCGATAGTAGGAATTGATTGTCCCAGTTTAATAAAATCAATTGCCAACCCGGACTCCACGCATTTTCCCACCGAGAAATTCAACGTCATTGGCCAACAACATATATTCCAGTTCTACTTTAGCCCTACTTGCAAAGAAGGTGTGGTCGAGTTCATCCTTAGTGACATCTTGGATAACATCGAGCAGCTACAACAGGTGGAAGATCGTCCACACAGTAAGGCCATAAAAATTTACACAAGTATTTCTATATTTTAAATAAGGTTTCTAGATTTGTTAAATACTAAAACCACCATGTCGTTATGAGACATAGCGGTCATCGAAACACCGCCACTATCGAGTATACACCAATCGCCAAGCCTCTTCTTGAAAAAGTGAATCATCAAAACAGACCAATTGACCAGCTTCCGGTGAAAAAAATGTACACAAAAAAAGGTAAATTACATAGTCAATAAGATGATGACCACATCTTTTTTTTTCCCCAGGTACCATCACAGCAACAACAGGTGCTACTGAAATAGTTGAAACACCCACCAAAGACAAAATGGCAGTAGAACATCCATCAGGTAACAACACCATTTACACCATACACTAGGTTTTCAGTAACATCTATAAATCAGGTTGTAAATAAAATTGTTATGCCATCATTTATTGTTTACAGACATCATCACAACCGCAGCAGACACTACTGAAACAGTTGGAACACCAACAAAAGACAAAACACCAGCTGACCATCCATCAGGTAACAACCACATTTACAAAATACACTAACTGTTGAAATATAAAATATACACCAAACTAAAAAAACCTCTTTTTTATACACCTATTACAGACCCGAAGACAGCACCAACATCATACACTGGGATGCAGACAAGATCAAAAACAGACATGGGAATTGACACAAGCCAAAAAACCGCTAAAAGAGTGCTTTTCCCAGAAGAAACAACGGATCCCAAAAAAAAAAGAATTAGCATCTACAGGACGCAAAAACCTTTTGTGAACTCTTTAATTTTCACGCTTTACGTGTGGAAATATTTCTATCTTTTGACAACAACTACCAAAAATGTTGTTACTTCTAATCTAAGTCTGTAAGCACTATACCATTGCGGGCTAACATCAAAGGTTAATGTAAATATGTAGCTAGAATAATAACAAACATGCAACTTTACCCGCAATGGAAACCAGACATGCTACTAGACATTTTGTAACTTAACTTATGTAACAGCATGCATGTTTATTTGCACCTATATTTGCAGTTACTGATGTGTTAACATGTTCGAGTCTTTCTACTATAGAACATCAAAAATTCTTACATACAGTGCGTTACACCGTTGCTTAAAAGAAAAACCGCGCAGCTAAAAAAAAAGATAACAAAAGGACACAAAATTATCTAATAACCAACCATTTCTACTTATGCCATGCGATACAACAAACAAAGTACATCCACATATACCATTACGGTTAACTTAGCTACATACCATTCAATACTAATACACTCTTGATAACTGAACATGCAATTTCTAGACCACACACCATTACAAAACACGATTACTTATCATAATATAACATATTACACATAACGATACCACTAACAGTCTAAATTATGCATTTTTAATCATTTCAGTTTCTTAAGTTCCTTGAGAATGCTCGATTTCTCACCAGCTTTTAAGGCAGCAGCATGTCTCATACGAATCAACCGGCCAACCTCCTAAAATCTTCTGTTCACAATTTTCAAATACGCTAACGGCTCTTCAACACCATAATGACCACTTAACTTTTTAAGTTCCACAATCAACCCATGCCTATGGTCAATCCTTGATTCAACTTCTTCAATCATTTGACTGTAAACACTTTGATCATCTCTGTATGCTTTCTCTTCTCGCAGGAAAATGGCCTCCAGGACTTTATCAACACGACGATCACCGATTTCACGAGCAATCTTGAAACACTTAGGAAATTTAGGAGCCATAACCTGATACATACAATAATGAAAAAATATAATACATTAAACGAAACATTTAATTACAAAAAAAGAACGCGCTCAACGTAATAAACTCAAATTGATAAACAAATAACACAAACATGCGGTACCACATACATACATCACCACATGACATTCCTAACCAACTGTTCTTAACCATAGACTTATGCAGCTAGGTACCACTTCTCTCCAAGTAAGTTAAAAGGGACACCTTACTTAGCTGCCCAAATGCAAACTTATATAGGCCAAAAAGAAATTACACTTAGTTAGCATAACTTAACTACAACAAGATCCCATTACTTGGGTTTCCAATGCAAAATTCCCAAAACACCACACGACACATCTTACATACATACATAAAAGCAGTTGAGAATCACCAAAATCAAAAAACAATGATGGATTCAGAAATTGAAAAAACTAAAGCCACATACAAGTATGCACCACACCTACCACACCAAAGTTATACCTTGACTTAAACAAGAAACGAACATGCTCTTAAAACTTTACAAACCTAAAACATCCTAAATCAACACACACCAACGTATATATTTATGATACAACAATTATTGGTTACCTGAATTGAAACAAACCGTAATCGATCCAAGAAAGCCCCAAATAAAATTACAAGCTTAGAAATGGAATGAAGAAAAAAACCTAATTTTACAGGTTATAGGTGATAAAAGAAACGAACAAAACATATATCCTAACCTATTTGACTTATTGAATGTGTAGTTTACATTTTCTTAAAAAAAAGGGAAACCCGATTTATTATAGAAGCCCAATAACTTTTAAAGAAATAGGTTTAAAAAAAACACATTTACAAATTCCATAAAACAAAAAAAAAAATCTAACGTATACCCGAAATGTTATAAAAAAAATGTTACATATTTTCTGTAAAATACTCATATTAACAACATATTGTATTAAAAAAAACAAAACAAAACAAAAAAATACTCATATAAACCAATGCAACTAAAACCCAATAACAAAACAAACACGTTCAAATAAAATAAGGCAGACGAAAAAAAAAAAAAAAAAACTCCGCCGCAATGACCGGGCTACCCCGCTCGTTATTAACTATTTAATAATGTTTCTTTAAAATATCGGTATATTGTTTATAAATAAAGAAAAGAAACATAAAATATCCACTATCACCCACTAAATTGTACGGACCAAGTTGATGTTTGTAAAGTAGACCGAACACCCAAAATAATGTCCCAATTTCATTTCAGTCTCTTTTGCAAGTAAGATAAACCCTAGAAAAAATTGAACAATGTCAGACAACATCCCTTTTGAACTCCAAATGGAAATCATTAAAAGGGTTTATAATGTCAAGTC
This sequence comes from Chrysanthemum makinoi, assembly GCA_910596185.1. Taxonomy (NCBI): domain Eukaryota; kingdom Viridiplantae; phylum Streptophyta; class Magnoliopsida; order Asterales; family Asteraceae; genus Chrysanthemum; species Chrysanthemum makinoi. Next base: position 78,829,885 of record OU343225.1, on the reverse strand, counting down.
TTTGATTCAATTCAGGTCAGTTTCGAAACCTTGGAAGTCTTTCATCGACAGCTCTGAGTTTATCAAAGGTTACGGCGCCCGCCACACACAGCCACGTAGTTTTGTTCTAAGGTACAAAGTCGATAGTAAGTATAAATACATTTGTTTGGTAGACGATGATGACGAAACTTTTAAGGTTCAACAAGAGTTAGCTCCATCTGCTGTGTCTCCTTTGCTTAGCCAATATAGTGTTTATATGGTTGTTGGTGTGTCTCATGGATTGCTGTGTTTGTATGCTTTCCCTAGTTTTTATAAGAATGGGATGGTTGTTATATGGAACCCTTCAATCCAAAAATCAGTTGGTATTTCTGTCCGGTCACCAGCGATATTTATTGGTTTCAGGGTTTGTCCTGTCACTAGAGATCCTACCATTGTGAAGTTTATATATCCATTTAACAGGCCTTGGCATGTTGAAGTTTTTACATTGAGTTCGGGGGTTTGGAATGTGATTCCAAGTGGTAATTTGCCTCGTCAATCAATTACACTTAATACGCCAACTCAGGTTGTTATAGATAGATATATTAACTGGGGGGCTTGTGAACTGACTCTTGCTAATGATGGTGAAGTTACCACAAATCATATGGTTGTGTCATTTGATTTGATTACCAAGGAGTTTAAAGTGGTAAACCTACCAAATACCTTAACAAATGAATTGTTCTTACCTGTCTCAGTTTCTAAGCTAAGGGGGTCTCTTGTTGTTTCTGGTTACATCAACGCCGAGGAAGCACTTTGTTGTGGTGTATGGATGATGGAGCATGATTCGTCTTTTAGAAAGTTATTCACAATTGGGGCACATGCAAGTAAAATATTGGGGTTTAGTAAGAGTGGTGAAACTATATTTGTGATTCAAAAGGAGGGCCTAAGGCTTACGCCTATCACACTTAATGTTTACAACCCCTACTCACAACAAATCAAGAATCTTGGGGTTTCTGGAGAAGATGGTTCATTCTTCATGGGCTCTTACAAGGAATCCCTACTTTTGCTTGATCACTCGGATTTACATATATATTCTGACGATAGTTGATCAAAATGATGAAGGTGTGGATTTACATAGTACAAGTTACCTAAGGACGGAGGGGCCTATTTTGTAGCTAGGGTGCGGAAAAATCACTTTCATCTATTTTGGTTTTTTATGGAACCTATGTGATTGTAGATGCAGTATATGTTACCGTTTTTTTTTCTTCCGAATATGTGCTTTGTAGCAAGGTTAGTGAAATCGTTATTCTCAGGTTTAATGTGATTTTTATTATTCCATGGATAGTGTTACTTTTGCTCCTTGTCTTTAATGGTTTATTGAGAATGGGGAATGTCCTTTATAGATGTCTTATTGCTTGTGTAATGAATGATGACAAGTCTTTTAGATGTTCATTACATGTTGAAATCTTGTTAGCGTCCTTTTGCTTCGTTACATTCTCCTCTCGTTTTGCTTGGAGTATTTTTTGAATAATTTGTTAATACAAACATGAGTTTATCTACAACATTTGAATGTGTAAATGCTTATGAGTGAACAAGAAATGATATTCATGTACTTTAACTATAGAAGATTTATTGTTAAGGGTGAAAAGTTTCAACATATTAAACCGGAAGTCTAGCATGTTGCCAGTCAAAATACACTAAGTCCCAATTATACTATCGAAGTAAAATAGCATAGCAGAAAGTAGAAACAGAGCCGCGGAGTTGAGCACCGCTAGGGAGGCTGCAATGCAATCAAGCTCTTACTGCACCTGCATTAAACTTCTTACCAGTGGGTAACAACACAAAGTAGTGATAGTAGGTTCAAGAGCTTCTTTGATTCATCTCAACCTACTCGTTGTATGCCCAAGTCTCTGGAAAACATAAATGATGGTAACTGAAGTTCAACAATTTTGGTTCAGCATAAGTTTCCCCCCACTTTTCCCTTAACGACCCAACAATAGTTGGTAACTCTCAAGGCTTATTATGGTTATTATCTAACATTTGATTCTCATAAAATTTCTGTTTTTGGAAACCTTTCAATTACAGATTAAGTTCTTTGTTGTGCCAGATGTTTTACCTGGTCTATATGAAGATGTCGTTTGGTTATGGGGTTTATACTAACAGTAGCGACCCTAAGATTGTTTAGATTACATATTTTCAAACTATAAGTTGCATCCTATGTCAAGTCGATGTTTGTAAGTTCACGGGTTTGGACTTTAGAGAACTCCAAAGTCCAAACCGCGAGCTATTTTGTAAATTGGTTTACATGGACTTAAGTAGCTATAGATTGGATACTAAACGACGGTCAAATACATGACATTGAAACACTGTGTATTGCTTGGGTATCTGATCACTGACACACTATACTTTGATTCGTAGAATTGAATGATACTTTTGTTTGTTGAAACTATTTTGTTAAATGTTAACATCTGACCACCAACTTGAGTATGCGAGTTACTATAAAGAGCATATAGTGTGACTCTTTGTGCTATCCTTTCAGTTGTGGGCCCTTCTGAGACAGAAATCGGGTATTGACCAGTAAGGGTGCTCCTCGGTTTGGGTTTTGGGTTACTCAATTCAGGTTCTTCAGGTTTACAATTTCAAAGGCAAAACCGAACTGAATTCAAAGGGAATTAAGCAGAACTGAAAACCTGATTTTGAGTTCAATATGGTTTTGTGTGTGTGTTTTCTGTTGTTGTTGTGCCACTTGTGTTGAATGGTGACACACTACCACTTGGGCCGGGACTCTCTTTTCTTAAATTTGAGTTCAACATAGCTAGTTCACGCAATTGTTGTCTTTTGAAATAATCTACGGACTCGTTCTGCAAATGAATAAATAACAATTAGGACATGGATAAGAAAAATGTGCAACAAAATAACTTTATAGTGAAGAGGCTCACAGTAAGTTTATTGGTAAACATTTGACTTTCTGAGGTCAAGTGACTATTTTTCAGACTTTACACTTTCCAGAATTCATTAAGTGTTCTGGTATATTTGGTTGATTTAGTCAAACATTGAAGCAGACAGAAGAGGTAAATATAGATTAGTGTTTAATTTCTTGAGAAAATCGTCATCAGTTTTTTAAGTTAAAAAAGTCCGTTGACTTCAAAAGTCAAAGTACAAGAAATGGTCCGTTTGTTTGTACAAATGTCCGTGCTTTTATTTTTATAGTGAGGAAACATATAAAGTAGTACCGTAAATAGGAATTACAGGTCTAAATAATGTAGAAAATTGTAGAAAGGTTGTCAATTTTGTCACATGTTTGACTTTTTAAATAGTCAAATGATACAACTATAAGTAAAATACCACTTGCTATTTGTTTTAGTTTATTGCTATTAATTTTACTCGATCTTATGCTTTATTTATATTTTAGAGGTACAAGAACAAGTATTTTTTCGACTAGGTAATATAAGTGTTCTTCGGACAGGTGCACATGTCCGTTTATGAGTTTATTTCTCGGGGAACACTACGGGATTGGCTTAATGGTATGGAACTTTTAAGACTTGATTCTTTTGAATTTTACTGGTGCTTTGATGCAAGAAAGTAAGAATGTAGCATTAGATTCAGCCAAAGGGATTCTTCATCTTCACACTCAAGCCACCCCACCTATATTCCACCACGATATCAAAAAAAGCAACATTCTTATCGACTCCAAACTCACTTCCAAAGTTGCTGATTTTGGGTTCGATCTCAAGGCTTGCACCATTATTGGATGACTATGGACTATGGAGTCGGTCCAAACTATGCAGCCACATTAGAGGAACACCTGTAAGTCTTTTTCCATCTTACTTTCTAGACGAGGAACCTTGGTATATGAACCAACCTTGTTGATTTCATTGACTTAGAAGTTAGAACAGATGCTAGCTAGATTGGGTAATGACATCATAAAAACTATACAAGGATCATCTAACAACATTAGTATGATCTAAGTTCATATTCATCAACAAGGCAGTAAATACTTATGAAGAACTCTTTACTCTACTCTAGGGCTGAGCATCGGTTTAAAACTGAACCAAACCGAAACCGAAAACAATTAGTATATAGAACCGAAACCGAACCAAATATGGTCGGTTCGGTTTTGTGTCGGTTTGGTCGGTTCGGTTCAGTTTATATGGTTGAGGTGTATTTTTCTCGGTTTTGGGTCGAATCGAACCGAACCAAAACCGAAACCCGTTAATATATAGAACATAAACTAAACCGAATATGTTTTGTTCGGTCCAATTCAGCTCGATTTTCCGGTCCAATATGCTTAGCTCTACTCTATTCATTATGGATCAATAAACACACTCGCTCTACAACATATTATTGTCCAACTTACTACTTTTCAAGATGTGCTAAATATATGTCCACTACCAAAAAGAGATTGAAAATTTAATATACATTACCATATTACTTTTACTTGCAGTTATATATACAAACTTTAAAGAAAGCATGTTCAATATTTTTCCAAACATAAACAAACGTTCTCAAACATAAATAATGCTATGTTTAATATCTTTCCAATCTCTTTTCTTTAAACTTCAATTAATATAGTTTGTCTAAATTACCTCTAAATACCCTTTTGAATTTTATACCTTTTTAAAAACTTGGCAACTTAAATTATTTCTCTTTTTAATCAATTATAAACTTTACAACTTTTCAAAAACACACACTATATTAATTTTAAAACACACACTTTGCGTTAAGCGTTGAACTAGAATCACACCGCAAGTATATATATTTTTTCATACACCGTTTTCTTGTGAATATTTATCTAGTCTATAAATTATTAAAAAAGAAAAAAAAAACCCTTAAATTATCATTTATGGGTTTTACGTCCATGCCCACTATCGTTTCAAATACCCCAATTTTTCTCAACTTACATAAACCCTAGAAAAATTGAACAATGTCAGACAACATCCCTTTTGAACTCCAAATGGAAATCATTAAAAGGGTTTATAATGTCAAGTCTTTGATTCAATTCAGGTCAGATGCTAGCTAGATTGGGTAATGACATCATAAAAACTATACAAGGATCATCTAACAACATTAGTATGATCTAAGTTCATATTCATCAACAAGGCAGTAAATACTTATGAAGAACTCTTTACTCTACTCTAGGGCTGAGCATCGGTTTAAGCGAACCAAACGAACCGAAAACAATTTATATAGAACGAAACCGAACCAAATATGGTCGGTTCGGTTTTTTGTCGGTTTGATCGGTTCGGTTCAGTTTATATGGTTGAGGTGTTTTTTTCTCGGTATTGGGTCAAATCGAACCGAACCAAAACCGAAACCCGTTAATATATAGAACAAAAACCAAACTGAATATGTTTTGTTCGGTCCAGTTCAACTCGATTTTCCGGTCCAATATGCTTAGCCCTACTCTACTCATTATGGATCAATAAACACACTCGCTCTACAACATATTATTGTCCAACTTACTTTTTCAAGATGTGCTAAATATATGTCCACTACCAAAAAGAGATTGAAAATTTAATATACATTACCATATTACTTTTACTTGCAGTTATATATACAAACTTTAAAGAAAGCATGTTCAATATTTTTCCAAACATAAACAAACGTTCTCAAACATAAATAATGCTATGTTTAATATCTTTCCAATCTCTTTTCTTTAAACTTCAATTAATATAGTTTGTCTAAATTACCTCTAAATACCCTTTTGAATTTTATACCTTTTTAAAAACTTGGCAACTTAAATTATTTCTCTTTTTAATCAATTATAAACTTTACAACTTTTCAAAAACACACACTATATTAATTTTAAAACACACACTTTGCGTTAAGCGTTGAACTAGAATCACAATTCGCAAGTATATATATTTTTTTCATACACCGTCGTTTTGCACGAATATTTATCTAGTCTATAAATTATTAAAAAAAAAAAGAAAAAAAAAAAAACCCTTAAATTATACGGATTTATGGGTTTTTACCCGGTCCATGCCCACTATACGTTTCAAATACCCCCAATTTTCAGTCTCAACTTACATAAACCCTAGAAAAATTGAACAATGTCAGACAACATCCCTTTTGAACTCCAAATGGAAATCATTAAAAGGGTTTATAATGTCAAGTCTTTGATTCAATTCAGGTCAGTTTCGAAACCTTGGAAGTCTTTCATTGACGGCTCTGACTTTATCAAAGGTTACGGCGCCCGCCATACGCAGCCACATAGTCTTATTTTAAAGCACAGAGATCATTCATTAGATGCTGCACAACACTTTTGTTTTGTAGATGATGATAGTGAAACTTTTAAGGTACTGCAACAAGAGTTTGCTCCATCTCTTGTTGAGTCTCCTTTGTTTAAACAATATTGGTTTTTAAAGGTTGTTGGTGTGTGTCATGGATACTGTGTTTGTCATGTTATAATAAAGATAATTATGATAAAAGGATGCTTGTTATTTGGAACCCTTCTATTGGAAAATCATTTGGTATTGCTGTCCATAGATGTCTCACTGAGATTCGGATTGTGTATGGTTTCGGGGTTTGTCCCGTTACTAGTGACCCTACCGTTGTGAAGATTTTATGTGCAGATAACATGCCTTGGCATGCTGAAGTTTTTACATTGAGCTCGGGTGTTTGGACTGTGATTCCAAGTGGTAATTTGCCTCATCATTCTATTAAACTCAACCCATCAATTCAGGTTGTTATAGATAGGTTTATCTATTGGGGTGCTTGGGAGAAGACTTTTAGTGATGATGGTGAATCTACCCTAAATCATATGGTTGTGTCATTTGATTTGATTACCAAGGAATTTAAAGTGGTAGATCTACCATATAGCTTAACAAATGAGATAATGGAATGTGTGTTCGTTTCTAAGCTAAGGGATTCTCTTTTTGTGTATGGATGCAAAGTGGTGGATGGAGCAATTCGTTGTGGTGCATGGGTGATGGAGCATGACTCGTCTCTTAGAAAGCTATTCACAATTGGCGCACCAATACTAAAAATGCTAGGGTTTAAACAGAATGGTGAAACTATATTTGAAACTCAAAAGGACGGATGGGTTACCATGCTTAATGTTTATGATCCCTGCTCACAACAAATCAAGAATCTTGGGATTTCTGGAGCAGCGAACTCATTCTTCATGGGCTCTTACAAGGAATCGCTACTTCTGCTTGATCACTTGGATTCACGTATTTATGATGACAATAACTTATCATAATGATGATGGTCAAATTTCAAGGGGACTATTATGTAGTTAAGGTGTGGAAAACTCACTTTCATCTATCACTGATTAAATGTTGTTAATCTAGTAATGACATGAAATCTTATGCGATTGTAGATGCAAAATATGCTACATATATCTTAGATATGTGATTTGTAGAAAGGTTAGCGAAATCGGTATTATCAAGTTTAATGTGATTTTTGTTATTCCATTGTTCTTTTAGAATGGGGAATGTCCTTTATAGATGCCTTATTGCTTGGATATTAATGATGACAAGCCTTTTAGATGTTCATTACTTATTGAAATCTTGTTAGCGTTTTTTGCTTCGTTACATTCTCATTTCATTATGCTTTGCGGTTACTTTGGATGCTCTCTAAATACAACCACAACTTTATCAATCTTTGAATTTTCAACATTTGAATGTGTAGATGCCTAGGTGTGTGCAAGAAATGATTTATATGTACTTTGAATCAGGATTAGCGGAGTGAAGGCATTAGTAGTGGTTAGGCGATGTTTGGAGAAAGTCCTCGATTTTTCTCTAAGAATATTGTAGATAACCATGTTGCTAGACAAAATCTACAATCTCATAGTTATACCCTCCAAGGTGTAAAATAAAATAGCAGAAAGCAGAAACAGAGTTGCGGACTTGCGGTTAACAATGGGTACATCAGTTGAGTACCACTAGGGTCTAGGGGTCTGCAATGCAATCATGCATTAGGCTTCTTACCAGTAGGTTACAATACTAAATACTGATTGTAGGTTCTAGAGCTTATTTGATTCTTCTCAACCAACTTGTTGTATGCTCAAGTCTCTTAGAAAACATAAATGATTCTAACGGAAGTTCAACAATTTTGTCTCAGTCCAACAATAGTTGGTATCTCTCAAGTCTCAAGGATTAATGTGCTTTTGTGGCTGTTATTATCTAACATTTGATTCTCATAAAAATTTAGGTGATTTTGGAATGGATATTGTTGTTGCTTGGAATCTTTCCTTAACAAAATTAGTTTTTGCTGTTCTGTATAACATGGTCTATATGAAATTGGTTTTGGTCTGGGGTTTATCCTAACAGTGGCGACTAAGATTATTTAGATTACATATTTTTATAGAGAAATGATACATGGACCTAAACTTAGACCTAAAACCACTTGGCATCATCCTGATGAGTTGTAAAATAAGTGGGTGATAAGTACAAGTTGCATCTTGTGTCAAGTACATTGTTTTTAAGTTAAGTTCACGGGTTTGGACTATAGAGAAGTCCAGATCGTAATCTCCCCAGCATTTCATTTTCATAGTAAATTACCGCTCTGTCAATGTGCATATGACCCGGTAGTTACACAGCCCAACCAAGTTTTGATCATTAAAGGTAGGTTTGTGAATTAACGTCTGACTTTCTCAGGTCAAGTGACTACTTTTTAGACTTTACACTTTCCAAAAATTATCAAGTGTTATGGTATATTCGTATATTTTTTTGATTTATCCAAACATTGTAGCAGACAAAAGAGGTAAAAAGTTCTTGAGAAAATCGTCGTCAGTTTTTGAAAAGTTAAAAAACTACGTTGACTTCAAAAGTCAAAACCTTGACTTGACAGATTCATCCAATTTGAACCCACGAAATGGTCCGTTTGTTTGTATAAAGATCAGTGCTTTGATTTTTATAGTGAGGAAACATATAAATTAGTATCATAAATAGGAATTACATGTATACACAATGTAGGAAAATGTAGAAAGCTTGTGAAATTTGTCACGCGTTTGACTTTTCAAAAAGTCAAATGATACCCACAACTAATAAAGAGTTAAGACAGTAGTTTATAAGTAAAAAAACCACTGGTTTGAGCAGCTCTTCATTTATCTCCTACAAGAACAAGTAGTCTTTTGGCTGGATAATGTAAGTGTTCTTCGGACTTGTGGATATGTCGGTTTGAGTTTATTTCTCGAGGAACGTTACGTGATTGGCTAAAGGTACGAAATTTGATTCTTTGCATTTTACAGGTGTGTTGTGCGTTTTGAAAGTGATTATGTGTTGCATTTACAGAAAAATCTGCGGAGTCCCTAAGCTTCCAAATAAGGTTACATGTAGCATTGGATTCAGCCAAAGGCATTCCTTATCTTCACACCGAACCCAACCCACCTATATTCCACCACGATATCAAAACAAGCAACATTCTCATTGACTCCAAACTCACTGCCAAAGTTGCTGATTCTGGACTCTCAAGGCTTGCACCACTTTTGGATGACGATGGAGTCGGTCCTTACTACGTACCCGCCGTTCTTAGAGGAACACCCGTAAGTCTCTCCTTTACTGGCTAGTTGAGGGACCATGGTGTATGGACAGACCTTGTTACTTTTTGTGACTTAGGACAGAAGCTAGCTAGAAGAAGTAGCAAAATGGGTGGGTTGGGTAACGGGTCAAAGTGGGTAATTTCTAGTAGAGGGTCGAGACGGCCTTTATATATAGAGTCAAATGTTTTCTGAATTAAAAATCTCGCTCACTTGTTTAGTTTGTTGAACGTCATTTTTGTAACTAATTTCATACTTTATTGCAGGGTTACCTTGATCCCGAATACTTATTGACCCATAAGCTAACAGACAAGAGTGACGTTTATAGCCTTGGAGTTGTACTTTTAGAGATCTCGACCATCATGAAACCAGTATCACATGACAAAAATTTCTTCCGTGAGGTATCCTTTATTTTCTCTTTACCTTAATATATTTATATCACAAGACCGTCAAGATGGGTAACCTTTTTATATGGTTGGGTTGACCCGAAAAACTTTTTCGTCCAAATTTGTTTATTTTGGTTTAATAATTAGTTTTAGTGGGTAAAGATGATCAGACACCGTAAGCAATTGGTACGAAATCCCACCTCTAAAAAACCCGGATTATTTATAAGTTTACTTAAATATAATGTTTTTTTTTTCAGGTAAAATTTGGCTAATCAAACATAAACGATGTTTTCAATCATTGATAACAGAACGGGTTCATACCCTTCAAAATGTATTGAAAAGTTTGTATCTTTAGCTCTTTGGTGTTGCAACGATAAGCCTGACAAAAGGCCATCAATGTTAGATGTGGTCCGTGAGCTTGAGCACATTCTTGAAAAGATGCCAGAAACAGGACCCGACTTTTCTGAGCCCGAGTTGATGTCATTTGTGGAATCATCATCAACGTCTTCATTTTATAGCTTGTCAAATGTGCCAGGGAGTGATCTTAGTAGTGGTGGTAACCCCATTGTGTATCCTCGATGATACATAATTTTTTTTGCATGAACATAAGTACACAGAGTTGTATATTTGTATAGGCGAACGTTGTGAGCAATGCAGTTTTATATATAACGAGTCAAATGCAATTACATAGTTTCTCTGCTTTTTAAGAAATGAATAAACCTTGTAACATATCAAGCCCGATTTATTATAAGATTTTGACGTACACTCGTTTTTGGATACAGATTAAGGGTGTTTGTAAGTGTGTTTAGAACATGATTTGTTTGTACAAAGATGCCGTAACATTTAAAGACATGAGAATTATGCTTTATCATAACTTAAACGATACAAGAATCATTCTAAATATAACATTGCTACAAGTCACATATATGAAAAATATGTAGCGATCTCATACTAGTAATTTATTACTTAACAACATTAAAACAGTAATAAACAACTAAAATAGTTGAAATTGATTTTTCCACACCTCAACTACAAGAAACGCTCGTCCTCCTTAGGCACACCTTAAAATGTCGTTATCTTTTTTTATTAATTATCGTCGCCATATATATGTAAATCTGAGTGATCGAGTAGAAGTAGCGATTCCTTGTAAGTGTCCATGAAAAATGAGTTCGCTACTCCATCAATCCCAAGATTACTAATTTGTTGTGAGCACGGGTCGTAAACATCAAGTGTCGTAAAATTTTTGTCCTCCTCCTTTAGAGTTTCAAATATAGGTTCACCACTGTCCCTAAACCCCAATATTTTATCTACCCGCGCGCCAATTGAGAATAGCTTTTGAAAAGAAGAATCATGCTGCATCACCCATACACCACAACATTCTGCTCCATCAACATTAATGGATCCATACACAACAAGACACCCCCTTAGCTTAGAAAGGGACAATGGCACACGTTCAAGATTCTGCTCCAAAAACATTAAGCTATCTGGTAGATCTACCCGTTCAAATTTCTTGGTAATCAAATCAAATGACACAACCATATACTTATCGTGACATAAACCATCAACAAAAGAACTATCAATAGCAACCCAATAAATAAACCTATCTATAGCAATCTTAGTTAACGGGCAAAGTACAATTGATGGAGGGAGCAGATTGCTACTTGGAATTACATTCCAAACACCCGAACTCAATGTAAAAACTTCAACATGCCAAGGCATGTTATCTGCGCGTAAAATCTTCACAACAGTAGGATCTCTATTGACAGGACAGACCCCGAAACCATAAAAAGAAGTCGGAGTAGGAGTCCGAGGGACATATCTAGGGACAATACCAAATGATTTTCCGATAGAAGGGTTCCAAATAACAACCCTCGATCCCTTACAACCTCTATAAATAACATAAAAACACAGTAATCCATGACACGCACCAACAACTTTTGCAACAAAACATTCTTTAAGTAAAGGAGACAGAACAAATGGAGCAAACTCTTGTTGTTGTACCTTAAAAGTTTCATTCTTATCATCTTCTACTAAATGAATGCACTTTGGCTTATCCAGAAAATAATTAGATTTGTAGCTTAGAATACGGCTATGCGGCTGCGTGTGGCGGGCGCCGTAACCTTTGATAAACTCAGAGCTGTCGATGAAAGATTTCCAAGGTTTCGAAACAGACCTGAAGTGAATCAAAGGCTTCACAGGAAGCCATTTGATGATTTCCATTTGGATTTCAAATGGAATGTTATCTGACATTTTAAAAAAGGTTTTTTCTAGGGTTTATGTGAACTTCTGAAATAGGTTGAATTAATGAAAACTGAAAAGTGGGTATTGGAGAGGAGGTGATTCTGGTCCGTCGTGTGCCGTCGTGGTTGAAGAGAGATCAAGATTTCTAGGGTTTAAGTGAGATGATCTAAATCGATATTTGAGATTTTGGGGGTTAGACATCAATTGGGTTTGGATCGGTAAAACCCGAAATCATCTCCGTATTCAGACTTTAACTACTGAGCGTCGGGGGTGGGTTTAAAGAGTTTTTTTGGGGAAAAGTATCCCGCAATCTATTATTGTGACGAAACAAATGAAATATTTTTAAGTTTTAATCTGTCTTAATTTTTATTTTAAATATTTTTATATTTAGCTTTTAAATGACAATTTTTTCTCCAAAATGGAATATGAAATAAATACGGATAGAGTATATAACATAGTAGACATATTTTGTCAAAAATAGACGTCTAAATTATTAATAGTGTAAATAGTTATTACTTTTATTTTTAAAATTTTAACATTAAATTGTTAGTTATAAGTTTATTAAACTTTTCTTGTAAACATTTCTATTAAAATATATTATTATTGGAGATGTTACTATATGGTTTAAGGCTAGCCCCAATAAGAGTAATTGCAAGTCGATCGTGGTGATGTGCCGATCGAGTGGAGTCGATCGCTGCTATTGTGGTGAAATCGATCGCCAAGCAAAAAGAAGCAATTCAATCTTCTGGCCGATCGAATACATTTGCTATGCTACCGTTTGTTTCCATCCGTTGCATATCCAAAAAAACATTATTGTTTGTTAAAAAAAGAAAAAAAAAATACAACTAAAACTACCCTATAAATACACAACATACACACTAAACTCACAAATATCATTTCACACATTCTCTATATTCTTTTACACACTATTCATTTAAAGCGTTTTTTTTGGGAAAAGTATCCGCGCAATCTATTATTGTGGCGAACAAATGTTTTTTACTTTAAATATTTTTTATTTAGCATGTCTTAAATACTTTATAACATAGTAGACATATTTTGTTAAAAATAGACGTCTAAATTATTAATAGTGTAAATAGTTAGTACTTTTATTTTTAAAATTTTAACATTAAATTGATGGTTATAAGTTTATTAAACTTTTCTTGTAAACATTTCTATTAAAATATATTATTATTGGAGATGTTACTATATGGTTTAAGGCTAGCCCCGATAAGAGTAATCGCAAGTCGATTGTGGTGATGTGGCGATCGAGTGGAGTCGATCGCTGCTATTGTGGTGAAATCGATCGCCGAGCAAAAAGAAGCAACTCAATCGTCTGGCCGATCGAATACATTTGCAATGTTACCGTTTGTTTCCATCCGTTGCATATCCAAAAAAAAAACAAAATTACCGTTTGTTAAAAAAAGAAAAAAAAATACAACTAAAACTACCCTATAAATACACAACATATTTACACACTAAACTCACAAATCTCATTTCACACATTCTCTATATTCTTTACACACTATGAGTTTTAATTCTTACGAGCTATTCATTGCCGATTCGTCATCGGATGATGAAAACGAAGTTAGTACCGAGTTTATGATGTTTGCGGAAGAGTGCTGGGAGGCTATTCAAGCCTCACAAAAACTCTCACGAACCCAAGTTAGTAGGGATCGTGTGGGTGCTCATAACCGTTTAGTTGATGCTTACTTCATTGAGACCCAAGATCTGGCGATACAACATTCCATGATCGTTTCGTATGAGTGACGACTATTCACACGAATTGTTCGAGATATAACCGATCATTCACCTTATTTCCAACAAACTCCTAATTGTACAGGCGTGCTTGGTATTTCTCCATTGATAAAGTGTACTTCGTCAATCCGTCAATTGGCATACGGGGTCAATGCCGATGCTCTAGGACGAATACGTGCAAATGGAGTGCGTCAACAATTCGTGGCGTCTTCAAAAATTTTGTGAGGTGATAATGGAGTTATATGGTGCGAGTATTTCGAAAGCCGACGGTTAGTGACATTGACAAACTCTATGCTCATCACTACCAAAGTCATGGGTTTCATGGGATGATAGGAAGCATCGATTGCACAGATTGGCCGTGGGAGAATTGCCCACATGCTTTAGAAGCACAATTTTGTAGGGGTGATCACGGGCAAAGTCCTTTCATTTTATTGGAAGCGATCACGTCCCAAGATTTATGGATTTGGCATGCGTTCTTTGGTGTCGCCGAGATGAATAACGGCGTAAATGTTTTACGTGCATCGCCTCTTTTCAATGATCTCAAAACGGGGAGAGCACCGGATGTGGAATTCGTTGCTAACGGCGTGCCTTATAAACGCGGATATTATCTTGTTGATGGGATATATCCGGAATGGTCGGTTATTATGAAGTCCATTAAAAATACAGGGACGAATGATCACAAACGAATATTGTATAAGACGATGCACGGAGCAGCAAGAAAAGATGTGGAACGTGCTTTTGGTGTACTAAAGAAGAAGTGGCTAATGATTAAATATCCGGCTAGAGGGTTTGACAAAGAGCGTCTATCGCATATAATGTACACATGTATCATATTACATAATAATATGATAATTCAGATCGAAACAGTGGCGATATCTCCCGTATTCTTTCCAGCAGAGCATCACCGTTCTTATAATCCCATAAGAACGCATGTGGAATCGTTGGAAATTACCAAGGAGATATGCAACAGAACAGCTCATTTTAGCCTCAAAGCCGATTTGGTGGAAGACATTTGGCATCGTCAAAATCAAAACTAGTTTGGCGTTGTATCGTCGTACTGTTTTAATTTTATTTGAATTATTATGTAACGTTTTAATTATTAATGAAATTTTATTGTGTTAAAAATGTTAAAAAACCTTGTTCGCCCTTCTTTGGGGCACCTAATACCTTGAAGGTCGATTGGAGAGAAAGGCGTGCGTCGACGCAGAAAATGAGGGATTGAATCCTCCTCTTTGAGGCACCTAAATGAGCTTAAATTTTCAAATTTACATTAACTTTTTATTTTTTCTTTTATAGTAATATTTTTTTGTCTTAAAACTAGTTTTAAGACCTTTTTTTTTTATAAGAAGATGTTTTATAATACTAGCCGAGTACCCGTGTATAGCAACGGAATTTTCTAATAGAAACAACTGTAGTTGCGATATTGTGATAAGTGTTTTGTGTAACGTTTAAATATAAAACGTGATGAATATAAAAAATGTAAGTGCAAAAGGTTGTAACATGCGATAATTCAACTCAAACAGTAATTCCTAACATGTAGTTGCGAGTGGTGGTGATTTAAAGCTTTTTTGAGAAAAGTATCCGCGCAATGCAGCGGTGGGTATTCGGTAACTATTATTGTGGCGAACAAATGTTTTTTATTTTAAATATTTTTTATTTAGCATGTCTTAAATACTTTATAACATAGTAGACATATTTTGTCAAAAGTAGACGTCTAAATTATTAATAGTGTAAATAGTTAGTACTTTTATTTTTAAAATTTTAACATTAAATTGATGGTTATAAGTTTATTAAACTTTTCTTATAAACATTTTTATTAAAATATATTATTATTGGAGAGGTTACTATATGGTTTAAATGAGCTTAAATTTTCAAATTTACATTAACTTTTGAATTTTTCTTTTATAATAATATTTTTTGTCTTAAAACTAGTTTTAAGTCTTCTTTTTATAGGAAGATGTTTTATAATACTAGTCGAGTACCCGTGTATAGCAACGGGATTTTCTAGTAGAAACAACTGTAGTTGCGATATTGTGATAAGGGTTTCGTGTAACGTTTAAACATAAAACGTGAAGAATATCAAAAATGTAAGTGCAAAAGGTTGTAACATGCGATAATTCAACTCAAACAGTAATTCCTAACATGTATCAAAGAACATATACAAACATGTAGCGAAACTAAAAAATAATAAATAATAAAATAAATAAATAAATAAATGTATCAATTATGAGATAAGTAACAATGCACGTTAGTCACGTAAAACTTCTTGGTACGCGATATTTGAGGTGTAAACTCCTCATTGACTGATTCACTAATAAAAAGTGAGAGTTTCTATTCAAATATTGATTAACATCAAATCTGTTTACATGTAAGCTTTTCTATTTGTTGACACTAATAAAATAATACAAGCTAATCAAGAATTATACACATGAAATACAACTATAATAGTTTCTAGAAGAGATAAAATATTACTACATTGAAATAAAATTATTTTAATGATTGCTTAGAAAAAAAAATCGTTGCGTATCTCCGAAAGCGGTCGATATCGGGTTTTTCAAACGTTTCTTGGCATTTCTTTAAATGCTACTTCCATCTTAAAAAAACAAATAATGTAAAGAAGCGCATGTTAGTTTAATGAAGAGACTAATGATAAAAATGAAGAAGATATTATAGATCGAAATTGATATTTTAACAATAATGGGTAGAAATTTATGCATCTTCTTTCATAAACTTTGACTATTTAATTGATTAACTTAAATAAAGTTCAATTCAAATTTTCAGTCAAATCATAAAACATAAACCGAAATTTATGCATTTTCCTATAATAGATTCTTTGTTTCATTCTTGTTTTTGTAATGAGGGACACAAGTAATGTATATCATGTCTACAAACTACAAAGCTACCATAGTATAATTTTTTAAATGTGAAATGTTAATAAAAGAATAGAAAAGAACCCATTTTGTGTCCATCGATCTATTTGCTTTCTTCCATGTTATGTGTTAATTGCTTTTTCATTTCTTCTTCTTTGGAATGTTCTTTTGTGTAGTCGATAAAATTTGCATTTTTCGTTTCAAAGCAATTGTTTGCTGATATGCTATGTAACACCCCAACCCGGCAAGGGTAGAAGTGCCACATTCTGGTGTCATATCAGAAAATACAATTAAAATCTTTACAAACGGAAACCTTAAAAATGAAGTATCAAATCATATAAATAATTGACTGACAAGGAAATACAATATCCAAAATGAAGTGAAATCTCAAAACAAAAGCTCTTCAAAATAAGTCCAAATAATAAGGTAACTAGGGTTGGTCTACTCAGATAATCCAACTCGACCCATCAAAGCCCATCTTCCAACCTAAAACCTGCCAAGGAGAAAGAAATGCGGCTGAGCTTAAAAGCCCAGGAACGGATATAACAAAATGAAAGCTAAATAAAATCTGAAATGCAAAATGAAACAAAGGGAACAGATAACAAAGTCGCAGCGAAATGAGAACAATGAGTCAATGAGGATCCTGCAGAACACAATTATACAGATATCCAATACGAACAGATAACAAGGAGAACGAAACAAAGCAAAGCACCGGCGACATATAAACAAGCACATACAAACCGGACATACAAGAACTGAAACATAAGCAAGCATAGCAGGCGTAGCATCCACACAACATATAGGTCATACAATCAATTCAGGAACTCAGAAGGCATACAAGCCAAACAGATATCTACAAGAAAGCGGAAGCAATTAATTAATAAGTGAGCATAGCAATTCACACAGGTCAAAACCCTTAGTTGAAAACATAACCATTATCATAACAATGAAGTACTAACAAAGCTAGATCCAACACCGGCAATCACGCGTAATAAGTAGGAATACAATATAAACGATATAATTAAATGAATTAAAGACAAATCAGGGCAACTAAACAAATTAACAAGCCGGGACGTCACAAGATGACCCATTTACCTAATCAAACCGTAGCATAGGTAGAAATGTAAACATGGCGGTCGACAATAAACGATAAGAATACAACGGAATAGTCATAGTCCACGAGATACCGAACAAAGCACACATAATAAACCGACAAAACTATCGTTTACACATTAGTATGGTCACCAAACAAATCGAGAGTCACATAACGGTGAGATCCCATATCATCGATGAAAATAGGTAACTCGGATAACCGCATAGAAATCACATCATAGCAGATAATCAGTAGTCACATAAAACATGAATAGCATAATCAAATTCAATAAGCATATAATAACCCGGATGTGAATGGAATGATAGTGCAAGTAACGGATGAGAGTGTGACAGATCAAAGCAATGGAATATATATATCTTGGTAGTAGAGTGAGTCATATATGGGTACTGAGTAATGAACAATTAACGTAGCATATGGTGCTTTGGGAATACAGAAGGTACAATATAGGTATATCAAAAGTGTAAGGGTTGTCAGAAATCTACCACGAGCCCGGAACATATCATATCATATCATATCATAAGTAACCATTGTATTCGGAGGGTGACCTCGAATACCATATATCATAGGAGGGAGACCTCAAGTAACAAATGGAGTAGCTAGCTCGGAATGTGAAGACATTGCGTATTGCACGACATCATTCACCATATAAATCATATCATAATAGTTAAATCCACTAAACATATCATATCTAGGATGCATCCATACACCCCCCGGAACATAATGGCCAAATCATATACATATAGTGAGCTCATAATCATATCATAATGGGGACGGTGGCAACATCACTCGTGCGGAGTCATGCCATTGGTGCATCAATGACACGGTCATGTTACCTTCATGACTAGGAACACATATTTGGCTCGGGTATCAAACCGACGGGTCAAAGCATAATCATATCATAAGGGTTCATATCAAAGGTTTAGAAGTCAAAGGTTCATATCAGGTTTCCATAACATAAGTTCATAATCGAGAGGTTCATAATCGATGGTTCATAATCATAAGGTTCATAATCATAAGGTTCATAATCAGAAGTTCATAATCATAACAAACGAATATCATAGCGAATAGAATCATATCAAAGGATTATGTCTGAATCATATCAAAGGATCATAGCATAAGGAAAATCATAGCAAAGGAATATCATAAGTGAAGCAAAGTTAAGGATTGAAAAGTCGAGAAATCCCTCTTGAAAAGGGATAGAATAT
This sequence comes from Chrysanthemum makinoi, assembly GCA_910596185.1. Lineage (NCBI taxonomy): Eukaryota > Viridiplantae > Streptophyta > Magnoliopsida > Asterales > Asteraceae > Chrysanthemum > Chrysanthemum makinoi. Next base: position 78,810,875 of record OU343225.1, on the reverse strand, counting down.
CTGTACCTTAACGCCGATGAAAGAAAAGCAAACGAAGAATGAACACAAAGATACAACGCCACGTCTTCTTCAACGAATCTACATGGGTTACGGTTCGTATAATATTTATTAGCTCATTTAAATCATAACGGATTTATTCGCTTGTATGAATCGTATAGATATTTTTGGAGTTATTAAACGTATTCTCATTTTTAGTAATGGACCGAATTATAATACTTTAGGGTGAAAATCATTAATTAGCCAAACTTAAGGGTTACAAATGATAAATGGTAAACTTAAAGGTTTATTATGACCATTATCTTATTTTAAGGTTTTATTATATCATACTTCAAAGTATAGGGTTCGCATGGTAAATATCTCAAAGTGTAAGGTTTATATTGTACCTAAACTTAAAGTATTATGTTGATAAATTTCATGCACATTTAATAAAATTTGAAAGAACCATGTTTTAACATTATGATCGATCATCTTTAAGCTTGCTCGCGGTCTATATGATTAACATTTACGACCAAGTAAAAAAAACGTAGTACTACTAAACTCCCGACTCATCTTCCCCGACACGTGTTCAGAACACAAAACGACTCAACCATTTGTTTCGCGATCACCTTCAAACATTACCCCACAAGACCATGCTATACACATTCATTTGATACATTTTATTGACTTTAATCCCCATATTCATGCACACGTTCCACCAACATCCCAACATCTTATTCATATAAATCAGTATACGTATACAACTATATTTTGACATGCAAAACTCTAAGAAACTGATGTACTTCTTGACCCCAACTCTTATTCGACTGAGGTTTAAATCAAAATCAACTCACACACACAAACTCATTTTCAAAATCAGTTGATACAAGCTAGCAAGCAACGACTCACATAAGTTTCGAAATTCCGTATTTTATGTGACGAGATATATGTCATTTTATGTGGAATTATAACATGCTCTTTTATGTTATGATTATTCTAAAGATTGTCATGCATTCAGGTTTGATGATCCAAATTCACACAACATGATCAGGAGAAAACCAAGAAGGAAAACAAAACAAGTTTCAATGTGTTACCCTTGTAGCGTGCGAATGAGGAAGACGAGGGCCAAAGGAAACAAACCCCTCGACAAGATCCAGACCCAAGCAGACTTCGACCCACGACTACGACTAGCAAATCTTCGAACCAATAACCCACGACCACGACCACCTTATCACGACCAGGAGCAGCCACAACCTACGACAGAACCCAGCAAAACAGTCTCCTTCGACCAATAAACACCCACGACCAACAGCCCTTCACAACCCCTTACTAATCTCTTTCGTGTACTCCCTGATGCTTGCTCAAATCGAATGGAATGGGGAGGGATTTCTCCTTGCCATCACTTTATTGTTTTAGGTTTTAGTGTGTGAATTTTTGAATTGACTTGGTAAATTACAAATGAGGAGAGAATATGAGATTAAATGGGAATAATGGGGAGTTAATAGGAGAGTAAATGGGGCGTTTGATTTGGCTGATTTGGTGGGGGAATAAATGACCAAATCATTACTTTATTTACCACCCATCTTAATATTGGTACATTTATTTAATTGTCTAGTAATTAGTCCATGTAACTTTTTAATGAGTTAAATTCATTAGTAATATTAATGTAACTTTTATTTTCAATGTCTTGTGCAACCATTAACATTTAAAAGTCCAACGTAATTAACGAGCTCGTTTTACTTTACGGATTACTAGTTGAGGGGTATTATGGTCATTCAACGCATTTACGATTTTAGGGTTTTACATGCTATTTCATCCTGCTTTTAATATTTATAAAACTGAGATAAACTTTAGGATAAACGCATACTAACGGGCATAGAACCCGATCAGATGAAGTAAAGCCTTAGGTAAATCTGAGTGTCGTCCCAACAGAGCTGTGACCTTGAAAGAACTAAGATGATTAGAAATGATATGATATTGATATGATAAGAATAGATTTAATTATTCCAATCACACAGACACAAGAATTTAGGATAAAGAGCTAGACGAGCAAAGCTTAATTAAGATTACAATTAAGAACTGATTCTTGATATAAAGGTTCAATATAGTGGTTAATTATCGCCAGACTCCTTTGGTCAATTCGTCATGGCCTATGGTTCTTAGAATCCTCACCAAGATGAACACGTCACCCGGGGATCATTTGGTAACCTAATAGCAGTCATTAAGAGCCAAATCTACTAGATCTAGTCTATGGAAACCCGATAGTTAGGAACTTAGATTTCCCCCAGCTTCTTAAATACCTCCACTTGATAGATGATCATTTGGTCAGTTCGCACACGAAGAGTGGTTGTACTATGGCCAAATCCTTCCATAATTCGCAACCTATTAGGCTGAGGTCAGTTTCAATTCTCTTAGCCCTCTAGATACTAACAAGCTTATAATACTACTGAGAGTAGCGATCTATGACAAGACTAGTAAATGACTATAAATAAATAAAGAGAAGATCAATAACATAAATGCAAACTTAAATTAATAACATGAATCCATTATATAAACCTTAGAAAAATATAAAAGGAATCCAAACTCGAATACAAATGAAATCGTAGACGAGAACTTTGTTCTTCTTATTCCTAAACTATGATTCTTCTTCTGTGTTTGATCTCCCCAAACCCTAGAAAGGTTTGGGAAAGGAAAGATACCTTAAACTAATGAAAACTTTGTCTATTTATAGGCTCGGATACTAGTTACGGCGTAACATTTATTAACTAGTTATGTCGTAACTCTTCATAATCTTGTACTTATCCATGGTTACAGCGTAACCTGAGCTGAGGGTTACGCCGTAGTCTTTGTAAATCTGATGTTTACATGATGTTACGGCGTAACCTGAGCTGAGGGTTACGCCATAGTCTTTGTAAAGTTGATGCTTCATGTTCTGTAGTCACATTACGGCGTAACTCCACTCCAATGTTATGCCGTATTCTTCATAAATTGTTCTGAGGTCTTGCTAAGGCGTAACTCCACCATATTGTTACGCTGTTTTCTTCACAAAATTGATTACGGCGTAACTTCATCACTTGGTTACGCCGTGGTCTTTAGTAAGAGAAAATCATCCTTGGGATTAGAAATGTCCTCCACCGCTTCCTTGCATGAAATAGTTCCTGAAATGAAATAATAAGGAATAAGGATGTTTCTAATAGCATTTTAATCATAATGTGACGATAAAGGGGGAAATTAATGCTTAGAATATCAGGATTATTTGATGTTATCAAATATCCTCCCACTTGAACTCTACTTGCCCTAAGTAGACTTTTTAGATTGTAAAAGATACATCCCCGAAGTAAACCAAGGAATGTGCAGTTAAGAGTTCCATACTAGAATAATTATAAGAGCCGAACACCTTACGAAATGGGAACGAAAACACTCTCACGCTCATCCTAATCTAAGTGTTAATTTCGGGGTGATCACTCAACTACACAGTCATAGCAAGTATTCTATCATAAGCTTGGCAATTACACACTTCTCCACCACTAGAGCTAAGGTCAAGACAATCTTAGAAGGCAATGTTGGGTTGATAGTGATTAAAAGGCTATGGGGGTAGTGTCGTTACTAACGTGTCACGACGAAGTGGACAAAATCAATGATACATGACCAAATCCATGGCCAAGACATCAAGGATTGCTCGATGCATCACCTAGACATGCTTCACGACAAAAAGGGTTTGGTAAGGCATGGGATATTTAATGGGTGTAAAGAAAAAAGAAAACAAGTAGTCTTAGCTTAAAACCAAGTTGCCATCGTCCCACCGTTCATTCAAGATTCAACTTCAAGGTACGGAAACAGGATCATTATGCGTCAGGGGAATCCACCATTTGAATATATTTCCATTCCCGAGAACCGATGGTGTCTTGACTAACTTTCAATCTTCGAATGTGATCGAGGTGTTTTTCTCGATGCTAATAATTTATAACCACATATCATAGTGCTACAATAATTTGCACTTTTATCAATCAAGGACTAATTTGCACTAATATCATAGGGTGTTTTTTAAACATATGCTAACATATACCCCCACTTGAGATGAACATTGGGGGTTCTTCAAAGATCTTCAATAGGATGTCTTGAATTTGGCACGTTTTCCGAAATGTTTACTCAAACCTTGAACTAGGGCGAACAATAACTTCAAGATCATAAGATAAGACTACACGGTAGGCTAAGGTGTAAAGGTGTAACGAAAATAAGGGTTAGAAAATGAAAGGATTGGCTCAAATAGGTGTAACTAGGGGTATCTTGCACTAAAGGTGAGTGCAACAAAATGGGTTATCACGGAGGTCAAAAAGTCAATGCGACTAATCGATAAATGCACACAAGTAAACACATATGGGCTATTTGGGTTTAATCCTAAAACATTTGCTTTTACAAATTGCCTTTTCCAAATGCACCAAGATAACTTGATACATTACTCGTCTATGGTCTCGAAGTGATGTAAAAGCCAAGTTCTAAAGTCTACAATGCTATCGTCACACTCAATATTTGGTAGATTTGGGTAAAATAGGGGAAACGGAAGTGCTAAATCTCACCAATGACATTAAGGGTTATAGTGTGCTCGGCTATATGTAATTCTAGATTGGTTAAAAACATGGCAAAAAGAGCTCAAATATTTTTAAAACCAACTAGAAAATTAAGGCAAGTAGGCTAAGTAATCATACACTTCATTTCTATTCCTATCCCCCCACTTGAAGTGTACAAAGTCCCATTTGTACGAAAATAAAAAGGAAAATAAAATAGAAATGAAAAATAACCGAGAAAGAAATAAACTCCCATCTCAAATGCTTGCCCAAGATGTCTCACTAAGGGGTGGAAGGTGGGTCAGAAGGTTGCTAATGTGTATCCTATCCAGTGACTTCGCCTTAACTATAGTGCCCTCAATCTAGCGTAACTAATCTACATAGTTACGCCGTAACTGCATCACAGTTCCAAAACCTGCACAGAAACACTAGGAAAATTTGTACCTACTGGTACTATCGATTAATGCAGCACAAATATCCTAGTTTTAATGTTATTACAGACATAAATTGTTTTGAAATTGTTTTAGAGATTGTTCGAATTACAGGGGAATCACACATCCCTGTCATGGTCGTGCTCCATTGATTGGTATTGAGTCGGGTCATACGGGGTGCTGGTGGTGCTTCCAGGAGTCGGTTGTGCCTGCATATACGCCACTCCTTGCTGGATGCCAATGTATGGGATGTCAGGATGGTACACATAGGGAGTCCCATGCCAACGGGGATGGCTCAGGTGCATCTCCTGGAGCATTTGGCTTGTCCGGTCCGCGCTCCAACTGAAAAATTCTTGTTGAAGCTACTGCACCTGATCAATAGTACCTGAAAAACCTTCAAATTAGTTACTTAGTCCATACAAACCTACAGTGAGGCCATCAATTTCTTCATTGAAGTGGGTCTCCATCCCTTCAAGCCTCTCATCAATCAACTGTAACCTATCCCCAACATTCACATGTGCCCTACGTCGACCCCTAGAGACTTGCTCTTCAGCCTCCACTTGGCTTCCACTCGGTCCAGCACCACTACCACTAGCTTCCCCTACTTCTCTCATTGGAGATGTTCGCATCAACTCAACTCCACCTAGCACATTGAGGGTACAAATCCTAAACTCCACCAACTTATTATGCCCAATAAAACTAGTTTCCCTACCATGGGTCACCCAAGCTAATGCCTCATCCGACATCAATCCATAGCTTCTAGCCAACCTACCAATGAAATGAGCCCCTTGAATTGGACTCTTTCGGGAGAAACCCTTTGCCCCATTAGCCGTAAACCTTGCCAAGTAATGGGGGAAATCAATGTGATTACCCCCGTCCATACCATGCAAGAGGTAAAGGTCATACATGGTCATCTTTTCCTTTGCCGAATGCCTTGATTTTAGAGAACAAGAATTCAATCTGTGGACAAGACGGCGAATCAGGCTCCTAACCAAAGTGTAGGAAGGAGGGTGCCTTGAGTTGTACCCCGGTACTACAAAAATGTTGTTGAAATAGTCAGTGAGATCGTAGGTATCGGGCCTGTGCCTCCAACAAGTCCTATAAAAGTCATAAAAAATGTCGGTGTTCAACTCATCCTCCGTATACAAACCCATTCTCACCATATACTGATTTAACGTCAACTCCCTTTTCACCCCTGCTAGCTGAAAATACAATGCAGCCCTATCATCAATGTTGATCTCATGCTTGAATTCCACGGTTGCCAAAAACTCTCGAACATACTCGGGGATTATTGGCTCATTGATCCTAAAGAGCCTCAACCATGCATTGCAGGTAAATGAATGCTTGGAGTTGGTGAACTTGATCTTGCAGAAATTCTTAAGCTTCCTACCAGCAGAGCCATTATCGATTTCACCAAATGCCTCGAAGTCTAGTGCTTCAGGCTGATCGATTTTTTTTCTCGACAACATCACATAGTCATCCCTGCACAATTGCCTTATTGCCAAATCCTCATAAGCCAAAAACCTGACCCATTCAGCGGGATTGTTATTGTTGCCTGAAAAGAAAACAAACTTAAGTCAGTATTCATGCAGACTGATAACCAGTTACGGCGTAACCGACACTACATTGTTCGTTTCAAAGAAATTGTTTGCTGATGTGCTATTTCATCCTGCTTTTAATATTTATAAAACTGAGATAAATTTAGGATAAACACGTACTAACGGGCAGAGAACCTGATTAGATGAAGTAAAGCCTTAGGTAAATTCGAGTGTCATCCCAAGAGAGTTGTGACCTTGAAAGAACTAAGATGATTATAAATGATATGATATTGATATGATAAGATAGATTTAATTATTCCAATTACACAGACACAAGAATTTAGGATAAAGAGCTAGACGAGCAAAGCTTAATTAAGATTACAATTAAGAATTGATTCTCGATATAAAGGTTCAATATAGTGGTTAATTATTTCCAGACTCCTTTGGTCAATTCATCATGGCCTATGGTTCTTAGATTCATCACCAAGATGAACAGGTCACCTAGGATCATTTGGTAACCTAATAGCAGTCATTAAGAGCCAAATCTATTAGATCTAGTCTATGGAAACCCGGCCGTTAGGAACTTAGATTTCCCCCAGCTTCTTAAATACCTACACTTGATAGGTGATCATTTGGTTAGTTAGCACACGAAGAGTGGTTGTACTATGGCCAATTCCTTCCATACTTCGCAACCTATTAGGCTGAGGTCAGTCGGTCAATTATCCCAACCCTCTAGATACTAACAAGCTTATAATACTACCGAGACTAACGATCTATGACAAGACTAGTAAATGTCTATAAATAAATAAAGAGAAGATCAATAACATAAATGCAAACTTAAATTAATAACATGAATCCATAATATAAACCCTAGAAAAATGTAAAAGGAATCCAAACTCGAATACAAATGAAATCGTAGACGAGAACTTTGTTCTTCTTATTCATAAACCATGATTCTTCTTCTGTGTTTAATCTCCCCAAACCCTAGAAAGGTTTGGGAAAAGAGAGATACCTAAAACTAATGAAAACTTCGTCTATTTATAGGCTAGGATACTAGTTACGGCGTAACATTTATTAACTAGTTACGCCGTAACTCTTCATAATCTTGTACTTATCCATGGTTACGGCGTAACCTGAGCTGAGGGTTACGCCTTAGTCTTTGTAAATCTGATGTTTATCTGCTGTTACGGCGTAACCTGAGCTGAGGGTTACGCCGTAGTCTTTGTAAAGTTGATGCTTCATGTTCTGTAGTTACATTACGGCGTAACTCCACTCCAATGTTAAGTCGTATTCTTCATAAATTGTTCTGAGGTGTTGCTATGGCGTAACTCCACCATATTGTTACGCCGTCTTCTTCATAAAATTGATTACGGCGTAACTTCATCACTTGGTTAAGCCGTGGTCTTCAAAAAATGTGAGAGAAAATCATCCTTGGGATAGAAATGTCCAAACACCGCTTCCTTGTATGAAATAGTTCCTGAAATGAAATAATAAGGAATAAGGATGTTTCTAATAGCATTTTAATCATAATGTGACTATAGAGGAGGAAATTAACGCTTAGAATATCCGGATTATTTGATGTTATCATTTGCTTTTGTACTCTTGTCTCCATAACCACGGGTATTAGCAATGTCCCAAACAATATATACTCTTTTACTTGTTGGGGAGCTTGAGGTTTATATTTTTTACTTGTTGGGGAGCTTGAGGTACAAAATGACAGTCTACCAATGTTACAATGGGGCTCAACACTTTCTTCATTACTCTACAAGTAAAGTTGTACTCTTAATAAAAGAATGCTTTTTTGTTTATAAAAGTTTCAACTTTCAAGTTCTTGAAGTTCACTCTGCACCAAACCTCCATCAATCTCACTAACAGTGAAAACCGGTCAGATTTACACATCTAACAAGTTATTTCATTAACAAGATCTAAAATCATTAATGCAAAACACAACTTCGCGATATGACAAAAAATCTAAACAACCAAACCACACTGAACAACCGACAACACTTTCACGGTGTTTGTTCACGGCTGTTTACGAAAACCAAATAAAGCCACCAAAACCACCACTAAAAATTCAAAAACACCACCACCAGATGGCTAAAACTAAATAGATCCGGCTAGATATGAACCGAAAGCATAAATAAACACACCAAAACGAATCATAGAAAGAACTTTCACTAAAACAAACAACCAAAACCACCTAGCGGGGAGTGGGTTTGCGAGTATTTAGCAAGATCCGATAGTTATGTGTGTGTATTTTGTGGTGCCGGTGTGTCTAGCAGCAGCGGAATCATCTGTTGATGATGGTTATGTGTGTTTATTTTTTTGGGCGTTAGAGATGCGGAAAGGAGAAAAAGATGAAGATAGTGTGTTTTGTGCTTGTTTATATATGGTTTGAGGTTCGGATGTCTGAATTAAGCCGAGATTTTATCAAATCGTATCCTACCTTGTGGTTTACCCTTCAGCTGTGTTTTAGTTTTCTTCTAGCCACAATATTAAAGTAGTTGCCATAGATAACTGTATTACCTTTCTTCCAGCCAGCCTTGCATTTAGTAGGAAGTTAGCTTCTATATTTTTAAGTTTCCATTTTTAGTGTCAAGTTTGTTCACTTTCAAGGTTGACCAAATTCAGTTTTTCACTTTTCAAAGATGACCTTTTTTGTTTTATATGTAGTTTAGATAGTATATATAGATAAAGCTCCAAATTTACAAAAATCTCCATTTAGATGCTAAAATAGCTCAAAGCTTTTGTTTATGAAAAAGCTACAAAAGTAAAATGCTCATTTGAGGAGCGTTCAAACGTTTTCTACAACTTTTAGTATCATAATTGATAGCGTACCCTTTAACCATTGCATGTTGAATTGTAATCCTAATTCCTAAGTATATAAATGGTATGATATCATCTATATGGGTCAAACTAGTCCACTAACATATGCACACATATTGTTACTTATCTGAATTGCTTCTTATTTATCTTGTATTATAGTAAACTTATGAACTAAGGATCAACATACAAATATAAAATTCAAAGTATACAAGAAATTAAGATTATAAGTTATATGGACATGTTTGTCAACCTTTATTACTTCATAGAGGAGTTTAGTCAAAATAAATATTTATATTATAAGTTAAGTCCCGTTATTAATGACATGTATCGTTATAAGTAAATTCGTTATTTTACTTAACGTACTTATAATGTAATGTTAGTGTTCAATTTTAAAGACGTGTTATTGTGCACATATTGTTGTTTAGAGGGTTATCTTGTTGATATCAAGCTCCAAGACCGTACAAGGAAGTAACTGTTTATTTTGTTAGTTCATAAGATTGGCTTGTCATCTTATGTAGTTAATCGGTTGTCTAGTTGTTGGTAGCTAGTTGCTCATTTATGGACTTTTGAAAGCGATTACCAGGTGATGACCCTTTACCCCAAAAAAACTTTTACATGATAACTCTGTAGACAACGCAACATAAGTTGATGATGTGAAAAACAAGAATCCAATTAATAGACACTCACCTTTAGAATTGTCTGGTCCTGAGGTTTATTGATAGTCATCGCAAAGCTAAGGCGCATAGGAAACTATTTTCTCTTGAGTTTGAAAGAGAACATGTCTTCTTCATATGGGAGCAAGAAGAATTTTTTGCAAAAACACTAATACTAACCTCATTTTTGTTTGAAACATGTTCAACAATAATATCAACATTTTTTTCATCATTCATTTTCAGCAACTTATGAACTATGGTCGGGGATCTATTGCAAAGTATGTAAAATTAAAAGGTGTAGAAAGCCATTCATAGTGTGACACGTGTCCCCCATTATAAAATATACATAAAATCCGTCCATGGGTAATATGGTCTTTTGACCCATTTTTTCTTTTCCACCTCAAATTTCAAACGCACATATCTCTTAAACCACAAACTTTTAGAAAAAACCGATTTCACCATAATTTTTAAAATTCGATTCTCTTTAATCTGGTATAAATCTTTTTAATTATTTCGAAACTTTTTTTTGACATATTCATTGGGTCATGATTTTCTTGATATTTTTGCTATTTCCGATCCTATTTTTTTACCTTAAAAATTGCCGAATCATAAAATACTTAGAACACAAAAGTTTTAAATTTTGATTCACTCTTTACCTAGGAATTTGAATCACACAAATCCGATATGATATGAGTGAGATATTGCACGTTAAAGATGACGTTTTAGTCATATTTGTTGCACACAAGGTGTTTGATGAAATGTCTAGCTTAGATTTTTAGTGTTAAAATTGAACTAAATGAACTAATTTTTGTCCCACAACGCATTATTAATCATTTTATTAATGTAAAACTCAAACGGTGATGTTTTTTAATAGTCAAAGTTTTTAACTGTTAAAACTGATGAACCAAATCAAACATAGTTTATCAATTTATTTTGGTTCATCAATCATAGTTTCAGCTTAACATGTTGGTGTTTGTTTTGTTTTGTTTTGTTCATCAGTTTATTTTGGTTCATCAATCATAGTTTCAGTTATGGTTTGGTTCATCAGTTCTGGTTTGGTTCATCAGTTTTTGGTTTGGTTCATCAGTTTGGTTTGGCTCATCAATCATAGTTTCATTTTTGGTTTGGTTCATCAGTTTTTGGTTTGGTTCATCAGTTTGGTTTGGTTCATCAATCATAGTTTCAGTTTTGATTTGGTTCATCAGTTTTGGTTTGGTTCATCAGTTTTTAGTTTGGTTCATCAATTTTGGTTTTATGCTTTTTTTAAACAGTTTGGTTTGGTTTATCAGTTTTAATAGTTAAAAACATTAACTATTAAAAAACATCACTTTTTGAATCTTACATTAATAAAATGATTAATGATGTGTTGTGGGACAAAAATTAGTGCATTTAACTCAATTTAACACTAAAAATCTAAGCTAAACATTTCATCAAACACCTTGTATGCAACAAATATGAGTAAAACACCATCTTTAACGTGTGATATCTTACCCATATGAGATCGAATTTGAGTGATTTAAATTTTTGGGTAAAGAGTGAACAAAAATCTATAACTTTCATGTTTTTAGTTTTTCACGATTCGACATTTATGAAGGTAAAAAATAGAGCCGAAAATGCCAAAAAATAAAGAAAATTAAGAACTATTTGATATGTAAAAAAAATTCGAAATATTTATCAAGATTTATACCAAATTAAAGAGAATAAAATTTTAAAAATTATGGTGAAATCGGTTTTTCGTAAAAGTTTGTCGTTTGAAAGTTATTTGCGTTTGAAATTTGGGGTGGAATATAAAAAACGGGTTAAAATGACAAAAATACCCCCTAACCGAATTTAATAAGAAAAAAAGGAGGGAGTGAATAAAGGACATTTGTCACATTGTGAGTGGCTTTCTAGCCTTTTTAGTTTTCTTTACTTTGTAAAGGATCGCATCTCTATGAACTATATCAATCAACTTAACAATGAATTAACATAATAGTAAAGATATGGAAGGTTGTTTGAAAACTAGTAATGTTGGAATTAAGTAAAGAAAGAAGTGTCCTATTTTGATTTAGAAACTATACTAGAAAGAAAAAAAATTAAGAAGTTGTTATTCGTAGTTTTTGAAATTGTATGCGAGAATGTTGTCTTTTTTATTTATTTAAATATTTGCAACTAACATTTAGACTGAAAGATTTATATTAAAAAACAATGTAATACTCAAACTAATTTTAAATATTTGCAACATAGAGATTGGCCCAATTCATGAGCAATCGTGAATAAAAAAAAGGGCAAATTGTAAAAAAATATAGAAAATATTAAACCTTATTTTTTTTCAATTTGAATTGCACAAGGGCAATTTGAATTTTGGGTACTCAACTTTATTTTTCTTGAACATTGTTTAGGTTTTCTTGATTTTCTAAAAGATATTATCTGTTATTTTTCAGCATTTAATTATGATCGATAATCACTTTCAAAAGTAAAAAGTATCTTATATTGCACAAAAAATAACTTTGATACTTTAAATTAAGAAAAATAGAATTGGGTATCTAAAATTCAAATTGACCTAAGTGTAATACTTTTTTTGTGCCATTTGGCCTAAAAAAATTGTTGAGTTGAGATGTTTAAAATTTGCCAATTAAACAGAAATAAAAAGTTGACATGTTTTCTATAACAATATTTTTTTTTTGAAAATTTAAGTGAGAAATTAAAATTTTCAAAAGATATTATAGGTATTATACATTACTCAAATTTAAGATTTTCAAGTTTAAAAAAAGTTATGAATAATTTATAAATAGTAGATATAACATATATATTTTTAATGTTTTTCATTAATTTATAATTATGCACTTATCCTCGAATATATTTTATATACATAATTATAAATGAGCTATACTACAATCACAAAAGGTTTAAAAAAAATTGATGATAATAAAAAAAAATCACAAAGATAATTTTTTTTTATTGGGTTAATCAAATGAAAAGAGAAAAATTATTGCAAAATCCATCAATAAAAACATAACACTTCATTTTGTGGATGTCGTTTTAAAACCTTTTTTGATTGTAGCATAAAAAAATGTTTGGTAGTTACCATAAGCTTGCAGTTATTATGAAAAGAGTTAGCTACATTTTTTGTCCTTGTGATTTACTGAATATTTCAGTTTCATTCCAATAACTTAAAATATATCGGCTCCACTCCAAAACCAGACAAACCGTTACAAGTTCACTCCAAGATTATGTTGACAGTTAGTTTTGTTGGTTAGCTAACGTGAAAATGAAGATGAGAATGGTAATGTGTTTATGAAGATGAAGATGAAAATGAAGATGAAAATGGTTAATTAGATTTGTTTATGTATTGATCTGAAGATGAGATGAGATTGGTTTGTGTGTTATGCGGTAAAAAAGGGAGATTGATATGAAGATGAAGATGAGATGGATATGGAGATGAAGGTGATTGAAAAAGATAAAAGAGATGTGAGTGTGTTGTGATGGATATGCAACTATTTTTTTTAATTCATAAATGACACATTTGTCCTCACACTTAGCGGTCAACATATGTCAAACTAACGGTATTGGTGAAATTCGACTAAACTTGTTACGGGTCGTCAGGTTTTGGAATGGATCCGAGATTTTTTAAATTATTGGACTGAAATTGAAATACCCAATACCACAAAGACCAAAAATGCAGTTTACTCTCATGAAAACTTACTAAGTTAATTTATCATCTATTACTCCTTTATATGAGAGCAATATCCCCAACCTATTACCAAACCTCCGTATTTAAGATTCAAGCACACTAACCAAATTCCAAACCAAAATTTACACACACCCAAACCAACATCCTGACCTAAAAAAAGAGTCCAAACCAATAAAAACTTATAAACCCCCACCATGTAAACATCACCCTCCCACATTTACTTTCATTCATCTTCTGTATCATTTACCTAACTAAAAAACACACCTACAAAGTCTCTTTTATAAACCAAACACAAACATAAACACAAACAAAAAGACTCACATCTTCCTTAAATCTTATCCAACGCTATCAACATTACCACTTCACAGCTGCCGTCTACCACCGCAACACCACCAGCCACTAACCCACACCATCGAATTCCCACCACAACCACCCGAAACCTATAATCAACGAACACCGACAACCAACTCACCAAGGCCAACCACAAATCTAAATGTGTTTTCAAGGTTTGAGTTTATTTTAGTAGATCTATAAATTAAACAAGTTTTGTTCAGGGTTTTTTTGTTTTCATAAATCTATATGTTATTTTTGTAAATTTGAGTTGTTGGAGTCTTCTAGCGCCTCCCTTGTCAGAATCTTCCTCTGTCGCTGCTGCTTCTTTACTGCTACCAGAAAATATGGTGTCTTTTTAAGGTTTGTTATAAAGTTTAATGCAACGTTTATTGTTTATTATTTTTTTAAGTTTACTTAATATAGTTAAACTTTCTTCTTCAGTTTACTTTTCACTTTTGCTAGATAAAGCTTACGTAAATGAGCTTTTTACGAAAATGAACTATAATTGATACTTGTTTACGAAACAGGTTCTCGCACAGGGTATTTACTAAAATGAACTTTCCAATGTTATCCGTTGGATCTCTTAAAACATAAAATCCCAACACTACACGTGTATTATATGATTTCCGGGGCGAGTTGTAGGCGTGGTACAGCTAGGCGAGGCCTGGGCGTGGTACAGCCGGGCTTGGGCGAGATTGCTTGCTGGGCGTGGCCGTGGGCGTGGTACTGCTGGGCGTGGGGAGGTGCTGCAATGGTGGGCTTGGGCGAGACTGCTTGTTGGGTGTTCATGACATGAAGAAGAAGAGGAACCACTATGTTCAAGGTGGAGATGCTGGAAACCGTGAAGATTACATCAATGAGCTCTAATATCTATCATTTTGTTACATGGACAAGTCTGGAATCAACAAGATCACAACATTTCAAATGCATATACTAAGCAATAACATGAAAACAGGAGTGTTTGAGATTATCTTGGTATGTGGGCATGTGAGAGAATGGAAAGCAGGCATGTGAGAGAATGGAAAAGGTGATCGTGACATCTTTTGGTCACTTTGGTAAAGTATTCGAAAAGAGTTCAGTTTCGTAATATGACTTGGGATATGGATTGTTTTGGTAATTTGCTTTACGTAAATGGTTGTAACATTTGTGTATTGTTTAAATATTGTAAAAAAAAATAATTAATTATTTTTTATCAACGAGATAAGATTATGTAGGAGGCGAGTGAAGGGTGTTCCCGTCAAAGCAAATTTAAGGTGAAGTTAAGACTATTTTGCTTGTTTTAGCAAAATAAATTTGTTTGTGTCTAATCTGATAGGGTAAGATTTAAATGACTTGTATGTTGGACAAAGATCTATTTGTTTACTTTTGGTGTCTAAATTTTTTTGTTATTTTATTTATGAATTTTGTAAGTTTGGTATAATTGTTGATAACTATTGTTATAATAAATTGAAGGTAACTGTTCATGCCACCTTCGCCATGCCGAAAACCATAGTTGCTGACATCGTGGTGCAAAAACTGCCGCCTTTTGCCGCCGCACCGCACTAGAATCTGCTGGAAATTTATAAGTTCTCTTATAAAATTGGTGTTTTATTGTATATTTTTTTGTATACATTTGTTTGTATAAATTTGTATAAGTTGTTGTTTTGTGAAGTGTGTCATCTATTATACCTAAAAGTTGAACCCGTTAATTTAATGTGCAAGAGGGTTTATGCACAATAATTTGTACGGTACAACCCATGTAAAGCCATATGTTTGAATATCCAGTATTGAAATACATAAAATTCAATGAAGTCGTATGGCTGTTACAGGAGACGAAACGTTCCCAGAATCTTAAATCGTTTAAAGTGGGAGTATATCAACCATCATCTCCATTAATTTGCACATATCTGTGCAGTTATAACACAATTATTGTTTAACTTTTTCAACTTCTTCTTTCAAGTGTAAATAGCGCAATCCAGCATGCTCACATCAAACCAAACCAAATCACACAAACCCTGATTGAGGATGTTGATAACTAAAGTCAACAAAGATATGGTATTTTGGTTTTGGTCAAAGTTCGAGACTCCTAAGTTGACTGATGTTACCACTGCCAAAGCAAACTCACTTCAAACCAACACAAATCCAATTCTATCCTAATCCCACAGCCACCAACGACAAAGTCTATCTTATCCGATCTCCACAAACATAATCAAGACTAGAAAATTTAAGAGAATAAATGATCTCATATTTCTTTTTTCATGTGTTACAATAGACTCTAAGTCCTTAAAGATCAAATACACGAAAATAACTATCATCATCGATCTATAAGAAGTTTAACTCCTTTTTTTTTCTTTCCGAATCGTAGTAAGAAAGAAAAAACAACCAGTTTCATCCTTTCTTTTGATTTGGTTGAAACAAAAAAAAATCATAAGTCGACCCTACCTGAGACCCTTCAAAGGATCTTGAAGCCATAAAAATGCTATCTTGATTCGGATTGAGCAGCAAATAAAAGAAAAGCTTGGGTACGGTACGTTTGTGTTTGTGAAATTCGATTTGTATGATGTTATTCGGTTGTGATGATTAAGGAGATGAGATAAAAGTGTGTGTTTGATTGAGATGATGAAAATGGATGATAGATCACATGAGTTTGAAAAGATGATGGGTTGTTGAAGCAGATTTGAGAGTGATGGGGGGAGAATGGGAGATCTATGAATGTGTTTAGGGTTGTGAATATGAAACCGTGTGTTTAAGTATTGGACCAGGTTATTGGATTTGATGTTGGGCTTAAAAAATAAGAGTAACTAATGTTTGATGTAAAACATTTTACGTATCTTGAATATTGTTACTTTGTTAGTACGTATTATAATGTATGCGTAACTAAAAATGGTTAATGGCGCCCCATCTAATCTAATGGGTTTACAAAGTTATCTTAATTTATGTGGTTAAGTTGCATTGTGAACTTTGTATTTCATATTACGTTGAACCTGTAAATGGCCGATCGAGTTTTATTCAACTGTTGACACTTGAAACTACTATACATAAAGTCGTACAGTTTAATTGAACTAAATTGTTACTCCGTAAAAGATCGAGAAACTATGGCTTATAAAGTAAAAGAAATACTAAAAATAGTTATCGATTTTTACAAAGCCATAGGGCACCTATTTAATCCATTAACTTAATAGAAAATAACTTTACGTCGTTTTAATTCATTCTAAATTATCAAATATATGATGAAGTGTATTGCAGCGTACGTAATATCTTTAGTTATCTATCTATCATTTCTAATTTGAATACATGTAGCTCAAAATTAAAATCGATTACCTCAACATATATTATATCTAGGGTCAACCAACTCTTATTATACCTAATAGTTGAACCCCTTAATTTAATGTGCAAGAGGGTTTGTGCACAAAATCATGTACGGTACAACATATGCATTGCACACCAATAAATACATTTTTTCATGAATGGTTTAAAGTGTGAGAGGATTTGTGCACTAATCAAAGATTGAGTCTTTTGATTTAATGTGGAGTAATCAAGATACTCAAGATGGAGTCCCATGAGTCCTATGATTTAATGTGGTGTATTAAAGTTTCAAGTGTTCTAAGTTGAGTTTTGATTTGAGTTATGGCTTGAGCTTGGTTATTGAATGCAGTCAATTTGAGTTGTCAAGTTTATGTAGCAGAAGAGACTAACTGGAAATGAAGATCAATCGATTAGTCAAGAATATGTAAAGACTTCAATTTATGAATATTGATCACAAGTAATTGTTGTAACCAATTTCATTAGTTACAATCTTTTCATATAGTGAATAAATACACATTACAAAGTATAAATAGCATAGTTCAACGAAAACTTTTCACTCTCATTTTATTCATTGTCTACGAGTAGTCGATTAGAACAGAAATACATGTTGTTTAATGTTTTGAATGTATAGCCGTATAGGTGTAAGTTGCTGTGATGTATAGTTTACTTCTTTGAATAGATTTTAACATATGTTGTTCAGGTGCAAGTGGTGAAAATGATGTTGAATGTGAAGAGATTCGAAATCGGTTTCGGTGTGGGAGAAAACCCGCAGCAGACAACCAAAACATACCATGTCACAAAGAATAGACAGCTCATAAGCTTTCTTGATAAGCCCATTTCTTCTTTTTTAGAAAGTAACTTTCCTATTTGTAGGATCGTAAATATTGTGTTGTTAGATGATTCGGGTGGTCTTGGATGATGGAAATACAAGTATGCCATTTAGAGAGAGAAAGATAAGAGAGGGTGTTCTTGGTAGAGAGTTGTAGCAAAAATATGAAATGTTAGATTGAAAAGAAGCACCACCCCTTCCAAGGATGGAAGGGGTATTTATACTTACAGACTACCCGACCTCCTGATGGCCTGTGGATCAGGTATACAGTGGGTAAAGACTCGTCCTTCCTCCATGGTGTTACACTAATAAACTGATAAATAACGATATGTCTACGAGCTAACTTATGCTAGATAATAGTTGGGGTGACCGACACTTCACTATAGAATTTCCAATTCCTAACAATCTCCCCCTAAGGGAGGTCACCCCATGTTTTACATTTTGAATCCTAGCATTCTATTTAATCTTCAGTCTTGAGCTCGTAGACTTTAATTCTTCACTTCCGCAATCTTTGTGCTTAAGTAGTGCAACTTTAAAGTCTACATAGTTTTGTACTTTTAGTGGAGGCCTTTAACTGATCCACATCTTTGATGATCTTGGAGCTTTATTTGAGATCATCAGCCACAGTAAATCTCTGGATCACCCTTTGTTGTGTTGCCATCATGTGATGTTGTGACTTTTGGACCGACATGCTCACACTTTTGGATCATGACATCTTTTCATCGAGTAGCGAAGCTTTACTGGTTCATGATATTTGCAGCTATCGAGCCGGTCATGTAGATAAGCACTTGTCATGATTTCTTTAATTAAGTGTGGATGCTGTGAGCATGCGGCTTTGGATTGACACCTCAATTACGATCAGTACCGTCCAAATGTACCCGCAAACAACATTTAGCAATAAAACACACGAAAGTGTCTTTGATCACTTTCGTTGAATTGAGGTACACGACCCACGGTTCCCCGTTGATCAGTACAAGTACTGCCTGTGATCGGGTATAATTCCGAAGAATCTCCTTGACAGGGTTTCGCAGCTGTTCTAGCCGTTCTCAAACCGGAACGTCTCAAAGAAGACAACACGGAGTGAGTGAAACAACGAATTGAGATTCACTGATTAATGAAAATGATTTGAAAACAATCGTGTATTGCTTAATAGAAAGTGTTTTGCAATACAACGAAGGTTTTATGGAAAATCAATTATCTATCATAAATACCCTTTAATTTTGAAATATTAATACACAGTCGATGTGCTATAGAAAAGAACTTTTAAGCACAACGACCGGTTTTTCAAAGGTATCCGTCAATCCACTTCCTGGACCAAGGTTGATTCAAGATTGAATCGCCCAATCGTTTCTATCCAGTTGTCACAAGCTTGATCTTTGGAAAAGATCTCATATGTCACCCACCAAGAGCTTGTTTGATGTTGGCTCTAGAAGGATTTCCATCTTCATCGTGAATATTTTCATATCACTCGGATGTTCTGGCAATACCACAAGGATAATGCGTAGGACTCTTAATATATTCTTACTTTCCACATTGTGTGAAACATCACGTCTTCATTAATTTTGTGTCCTAATGAGATATTGTGGATGATCTCTTGGCTCTAGACTCAATTGTGCACATTTGGTTTCCTATGCCAGAGACTAGGGAGAGGGTCTCCTTCTTCAATATCAACAATCTCTAAGAGAAAGTCGATAGATAATGTAGGTTCCCCGTGAGAATGAAACAAGCCCTTTTAAGAGGAACTTGAGTAGCTTGGGAAGTTGTAGTGCAGTGCGTCACTGGGTCCATGACGTCTTGTCTTCAATACCGGTGTTAGCTTAGTAACAACCAGTAGCATATGTATTGAACCCGATTTCTGCCCTAAGGTTGAATTAATGGAGGGCTATTTCTTTTCACCCTTTTCACATTCAATTATTTTTCATTCTTCAACCCCTTTAGTGCTTACTAAGACTTCATCACTAGAACCTTGTTGGGTTTATTCCAGTTCTAGCTCTATGTCAGTCCGCACTCTTCCCATATCTCACTTTTCTCCTTTTTTTCATCATACCTAAGGACTCTACACTAACTAGTGGATTGTCCCTGGGTAGATCCCTCCGGCTCTGGCGGGATCATGGGAACGAATACCTAACCTAACCATCCTTATAACAGCATGCATAAAGTTAATTGGTCGGTCTTTTGGTATTGTTCTTTCCATTCTGAAACCAATTGAAAAATCATTTGGAAAAATCAATCAAGGTACTTGTGATACGAAATCAAAGCATTTTGTACCTTAATAGTTTTGATCATTTTGAAATGCTCCCCCTCAACATGTGCATATGATCTTGAAATTGTTTAGCATATGGAGGCAAGAGTTCTTTGAAATAATTTCTTGATCACAATTTCCGTAGAAAAAGCCATTTGATTTTCATGGTAAATTCTCCCCCTCAATATGTGCATAGGATATTTGAAATCATTTTATCACATAGAGGAAAGAGTTCATTTGAAGTGCATCCACGATCACAAAAGCCTTTAAGAAACCATTAGAAAATCAATCAAGGTAGTTTATGTAGAAACATAGAATTCTTTGTACCTTGAAAGTTTATTTTCTTTTGAAATGCTCCCCCTCAATAAGTGCTTCGAGATTCGAAAGAGTTTAGCACATATGGGAGATCAGTATGCACATTTGAATCAAAATGATCATCTTTAATCAAGTTTCATTATTAAATCACAAATTCTCCCCCGATCAAAAATATCAAACCCTTTGAGATTTTGGATCCCAAGTGATTTAAATAGGTTTAGAAAACATGGGAGAAAATGCGGCCAGGTTTAAATACTCATCTTGTTTTTGGATAAATCCTCCTCCTCAACATATGCATTGTGTATTTGAAATCGCTTGGCACATGGAGGCACGAGTGCCTATAAAGAACTAAAACCGATTCCATTAAAACAGATTTGAGATTTAAATCACAATCTCTCCCCCGATCAAAATTTTCAAACCTTTTGAGATTTGTGATCCCAATTGATTTAAATCATTTAAAAGATTTTGGAGAAAGACGTGGCAAAATTTAATTTTGAAAAATGACTGATAAGGAACAGTTTTTCGACATTAAAGATTGTTAGTGTCAGGTATGATAGTTTTTAAGAGATCTTTAAGTAAAATAAAACAATTTCACAATCAAACAAAAACAGAAAAAATTTCATTTTGTAAGATCTTGATTTTAAAGAAAAAAAATCATACCATGACATAACATTAAATCTTTAGATCACCACTTATTTTGTACAAACCGGACCTTTTATGAAGAAATGTCGATTGAAAATATTTTACTTTAAATCACTCTCCCCCTCAATCGATGACCGTAGTCGATGATTGAGTGACTTAAGTTTTGATAAAATGAAGTCCGGTGATTATCAAAATTTAGTCCAATTTATTTTCAAAACAATATTTTTCCATTTTCAAAACAATCTTATCAAATATTTTGACAAATGGTATTATTCACTATTTATCCTGCACAAAGATACGTTAGGTGGTTGAAATGCTTTTGTTGTTGTTGCTGAGGGTTGCAAGAAAACCGTCTGCTGATGCAGTGAGACTTCTGACGTTGCATTTGTCATGCCAACTCTTCATTGAGGTCCAATTAAGCTCCGTTTATTCATTTGATGATGAAGAAAACCATCTGCTGATGCAGTGAGACCTCTTACGTTGCATTTCATGCCAACTTTCCATAGAAGTCAAATTAAGCTCCGTTTCTTCATTTGTCGACCAAAGATATAGTTGCCCTTTCCTTTCGGCATCCAATCATCAATTTTGGGATCCGGATTGGGAACATTCTTATAATCCATGATATCTGCATACATTAGTAGACATACAAACAGATACATGGTGGTCGACAACACCCAAACAACAATCGACTAATAAAAGTCAATTCAACATATCAATCAATTCATATAAGGCATGGGATTTATGTGTTCAACAAACTCTAATCATCTAATCCTAACAATCATATCCTAGGCACCTAGTCCTTCAACGTAAGTTAACATCATTTTTCAGTTAAGCATATAGGATAATTAGATATAGCTCGTTTAGATGATATAATTTGAAAACATTCTCCCCCTCAATCAATGACTCATTTTCTGAAAAGTTTAAAAGCGCTGAAGTCATTGATTGGAGTTTGCAAATTTAATAAAAATTCTGATTCTGATTGATTTTTCAAGCAACTCATTTTCCACCATTAAGTTAAAACAAATATTTTTCTGAAGAATTTTAGACAGAAAAATATTTGAGTAGGAACAGCAGTCCTTCGACATACTTTCCTCATTTTGTTTTAGGATAAGTGCACGAAATATTTTGAAAATTGGTTTAGCGCAACACTTTCCTTTCTTGAAGAGCGGGTTGCTATCAGAAATAATAGCAAACCATGGTTTAAGCACGGGTTACAGCCTGAAATAACTGCAAGCCATAATTTTTGACATGTTTTGGAAAAAGAATATTTACACCTCCTGCTCGAACTTCATCTATGGTCCCGTGCCATTATTGAATGACATTTCTAAGACCGCAGATGTTATCGATACCAGAAGACATGTCATTGAAAAATAATATTTTTGGTATTTTTCAAAATTTTTTGATTTTTATAGATTTTTGAAGGTTTTATATTTTTCTATTTTCTTTTTGTTGGTTTATATTTTTGTATTTTGCTTTTCTGATAGATATATACAAAGATAGAATAGATGATATAGTTTAAGAGAGAGATATCGAGCAGCACGTCGTAGAAGATAGAATTCGTCATCTCTTAAACTTCCACCACCAAAGCTTCTGAGGCTCCAGAATAGAAGATAGAACATGAGCCTTTGAGAAAGAGAGACTTTGGCAGGTTCCCCCAAACCGAAAATCCATTAGATGAGCAGATTTGAAGCTCTATTTCAAGCTTGCCTTAGCCAGGTGCACAGAGAAGCACACCATTATCATAAATCCCGCTGCTCCTTTTAAGAACGATAATTGAGATTCTCCGTTCGGGGTTATATCATCCAAAAGAACAGCAACGTATCATCCCACACATAAATAACTCTTCTCAAATTTCATTCTACTGATGTCTGAAGCAATCCATTTCCAAAAGGTGTCAAGAAACCACTTCCCCCAAGTATTTGAATTGATGCAGTCAATCTCTTAGACTAGAGCTCACGAACCCGAATACACATATACCCGAAGACAAAGAAACTTATACCATCAAAGTAGCAGATTAAGTCCAATAGCCAAAGAATAACCCGATGTATACTTTTCTCTCCCCTAAAGAAAGTGTATGAAGCTCAAGAACCGAAGTACCCGAATGCCCAAAGAGAGAATAACCGATAACATTGAAGAAGCATGCCGAATCATTGATTATCTCTGCGGAGGACTATCTCTGCGGATTTCAACTCGGAATAATGATTATATCTGAATCACGATTAAGCACTCAAGTGAAACGGTGGCGTCCCCAATGTACACAATCTCTCTCCCCTGATGATTGCGATAGCATCGAAATCATCACAAACTTGTGTACCTCTTTTATCTTCAGAAACTTTCTCTTACATCACTTCCCCCACGTAGTTGGAATAATAACACTAAAAACCTTGATGAGTAAAACCTTGAGTTTCTCTGCGGTCATGAAATTTGTCTTCCTGGGATATCTTCAATCACTTAGAAGAATTAAGTTCATCAAGTTTACTCGCTTTATGTTTAGATTTGTGTCTCCTTCCCCCTTGCTGGTTTTGATGCTTCAGATCAGCAATACATAATAAGCCCGTATACTAGAAATCTGTTGAGAAGAACACTTGAACTCTTGTGAGAATCAACTTGCTGAAGAATATGAGCAAGTCTAATTGGGATTGAATCTGATTTCACTCTCCCCCAATTAGTGTTCTCCCCTAAACTGACAATCTTTATGATGAATGCTTGGATTAAGAAGAAGTCTTTAGATTGTTAAATGCAACTCGTCTTTAGTCATCTAACATGCAGCAGAAAATGTAGAATCGACTGTAGACTCGACCTTCTTCAAGATTGTCCAGTTGGGGAATAGATAGTTAACATCTTCAACTCACCAAATGCATTCCCGTTAACTTATATATAGCAAATCCCCTTAACTCAAATCCCTCCCAATCAAACAAGAACAGAAAGATGTTCATCAAGGAAATCAGCCCTACAACTGGAAGCACTTTGTCATTAATCATATCAGCCCGTGTGAAGATGTCAACCAACGGCTCTTAGAACAAACTACATGTGAAGATGATCCGATAAGAAGAAGCTCGGTTTTTACATGAGTTAGGAGCCGTTTGACCATATATTCTCAAATATCAATCAACCATGCAGAAAATTCACACTTCTTTTCCCCCTCAAGAATTGCATACGGAGATGCCATTCTTGATTAAACAAGTGATTATCATCCAAATGTATTCTATTCACACTTCTTCCCAGCAAAATTAGCCCATGATGTCGCCATCTTCATTATATTGAGCAAGTGGAATAAGATTAATTATCAGTAGTCCGGTTCACTTGATGACTGAAGCGCATGGAAAAATCATGAAGCATGTTGATGAGAATGGTCATAATAAGAAGATTTCTCTTCTTCTGAAGATAAAGTGCACTGAAACGTACACTTTTCTTTTCTTTAAAAAACGAGGCTTGAACTGTTGTGTTCAAACGTCATTATGATGAAGTACGAGGCTTGAACTGTTGTGTTCAAACGTCATTATGATCAGGTATACAGTGGGTAAAGACCCGTCCTTCCTCCACGGTGTTACACTACGCTAAAGTAAACTAATAACTAACTAATAAACTGATAAATAACGATATGTCTACGAGCTAACTTATGCTAGATAATAGTTGGGGTGACCGACACTTCACTATGGAATTTCCAATTCCTAACACTATTGGTTGTGTTTTCTATTTTATTGATCTGCAATTTCACTCTTCCATTTTTAATCATAAAAAGATCGATTTTAATATATGTTGTTCGGGTGCAAGGTGAAGAACGAAGAAAGGAATATGTGAAGTGGTGAGAATGATGTTGAATGTGAAGGGACTCGGAATCGGTTTCGGTAATACTATGTATTATAACATATGGAGAAGAAAGGTTTGGATGCAATGTTTAATAGAGTTAGTTCTAAATTATGATACTACAAAGTTGGTCCAAAGAAGTCGATACATCGAAACTGTTTATCACATATAAAGAAGAGAATAATGTATTAAGAAAATGGTGTATATTGAACAGATTTGAATGCTTTGATATTAAAGTACCTTGAACCTGTTTAGATTTTGGTAACAATCATATCCAATACTGTTTTCGAACATATTACGATTTCACAAATACACGGGTATATTGTATTACTTGCTTTTGAAAATGTTAGAATCTCTAACAATTGATAAGTTATAAACCTTGCAATGGATATATAATAAATTTTGTATGAAAAATGGAACCACAATAGTCACTGTAATTGAATTATCCAGGCAAACTTAATCAAAACTCATCTTGGAGGTGCCCGTTACTGTCACTATAGCTCATAAGGGTGAAAAAGAAGGCATATTCGTAATTTGGGTTATAAAGGCGCGTGTGAGCTGAACGTAGTGATTCATGAACATTATTTTAAAAGCCATAATATAGTTGTAAAGCTTATCTTACGTAGAAATAATGTTGGAGCAAACAAATACTCCTCTAAACTTGGTTTCCCTTCCCATTACATTTGGGAAACATATGAGGTTAAGCTATAGTTAACAGTTGTAAAATATTTGAAGTTGATTAATGGTGAAAGAATACGAAGTTGTTTGTGTTATTTTTTGGATTCGGATACAACATGAAACTTCAATTTCATACCATTTATTTTGTGCAACATATGCATCATTTATTGGAGAAACTTTTTTGAGTAATACATGATAATTTTTAAAATGGTTGATAACCTATTTGTAACTACTTGCATACAATATTAAGTAAAAAACACGTATATATTCAACCCTTAATCAATCGGTGCAACGCACGGGTTTTTGTAGCCTCGTTTATGTAAATATGTACAAAGCTTATTGTAAATGTGTTGAACTATTAAAAAGTTTTCAATGCAGTAATTTTTTTCAATAGTTTTTAATGCAAAAAAAATTGTTGCGTATATTGTTTAGGGTTTTTCTAAGGCACAAGTTAAGTACATTAAAAGTACAACGAAAATACACTAGGACTCACATAAAAGTACACTTGTCTGTACTTTTATGTGAATCCCTATGTATTTTTTGATGGGTCCTGATGTATTTTTGGTGTGCTTAACTTGTGCCCTAGGGCACAAGTTAGAAAAACCCTATTGTGTATAATAATTTGACTATGTTCTTTAAATTTGTGGTATTATTTGTAATTTGTTATGCAAAATATTGGTTGAAAATTTTCACTTTTTTCTAGAGGTTTGAAATTTTAGAATATTTTGTTACTTTCATAAGTTTTTGATCTTTTTTTTAATATATTCAAATGTTTTTAAAATTTGTTTAACTTTTGAAATTTGAAAATTGTAAGTTTTGAACTTTGAAACTTTTTGAAATGTTTCGAATGGCTGAAAATTTTGACAGGTTTTTGTGTTTTATAACTTGGTATTATAACTTTTTAAAAGTTAAATTATTTTGAAAATTTTAGAAGTTTGAAACTTTTCAAAATTTAAACATGTTTAAAATTGCATCTTTGGAGATAACTAGGTAAAAAGTTATGAGATATTGTTTGAAATCTGAAATCCAATTTACTTGGCGAGATAGAAAATTTTAGACTTTACTTTAAGGTTAGAGATCCTTCATAGTTCATAGAGTAAATTGCAAAAATCGTCCTTGTGGTTTGGCCAAATTGCACGTTTCGTCCTTGTGGTTCATTAAGTGCAAAAATCGTCCGGATTTGGCACTGTTACGTGCACTTTTGGTCCTCCATCATTGCAAAAACCGTCCTTGTGGTTTGCCAAATTTCACAGTTGAAGGACCAAAAGTGCACGTAACAGTGCAAAATAAGGACGATCTTTGCACTTATTGATTCACAAGGACGAAACATGCAATTTGACCAAACCACAAGGACGGTTTTTGCAATTTACTCTAGTTCATAAGAGCATCTCCAATGGGGTGGTTTTTAAAATACTTTTTACTATTTAGAAGATATTTTTTGTATGTTTTTTTAGCATTGGAACAAAGACTTGATTGATGACTTTTTAGCAATGACTTTTGAAGTAGCAAGCGTTTGACAACAAAAGTGAAAAGTTATTGTAAAACAGAGAGTTCGAATGGGTTTTTTCTATATTCATTCACAATTATAATGAGATACATATATAGGACTAGTACAACAGAAATCCCATGAAATAAGGAGCTATACATTGACTAGATAAGACACACAATACTTTCTGTGGATATCCAATTTTATCAATAATATTCAAACTTAGCTTGATTCTTTTTTTACTGCTCTCGCCAACACTCCCCCTCAAGATGATGAATGGATGTTGATCATTCTCAGCTTGTTAAGAGAGCTGTAAAATGCATTCGCATTACACTTGCTTTAGTTAACATATCCGCAAGCTGATCCTTTGATGCAACATGTGGTAGCTTGATTGTTTTCTTTTCTAAGTGGTCTCTTATAAAATGTCGATCTACCTCTACGTGCTTAGTTCGATCATGGAGTACTGGATTATTAGCAATCTTCACTGCTGCACTTTGATTGTCACAATGAAGATTCATAGATTCCTTAACTTCAAAACCCAGATCTCGCATAATTCTCTTGATCCACAGAAGTTCACAAACACCATGCACCATCCCACGATTCGATTCAGCACTAGAGCGTGCTACCACCTTTTGTTTCTTGCTCCTCCAAGTTACCAAGTTCCCTCCAACAAATGTGAAATATCCCGATGTTGACTTCCCATCCGACTTATCCCCGGCCCAATCGGCATCGGTATAACCTTCCACTTCAAGACTTCGGTTTTAGCAAAAACAAACCTTTTCCCGGAGATGATTTAAGATAGCGTAGGATTCTAATCACTGCTTTCATGTGATCTTTATTTGGTGCGTGCATAAAACGACTTACTACACTCACAGCGTATGCAATATCCGGCCGGGTATGGGATAAATAGATAAGTTTCCCAACTAGTTTCTGGTACCTTTCTTTATTCGTTGGAGCCTTGTCGGTTAGAAGAGTCAGCCCATGATTTTGTTCAATCGGCGTGTCAATGGGTTTACAGTCTAACATTCCTGTCTCTGTGAGAAGATCAAGTGTATACTTTTGACACATGGTAATACCCGATGGATCTCGCCACCTCAATACCTAAGAAATATTTCAATTTTCCCGGTCTTTCAACTCGAACTTCAGCACCGAACATCTCTTAATGGTTCATTTCATCTTCATCATCGCTTTGTCACCACCATGTCATCGACATAAACAATAAGAGTTGTAACTTTTCCTTCGTTGTTCTTAACAAACAACGTGTGGTCAGCATCACTCTGCTTGTAACCAATACCCTTCATGAACTTTGAGAATCTCCCGAACCAAGCTCTGGGTGACTGTTTTAAGCCATAAAGAGCTTTATTAAGCTTACACACCTTGTTACCAAAATTCATTCCCGGTGGAGGATCCATATACACTTCTTCTTCTAAATTACCATTCAAAAGCAGCGTTTTACATCATATTGTCTCAGTGGCCATTCTTTGTTTGCTGCTATTGAGACAAGAATACGAATAGTATTAATCTTCGCCACCGGAGCGAAAGTATCTCCGTAATCTATACTGTATTTTTGTGTGTACCCCTTCGCGACCAACCTGGCTTTCAATCTGTCTATCTTCCCAGAGGAGTCCAGCTTTATAGTAAATATCCATCTGCACCCAACAGTTTTTTTTCCTGGAGGAAGAACTATCTCATCCTACGTCCAATTCTTCTTTAAGGCATCCATCTCTTCTTGAATAGCTTTCCTCCACCTTGGATCTTTAAGTGCTTCTTGAACCGAATTCGGTATGGCTACAGTTGACAATTCTTCCACCATGTTTTTTTTCGTATTCGCCAATTTTTCTGTGGATACATAGTGATTGATCGGATATTTGGATTTTGATGTCAACTCCGGTTGATATTGTCTCTTTGGTACTCCCCTATTTTGTCTCACCGGGTATCTCGGATATACCTGTTCATTATTAGTTTCAGGAGACAAAGATAAGATATCGTTAGATGATATACCTTGTGGTGGGATCGGAGTTGGAATCGGGATCGGAGATGGCTCTGAATCATATGAGTTCATTGTACTATCTTGGTCAGGACTTGCTCCCCCTGTTTCGAAATCTCCACTACCACCGTCTCCTTCGTACCCAGTGTCATCTAGACACTCACTGAACTCGCTATTTTGATGTATTACGTTTCCCTCCAAATTAGTTGTTATCTCCCCCTGAGGGAAAACGTCATGATAAAAAAATGAAACAGTTTCATGAAAGTTTACATCGTGTGTGATATACATCTTCTTTGCTTTAGGGTCATAACACCGATACC
The DNA here is from genome assembly GCA_910596185.1 of Chrysanthemum makinoi. NCBI lineage: Eukaryota > Viridiplantae > Streptophyta > Magnoliopsida > Asterales > Asteraceae > Chrysanthemum > Chrysanthemum makinoi. Next base: position 78,781,289 of record OU343225.1, on the reverse strand, counting down.
CCTTTTTAAAATTGGCATACCCTAAAAACATACATCTAATAGCTCGTGGTTCGAGTTTTCCACTATCATTGTGTACAAAAGTTGTGCAACCAAATACTTTTGGTTCAAGATTTGGCCCAGTTGGGAGCTCCATGGTTTCATGTAAACGTTGCAGTGGTGTCTTAAAGTCAATTACTCTAGATGGAGTTCGATTCATTACATATGCTGCTGTTCGCACTGCCTCACCCCAATATTGCCTTGGTACTTTCATATCAAACAAAGATGCACGAACTATCTCTAAAATTTGTTTATTTCGCCTTTCTGCAAGGCCATTCTGTTGGGGTGTATTGGCACATGAAGTTTGGTGTCTAATAGAATTTTCTTCACAAAAACATTTCATCTCGTGATTAACATACTCTCCTCCATTATCGGATTGGAGGATGTTAATTTCGCTCTTGTATTGTGCCTTTACTAACTTGTATAGTTCTTGAAATACACTAGAAACTTCATCTTTATGTTTAAGTAAAGAAACCCATACCATACGTGTGCATTCATCAATAAAGGTGACAAAATATCGATAGCCATTTGGGGTGGAGATTCGTGCTAGTCCCCAGACATCCGAGTGCACCTTCATAAAGGGTACTGCAACTTTATTTTCACTTGGAGAATAAGAAATTCGATGGCTTTTAGCCATTTCACACACATCACAATTAAACTCAACATTGTTCTTATTCAAAAATAACTCAGGTTTTAGTTTCTTTAAATAGCTGAAAGATAAATGGCCTAGTCTACGGTGCCATAACCACAAAGGAGATTTCTTCCCTTCAACATTGTAGGCTTCTGCTTGCCTCTCTTCTTCAAGATAGTACAACTTCCCTTTTCTAATACCAGAGCCAAGCATCCGATTCGTTGTTATGTCCTGAAAGGTACATTTATTTGGCCAAAAAGTTACATAACAGTTTAGTTGATCAATGATCTGACTAATAGATAATAAGTTTGATGAGAGAGATGGAACAACTAAGACTGTGTCAAGATTCATTGACTGTGATACTTGAGCAGCACCTTCACACGTAACAGGTGCTAAACCTCCATTTGCAGTTTTTATTTTTTGTTTGTTAGGCCGACATATGGTGACTAGTTTGGACGGATCATTGGTCATGTGATCCGTCGCACCTGTGTCAATAATCCATTCATTATTCAACAAGTGGGTTGTATTCGACATACCATAATCATTGAAGGACTCAGTGTGAGCTGCCACGGGGTTTGTGTCATCGTTTTTCGATGTGGCTGTTGAAGCTTGGCCCACCTTTCTTCTTGGTTTCTTGGAGAAATCCCACCACTCAGGGTAACGAACAATTTCATAGCATCGTTGTTTTGAATGCCCCTCTTCTCCACAATAGGTGCACACGAATTTGTTGCTAGTGTTTTTTCCTTTTGAGAACCAGTTTCTAGTGGCTAGGTTAACGATGCTATCGGGCTCGTTTTTTGGTTCCTCCATGGTGGATCGCTGGGTTTGGTCTTTCCGCACAAAGGCATAGCAAGCTTCAAGATCGAAAGGAGGATCTTTGCGCAATATCTCTCCACGGGCTTGATTAAAGTCAGGATCTAACCCCGCCAGAAAAATGTGCACACGGAGCCGGCCAAGAATCTTGTTGAGTGACACAACATGCTCCACGCTATCTTCATGAGACATCAATCGCGTATCGATCTCCTGAAAAATACCGATCAACTCGTTGTAGTACGATGCAAGGGTTCTTCCGTTTTCGGTACTAAACGACCTCCTGTTCAATTCGAATAAGCATGTCTCATCCGTTCCGTCATAGAACGTCTTAGCCACTGCATCCCATATTTCGTTGCTGTTTCAGACGGATAAATCTTGGAATCAAAGTCGGGCTCATGGAGTCAATAAGCCAGCTCTTCACACGGTTGTTTTCAGTCAACCAATTTTCGATTTGCTTTTCTCAGATTCAGGGCTTCGCGGTGGATCCGGTGAGGAATCCTAGTTTGTTTCGGGCTCCAATTAGCATCTCCATCGGTTGTGACCACAACCGATAATTCGTGTCATCGGGATGATCCACTTTGGGAGCGGGGCATCTGAACCACATATCGGGTTTCTTGAGGAGGAGGAGGAGGGGGAGGTGTTGTTTCTGTCTTTGTCATGGTCTTCAAGGGATTGTTTCTTTTCGATTCGGGATTTCGAGGGTTTTAGTTGGTAGGCTCTGAAACCATGTAAAACAGAGAGTTCGAATGGGTTTTTTCTATATTCATTCACAATTATAATGAGATACATATATAGGACTAGTACAACAGAAATCCCATGAAATAAGGAGCTATACATTGACTAGATAAGACACACAATACTTTCTGTGGATATCCAATTTTATCAATAATATTCAAACTTAGCTTGATTCTTTTTTTACTGCTCTCGCCAACAGTTATTGCATCAAAATGAACTAAACATTCATTGTGAAACAAAATATATAATTAAAAAACTCATTCATTAAATACAACAAGTACAAAAAGTAAATGCGCAATGCTATGGATGGTTTTGCCATTGCATATGCTCTAACTTTGCAAACAATGCCTACTTTTACAAAATGAGTTAAAAGAAATATTTTGAAAATACCAATTGAACGTGACTTGTCAAAGAAGAGTACGACAACAAAAACCCAAGTTAAAGCAACTTAAAACATGCATCGAGAAAACAAATTAATAGCAACATTTAGTAGTCATATTCATATAACATTTCAATTTAATGTAGTATAGACGTGAACATGACATGTTGGAATGTTGAAAAAATAGTTATGATGGGAATTTTACCATTTAATGTAATATAAAAATAAAATTTACATGACATGTTGGAAAAATAGTTGCAATAAGAAACTCTCAGTTGGTACCATCAAGGTCGTTCAATTGATCTGGGTGGCTGGGTGCAAAACTACGAATGAGACCGCGTAAATCACGAAAAGATTAACTATTGTGGAAAATTAAAGACATAATATACTTATACAACAATAAAAACTAATGAACATATACTAAATCACAAGCCCAGGGCCCCTCACATAATATTTGAAAAGAGCTATAAAAATTTAAGTTAAACATGTATAAATACTAATAGACATGTATAAATAGTAATAAACATTTAAAATTGGAGGCCCCTCACAAATGATGACCCTGTGCGGCTGACCCACTTGCACATATTAATCACCGCCACTAGGTACCATCTTCGACTCATTATCTAGCCGCTGAAAGAGATGTATATATTAAGCCGCAAACGTTACCAAACAAAAAGTTTTGCCATTCAAAATAATTATTCGCTTTAAATTTTCACCCATTACTATACACCACCATCGCCATGGTAGTGATTGATGAATTAATATAACCGTTTGATGGATGGATGTTTATTATGGCATTTACTATTTGCGGATCAAATTTTAATCAATACAACGCGTAAGGACCTTTCCAACATTATTCGCCATCAAATACATTTCGAAACTATACATCGCCGGCCGTTAGACGCGAATTCGTGGTTATTTACTAAGAAAACCAAAAAGCACCCCCTAAATTGTACATACATGAATAGGGGTTTTACCCGGTCCTACCCCAATTGATGTACGTAATAAAAAGACCAAACACCCAAAAAACAACAAACCCCAAATTTCCCAATTTCATTTCAGTCTCTTGTTACTTACATAAACCCTAGAAAAAAATTTGAAAAATGTCAGACAACATCCCATTTGAAATCTAAATGGAAATCATGAAAAAGGTTTATGATATCAAGTCATTGATTCGATTAAGGTCAGTTTCCAAACCATGGAAGTCTTTCATTGACAGCTCTGACTTTATCAAAGGTTACGGCGCCCGCCACACGCAGCCACATAGATATATTGTAAGCTACAAAGTCGATTATTTCTCGCAGTCAGAGTACATTTGTTTGGTAGAAAATGATATTAAGCTACAACAACAAGAGTTAGCTCCATCTGTTGTTGTGTCTCCTTTGCTTGAAAAATATGATGTTTCATACATTGTTGGTGCTTACATAAACCCTAAAAGGAAAAATATGATGTTTCATACGTTGTTGGTAATAAAAAGACCAAACACCCAAAAAACAACAAACCCCAAATTTCCAATTTCATTTCAGTCTCTTGCTACTTACATAAACCCTAGAAGGAAAAAAAAATTGAAAAAATGTCAGACAACATCCCATTTGAAATCCAAATGGAAATCATCAAAAAGGTTTTTGATGTCAAGTCATTGATTCGATTGAGGTCAGTTTCCAAACCATGGAAGTCTTTCATTGACAGCTCTGACTTTATCAAAGGTTACGGCGCCCGCCACATGCATCCACATAGTCGTATTCTAAGCTACAAAAAAGATGATTTTGATGATGAGGCAAAGTACATTTATCTCGTAGACGATGATATCAAAACTTTTAAGGTAAAACAACAAGAGCTTGCTCCATTCGTCGTGTCTTCTTTGCTTAAGCAATATCATGTTAGAAAGGTTGTTGGTGAGTGTCATGGATTACTGTGTTTGTTTTGTAATGATGAATCTTATAATGAAAAGATGGTAGTTATTTGGAAGACCCTTCTATCCGAAAATCATTTGGTATTGCACTCCCTAGTTTTTACTCAATAACTCAAGCTTACACTCCGAATCAGGTTGTTTTTGGTTTCGGGGTTTGTCCCGTTACTAATGACCCTACTGTTGTGAAGAGTTTACAAACGCGAAACAAGCCTTGGCATGTTGAAGTTTTTACATTGAGTTTGGGGGTTCGGAATGTGATTCCAAGTGATAATTTGCCTTGTCAATCAATCGAACTTAACTCGTCAACTCAGGTTGTTATAGATAGGTTTATCTATTGGGTTGCTTGTGAGAAGACTTTTGCTGATGATGGTGAAGTTACCACAAATCATATGGTTGTGTCATTTGATTTGATTACCAAGGAGTTTAAAGTGGTAGATCTACCAGATACCTTAACAAACGAGCTTGATGAAGAATTGTTCTCACTGTTCATTTCTAAGCTATTCATTTCTAAGCTAAAGGGGTCTCTTGTTGTGTATGGATACATAGTGGCAGAGGTAGCAATTCATTGTGCTGTATGGGTGATGGAGCGTGATTCGTCTTTTAGAAAGCTATTCTCAATTGGCGAACATGTATGTAAAATATTGGGGTTTACGAAGAGTGGGGAACCTCTATGTGAAACTCTAAGCGAGATTAGACAGATTACCACACTTGATATATACAACCCTTGCTCACAACAAATCAAGAATCTTGGGATTTTTGGAGATTATGGCTCATTCTTCATGGGCTCTTACAAGGAATCGCTACTTTTGCTTGATCACTTGGATTTACATATTTATTGTGACAATAGTTGATCAAAATGATGAAAGCCACATTTTATGGTGTGGATTTACAAAGTACAAGTTACCTAAGGACGCAGGGGCATGTTTTGTAGCTAAGGTGTGGAAAAATCACTTTAATCTATTTTAGTTATTTTATCACTAATTTAATGAAATGTTATGCGATTGTAGATGCAGTATTTGCTACTTTTTTCAAATATGTGCTTTGTAGCAAGGTTAATGAAATCGGTATTATCAAGTTCAATGTGATTTCCATTATTATCAAGTTACTTCGGCTCCTTGTCTTTAAGGCCATCTACAATGCACTTATGTGGCATTGTGCAATAGAAAGGATTAAGTGACACCTTATAGTTTAACACCATTGTGGGAATTCAAAGTCTAATAGGTGTTCTTCTCTTAACATACCGTGTATATACACATAAGTGAGCCCTTTGTTGTACTTTTGTGTTTCACTTCTCACCTTTTCTACTTTCATTTAACTATGCATGAGTTCAATGCAATGTAGGGGTGATAAACTCATGAGATGGTGATGTGGAGTGTATTATACCATGTTAAGGCCAATGCATTGGAGATGCCCTAATGGTTTATTGAGAACGAGGAATATCCTTTCTAGATGTCTTATTTCTTGTGTAATTAATGATGAACAAGCCTTTTAGATGTTCATTACATGTTGAAATCTTGTTAGCGTCCTTTGCTTCGTTACTTTCTCCTCTAGTTTTACTTGGGGTCTATTTTGAATAATCTGTAAATACAAACATGAGTTTATCAGTCATTGAATATGCAACATTTGAACATGTAAATTCTTATTTGTGAACAAGAAATGATATTCTTGTACTTTATCTTAGGATTATAGGAGTAAAGGCATTAGTAGTGGTTAGGCGATGTTTGGAAAAAGTCATGAGTTTTTCTATAGAAGATTTATTAGGAGTAAAGGCATTAGTAGTGTTAACATATTAAACTGGAAAGTCTAGCATGTTGCCAGACAAAATACACAATTTCTTAATTATACCATCGAAAGTGTAAAATAACATAGCAGAAAGTAGAAACAGAGCCGCGGAGTTGAGTACCAGTAGGGAGGCTGCAGTGCAATCAAGCTCTTACTGCACCTGCATTAGACTTCCTTAATTACCAGTAAGTAACAATACAAAGTAGTGATATTATCTTTGATTCATCTCAACCTACTCGTTGTATGCAAGTCTTTTGGAAACATATTTGAAAGCTTATTAAGCGTCTGCGGCGGTTATTAGAACATTTGATTACATATGAAAATGTAATCAGTTTTTAGTTGTGCCAGATGTTTTACCTGGTCTATAAGAAAAAAACATTGGGTTATGGGGTTTATCCTAACGGTAGCGACCCTAAGATTGTTTAGATTGCATATTTTCAAAGTATAAGTTGCATCCTATGTCAAGTCGATCTTTGTAAGTTCACGGGTTTGGACTTTAGAGAACTCCAAAGTCCAAACTGCGAGCTACCTTGTAAATTGGTTTACATGGACTTAAGTAGCTATAGATTGGATACTAAACGACGGTCAAACACATGACACTGAAACACTGTTTATTTCTTGGGTATCTGACCACTGAAACACTATCCTTTGATTCGTAGAATCGACTGATATTTTTGTTTCTTGAAGCTAGTTTGTTAAATGTTAATATCTGACCACCAACTTGAGTACGCAAGTTGCTATAAAGAGCATACAGTGTGACTCTTTGTGCTATCATTTCAGAAATGGGGTATGGACCAGTTAGGGTGCTCCTCGGTTCGGGTTTTGGGTTTATAGGGTTATTCAGTTCAGGTTCTTCAGGTTGAGAATTGCAAAGGCAAAACCGAACTGAATTCAAAGTGAATCAAACAGAACCGAAAACCTGATTTTGAATTCAGTATGGTTTATGTTTTCTTTTTTGTGCCACTTGGTCTGGGACTATCTTTTCTGAAATTTGAGTTCAACATAGCTAGTTCTCGCAGTTGTTGTCTTTTGATATAATCTTCGGACTCGTTCTGCAAATGAATAAATAACTATATAGCATTATAGTGAAGAGGTTCACGGTATGTTTATTGGTAAACATTTGACTCTATGAGGTAAACATAGATTGGTGTTAAATCTCTTGAGAAAATCGTCATCAGTTTCTGAAGTTATAGAAGTCCGTTGACTTCAAAAGTCCAAGTACAAGAAATGATACGTTTCTTTGTTTGTACAACTACCATAAGTAGGAATTACAAGTATAAACAATGTAGAAAAATTCAGGAAGCTTGTGAAATTGTCACAGGTTTGACTTTTCAAAAAGTCAAATGATACAACTAATAAAGAATGAAGTTGCCTCAACCTCAAATCAATGACACTTTCTATTTAATTCAGTTTATTGCTATTTATTTTACTCTTTTGATCTATTTATATTATAGAGGTAGAAGAAAAAGTAGTCTTTCCGCCGGATAATATAAGTGTTCTTCGGACAGGTGCATATGTGATTCTTTGAATTTTACAGGTGCTTTGATGTGCATTTTGAAAGTAAATTTTTGCTGCATTTACAGCCAAATTCGGAGATTCCTTGAACCTCTGAATGAGATTACATGTAGCATTAGATTCAGCCAAAGACATTCTTTATCTTCACACCGAAACCAACCACCTATTTTCCACCACAATATCGAAACAAGCAACATTCTCATTGACTCCAAACTCACTTCCAAAGTTTCTGAAATTGACTCTCAAGGCTTGCACCATTATTGGATGACTATGGAGTCGGTCCTAACTATGTATCCACCGTTGTTAAAGGTTCGCCTGGATGTCTATTTCCATCTTACTTTCTAGCTGAGGAACCTTGGTGTATGGACCGACCTTGTTGCTTTCGTTGACTCGGGACAGAAGCTAGCTAGAAGAGGTGGCAAAATGGGCGTGTTCACTAAATAAAATAAATAAATAAATAAATAAAAAAAAATCTCGTTCACTTGTTTGGTCTGCTCAACGTTATTCTTTTAAGCTAACAGACAAGAGTGGCATTTATAGCCTTGGAGTTGTACTTTATAGAGATCCTGGCATGAAACGAATATCACATGGAAAAAATATCATCAGTGAGGTATCCTTTATATTTTCTCTTTGCCTTAATAAATCCATCTCACAAGACCGTCAAAATGGGTAACTTATGGTTCAGATCAAAACAGTCCGGATAATATGACTTTCACGAGGCTTTTACGCATTTCACTACCTAAGTTTCAACCCGTTAGACCTGCTGGAAATAATAGCATATCCCAAATTGACCCATTGTCTCTCTACCCTTAGGGGTACGTCGCTAACTAGCAGGCTTGGGTGTTGTTAATGTTGCATATGTAAGTAGGTCGATATGGCCACTTCCACTCTATAGTTAAGCTCTTTTTCACTGTTGATGTAGCGATTATCGATACACCAAGAAAAGGTATAAGCAAAGGCGTTTTAGTAACCGCTGTAGCTGTTGCATGTGCTTTATTGATTTCTTCAGTATTGACTGTTGTGATCAAGAAACGACACTAGAAATACAAGAAAATGTCATCAAGAAAATCTTTACGTAAGTTGCTGATTTGGATGTGTGTTTCAAAAACTGATTATGGTCATTTTTAATTCGCAAGAATTTGATGTCAATTCTTATGTTAATCTTACCAGTCGTGAAACTTTCAATCAATATCGACGGCGTTAAAAGCTTCACCACTCGCAACTCAGAACTTTAGTAGCTCGAGTGTTGTTGGCCGAGGTGGTTATGGGATGGAACAGTGGTAGCTATAAAATGTGTAGAAGAAGGATCGTTACAAGGTGAAAAGGAATTTTTGACAGAGATAGAACTTTTGTCAAGATTACTGATTACATCACTGAAATTATTTAATTTTACTTATAAGATTTGTTTATATTAACAAGAACAAGTATTCTTTCGGTTGGATAATATAAGTGTTCTTTAGACTTACGCAGATGTTGGTTTATGAGTTTATTTCTCGGGGAACACTGCGTGATTGGCTTAATGGTACGAAACTTTTGAGACTTGGTTCTTTGACTTTTACAGGTATTTTTATGTGCGTTTTGAAAGTGATTGTGTGTTGCATTTACAGCCAAATCGGGAGAGTCCTTGAGCTTCCGAATGAGTTTAAACGTCGCATTGGATTCAGCCACAGGCATTTCGTATCTTCACACCGAAGCCAACCCACCTATATTCCACCGTGATATCAAAACAAGCAACATTATCATCGACTCCAAACTCACTGCGAAAGTTGCTGATTTGGACTCTCAAGGCTTGCACCACTTTTGGATGACTATGGAGTCGGTCCTACCTATGTATCTACCGTTGTTAGAGGAACACCCGTAAGTATTTTAACTCTTTATCCATCTTACTAGCTAGCTGAGGAACCATGGTTTATGGACCGACCTTGTTGCTTTCCTTAATATAGGACAGAAGCTAGTTAAAAAAGGTGGCAAATTGGGTGGGTTGGGTAATGGGTTAAAGTGGGTAATTTCTGGTCGGGAGTCACGCGGGCTTTATATAAAAAGTAAAACGTTTGATAAACAGATAATCTCACTCACTTGTTTAGCTTGCTCATATCTTTTAACGTATTTCATATCTTATTGGAGGGTTACCTTGATCCCGAATACCTATTGACCCACAAGCTGACACACAAGAGTGACGGTACACTTACTTTTTCATTACCAGTATGAAACCATTATCACATGGAAAAAATATCGTCCGTGAGGTACACTTACTTTTTCTCTTTAACTTATAATATCCATATCACTAGACGGTCAAAATGGGTAACTTTTCTTGGTATGGTTTGGATTGACCCGAAACATTTTTTCAACAATTTTTTTGTTTGTTTGTGGTTAAATATGATCATACAATGTAAGTAAAAATATGCTTTTTTTTTTCAGGTAAAGTTGGCTAATCAAGCAGGAACGATGTTTTCAATCATTGATAACAGAATGGGTTCATACCCTTCAGAATGTATTGAAAAGTTTGTATCTTTAGCTCTTTGGTGTTGCAACGATAAGCCCGACAAAAGGCCATCAATGTTAGATGTGGTCCGGGAGCTTGAGCACATTCTTGAAAAGATGTCAGAAACAGGACCTGACTTTTCTGCGCCCGAGTCAAGGTCATTTGTGGAATCATCATCAACGTCTTCATTTTATAGTTCGTCAAATGTGCCAGGGAGTGATCTTAGTAGTGGTGGTAACCCCATTGTGTATCCTCGATGATACATAAAGAAATTTTGCATGAACATAAGTACACAGAGTTGTATATTTGTATAGGCGAACGTTGTGAGCAATGCAGTTTTATATACAAAGAGTTAAATGTAATTACATAGTTTCTCTGCTGTTTTAAGAAATGATTAAACCTTGTAACATGTCAAGCCCGATTTATCTTTTTGTCCATTAACAGTCACCAAAATATAGATGCATCTAATCTTTCACATTTAAAGACTCCATAATTATGCTTTATCATAACTTAAACGATACAAGAATCATTTAACCAACCTAAGCACACACAAACAAACATTCAAAAATATATAAAACGACGATTCAAGTGCATTCTAAATATAACATTGCTACAAGTCACATACATGAAAAATATGTAACATATACTTCATCCACAATCTCAAAATATTCCATAAAATGACACTACTTAACAGCATTAAAACAGTAATAAACAACTAAAATAGTTGAAATTGATTTTTCCACACCTCAACTACTAGATACGCCCGTCCTCCTTAGGCACACCTTAAAATTTCATCATCTTTTTTTATTAATTATCGTCACCATATATATGTAAATCCGAGTGATCCAGTAAAAGTAGCGATTCCTTGTAAGAGCCCATGAAAAATGAGCTCGCTACTCCATCAATCCCAAGATTACTAATTTGTTGTGAGCACGGGTCGTAAACATCAAGTGTCTTAAACTTTTTGTCCTCTTCCTTTAGAGTTTCAAATATAGGTTCACCACTGTCCCTAAACCCCAATATTTTGTCTACCCGTGCGCCAATTGAGAATAGCTTTTTAAAAGAAGAATCATGTTGCATCACCCATACACAACAAGATTCTGATCCCTCGACATTAATGGATCCATACAAAACAAGACACCCCCTTAGCTTAGAAAGGGACAATGGTACACGTACAAGATTCTGCTCCCAGAACATTAAGCTATCTGGTAGGTCTACCCGTTCAAATTTCTTGGTAATCAGATCAAATGACACAACCATATACTTATCGTGACTTAAAGCATCAACAAAAGTACCATCAATAGCAACCCAATAAATAAACCTATCTATGACAATCTGAGTTAACGGGCAAAGTCCAATTGACGGAGGGAGCAGATTGCTACTTGGAATTACATTCCAAACACCCGAACTCAATGTAAAAACTTCAACATGCCAAGGCATTTTATCTACGCATAAAATCTTCACAACAGAAGGATCTCTAGGGTCAACAATACCAAATGATTTTCCGATAGAAGGGTTCCAAATAACAACCCTCCCTTGCTTAAAAACAGTATGAAAACCATAAAAACACAGTAATCCATGACACGCACCAACAACGTTTAAAACAAAATATTGTTTAAGTAAAGTAGACAGAACAAATGGAGCAAACTCTTGTTGTTGTACCTTAATATTTTCATTCTTATCATCTTCTACTAAACGAATGTACTTTGGCCATCCAGAAAATGTGTGCCGGGCGTGTAACCTTTGATAAACTCAGAGCTGTCGATGAAAGATTTCCAAGGTTTCGAAACGGACCTGAACTGAATCAAAGGCTTCACAGGAAGCCATTTGATGATTTCTATTTGGATTTCAAATGGAATGTTATCTGACATTTAAAAAAAAGGTTTTTTCTAGGGTTTATGTGAACTTTTGAAATAGGTTGAATTAGTGAAAACTGAAAAGTGGGTTGAATTAGTGAAATAGGTTGAAGGGAGATCAAAGATTTCTAGGGTTTATGTGCGATGATCTAAATTGAAGTTTGAGATTTGGGGGTTAGACATCAATTGGGTTTGGAGCGGGTAAAACCCGAAATCATGTCCACACTTTAACTATTTAGAGAAAAGAAGGTATCCGCGTAATGCGGCGGTAAGTATTTTGTGACTATTTTTGTGGCGAGCAAATATTTTGATACACGATATTTGAGGTGTAGACTCTTCATTGACTGATTCACTAATAAAAAGTGAGAGTTTCTATTCAAATATTGATCAACAACAAATCTGTTAACATGTAAGCTTTTAAGTTTGTTGACACTAATTAAATAATAGTATAATACAAGCTAATCAAGAATTATACACATGAAATACAACTATAATAGTTTTTAGAAGAGATAAAATATTAATACATTGAAATAACATTTTAATTATTGCTTAGAAAAAAATTCGTTGCTTATTTCCGAAAGCGATCGATATTGGGGTTTTCAAACGTTTCTTGGCATTTCTTTAAATGCTACTTCCATCTTTAAAAAAACAAATAATGTAAAGAAGCGCATGTTAGTTTAATGACGAGACTAATGATAAAATTGAAGAAGATATTATAGATCGAAATTGATATTATAGATCGAAATTGATGTTTTAACAATAATGAGTCGAAATTTATGCATCTTCCTTCATAAGCTTTGACTATTTAATTGATTAACTTAAATAAAGTTCAATTCAAATTTTAAGTTAAATCATAAAACATAAACCGAAATTTATGCATTTTCCTATAATAGATTTTAAGTTTCAATATTTCCATTTATACATTTTACAAAGCTACCGTAGTATAGTTTTTTTAAATGCATTTTCCTATAATAGATTTTCGTTTCATTCTTGTTTTGTAATGAGGGACACAAGTAATGTATATCATGTCTACAAAGCTACCATAGTATAATTTTTTAAATGTGAAATGTTATTAAAAGAATGGAAAAGAACCCATTATGTATCCATCGATCTATCTGCTTTCTTCCATGTTATGTGTTAATTGCTTTTTCTTTTCTTCTTCTTTGGAATGTTCTTTTGTGTAGTCGATAAAATTTTCATTTTTCATTTCAAAGCAATTGTTTGCTTTTGTACTCTTGTCTCCATAACCACGGGGTTTTAGCAGTGTCCCAAACAATATATACTCTTTTTCTTGTTGGGGAGCTTGAGGTATACACTTTTTTACTTGTTGGAGAGCTCAAGGTACAAAATGACAGTCTATGAATGTTGCAATGGGGGCTCAACACTTTCTTCATTACTCTACAAGTAAAGTTGGACTCTTAAGGCTAGGCACAATCGTGACCAGACATGACCCAGGTCACCAGGTGCCACATCAACTTTCTCTCTCCGGCGACCAGACAGGACTAGGATGCCACAGTCGATGACCGACGGTTTCTTTTTTTAATTTCAAACATTTTAAACATTAAATTTAAATTCATTAAAATTAAAAAAAAACATAACAATATTAATTAAAATAAACATTACAATACTTAAACTAATAATCTAATGCGTAGCGTGCCTTGATTGTTGCCTTGACTTTCATCAATTCTTCTAGTTGTCGTCCGGTCAAAGTTGGGTCGATTGGGGTGTTGTAGAAGATTATGTCGGTCTCCCGTTTTGATAGCTTCAAGAGCTCAAGTTTCTCTTTTTTCATCTCCAACTCTTTTTCCCTCAACCGTATCCAAGCATCTTCTAAACCCTCCTTATTCTTACCTTTCTCCCCTTTTGACGGCTTCTTGTTCTTGAAGAAAGTTTTGGCCAACGATTTTACAAATGATTCTGATGGTTCATCATCAGCACGAAAGGAGGAGGATGATTTCTTCCTTGCTTTGTCACGACCTACCGGTCGTGATTCTCTAGTGCCTTCCTCATCAGAATCATCAACATCTTGGACATCGAAAGGATCACGAGCTTGGGTTGAACCCGAGGTAGTGGTAGAACCCTTTGTTTTCTTCTGACTATTCGTTTGGAAAGCCGGCATCTCAGTGTACTTCCAAGCATCATGGCCCTTCAAAACTTTCCAACACTCCTACAAAGTGAAATCATGACCGTACACCATACGGTATTCTCTAAGAGCTTTTGAAGTGTCGTCTATATCGTTCTCACCACTTCCATGGTTATTCTTGATATTATCCATGATAGTAATTACCAACCCTATTACGAATCCTATTCTTCCATTTGGTAGTGATGGAGTCATAGGTTCGGTCTGAGCCAGTTTCATTTTTAAAGTACTCTATCACTAACTCCCAAAAGCGGAAGCGGTTCAGGGCGTTTCCTCTCTTCGAGTTTTCCGACACATAAACCCAAGCTTTAAAAAGTGTGACCTCTTTCGCCTTTGTCCATGGCTCAACGGGCTTCTTGTCTTTCGCCTTGCTTGTTTCGGGCTTCTTGCCTTTGTCCTTGGCCTTTGAAGCACGCCTTGATGGCTGCTTTGGTTTGATGGGGGACATTTCTTCAGCGGAAGCGGTTTTTTCATCATCAGAATCTTCAACGGAAATGGAATCATGGTACAAACCGTGGTGCGACCGTGACCCGAACCTTGGCCCATCGAAGCATCTTGACTTTGGTAGTTTTGTGTCGGATACTCTGGCAAATAATCTTCCAAATTCATGTCAAGATTAGTACTTCGAATCGGGGAATAAGGTTGATACGGTTGAGAAGGATAAATGAAGTCCATGTTTGGATGGTACGACGACCCATTAGGTTCTTGCCGGTAATCGGTGTAAGGACGTTGCGGTGGGACAAAAGGATGGTTAACGTAAAACGGGTTTTGGTTTTGATTTAGTTGGGCTAGTTGTGATTGATATTCAAAACTTTGTGGACGAAAGCGAATAGGCCGGTTTTGTTGTGGTGTTATGCCGGTTAACTCGAAGTTGTTTTCCGGCGAGAAATTCATATTCGGTTGATTTTGTAGTAGTCGGTATCGTCGGTTTTTTGTTGGTGGGGTGTTTTTCTTTGACATTTTGAACTTGGATGAGAATTAGATTGAAATGAATATAGATGAGAAATAGTGAGTGATGAATTGTGTTTGAGGTGAAGTTGGTATTTAAAGAGTGGTAAAATTGTTTAAAAAAAGTTTTTTTTTAGCTTGAAAGACCAAACGGTCAAAAAAATTATTTTTTTTAACTTTAAGCCCCAAACGGGCAAAAGTACTTGGGAAAGTGTAATATTAATTCGGTCGTTTTTTGAACCGATGTCCCAAAATTTGGCTTGTCGATCGATGTGATGACCCGAGCCCACAACCATGTCGACCGATGTTAACATCGGTCGTGGGACGAAATTTTCGGTGACCAACCGATTTCCTCCGGTCGACTGTGCCCAGCCTAATAAAAGAATGATTTTTGTTTGGGTCATCTGGTTTTGACATCATTAAAATTTTCACATTTTTCAATGCTAATTAAAGCAAGTAAGTAACCCTCTCTCTCTCTCTCTCTCTCTCTCATACAGGTACCAACTTTTTTTTTCTCTCCTGCACATACAAAAAAAAACTTCTAAATCTCCTCTTTATTTGAAAACCACTGCACACCACCACCAACCATCCCTGCCGGATAGTCACCTCTGTTAACCCTAATGGGTAATCACCATCGCCAACCGTCTGTATGAGTTCCGCCGTCATTTGTAAATGGGTAACTACCATCGCCAACCGCCGGATAGTCACCTCTATTTTTAAGTTATGATTGTTTGGAATTTTTAATTCAAGATTTTGTTTTTAATATGGATTTATAGTTTTTAGATCTGGTCTTTAAAGTTTGTTTTTTGCATTTGATTCAAGATCTAGTTTTTTGGTAGTTTGAAGATTATTTAAGATCTGAATTTGGTCTCAACTTTTATTGGTGAGTTAAAAGAAAAAAAATAGAGATGGCTACTTAAAAGAAAAAAGATAGAAATGGTTGTTAAAAGAAAAAAGATAAAGATGGTGGCATTTTGAGAGGTTGAAGAAAGATACAGATAATGAGTTAAAAAGTAAGAGAGAAAATGAGAGTGGCAGGAGAAAGAATTTTTTGTTTCGTGCCTGAATAAAGAAAAAAACAAAAGTGATGGTGTGTAGATACTAGTTTAACGGTGTAATGCCTTTTTTTGGGTATGTGTAGGAGAAAAAAAAGTTGGTACATGTATGAGAGAGAGAGAGAGAGAGTTACTTACTTGCTTTAATTAGCATTGAAAAATGTGAAAATTTTGATGGTGTCAAAACCAGATGTTTGGGTCATCTGGTTTTGACACCATCAAAAGTTTCACATTTTTCAATGCTAATTAAAGCAAGTAAGTAACTCTCTCTCTCTCATATAGGTACCAAATTTTCACATTTTTCAATGCCTTTTTGTTTATAAAAGTTTCAACTTTCAAGTTCTTGAAGTTCACTCTGCACCAAACCTCCATCAATTTCACTAACATTGAAAACCGGTCAGACTTACACATCTAACAAGTTATTTCATTAACTGTATCTAAAATCATTAATTCAAAACACAACCTCGCGAGACGTCAAAAAATCTAAAAAACCAAACCAAACTGAACAACCGACAACACTATCTCGGTGTTTGTTCACGGCTGTTTACGAAAACCAAATAAAGCCACTAAAGCCACCACTAAAAATTCAAAAACACCACCACCAGACGGCTAAAACTAAATAGATCCGGCTAGATATGAACCGAAAGCATAAATAAACACACCAAAACGAATCATAGAAAGAACTTTCACTAAAACCAACAACCAAAACCACCTGGCCATTGTTATAGTAGCGTCAGTTTCAGTGGCAGTGGGGAGTGAGTTTGCGAGTCTTTAGCAAGATCCGATAGTTATGTGTGTATACTTTGTGGTTCCAGTGTGTCTAGCAGTAGCGCAATCATCTGTTGATGATGGTTATGTGTGTTTATTTTTTTGGGCGTTAGGGAGGCGGAAAGGAGAAAAAGATGAAGATAGTGTGTTTTGTGCTTGTTTATATATGGTTTGAGGTTCGGATGTTTGAATTAAGCCAAGATTTTATCAAATCGTGTCCTACATTGTGGTTTAACTTCCAGCTGTGTATTAGCTTTCTTCTAGCCACAATATTAAAGTAGTTACCATAGATAATTGTATTACCTTTCTTCCGGCCAGCTTTGCATTTCGTAGGAAGTCAGCTTCAATATTTTTAAGGGAGATGATTTGCACACTCCACCAAATGATTGGGACACTCCAATTAATTGTATTTGGACATTTATCCCTCGCAGTTACCTTTACACTTTCACCCATGTAAGGGTATAAATGTCCAAAGACAATTGATTAGAGTGTCCCAATTATTTGTTGGAGTGTGGAAATCACCTCCCTATTTTTAAGTTTCCATTTTTAAGTGTCAAGTTAGTTCACTTTCAAGATTGACCAAATTCAGTTTTTCACTTTTCAAAGTTGACCTTTTTTTCTTTATATGTAGTTTAGATACATAAAGCTCCAACTTTTCAAAAATCTCCATTTGGATGCTAAAATAGCTCAAAGCTTTTGTTTATGAAAAAGCTACAAAAGTAAAATGCTCATTTGAGGAGCGTTCAAACATTTACTACAACTTTTTGTATCATAATTGATAGTCTACCCTTTAACCATTGCATGTTGAATTGTAATCCTAATTCCTAAGTATATAAATTGTATGATATCATCTATATGGGTCAAACTAGTCCACTTTATCTTGTATTATAGTAAACTTATGAACTAAGGATCAACATACAAATATAAAGTTCAAAGTATACAAGAAATTAAGATTATAAGTTATATGGACATGTTTGTAAACCTTTATTACTTCATAGAGGAGTTTAGTCAAAATAAATACTTATATTATAAGTTAAGTCCCGTTATTAATGACATGTCTCGTTATAAGTAAATTTGTTATTTTACTTAACGTACTTATAATGTAATGTTAGTGTTCAATTTTAAAGACGTGTTATTGTCCACATATTGTTGTTTACAGGGTTATCTCGTTGATATCAAGCTCCAAGGCCGTGCAAGGAAGTAACTGTTTATTTTGTTAGTTCATAAGATTGGCTTGACATCTTATGTAGTTAATTGGTTGTCTAGTTGTTGGTAGCTAGTTGCTCATTTATTGACTTTTGAAAGCGATTACCAGGTGATGACCCTTTACCCAAAAAAAACTTTTACGTGATAACTCTGTAGACAATGCAACATAAGTTGATGATGTGAAAAACAATAGTCCAATTAATAGACACCCACATTTAGAATTTCCTAGCCTTGAGGTTTATTGATAGTTATCGCAAAGCTAAGGCGCGCATATGAAACTGTTTTGTCTTATGTTTGAAAGAGAACATGTCTTCTTCATATGCGAGCAAGAAGAATTTTTTGCAAAAACACTCTAATACTAACCTCATTTTTGTTTGAAACATGTTCAACAATAATATCAACATTTTTGTCATCATTCATTTTCAACAACTTATGAACTATATCAATCAACTTAACTATTAATTAACATAATAGTAAAGATATGGAAGATTGTTTGAAAACTAGTAATGTCAGAATTAAGTAAAGAAAGAAGTTTCCTATTTTGATTTAGAAACTATATTAGAAAGAAAAAAAATTTAAAAGTTGTTATTCGTAGTTTTTAAAATTGTATGCGAGAATGTTGTCTTTTTTATTTATTTAAATATTTGCAACATTTAGACTGAAAGATTTATATTAAAAAGAGTAAATTGCATAAATGGTCCCTGTGGTTTGCTCAAATTGCAGATTCCGCCCTTGAGTTTTCGAAAGTGTAGGCGGCCTCCCTGAGAGGAAAAGTTGAGTTCATTTTCGTCCTTGATCAAATTGAAATGACTGAAATACCCTCATCTTCATCCCCTTTGAATTTCCCTTTGTATCCTGATCTAAGAATTAGATGAATAGCGCGGAGAGAATATAAATGCATAAACAGTAATAATACAATCATAGAAACTTATGCGATAATAAGTTTCAACTTCTTACAAATCGGTATCTTGCAGTTTTAATGTCTCGGTAAGAAATAAGCTGCTCAACGCATGACAAACATTCCACCGCACCTGTTTGTATACCAACGCCCAAGCATTAGAGAAAAATAAAAAACACAACTGGTGTGTAAAAAGAAAAGGATAAAAGAATTAGCACTCGTTTTGAAGCTTATGTTTTAGGTTTTAGGAAATACCTTCTCATTTCCGGTCGTGACACAAGAAAGAAAAGCGTGTACCGTTCTTTCCAACCAAGATGAATTAATTGCTACTGAAACATTACTGGGACTAATGTTTGTGTTATTCTTTTGCATGTCTTTCCTTGAACAAGGAACGAATCTCGATAGATTGCCAAGGGCTCTCATGGAATTTACTTTTATCTAAGCACTGGTAACAGTGAGCAAAAAGATTCAAAAATAAAAGAATACAAGTAATACAAAACATGTAGTTTGATGTTATTTACCTTATCTCCATCCCTAGTAAGCCTTAGAGAACAATGTTGATCCATCCCTAGTAAGCCTTAGAGAACAATCAATCAACAGAGAAACCATCCTTGAGCATTCCTCAAGATCTATCACGTCAGATATGGATGAAGTTAAGTATCTTATAAAACAGAACAATGCATAGGAATAGAATTGACTCACTTACAGAAGACGTTGCTCAGGTATATCTATCAATAGAGTGGCGAAGACAAGAGTATTTCAAGTAGAAATTCAAAAGGGATAAAGACAAGGGTATTTCAGTCATTTTAATTTGGTCAGTGACAAAAATGAACCCAACTTTTCCTCACAGGGAGGCCGCCTACACTTTCGAAAACTCAGGGACGAAATCTACAATTTGACCAAACCACAAGGACCATTTATGCAATTTACTCTATTAAAAAACAATGTAATAATCAAACTAATTTTAAATATTTGCAACATAGAATTGGCCCACTTCATGAGCAATCATGAATAAAAAAAAGGCAAATTGTTAAAAAAAGATAATAATAAATTAAAAAAAAAAAATTAAACCTTATTTTTTTTTTCATTTTGAATTGCACAATGGCAGTTTGAATTTTTGGTAATCAACTTTATTTTTTATTTTTAATTTAAGGTATGGAAATTATTTTTTGAACAGTGTAAGGTTTTTTTGACTTTTTAAAAGAGATTGTCTGTTATTTTTCAGCTAAAATGGTTAGATAGTGTGACATGTTCATCATAATTAAGCATTTAATTATGATCGATAATCGCTTTCAAAAGTCAAAAATACCTTATATTGCACAGAAAATAACTTTGATACTTTAAATTAAGAAAAATAAAAGTGGGTATCTAAAATTCAGATTGACCTAAGTGTAATACTTTTTTTGTGCGATTTGGCCTAGAAATATTGTTAAGTTGAGATGTTTAAAATTTGCCAATTAAACAGAAATAAAAAGTTGACATGTTTTCTATAGAAATTTTATTTTTGATAATTTAAGTGAGAAATTAAAGTTTTCAAAAGATATTATAGGTATTATACATTAATCAATTTTAAGATTTTCAAGTTTAAAAAAAATTATGAATAATTTATAAATAGTAGATATAACATATGTTTTTTTTAATGTTTTTTCATTAATTTATAATTATGCACTTGTCCTTGAATATATTATATATACATAATTATAAATGAGCTATACTACAATCACAAAAGGTTTAAAAAAATTAATAATAATAAAAAAAAATCACAACGATAATTTTTTTACTGGGTTAATCAAGAAAGAGAAAAATTATTGCAAAAGCCATCAATAAAAACATAACACCTCATTTTGTGGATGTTTTTTTAAAACCTTTTTTGATTGTAGCATAAAAAATGTTTGGTAGTTATTATAAGCTTGCAGTTATTATGAAAAGAGTTAACTACATTTTTTGTCTTTGTGGTTTACCAGATATTTCAGTTTCATTCCAAAAACTTAAAAAATCTCGGATCCAGTCCAAAACCCGACGACCCGTTACAAGTTCAGTCCAAGATTATGTTGACAATTAGTTTTGTTGGTTAACTAACGTGAAAATGAAGATGAGAATGGTTAATGTGTTTATGAATATGAAGATGAGAATGGTAAATTAGATTTGTCTATGTATTGATCTAAATATGAGATGAGATTGGTTTGTGTGTTTATGCGGTAAAAAGGGAGATTGATATGAAGATGAAGATGAG
This sequence comes from Chrysanthemum makinoi, assembly GCA_910596185.1. Lineage (NCBI taxonomy): Eukaryota > Viridiplantae > Streptophyta > Magnoliopsida > Asterales > Asteraceae > Chrysanthemum > Chrysanthemum makinoi. The sequence goes on along the minus strand of OU343225.1, from coordinate 78,759,900 downwards.
ATGGATATGGAGATGAAGGTGATTGAAAAAGATGAAAGATATGTGTGAGTGTGTTGTGATGGATATGCATTTTTTTTAATTATAAATTCATAAAAGACACATCTGTCCTCACACTTAACGGTCAACATATGTCAAACTAACGGTGTTGATGAAATTTGACTGAACTTGTTACGGGTCGTCAGGTTTTGGAATGGATCAGAGATTTTTAAATTATTGGACTGAAATTGAAATACCCAATACCACAAAGACCAAAAATGCAGTTAACTCTCATGAAAACTTACTAAGTTAATTTATCATCTATTACTCCTTTATAAAAGAGCAATATCCCCAACCTATTACCAAACCTCTGAATTTAAGATTCAGACACACTAACCAAATTCCAAACCAAAATTTACACACACCCAAACCAACATCCTTACCTAAAAAAAATCCAAGCCAATAAAAACTTATAAACCCCCACCATGTAAACATCACCCTCCCACAATTTACTTTCATTCAATTTCTGTATCATTTACCTAACTAAAAAACACACCTACAAAGTCTCTCTTATAAACCAAACACAAACACAAACAAAAAGACTCACATCTTCCTTAAATCTTATCCAACGCTATCAACATTACCACTTCACAACTGCCGTCTACCACCCCAACACCACCACGTGATAGCCACTAACCCACCACCATCGAATTCCCCACCACAACCACCCGAAACCTATAATCAACGAACACCCACAACCAACTCACCAAGGCCAACCACAAATCTGAATGTGTTTTCAAGGTTTGAGTTTATTTTAAGTTTTTTTAGTAGATCTATATATTAAAAAAGTTTTGTTCAGGTTTTTTTTGTTTTCATAGATCGATATGTTATTTTTGTAGATTTGAGTTGCTGGAGTCTTCTAGCGCCGCTGCTTCTTTACTGCTACCACCGGGAACTGCAACTGTGCCAGAAAATATGGTGTCTTTCTAAGGTTTGTTATAATGTTTAATGCAACTTTTATTGTTTATTATTTTTTTTAAGTTTACTTCATATAGTTAAATGTAAAATTTTATAAAAAGACTGAAACCAAACTTGAATCTCAATTCTAGCCTCTCTTATTAATCAACCAAAAACTACAACTAGATCAGAAAGACACTGATCTCAATCAGAACAGCAATATAACAACCAAGAACTCGCAACTTTCCACTGCTACTCAGGTGCAAGTCTATTAACTATCTTGCCAATAGTTCATACAATCTCTCAACCTCACAATGAATAACAAGAACAAATTTAACAGAACTTCTGGTTGAATACAAGAGAGAACAACTGTGTGTAACTGTGTGTTTGCGTATGTCAAGAATGAGAAACCCTAAGCAGATCTTCAGGTTAAATATGTTAGGAATTAGAAATTCCAGGTTTTAAAGAGTCGGTCACCTAAGTATATGTAATCGTTAGAAAGCTCGTAGTCGTAGTTCTTTTAAGTTAAGTAGTATTTAGTTAAGTAACACCGTGGAGGACGGACGGGTCTTTACCCACTGTATGCCTGATCCACAGCACGTTGTGTGGCGTTTTATTGTAAGACTATAAATACTCTCTACCTTCCAAGGTAGAGAGTTGGAGCTCATAATAAGATTTTTCTTTCTCTCACTAAAGTTCCCAAACCTCTAACTTTCTCTCTCTAAAAACCTCTTGTACGCCTACTTTGCATTATGGTTTGATGTGTATGTGAAATCCAATATCTTACAATTGGTATCAAGAGCCATGGTTTGATCATATCTTACATATCTTTGGATTTCTAGTGGTTTTTAGGTGGTTTTTGAGTTTGAAAAATTTTAGTGGTTTTTGCATCATTTGGTTGAATTCTAGTGTTAAAGTTTGGATTTTGATAGTACTTTTATGTTTAGAATCATCACAAGTGTTTAGGTTTTGATTTTGAAGGTTTGAATCATTGTGGTTGGGTTGTTTTTGGATCAAAAAGTGGTGTTTTGGTGATTTTCTTGCTAGCGACTTGAGCCACGGAGGGATTATCTTGGTAGCGATTTGCTTTGTTATTTGGTAGCGAGTTGTTGTTTAAGGTCTTAGCGAGTTGAGCTAGCGACTTGTCTACTGAGACAAGCAGACAAAAAGTACAGTTAGTGGATTCCCCACTACGGGTAGCGACTTGGTTTAAGTTAGCGACTTGTACTTTATATTATTAGCGACTTGGTGTTAGCGAGTTGGTACCTAGCGAGTTGCTATTTAGCGACTTGACAATTTAGCGACTTGGTGCTTAGCGAATTGTTGTCAAAATTTTGCTAACGACTTGGATTGTAGCGAGTTGTTATATAGCGACTTGGAACTATAGCGACTTAGCACTTAGCGACTTGGTTCACAGTTTTCCTAGCGACTTGGGTGATATCCTTTGAATACGGTTTTCTCTTGATTCAGTAAAATCCCGTGAAAGAATCTATTTCCCGGTTTAATCATAGAGTTTTAAAATCCCGTTTAATCTGTTAACATGTCTTCCAACGTTCCTACAATCATTTCCACTGTTGCCGAGGATGTTCAAGCAGCTGGTTCAGATACTCGTCCACCGATGCTTGACAGAACTGACTACGACTCTTGGGCTCAACGTATCAGATTGTACTGTCTTGGAAAGGAAAATGGGGTCAACATTCTCAAATCCATTGATGAAGGACCTTATCTAGTTGAGACTACTAGAGACATAATTGATACAGCTGAAGATGGAACAATGATCTATGGAATGGATAGACCTAAGATGTATAATGAGCTCAATGATAAGGAGAAAAAGAGATTCGATGCTGATATCAGGGCTTCAAATATTATTCTTCAAGGTCTTCCAAAGGATATCTACAAGCTTATCAATCACAATACTGAAGCAAAGGCTGTGTGGGATAATGTCAAGATGCTTCTCTCTGGTTCTGAGCTAACTGTTGAAGACCGAGAATCACAGTTGTATGATGAATTTGAGCACTTCAAGATGAAACCAGATGAGAGTGTCTATGAGTACTATGTGAGGTTTCACAAGCTTGTGAATGACATGAGAAATATTAAGATGACAATGCCGAACATTCAGCTGAACTCAAAGTTTGTGAACAATATGAATCCAGAATGGCACAAGTTCGTCACTTCTGTGAAGCTTACCAAAGGTTTGAAGAATACAAACTATGAGCAACTCTATGCCTTCCTTCTTCAAAATGAGAGACATGCCATGTTTGAAAAAAGGATTCTTGATCAGTTCAAAGCTCAGGGAGAAACAAGCTCAACAAATGATTCAACTGCCTTTTACACAAATGTTGGGATTACCACCAAAGCTTCTCAAGTTGTACCTATGGGTAATGGTAATCATAAACTCATTCCAGATCCAATGTTCAAACAAGCTGATGCTGATGCAGGCATGGGAAACTTCATCAATCAACTGGCACTCATGATAAGTCAAAACATGAATTCTCTCCCACAAACCAACAACAACCTCAGAACAGCATCTAACCCACACAATCAAGCTACTGTAAGAGATGGGAGGATTGTGGTGCAACCAGTTCAGGAAAGACAGTATGATCAGGGAAGAGGTGGAACTGGTAGAGGTTATGTTGCAAATCAGAATCGGGGAAGGAATGGAAATCAAGGTCAAGCTAAGCCGATCAAATGCTATAACTGTGGTGGTGAGGGACACATTGCAAGAAACTGCACATCTCCAAAACGTCCACAGAATGCTGAGTACTTCAGGGATAAGATGCTGCTAGTACAAGCTCAGGACAATGGAGCAGCTTTGGATGAAGAGGAGTTATTGTTTCTTGCTGAAGGGAATGCCAAGACCTATGATGCTGACGTTGATGAACAGCCGATTCAGGAGATAGGTCATAATCATCAGAATGCCTTTCAAGTAGCTGATTGTGATGCATTCGACTCTGATGTAGATGATGAACCTACTGCTCAAACAATCTTCATGGCTAGCATCTCACCTATGGTGTCTCCAAAGGTCTCTCCCCCACAACAAACTGGTCCATCCAAAGACAAGATAATCTCAGAGGTATTAAAATTATATGATATTGTTGATGAGCAAAAGATGCATAATGAAGTACAATCTCTTGAGACTTATGAATCAGATGTTGATGATGTGGATAATAACAATGTTGTCTCATATGATCAACATGTGAGGCAAAGTGAAAGTGAGACTGTACCAAGTAATGCATCTTCTGCAGTCAATAATGACTATGTTTTTGATGAATTCACTGCATGTGCTCCTGATGATTCTATTGCCTCTGAACTAAATGCTTATAAAGAACGTGTTGCGATTTATGAACAACGTGCTAAGTTTGAGTTGACCACCCGTGAGCAGGAAATGGATGACCAAATGCGTACAATCATTAGAAAAAGTAAGTTTAAAGAAGAAGTATTAAAACAAGAGTTAAATTCCTTACAAGAAAAGCTTTCAAAAACTGCTAAGCAAAAACAAGAACTTCAAGAAAATGTGAAAATGCTTAAGCAAGAATTTAATGCTAAGGAATCAAAACTTTTGAAAGATTTTTCTAATCTGAAAACTTTGAAAAACAAGCTTGAAAACAAGTTGTACGTACAAGGAAACACCATTCAGACTGCTCACATGATCACTAAGCATAGAGTCTTAAGCGACAAGCATAGTATCCCCATTATTAAGGAATCCAATCCTGAGTATGTTAAGAAAGCTAAAGAAGCCCAAAAGGTAATCTATGATGGGAATGAAATCCTTAAACCTAGACAAAAACCTAGTTGCACTGAGAGCACTGAAGAAGATAAGCAATTAGAAGATGTCACTAAAAGGAAATTGGATGAAAAACTTAAGAGCCCTTCTTGCATAGAGAAAAGAATCAACTATAAAGCACCCAACTATTCTAAAGAAAATTGGATTTCCTTTAGCAAGTTTAAGCCTCAAACGTTGTTGACACCCGAACAAGTGTTCTGGAAAATGGACTTAGATAAACAGAAAGATGAAAATATTGTTGAAACAAACCCTCCCCTTAGGAAAATGCCTAAAGCGACTGTGTATCCTCCCAATACACCAATGCATCTAGTCCCTAGAACTATTGCCACTAAAAGCAAGACCTTAATCAGTCAATATGTTATCTGTCAACTATTTGTTGATTTTGAGAAAACTTGCAAGAAAAGGATTACACCCACTGGTATAACTGAAGGAGAAAGGGGTTTTGAGCAAACTAAAGAATGTTATTTAACTGAAGTCATGCCTTTCTTTAAACAATTAAAAGATCAATTTGAGATTCTTAAAAAAGGAATGAATTCAGATATTAAAGAAATGGAAAAGGAATTTGATGCAATGATAGTTGAGGTTAGTGATTATGAGCGAGCATTAAAATATAATGAGATTGAGAGGAAGAACTTGCACACCTTAAATGAGAATCTGATTTCTGAATGTATCTCTCAAGATGTGTTTTTCACTGCTACTAATTGTTCTATTACCGCTTCTCAATTTCATGAATTGTCTGTTGCTTTGAAAGTCTCCCATGATCGTGTAATTGAGCTTGAAAAGACTAATTCTAAACTAATTGAGAAAATTGATCAGGATGATCATGATAATTTGGTGAAACATCTTTCTAAACTAGAAGTTGATCATTTTGATCTACAACTAAAATATCAACATCTTAAAGAAAATGTTAAAACCTCAAACATCAAGACATCCTCAGATGCTCCAAAGTTTGATGCAGTCTTTCAAATAAACAAACGTGATGAACAGATTCAAGCTCATTATAACACGATCAGAAAGTTGAAAGCCCAAATCGCTCAATTAAAGGGTGAAATGAACAATGTAACTGGTTCCCAAATGCCTCCTTCTTAAGATTCTCAGAATTCTCAAACGTTTCATCTTCAAAACTTAGTAAATACTTTACAAAAGGAAAACGAAAGTTTTCTAGAAGAAAATGAAAAGGTTAAACGTCATTTCAATGAGTTATTTGAATCAATAAAGGTCACTCGCAACAAAAACAACGAACAAATAGCTTCATTGCAAAAGGAGATTGAGAATCTGAAGAGTCAGGTAAAAGGGAAAATGCCAATGACCAATGGGGAGAATGGTGTATCAAAGGCTCACTCTAGTAACAAATATGCTGTGTCTGTGAAATATGTTCCCCCTCATCTCAGGAATAACAAACTTGCTATTCAAACATATTTCTCATGCCTTAAGGATTGTCTAGAATGTCTATGTGAAATTGTTGAAGATGATAAATTAGAAAAACCACTTGACAATGCAATTGGGCATGCATTCTTATATGCCAAACGATCTCAAGAAATTCTAGAATGTTTAATCACAATATGCCCAAAGTCCTTAGGTGAGAGAGTTAATCCTTTGATTCCATGTTCTATGCCTAGTGCCAAGTATGATATTCATTCGATGCCCGATGTTTTGAATGTGAACCTTAGTGTGCCTTCAAGTAATTCAGAATTCAGATCTGTTAATGCTAATAAAGCAAACTCTAGTGTGCCCTATAGAAGTACAAATCCCAGCACTCCTAGAGTTAAGGAAGTAAACCTTAGTGTTCCTGCATGTAGTTCAGATCCCAGCACATCTAAACAGGGGAAACAAAGAGTAGCAAAACCAACTAATGTTCCCATTCCCTCTACAGGAGTAATCAGTGACATTAAAGCGAGCAGGTCAAAGTCTCAAGACAATACAAGGAATGACAGGACCTCGCAAGCTAAGAATGTGCATTGGAAGAGTGTAGAAGACCAACCTAGGAACTTTATGTTTGGGTCTAATAAAATGAATCGTGTTGATTCTAGTATTTGCCATAGGCGTACTGTAATTAATTCGAATTATGATACTATTTGCAAACCTTGTAATGATGTCTGCTTGAATTCTGTTTCTAATCATGAATGTGGTGTGAATGCTTTGTCTAATGTTGTCAAACCCCCAGTTAACAATGTTAATGCAAAATATCATACTAAGAAGGCAAAAAGGCAAAAGCGTAAAAAAGTTAGAAAACAGTGGAAGCCCACAGGAAGAACTTTTAGGAAGATAGGTTATCAATGGATACCTGTTGGCCATAAGGTTAATCAGACAATGCCCACTAGAAAATGGATGCCTACTGGTAGAACTATTCCCTTAAGAAGTGGACATACTTTGAATAGGGCAAATACGGACACTAGTACTGCATCTATTTATAATGATTCCATTGCTTCAATTTCTGATACGGACGTTTCTATTTCTGATGTGGGTGTTCCAATCACTATTTCTAATCAAATGGAACCCATTCTTGCATGGGGATCCCAATTATCCAGTCATCCATTCTTGTCTGTGTTCAACTACAGGTCGTTCAAATCGTTCGTGGTACCGGACTCAGGTACATTTCCAAGCATATGATTGGCGACCGGTCGCGCTCATGAACTTTGTGAGCAAATTCATCGGGACAGTTAGATTCGGGAATGATCATTTCGGTGCAATTATGGGTTATGGAGATTATGTTGTTGGTAAAAGTGTTATCTCCAGGGTATATTATGTAGAAGGTCTTGGTCATAACCTGTTCTCTGTTAGTCAATTCTGCGATTCTGATCTAGAAGTAGCCTTCAGAAAACATACTTGTTTTGTTAGAGAACTTGATGGTAAGGAATTTTAAGAGGTTCACGTGGTTCAAATCTATACACAATCTCTATTGAAGATATGATGAAGTCTTCTCCAATTTGCTTGCTGTCAAAGGCTTCTAAAACAAAGTCATGGTTATGGCATCGTCGTCTCAATCACTTGAACTTCGGCACCATCAATGATCTCTCCAGAAAGGACTTAGTTGTAGGTTTACCTAGACTTAAGTATGAAAAGGATCATCTTTGTTCAGCATGACAATTGGGAAAAAGCAAGAAGTATGCCCATAAACCCAAACCTACTAACTCTGTCACAGAAGTTCTTCATACAATTCACATGGACTTATGTGGACCCATGAGAGTGCAGAATATCTTTGGGAAGAAATATGTGTTAGTTGTGGTTGATGATTTCTCTAGATTCACCTGGGTAAAATTCTTAAAGACAAAGGATGAAACTCCCGATATCATCATCAAACAGCTGCAAGTTCGTCTTAACAAAACGGTCAGAATCATCCGAACAGACAATGGAACTGAGTTTGTTAACAAACAACTTAGTGAGTTTTATGAAAGTATTGGAATCAGTCATCAAAGAAGTGTTCCTCGAACTCCTCAACAGAACGGTGTAGTTGAAAGACGAAATCGAACTCTTGTGGAAGCCGCAAGGACAATGCTAATTTACTCAAAAGTTCCAATGTTTCTCTGGGGTGAAGCTATCGCCACTGCATGCTACACCCAAAATCGCCACTGCATGCTAATTTACTCAAAAGTTCCAATGTTTCTCTGGGGTGAAGCTATCGCCACTGCATGCTAAACCGTAATTCACACTGCTCATGGAAAAACTCCATATGAACTTGTCCACAATAGAAAACCTAATCTTTCATTCCTTCGTGTGTTCGATGCATTGTGTTATCCTACTAATGAGGACCAAGATTTAGGCAAACTTAAAGCTAAAGCAGACATTGGAGTGTTTGTAGGTTATGCACCAAACAGAAAAGGATACCGAATCTACAACAAGAGAACCCGAAATATCATGGAAACAATTCACGTTACGTTTGATGAGCAGACCGGTCAAATGGCTCGGACAATCGATTCAGCCAGACCCGCACTTCAAAACAGTCCCATTGGTTCATCCCTTGTACCAAACTCTTCTCAAGCAACTCCATATGTACCTCCATCTGAAGATGATTTAAAGAAATTGTTTGATCCTATGTTTGATGAACATTATGAGCCAAGTGCTAATGAAATTTCGATTCCTACAACAGGCGCTCATATTCCTGTGAATGAAGTCAATCCTTCAGCCTCAATATCATTAAGTCAAGAAGCCTGCTGGCGATCACTCCATCTCATCAACAAATCATCATTCTTCAAATGTACATCATGGAACTGTTTTTCGCATCAATGATGAAGTTAATCCCTTTGCTACTCCTGAAGATGCTCCATTTGAAAACATATTTGCTCCCGAATCCTCATCAGAACCATCTTCTTTAGGAGACATCGACTCTGCTACTTCAGTCCCAACAACTGCCACATGAACACCTCAGAAAATGGACTCATGATCATCCATTAGACAACATCATTGGAAACCCCTCTCGTCCAATATCAACACGGAAACAACTTGCAACCGATGCCTTATGGTGCTTCTTCAACTCCGTACTCTCTAAGATCGAACCAAAAGATGTTAAAACCGCCATGAATGAAGATAGCCGGTTCAATGCCATGCAAGAAGAAATTCATGAGTTTGATCGACTTGATGTATGGGAATTAGTACCGCTCCAGATTGTGCTATGATTATTGCTCTAAAATGGATCTTCAAAGTGAAACTTGATGAGCATGGTGATGTGTTGAAGAACAAGGCTCGATTAGTTGCTAAAGGATACCGTCAAGAGGAGGGTATAGACATTGAAGAATCTTTTTCTCCGCTTGCTCGAATCGAGGCAATCGAATCTTTTGGCTAATGCTGCTAGTAAGAACATGGTAGTCTATCAGATGGATGTGAAGACGGCATTTCTGAACGGAGATCTTAAAGAAGTCGTATACGTCACCAACCTGAAGGCTTTGTGAATCCAGAGCATCCTACTCACGTTTATCGCTTGAAGAAGGCTCTTTACGGTTTAAAGCAAGCTCCAAGGGCATGGTATGATACGCTATCAAAGTTTCTTCTATCTACCGGATTCAGCAAAGGAGCAGTTCACCCTACATTGTTCACCAGAAGTCGCAAACATTTAATTCATGTTCAAATTTATGTTGATGATATCATTTTTGCCTCGACTGACCCCAATGAGTGTGACCGTTTTCAAATGAAATGAGTTCAAAATTTCAAATGTCAATGATGGGACAAATGTCATTTTTCTTGGGATTACAAATTTCACAAAGTCCCGGAGGCATTTTCATAAATCAATCTAAATATGCAAATGAGATTTTAAAGAAATTTGGATTTGATTCAAGTGACCCTGTTGACACTCCCATGATTGAACGAACTAAACTAGATGAGGACCACTCAGGGATCATGGTAGACCAAATGAAATATCGTAGTATGATTGGATCCCCGATGTACCTCACAAGCTAGTAGACCGACATCTTGTTCGCTGTTTGCATGTGTGCTAGATACCAGGCTAAGCCTACTAAAAGCACCTTGAAGCGGTTAAACGGGTCTTTTGGTATCTCCAAGGAACCATCAATATGGGACTTTGGTACCCGAAATACACCGGTATGTCACTAACAGCATATGCAGATGCGATCATGCAGGTGTCAAGATACTCGCCGAAGTATGTCCGAGGTGCTCGATTTTTGGGTGATAAGCTTGTGAGCTGGTCTTCAAAGAAGCAAATGAGTACTTCTATTTCCTATACAGAGGATGAATACATAGCCATGTCATCTTGTTGTGCTCAAATCCTATGGATGAGATCCCAATTATCTGACTATGGCTTTGAATTCAACAAAATCCTCTCTTGTGATAATAAAAGTGCTATTGCTCTCTCATGCAACAACGCTCAACACTCAAGAGCAAAGCACATCGACATTCGACATCATTTCATCAGGGAACAAGTGGAAAAGGTGTGGTGGAACTCTATTTTGTGAGGACTGAATACCGTTAGCAGACATCTTCACCAAAGCTCTTCCAAGAGAACGTTTTGAGTTTATTCTTCCACGTCTTGGCTTGAAAAGCCTTCAACCAGAAACACTCAAACGTCTTCAGGAGAAAGACAAGGAGTAAAGGTCTATCTTCATCTATCTCTTGTAAATATTTATTTGAAAAACAAAATACAAAATTATAAAACTCTTAAAAATCAAATAGAAAATTATAAAACTTTCAAAATCCATAAAAATCTGAAAAATTCGAAAAATCTTCAAAAAATATTGTCAATTTGTCATGTTTTTCTCGGTTCGATAATATCTACGGTCTTTGTGCTGTCATTCAAAGAATGACACGGGTCTTTAGATGTTGTTCGAATTCTTAAAAAAAAAAAAAATCAAAAAATAAAAAAATATTTTTGGGAGAAAGAGAAAAAATGGTTTATTGTCATTTCAGGAAGTAACCCGCTTTTCAAAGAAAGAACAGAGCCATACCTTATCATGTTTTCAAAATTCCATGCTCTGATTCTATAAACATTTATCTTCTGAAAACTAATTGCTTTGAAAAATAACTCAGTCTCTATTTTTGATAATCATCTGGACTTATTTGTCAAAATATCTATCTCTCAATCAACAACCTATGTCATTGATTGAGGGGGAGGATGATTTCAATTAAATTAAAAAGTTATTTCTCATTCAATTGTTTTCAAAAGATATTCATGCATGTTTAATCAATTGAGTTTAAAGTCTTAATATCCGACCCTTATAAGTTAAAACGCTTTCATAATCAAGTCACAATTTTCCTTAAAAGCTTTCAAAATCAATTTAAATCTTCAAGAGATCACAAATCTCAAATGATTTAATAATTGTGATCGGGGGAGAATTTGTGATTTAAATTGAATTTAAACTGATAATTCGGTAAATGGTTTTATAAGGATGTACAAGCTCTCCTTCCCACATGTGACAAACGATTTCAAATTTTTCATGCACATGTTGAGGGGGAGCATCTATCTTAAACCATAATGATTTGAAACGTGATCATTTATCTCAATGTGCAGGTTCCCTCTTGTATGTGCAAAACTCTTTTCAAATCTCGAGGCACATATTGAGGGGGAGCAATCTTATGAAAACCTCATCCTTCCCCAAAATGCTTTATCTACTTGATGTGATTAGGGAAGTGATGTTGATATCTTTTAGAAAATGGTAATCAAAGAAATTAATTCTTTCTCTTGCCTCCGTGTGCAAAACGATTTCAAGCATTTGATGCACATGTTGAGGGGTAGCTCTTGTTCTAAAAATATCAAAAACAATTCAGGTACAAAATGCTTTGATAATATTTCACAAGTATCTGGATTGATTTTTCAAATGGTTTTTCAATTGGTTCCAATGGCAGATGAACAATACCATATAGACCGACCAACTTTACTTTATGTATGGTGATATAAGGATGATAAGGTTAGGTATTTGTTCCCATGATCCGCCAGAACCGGAGGGATCTACCTAAGGACTATCCACTAGTTAGTGTAGAGTTCTTAGGTATGATGATAAAAGGAGAAAAATGAGATATGGGAAGAGTGCGGAATGAGACTGAGCTAGTACTGGAATAAACCCAACAAGGTTCTAGCTATGAAGTCTCAGTAAGCACTAAAGGGGTTGAAGAATGAAAAGAATTGAATGAGAAAAGGGTGAAAACAAATAGCCCTCCATATATTCAACCTTAGGCGTAAACCGGTTCAATTCATATGCTACTGATGGTAACATCGGTATTGAAGACAAAGACGTCATGGACCCAGGACGCACGCACTTCAACTTTCCAAACCACTCAAGTTCCTCTTAAAAGGACTTGTTTCATTCTCACGGGGAACCGACATTATCTATCGACTTTCTCTTAGAGATTGTTGATATTGAAGTAGGAGACCCTCTCCCTAGTCTCCGATATAGGATCCAAATATGCACAAATTGAGTCTAGAGCCACGAGATCATCATTAAATCTCATTAGGACACTTTCAATGAAGACTCTCTATTTCACACAATGTGGAAAGAGAGATTATATCTTGAGTCCTACGCATTATCCTTGTGGTATTGCCAGAACATTCGAGTGATATGTAAACATATTCACAATGAAGATGGAAAGCCTTCTGGAGCCAACATCAAACAAGCTCCTGGTAGGTGGCATGTGAGATCTATTATATAGATCAACCATGTGACAACTGAACAGAAACAATGGGGTGATTCAATCTCTTAAATCAATCCTGGTTCAGGTTATGGATTGACGGATACCTTTGAAAAACCGGTCGTCATGCTTAAAAACTCTTTTCTTTAGCACTTCGACCGTGTACGAATCTTTCAAATCGAAAGGTGTTTTATGATTGATAATTGATTTTCATTAAAACCTTCGTTGTAATGAAAAAACAATTTCTATTGAGCGATTCACGATTGTTTTTCAAATCTCTTTTGTCAATCAGTGAATCTCTATTCGCTGGTTCACTCACTCCGTGTTGTCTTCTTTGAGACGCTCCGGTTTGAGAACAACTAGAGCAGCTGCGAAACCCTGTCAAGGAAATTCTTCGAATTATACCGATCACAGCGTACTTGTCGATCAACGGGAACCGTGGGCCGTGTACCTCAATTCAACGAAAGTGATCAAAGAAAGTTTCGTGCGCTTTATTGCTAAATGTTTTATGCAGGTATGCCCTACGTTTGCAGATGATCAGAATGAAGCGGTCAATCCATAGCCGCATGCTCACTCTACACATTCATCTCAAAAGAAATCATGATTAGTGCATCAATGACTCTGATATTTTAACTCCATGCTTCTGCTTCGCTGCTACAAATATCATGAATCAACGAAATCTTCCACTACTCTGATGAGAAGATATCATGATCCAGAATGTGAGCATGTCGGTCCGAATGTCACAACATCACATAATACCAACACCACAATGGATTTCTCAGAGATTTTTGTTAGCTGATGATCTCAAAAGCTAGCTCAAAACTATTATCACGTGGATTAGTAAAAGACCTCCACTTAGATTAACCAAACATGCAATGAGAAGAATCAATGACTACGAGCTTCGGAGCAAAGTACTACATCAAGAATGCAAGAACAATTTTTAATGTAATATCTGTTTGTATTCAATGTAATTTTAGTATATGATTGAGGTGACCTCCCTTAGGGGGAGATTGTTAGGAATTAGAAATTCCAGGTTTTAAAGAGTCGGTCACCTCAAGTATATGTAATCGTTAGAAAGCTCGTAGTCGTAGTTCTTTTAAGTTAAGTAGTATTTAGTTAAGTAACACCGTGGAGGACGGACGGGTCTTTACCCACTGTATGCCTGATCCACAGCCCGTTGTGTGGCGTTTTATTGTAAGACTATAAATACTCTCTTCCTTCCAAGGTAGAGAGTTGGAGCTCATAATAAGATTTTTCTTTCTCTCACTAAAGTTCCCAAACCTCTAATTTTCTCTCTCTAAAAACCTCTTGTACGCCTACTTTGCATTATGGTTTGATGTGTATGTGAAATCCAATATCTTACAAAATAGCCTTGACTTTATCTTTCACTTGTTGTCAACTCTAGCCCTTACACTTCAAGACATTAGCTAACTCTCACCAAAAGATAGAACCAAGTCTTAACTACAAAATAAAACAATGACAATATCAGTCCTTATACATAAGTTATAGGTTGAGAGTTAAATACTTCAACATCCCCGCTTAACTCCAACCTGGAACATATCAACCATACCCAGTTTACCCACAAGCTTGTTATGTTGAAGCTTGCCTAAACCCTTGGTAAAAACATCAGCAGTTTGATTTGTAGTATGAATTTTTTCAGTTTTAATGACACATGCCTAAAAATTTTCCCTTACAAAATGTAAGTCAATTTCCAAATGTTTTGTCCTTTCATGAAACACAGGATTAGCTGCAATCTTAATTGCAGCTTGACTATCACAGAAAAGTTTAACAGGTAAAAAATGTTCCCAGTTCAAATCATGCAGAATTTTAAGAATCCAAACAACCTCAGAAGTAGCAGAAGCCATAGCCCTGTACTCAGCTTCTGCTGATGATTTAGAAATGGTGTTTTGTTTTTTGGTTTTCCAGGAAACTAGTGAACCATTTAAGAATAAACAAAAACCAGTGACAGATTTTCTAGTTCTAACACATTTTGCCCAGTCTGCATCAACAAATGCTTCAAGAGAAACATTTGGGCACCTGGTAATATGAATACCCATCCCAGGAGAACCTTTTAGGTATCTCAAAACTTTAAGTGCAATTTTCAAATGAGACTTAAGAGGCTTATGCATAAACTGACTTAAACAGTGAACAGAATAAGCAATGTCAGGCCTAGTGTGAGTTAAATAAATCAGTTTCCCAATCAACTTTTGATATTCAGTCAAGTTATCTATCACAAGATCATTTATAGTAGGTTCACTAGTTAAAACCAAATTTTGTTCAAGAGGAAAAGCAGATGGTTTGCAAGAAAGTAAACCAAATTCAGTTAACAATTCCAAGCAATACTTCCTTTGAGTTAAACAAACACCCTGCTCAGTTTCAATCACTTCAATGCCAAGAAAGTATTTAAGCTTTCCTAAGTCTTTAATTTGAAACTTAGATTTCAAAAAATCTTTAAACCTTTCAATTTCTTCCAAATTATTCCCAGTGATTATTATATCATCCACATACACAAGTAAAGCAACAAAGTTACCTGAGTCACTTTTAGTGAAAAGAGAGTAGTCACTTTTGCTCTGTTTGAAACCATGCTCAACAAGAGCACCAATTTAGCATTCCATTGCTTGGGTGCTTGTTTCAACCCATACAAAGACTTTTTTAATCTACAAATTCTTTTATCATTAACATCAAAGTAATCCTCTGGTAGAGTCATATAAACAGTTTCAAAAGATCACCATAAAGAAAAGCATTGTTAACATCAAGCTGATATATAGGCCAACACATTTGAACAGCAAGATTAACAACACACCTAACAAAGAACAATTTTAACCACATGAGAAAAGGTTTCATCAAATTCATCACCTTCCTTTTGACTGTACCCTTTTATAACTAATCTACCCTTATATCTTTCAATTTCTCTTGTGGATTTATACTTAATCTTATAAACCCACTTATTTCCAATGGCCTTTCTACCAATAGGCAACTCACATATTTCAAAAGTGTCATTATTATAAAGAGCATGCATTTCCTTACCCATTGAATCACTCCAGTGCTGTTCCTTACAAGCTTCCCTAAAAGTTTTTGGTTCAACAACTTTATTTAGCTCAACAACAAAACAAATTTTTTTAGAATTAAGCTTTGAATAACTAACAAAATTTTCAAGACCATATTTAACTTTGGAATCAATGACAAAATCTTTAAATTTATTTGGAAAAACAGATGTTCTATCAGACCTTCTTAAAGAAGGCTAATCATTGTTATCAAAAACTTACTCTTCTGTCTGGTCTGGTAAGGGACTATTGACACCCTTAGAACTGTTCACACCAAGAGGTGTTGCAGCCATCTCACTTGCACTGGCAACCTCATTGGAACCAACAGAGTGCCCCAAATCACTCTGTTCTTGGTCAATAGTTGGGCTGCCAAAATGTATAGAGTTGCTGCCATCATCCTCATAATGATCATTATGACTGTTGTTACCCAAAGGAGTAGTAGTCTGAGTATTATCATCATTGGGTGTGTCAGGGTTATCACATATAACTTCATCAAAGAAATTAACATGCTCTAAACCCTCACTGAGAGGGTCAGGAGTAGCATAATAGTGTTTTATCTTGAAAGGAAACACATTTTCAAAAAAATTAACATCCCTAGAAAAGATAAATTGTTTCCTCTCAAGACTATACAGTTTATAGCCCTTTTGAAAATTAGAATAGCCAACAAGAACATATTTTTCTGCTCTACTACTAAACTTATCATTGCTGGTAAGGATAGTAACAAAACAAAGACAACCAAAAGTTCTTAAATGACTAAATTAAGGTATTCTACCAAAAACAAGATTGTAAGGAGAGTTTCCACTCAGAACTGAAGAAGGCAATCTGTTAATCAAGTAAGTGGCAGTTAGAATGCATTCAGACCATAAAAACAAATGTAATCCCCCCTGAAACATAAGGGATCTGGCAACATTCAAGAGATGCCTATGTTATTTTCAACAATCCCATTTTGTTGAGGAGTGTAAACACAAGATGTTTGATGTATAATACCTTTTTCTTTACAAAAACTAGAAAATTGATTATTAACAAATTCAATCCCATTATCAATTCTAAAAATCTTAACACTTTTATCAAACTGTGTTTTGATAAGATTATAGAAGACCAATATACAATCAAACACCTCATGTTTACTCTTAAGTAAGTACACCCACACAACCCTGGTGAAATCATCCACAACTGTTAAAAAATATCTGTAATCTTCTTTACTTTTGATTTTATAAGGAGCCCAAAGATCCAAGTGAACAAGATCACCAAGATTTTTAGTTTTATGATCACTTAATGGAAAAGGCTCTCTAGTTTGTTTAGCCTTTTGACAAATTTCACAAGGCCCAATTTCATTTTTATCTTGAAAATTGATTTCACCTTTATGTAATGCCAACACTTGGTCAGGAGGATGACCAAGCCTGCAGTGCCATGTTTTCTTAGGTAAACCACATACAGACTTAAAGTTCTTAGCACCTAGGTTAGTACCTTGATCTCCATCAAAGTAGTATAAACCATCCACTTGTCTACCAATCCCTAGAACACTCATCCCCCTCAAATCATGAGGTAACACATAACACTTATCTTCTTCAAAAGCAATAACAAATTTTCTATCTCTAGCCACTTTATGAACATACATTAAACTGACACAATATTCAGGGACAACCAGCACATCATACAGAGTCAAATGTTTAGTGAGTATCATGTTCCCAACTTTGGTAATTAAGGCTTCAGTACCATTGGGGTGTGAAACCTTGATACCAAGTTTGGAAATGTCAATGACATTCACTAAAAATTTGTCAGAGTATGTTAAATGTTAGTTGGCTCCAGAATCAACAATAACACCAGCTGCAACAAGTGCAACCCTTATTTTACTATTATGATAGAAAAACTTATGAAAGTTTTGATTAAAGAACTTGCTTTTGTTAAAAACAATACCTGCCATATTGGCATGAACATTTTCCCCATTTCCAACATTATTAACAGAAGTTTCTTTAATCAAGGAAACTTCTTTGAAATCTGTTCATCAGAGAAAGCTGAAGTGGAACTAGATCCAACGGAGTTGTTATTGTTAACAAATCTTTTATGTTTTGAGCACCTTGATTATTACCAGTTCTTTTATTTTTACCAAAATCAGCAGGGTAACCAATGAGCTTAAAACATCTATCCATAGTATGACCATTAAAACCATAGTGCTCATAAACTAAGACAGGACCACCAACAGTCCTTCTATTATCACTCTTCCTAGGGCCATTAGTAGGTCTGAAAGAACCTCCAGAGGTAGCAGCCCTCTAAGAGTTCCCTCTGTTGGGCACACTGGAGTTAAACACAGATGACTGAGACCTTTGGGAAGTCCCAACACCTGAACCAGTGACCACAGACCTATGAGACTCCTCACTAGAAATAACAGCAAAAGCCCCTTTAACATCAGGTAGAGGATCCATAGACAAAATGTTACTTCTGATTTGCATGTAAGAATCATCTAACCCCATTAAGAATTGCATAAGCTTTATTAACTGGTTATGTTTTTTAAAATCCTCAGCAGCATGACAAGTACATCTAGGTAACTGAATTAGAGCATCAAATTGTTTCCACAAAGTGCTCAGTCTATATAAATACTCAGCAATAGAACTACCATTTTGAGATAAAGAGTTAAATTAATGATGCAGATTAAAGGTAACTAAACCATCAACTCTATCAAATGTTTCTTTTAATTCAGTCCACACATCAGAAGTTCTTTTTGAAAAAAATTGCCCCAAGAATAATTTTTCTGATATAGAGTTCAAAATCCACCCTAATACCACAACATTCACCCTGTCCCATTGTCTACCTAGGACTTCATCATTATGAGATCTTCCACAAGATCCATCTATAAATCCAATTTTATTCTTGCCTTCTAAGGATAACAACATAGCACAAGACCACACGTTATAACTCTCAGTCCCTTTTAGTTTAATAGACACAACAATTAAGGTGGTAGAGTCATTAGGGTGTAAATGCAAAGGATTACTAAGATCCAATTTACTAATCAAAGTAACAGGCTCATCATCCTCATATTCATCATCAGTATAACCATGAACAAACATATTGAAAACAAATCAAGTAAACACACAAGAAGGTAGTTCCCAGGCTTCCTTGCCACTCAAGGTGGTAGGTCAAGGGCTGAACACACAAGATTCAAGCAAACACAAAACCAGATAAGAGCAAAAGCACACCAACAACACACAAATAATCTCAACTCCAACAATCCCAACTCCTACTCCCCGTCAATCTAAACAAGAAATAAGAAGGAAAGTAAAGTAAAGAGTGCGAGAGGTATTATAGTATAGGCAAAATCCAGAAAGCAGCGGAACAAGAACCCAGGTTACAATTCTTGAGACAAGAATAACAACCCACACGATCTCAATCAACCCAGAATCACAACCACCAAACCCTAAATTTCAAGATTTAGGGAAAACACCAATAACCACCAAGATTCACCGGAAAAGCCAGTAAACCAATCAAGAACACAACAACTAACCACCAATTGAAGCCAGAGATCAAAACCCCCAAAAAATCCGAAACCCTAATTTTTTGAAAAATTAGGTGTTTTATTAGATCTTGTAGGATTAATCAATTAACGTCAAAAGAAATCAATTAATCAAGATTAATTGTGTTTTAATCAAACTAATTTGAAAAACCCCCAAAATTTTTGAAACCCTAAAAATTTAAGAACCCGATTTTAGTGCAAGATATAATAGACCTTGCTCTGATACCATGTAAAATTTTATAACAAGACTGAAACCAAACTTGAATTTCAATTCAAGCCTCTCTTATTAATTAATCAAAAACCATAACTAGATAAAAAAGACACTGATCTCAATCAGTACAGTAATATAACAACCAAGAACCCACAACTTACCGCTGCTACTCAGGTGCAAGTCTGTTGACTATCTTGCCAATAGTGCATACAATCTCTCAACCTCACAATGAATAACAAGAACAAATTTAATAGAACTTCTGGTTGAATACAAGAGAGAAAAACTGTGTGTAATTGTGTGTTTGCGTATGTCAAGAATGAGAAACCCTAAGCAGATCTTCAGGTTAAATAGCCTTGACTCAGCCTTGACTTTATCTTTCACTTGTTGACAACTCCAGCCCTTACACTTTAAGACTTTAGCTAACTCTCACCAAAAGATAGAACCAAGCGTTAACTACAAAATACAACAATGACAATATCAGTCCTTATACATAAGTTCCAGGTTGAGAGTTAAATACTTCAACACTTTCTTCTTATTTTGTTGTCACATCTCACTTTTGCTAGATAAAGCTTACATAAATGGTTGTAACATTTGTGTATTGTTTAATTAATTTTTTTGTCAACGAGATAAGATTATGTAGGAGGCGAGTCAAGGGTGTTCCCATCTGTAGGATATTGGTTTTCCATAACACAAAGTGGGCGTATAAGTGGAATTCTAGAGAGAGAAAGTTAGAGGTTTAAGGAACTTAGTGAGAGAAAGTGAAAGATATTATTATGAGCTCCAACTCTCTACCTTGGGAGGTAGAGAGTATTTATAGTCTTACATAAAACGCCACACAACGGGCTGTGGATTAGGCATACAGTGGGTAAAGACCCGTCCGTCCTCCACGGTGTTACTTAACAAAATACTACTTAACTAAATATAACTATGACTACGAGCATTCTAACGATTACATATACTTGAGGTGACCGGCTCTTTAATACCGAGAATTTCTAATTCCTAACAATCTCCCCCTAAGGGAGGTCACCTCAACCATATACTAAAATGACATTGAATACAATCAGATATTACATTAACAATTGATCTTGCATTCTTGATGTAGTACTTTGCTCCGATGCTCGTAGTCATTGATTCAACTCTTTGCATGTTTGGTTAATCAAAGTGGAGGTCTTTTATCGATCCACGTGATAATAATGTTGGCCAGCTTTTGAGATCATCAAAGAAATAGAAAATCTGATACATCCATTGTGGTGTTGTTATTATGTGATGATGTGACTTTCGGACCGACATGCTCACATTCTGGATCATGATATCTTCTCATCAGAGTAGCGGAAGCTTTAGTTGATTCATGATATGAATGTGTTGTGTGAGCATACGGCTATGGATTGACCGCTCCATTCGATCACCGCAAAGCGTCGGGTGTACCGCATACAACAGTTAGCAATAAATCGCACGAAAGTGTCTTTGATCACTTTCGTTGAATTGAGGTACACGGCCCACGGTTCCCACGTTGATCAGTACAAATCTTGCCTGTGATCGTGAATAATTACGAAGAATTTCCTTGACAGGGTTTCGCAGCTGCTCTAGCCGTTCTCAAACCGAACGTCTCAAAGAAGACAACACGGAGTGAGTGAACTAGGAATTTAAGTCCAGCGATTGATGAAAAGAGATTTGAAAAACAATCGTGTATTGCTCAATAGAAATTGTTTTTGCAATATAACGAAGGTTTTAATGAAAATCAATTATCAATCATAAAACACCTTTTGATTTGAAAAATTAGTACACGGTCGACGTGCTTAATGAAAAGAGTTTTAAAGCACAAAGACCGGTTTTTCAAAGATATCCGTCAATCCATAACTTTGAACGGGATTGATTCAAAAGAATGAATCGCCCCATTGTTTCTGTTCGGTTGTCACATGGTTGATCTGTATAATAGATCTCACATGCCACCTACCAGGAGCTTGTTAGATGTTGGCTCCTGAAGGCTTTCCATCTTCATTGTGAATATGTTTGCATATCACTTTCGGATGTTCGGCAATACCACAAGGATAATGCGTAGGACTCAAGATATAATCTCTCTTTCCACATTGTGTGAAACAGAGAGTCTTCATTGAAAGTGTCCTAATGAGATTTATTGATGATCTCGTGGCACTAGACTCAATTTGTGCATATTTGGATCCTATATCGGAGACTAGGGAGAGGGTCTCCTCCTTCAATATCAACAATCTCTAAGAGAAAGTTGATAGATAATGTCGGTTCCCGTGAGAATGAAACAAGTCCTTTTAAGAGGAACTTGAGTGGTTTGGAAAGTTGAAGTGCGGTGCGTCACTGGGTCCATGACGTCTTGTCTTCAATACCGATGTTACCATCAGTAGCATATGAATTGAACCGGTTTCCCGCCCTAAGGTTGAATAAATGGAGGGCTATTTGTTTTCACCCTTTTCTCATTCAATTCTTTTTCATTCTTCAACCCCTTCAGTGCTTACCGAGACTTCATAGCAAGAACCTTGTTGGGTTTATTCCAATACTAGCTCAGTCTTAGTCCGCACTCTTCCCATATCTCATTTTTCTCCTTTTATCATCATACCTAAGAACTCTACACTAACTAGTGGATAGTCCCTGGGTAGATCCCTCCGGTTCTGGCGGATCATGGGAACACATACCTAACCTTATCGTCCTTATATCACCATACATAATGTAAAGTTGGTCGGTCTTTTTGGTATTGTTCATCCGCCATAGGAACCAATTGAAAACCATTTGAAAATCAATCCAGATACTTATGATATTTTATCAAAGCATTTTGTACCTGAATTGTTTTTGATATTTTTAGAAGAAGAACTCCCCCTCAACATGTGAATCAAGTATTTGAAATAGTTTTCCACACGGAGGCAAGAGAAAGAATTAACTTCTTTGATTACCATTTAAAAAATATCAACATCACTTCCCTAATCGAATCAAGTAGATAAAGCATTTTGGGGAAGGATGAGGTTTTCATGATTTTGCTCCCCCTCAATATGTGCCTCGAGATTTGAAAAGAGTTTTGCACATACTGGAGGGAACCTGCACCTTAAGATAAGTTATCACGTTTCAAATCATAGGTTTAAGATAGATGCTCCCCCTCAACATGTGCATGGAAAATTTGAAATCGTTTGTCATATGTGGGAAGGAGAGCTTGTACATCCTTATAAAACCATTTACCGAATTATCAGTTTAAATCCAATTTAAATCACACATTCTCCCCGATCACAATTATCAAATTTGAGATTTGTGATCTCTTATAGATTTAAATTGATTTTGAAAGCTTTTAAGGAGAATTGTGACTTGATTATGAAAGCGTTTTAAGTGATAATGATCGGATTTTAAGACTTTAGACTCCATTGAAAAAACATGCTTGAATATCTTTTGAAAACAATTGAATGCCAAATAACTTTTTAATTTAATTGAAATCATTCTCCCCCTCAATCAATGACATAGGTTGTTGATTGAGAGATTGATATTTTGACAAATAAGTCAGATGATTATCAAAAATAGAGGCTGAGTTATTTTTCAAAGCAGTTAGTTTTCAGCAGATAAATGTTTAAAGAATCCGAGCATGGAATTTTGAAAACATGATAAAGTATGGCTCTGTTCTTTCCTTGAAAAAGCGGGTTCTTGCACGAAATGACAATAAACCATTGTTTCTCTTTCTCCCAAAAATAATTTTTTTTTTTTAAGAATTCGAACAACATCTAAAGTCCGTGTCATTCTTTGAATGACAGCACAAAGACCGTAGATATTATCGAACCGAGAAAAAGCATGACAAAATGACAATATTTTTGAAGATTTTTCGAATTTTTCAGATTTTATGGTTTTTGAAGGTTTTATAATTTTGTATTTTGATTTTTTGAATAGATATATACAAGAGATAGATGAAGATAGACCTTTACTCCTCGTCTTCCTCCTGAAGGCGTTTGAGTGTTTCTGGTTGAAGACTTTTCAAGCCAAGACGTGGAAGAATAAACTCAAAAGGTTCTCTTGGAAGAGCTTTGGTGAAGATGTCGCTAAGCGATATTCAGATCTCACAAAATAGAGTTCCACCACACCTTTTCCACTTGTTCCCTGATGAAATGATGTCGAATGTCGATATGCTTTGCTCTTGAGTGTTGAACGTTGTTGCAAGAGAGAGCAATAACACTTTTATTATCACTGAGTCTGAGGGATTTTGTTGAATTCAAAGCCATAGTCGGATAATTGAGATCTCATCCATAAGACTTGAGCACAACAAGATGACATGGCTATGTATTCACCTCTGTAGAGGAAATAGAAGTACTCATTTGCTTCTTTTAAGACTAACTCACAAGCTTATCACCCAAAGCGAGCACCTCCGGATGTACTTCGACGAGTATCTTGACACCCTGCATGATCGGCATCTGCATAGGCTGTTAGTAACATACCGGTGTCCTCCGGGTACCAAAGACCCATATTGATGGTTCCTTGGAGATACCGAAAGACCCGTTTAACCGCTTCAAGGTGCTTTTTAGTAGGCTTAGCATGATATCTAGCACACATGCAAGCGGCGAACAAGATATGGTCTACTAGCGTGAGGTACATCGGGGATCCAATCATACTACGATATTTTGTTTGGTCAATCATGATCCCTGAGTGGTCCTCATCTAGTTTGGTTCGATCAATCATGGGAGTGACAACAGGGTCACTTGAATCAAATCAAAATTTCTTTAAGATCTCAGTAGCATATTTAGATTGATTTATGAAAATGCCTCCGGGACTTTGTGAAATTTGTAATCCCAAGAAAAATGACATTTGTCCCATCATTGACATTTGAAATTTTGAACTCATTTCATTAGAAAACGATCACATTCCATTGGGTCTGTCGAGGAAAAAATAATATCATCAACATAAATTTGAACATGAATTAAATGTTTGCACGACTTCACGGTGAACAATGTTGGATCAACTGCTCCTTTGCTAAATCCGGTTGATAGAAGAAACTTTGACAGTGTATCATACCATGCCCTTGGAGCTTGCTTTAAACCGTAAAGGGCCTTCTTCAAACGATAAACGTGAGTAGGATGCTCTTGATTTACAAATCCTTCACGTTGGCTGACGTGAAGCGACTTCTTTAAGATCTCCGTTCAGGTATGCCGTGTTTACGTCCATTTGATAGACTACCATGTTCTTACTTGCAGCATTAGCCAAAAGATTCTAATTGCCTCGATTCGAGCCACAGGAGCAAAAGATTCTTCAAAGTCTATACCCTCCTCTTGACGGTATCCTTTAGCAACTAATCGAGCCTTGTTCTTCAACACATCACCATGCTCATCAAGTTTCACTTTGAAGATCCATTTTAGAGCAATAATCATAGCACAATCTGGAGCGGTACTAATTCCCATACATCTAGTCGATCGAACTCATGAATTTCATCTTGCATAGCATTGAACCGGCTATCTTCATTCATGGCGGTTTTAACATCTTTTGGTTCGATCTTAGAGAGTACGGAGTTGAAGA
Organism: Chrysanthemum makinoi; assembly: GCA_910596185.1. Classification (NCBI taxonomy): domain Eukaryota; kingdom Viridiplantae; phylum Streptophyta; class Magnoliopsida; order Asterales; family Asteraceae; genus Chrysanthemum; species Chrysanthemum makinoi. The sequence goes on along the minus strand of OU343225.1, from coordinate 78,734,845 downwards.
AGCACCATAAGGCATCGGTTGCTAGTTGTTTCCGTGTGGATCTTTGGACGAGAGGATTTCCAATGATGTTGTCTAATGGATGATCGTGAGTCCATTTTATGAGGTGTTCATGCGGTAGTTGTTGAGGGGTGAAGTAGCGAGTTGATGTCTCTCCGAAGATGGTTCTGATGAAGATTCAGGAGCAAATATGTTTTCAAATGGAGCATCTTCAGAAGTATAAAAGGGATTAACTTCATCATTTATGCCAAAACAGTTCCATGATGTATATTTGAAGAATGATGATTTGTTGATGAGACTGAAGGATCAGTAGCAAGTGCTTCTTGACTTAAAGATATTGAGGACCGAGGGATTGACTTCATTCACGAATATGAGCAGCCTCATTGTAGGGATCAACACCTCATTAGTATTCGGATCATAAAGTTCATCAAACATAGGATCAAACAATTTCTTTAAATCATCTTCGGATGGAGGTACATATGGAGTTTCTTGAGAAGAGTTTGGAACAAGGGATGAACCAATGGGACTGATTTGAAGTGCGGGTCCAGAACTGAATTGTTCAGGAGCCGTTTGACCGTCGACTCATCAAACGTAAGCGTGAATTGTTTCCATGATGTTTCGGGTTCTTTTGTTGTAGATTCGGTATCCCTTTTTGTTTGGTGCATACCCTACAAATACTCCAATGTCTGCTTTAGCTCTAAGTTTGCCTAAGTCTTGACCCTCATTAGTTGGATAGCACAATGCTCCAAACACACGAAGGAAAGAGAGATTAGGTTTTCTGTTGTGGACAAGTTCATATGTTGTCTTTCCATGAACATGTGAATCGAGGAACGATTTTGTGTGTAGCATGCAGTGGCAATAGCTTCAGCCCGGAGAAACATTGGAACTTTTGAGTAAATCAGCATTGTTCTAGCGGCTTCTACAAGAGTTCGATTTCGTCTTTCAACTACACCGTACTGTTGAGGAGTTCGTGGAACACTTCTTTGATGGCTGATTCCAATGCTTTCATAAGATTCACTAAGTTGTTTGTTAACAAACTTCAGTTCCATTGTGTCCGGATAATTCGGCGGTTTTGTTAAGTCGAACCTGCATGTTTGATGAGTTTGATGATGATATCAGGAGTTTCATCCTTTGTCCTTAAGAACTTGACCCAGGTGAATCTAGAGTAATCATCAACAACAACTAACACATATTTCTTCCCAAAGATATTCTGCACTCTCATTGGTCCACATAAATCCATATGAATTGTATGAAGAACTTCTGTGACGAGTTAGTAGGTTTGGGTTTATGGGCATACTTCTTGCTTTTTCCCAATTGACATGCTGAACAAAGATGATCCTTTTCATACTTTAGTCGAGGTAAACCTACAACTAAGTCCTTTCTGGAGAGATCATTGATGGTGCCGAAGTTCAAGTGATTGAGATGTCGATGCCATAACCATGACTTTGTTTTTGAAGCCTTTGACAACAAGCAAATTGGAGAAGACTTCATCATATCTTCTATAGAGATGATGTAAAGATTTGAACCACGAGTTCCTCTTAACAGTTCCTTACCATCAAGTTCTCTAACAAAACAAGTATGTTTTCTGAAGGCTACTTCTAGATCAGAATCACAGAATTGACCGACAGAGAACAGATTATGACCAAGACCTTCCACATAGTATACTCTAGAGATAACACTATCACCAACAACATAATCACCATAACCCATAATTGCACCGAAATGATCATTACCGAATCTAACTGTCCCGATGAATTTGCTCACGAAGTTCATGAGCCGCGACCGGTCTCCAGTCATATGCTTGGAACAGCCTGAGTCCAGGTACCACAGAACGATTTGAACGATCTGCAGTTGAACACAGACAAGAATGGATAACTAGATAATTGGGATCCCCATGCAAGAATGGGTTCCACTTGGTTAGTAACAGTAATTGGAACACCCACATCAGAAATAGAAACATCCATATCAGAAGTAGAAGCAATGGAATCATTGGGAATAGATGCAATGCTGGTGTCTGTATTTGACCTATTCAAAGTATGTTCACTTCTTAAGGGAATAGTTCTACCAGTAGGCATCCATTTTCTAGTGGGCATAATCTTAGCAGTTTGAGAGGGAAACTGATTATTCTTATGGCCAAAAGGTATCCAATAATAACCTATCTTTATAAAATTTCTTCCTGTGGGTTTCCACTGTTTTCTAACAATCTTTCGTTTTTGCCTTTTTGCCTTATTAGCATTAACAATTTTAACTGGGCATTTGACATCATTAGACAAAGCATTCACACCACATTCATGATTAGCAACAGAATTCAAGCAGACATCATTACAAGGTTTGCAAATAGTATCAGAATTCGAATTAATTACAGTACGCCTAAGGCTAATACTAGAATCAACACGATTCGTTTTATTCAACTCAAGCTTAAAGTTCCTAGGTTGGTCTTCTACTCTCTTCCAATGCACAATTTTAGCTTGCGAGGTCCTATCATTCCTTGTATTGTCTTGAGACTTTGACCTGCTTGCTTTAATGTCATTGATTACTCCTGTAGAGGGAATGGGAACATTAGTTGGTTGATCTAATTTTTGCATTCCTGAGCTTGATGTGCAAGGATCTGAAGTACTAGAAGGCACATTAGTGTATACTTTCTTAATACTGTGATTTGAGCTTTTTGCAGGCACACTAAAGTTCATTTTCTTAGCACTAACATATCTGGAATCTGAACTACTTGAAGGCACATTAGTGTTTCCTTTCTTAAGACTGGGCATAGAACAAGGCTTCACAGCCTTGCCTTTTTCACCTAAGGGTTTTGGACATGTTGCAATTACACATTCAAGCAGCTCTTGAGATCGTTTGGCCTGGAGGCAAGCAAACCTAATTTCTCTATCAAGAGGTTTATTAATGAAGTCCTCTTCAACAATCTCACGGAGACATTCCAGACTGTCCTTAAGGTGAGCACAATAGTCATGAAAAGCATGTTCATTATTCCTAAGATGAGGAGGAATATATTTAACTGTCACAGTGTATTTGCAGTCTAAGGGTGACTTTGAGACAACATTCTCATTGAAAACAAATGGCAGTTTCCCATTTCCCTGACTTCTCAGATTCTCAATTTCCTTTTGTAAAGACGTTATTTTTCCGTTGTTTTGGTCACGGGTGACTTTCATTGAATCATATAACTCTTTAAAATGTCGTTTAACTTTTTCATTTTCTTCTAGAAAACTCTCGTTTTCCTTTTGTAAGGCATCAACTAAGTTTTGAAGATGAAAAGTTTGAGAATTCTGAGAATCTAAAGGAGGAGGCATTTGGGAGCCTGTCATATTGTTCGTTTGACCCTTTAATTGAGAGATTTGGGCTTTCAACTTTCTGATCGTGTTGCACTGAGCTTGAATCTGTTCATCACGTTTGTTAATTTGAAAAACTGCATCAAACTCTAGAGCATCTGAGGATGTCTTGATATTTGAAGTTTTGACATTTTCTTTAAGATGTTGATATTTTAGTTGTAAATTAAAATGCTCAACTTCTAGTTTAGAAAAATGTTTAACCAAATTGTCGTGATCATCCAGTTCAATTTTCTCGTTTAGTTCAGAATTTGTTTTTTCAAGCTCAATGACACGATCATGGGAGACTTTCAGTGCAACCGATAATTCATGAAATTTGGAAGCATTAATGGAACAATTTGTAGCAGTGAAAAACACATCCTGAGTAATACATTCAGAGATCAGGTTCTCATTTAGTGTATGCAAGTTCTTCCTCTCAATCTCATTATATTTTAGTGCTCGCTCATAGTCACTAACTTCAACTATCATTGCATCAAATTCCTTTTCCATTCCCTTAATATCAGTTTCTATCCCCTTTTAAGACTCTCAAAGTGATCTTTTAGAAGTTTAAAGAAAGGCATGACCTCAGTTAAATAACATTCTTTCATTTGCTCAAAACCCCTTTCTCCTTCCGTAATACCAGCGGGTGTGATCCTTTTCTTGCAAGTTTTCTCAAAATCAACAAATAGTTGAAGTATAACATATTGGCTAATTAAGGTCTTGCTTTTAGTGGCAATTGTTCTAGGAACAAGATGCATTGGTGTATTAGGAGGATACACAGTCGCTCTAGGCATTTTCCAAAGAGGAGGGTTTGTTTCAACAATATTTTCAGCTTTCTGCTTATCTAAATCCATTTCCAGAAAACTTGTTCGGGAGTTAACAATGTCTGAGGTTTAAACATGTTCAAGGAAATCCAGTTTTCCTTCTTGTAATCATGGGGAGTGATCTTTATTTTCTTCTCTCTACATTTAGGATCATCTAATTTCTTGTTCATCTTTTCCCTAGTGACTTTATCTGATTTCTTATCTTCCTCAGTGCACTCAATGCAACTAGGTTTCTGTCTAGGTTTAAGGATTTCATTGCCATCATAAAGAACCTGATGAGCATTTCTAGCCCTTTTATTGACCTCTGGATTTGGTTCCTTAACAAGGGGAATGCTATGCTTATCGCTTAGGACCCTATGCTTAGTGATCATGTGAGCAGTCTGAATGGTGTTCCCTTGTATGTACAACTTGTTTTCAAGTTTGTTTTTCAAAGTTTTCAGATTAGAAAAATCTTTCAAGAGTTTTGATTCCTTTGCATTAAATTCTTGCTTAAGCATTTTCACATTTTCTTGAAGATCTTGTTTTTGCTTAGCAGTTTTAGAAAGCTTTTCTTGCAAGGAATTTAACTCTTGTTTTAATACTTCTTCTCGAAAATTACTTTTTCTAATGATTGTACGCACTTGGTCATCCATTTCCTGCTCACGAGTGGTCAACTCAAATTTAGCACGTTGTTCATAAATAGCAACACGTTCTTTATAGGCATTTAGTTCAGACATTACAGACTCATCAGGGGCACAGGCAGTGTATTCATCAAAAATATAGTCATTGTTGACTGCAGGAGATGCATCACTTGGTACAACTTCACTTTCACTTTGTTTCACATATTGATCATATGGGACAACATTGATATTACCCATATTTTCAATATTTGATACATAAGTTTCAGTTGATAGTACTTTGTCATGCATCTTTTGCAAATCAGCCTCATCGTATACTTTTAGTACCTCTGAGATGAGTTTGTCTTTGGATGGGCCAGCTTGTGGTGAAGAGGAGACCTTGGGAGAAACCATTGGAGAAATGCTAGCCATAAAGATTGTGTGTGCAGTAGGTCCATCATCCACATCAGAGTCGTATGCATCACAATCAGCGACTTGAAAGGCATTCTGATGATTGTGATTTATCTCCTGAATAGGTGCGCTCATCCACACCTGCATCATAGGTCTTGGCATTGCCCTCAGCTAGAAACAACAATTCCTCTTCATCCAAAGCAGCACCATTATCCTGAGCTTGCACAAGGAGCATCTTATCTCTGAAGTAATCAGCATTCTGTGGACGCTTTGGAGATGTGCAGTTCCTTGCAATGTGTCCCTCACCACCACAATTATAACATTTGATCAGCTTAACTTGACCTTGATTACCATTCCTTCCTTGATTTTGATTACCAACATACCCTCTACCAGCTCCACCTCTTCCCTGATTATCTTCTTTCCTGAACTGGTTGCACCACGATCCTCCCATCTTTAACAGTAGCTTGATTGTGTGGGTTAGATGCTGTTCTGAGGTTGTTATTGGTTTGTGGGAGAGAATTCATGTTTTGACTGATCAGAAGAGCTAGTTGATTAATGAAATTACCCACGTGTGCATCAGCATCAGCTTGTTTGAACATAGGATCAGGAATTAGTTTGTGATTACCATTTCCCATGGGTATGACTTGTGAGGCTTTGGTTGTGATTCCGATGTTTGAATAGAAAGCAGTTGAGTCATTAGACGAGCTTGTCTCTCCCTGATTTGTTTTGAATTGTTCAAGAATCCTCTTTTCAAACATGGCATGTCTCTCATTCTGAAGAAGGAAGGCATAGAGTTGCTCATAGTTTGTATTCTTCAATCCTTTAGTGAGCTTCACAGAAGTGACAAACTTGTGCCATTCGGGATTCATGTTGTTCACAAACTTTGAGTTCAGCTGAATGTTAGGCATAGTCATTCTGATGTTCCTCATATCATTAACAAGCTTGTGGAATCTCACATAGTACTCATAAACACTCTCATCTGGTTTCATCTTGAAGTGTTCAAATTCATCATAGAGTTGTGATTCTCTGTCTTCCATAGTTAATTCTGAACCTGAGAGAAGCATCTTGACATTATCCCATACTGCCTTTGCTTCGGTGTTGTGATTGATCAACTTGTAGATGTCTTTAGGAAGACCTTGAAGAACAATGTTAGAAGCCCTGATATCGGCATCGAATCTCTTTTTCTCCTTATCATCAAGCTCATCATACATCTTTGGTCTGTCCATTCCGTAAATCAGAGTTCCATCTTCAGCAATATCAAGTACATCTCTAGTCGTCTCAACTCGATACGGTCCTTCATCAATGGATTTGAGAATGTTGACACCATTTTCCTTTCCAAGGCAGTACAATCTGATTCGTTGAGCCCAAGAATCGTAGTCGGTTCTGTCAAGCATGGGTGGACGAGTATCTGAACCAGCTGCTTGAACATCCTCGCAACAGATGGAGATGATAGTAGGAACGTTGGTAGACATGTTAACAGGTTATACGGGATTTTATAACTCTATGATTAAACCGGGAAATAGATTCTTTCACCGGATTTTACTAAATCAAGAGAAAACCGTAAACAATCACCCAAGTCGCTAGAAAATAATGCACCAAGTCGCTAACACCTAATTCGCTACACCCCAAGTCGCTAAAGTCCCAAGTCGCTAGACAAATGCAAGTCACTAAGTAGTAACTCGCTAAGCCTCAAGTCGCTAGCAAAATTTTGGCAGCAATTCGCTACTCAAGTCGCTAAAACTTCAAGTCGCTAAAGAGCAACTCGCTACAGACCAAGTCGCTACCACCAAGTCGCTACCCGTAGTGGAGAGTCCACTACTTGTACTGTTAATCGCTAGGTCTAAGTCGCTAGCTCCAAAACTGTAACTCGCTACAAAATTGTGAAGCAAGTTGCTACGAAGAAAGAGATCCGTATATCAAGTCGCTATGAAGAAAAACCACATAAACATCACTTTTCAATCCAAAAACAACCCAACCAAGATGATTTAAGCTTACCAAATGAAAACCTAAACACTTGTGATGATTCTAAACATAAAAGTACTAACAAAATCCAAGCTTTAACACAAGAAATCAACCAAATGATGCACAAACCACTAAACTTTTTCAACCTCAAAAACCACCTAAAAACCACTAGAAATCCAAAGATGTGCAAGATATGATCTAACCATGGCTCTTGATACCAATTGTAGGATATTGGTTTTCACTTACACATCAAACCATAACACAAAGTGGGCGTATAAGTGGAATTCTAGAGAGAGAAAGTTAGAGGTTTAGGGAACTTAGTGAGAGAAAGTGAAAGATATTATTATGAGCTCCAACTCTCTACCTTGGGAGGTAGAGAGTATTTATAGTCTTACATAAAACGCCACACAACGGGCTGTGGATCAGGCATACAGTGGGTAAAGACCCGTCCGTCCTCCACGGTGTTACTTAACAAAATACTACTTAACTAAATATAACTATGACTACGAGCATTCTAACGATTACATATACTTGAGGTGACTGACTCTTTAATACCGGGAATTTCTAATTCCTAACACCATCGAAGCAAATTTAAGGTGAAGTTAAGACTATTTTGCTTGTTTTAGCAAAATAAATTTGTTTGTGTCTAATCTGATAGGGTAAGATTTAAATGGCTTGTATGTTGGACAAAGATCTATTTGTTTACTTTTAGTGTCTAAATTTGTTTGTTATTTTATTAATGAATTTTGTAAGTTTGGTATAATTGTTGATAACTTTTGTTATAATAAATTGAAGGTAACTGTTCCTGCCGCCTTCGTCATGCCGAAAACCACAGTTGGTGACATCGTGGTGCAGAAACTACCGCCTTTTGCCGCCGCACCACACCAGAATTTGCTGGAAATTTATAAGTTCTCTTATAAAATTGGTGTTTTATTGTCTATTTTTTTGTATACATTTGTTTTTATAAATTTGTATACGTTGTTGTTTTGTGGTGTGTGTCATTTATGTAAATATGTACAAAGCTTATTGTAAATGTGTTGAACTATGAAAAGTTTTTTTTTTTTTTTACAAAACCAAAACACAATAGTTAGAGTTGTTATTTTTGTCTCTCTAACCCTAAACTCTCCATCATCTCTCTAACCCTAAACTCTTCATCATTTTCTCAGCCGCTGCCTACGGCCGCCGGCTACACGCCGGAGGTTCGGAGGGCTCCCATTAAACCTTAACCACTTTCATCTTTCATGTTCAATATTTCAAATATCCAGTAATTTTCACAAAATAAACCATCAATTCTTCTAGATCTAGATTCTTCAACAGGTTTCTCCTCCGGTAAATCTCTCTTCTATAGACCCATCTTCGTCTCCGAACCTATATCTCGTGAAACCACCACCCACTTGGGTCGCGTCGTTGTCATAGCTCACTGGCTGGCTTCGGCACTCGGTTTTCAAGTCTCTGCAACAACCGTTTTCAATGTCGCCCGTGGGTTTTTTGCCCTTATATTGTGGTCTTTGTGTTTGGTGGGTTCGGTATTGGAGTTTGTGTTTGTTGAGTTTTTTTGTAGGGAAGATGATCTCTTCAGACTTGGATCGATGTTGCAGCCATCAAGTCAAGACAACGACAAGCATTTCTATCTTTAGTTGATGAAGAGTCGAGGTCTTCAATGGAAGAAATCTTTGGTTTATTTTTCACAAGTCAAGTTCTAGTTCAATTGTTGTTTTTCAATGATGTTAGTTTTATATTTTCAATTAGTTTGCTTTTTTCAAACTTCTCAATGTACTCACCGGATCATTTTATGGTCTCACTTCAATATCAATTTCACTTTTGCCAATATATATATATATATATATATATATATATATATATATATATATGAAAAGTTTTTAATGCAAGTAATTTTTGCAATAGTTTTTAATGCAAAAAATTTGTTGCGTATATTGTGTACTAGCCTATAAACCCGTGATAAATCACGGGCTGCTTATAATAAGTTAGAAAATATAACCTTAAAAGGTAAAAAAACCAAAAATACCAAGTAATGTTAAGTCTCCAAAAAATGTGTTCATTCCCATAAAAAAAATAAAGTATCAAGAAACACTGAATTTGTTAAAAAAAAGGAAGGAGAATAAACCAAGAATCTCCAAAACCGGATAATCTTAAAGTTAAGTACATATAACATAGGTAAAACTAACAAAGAAGAACAAAGAATTTTAAGTAATGGCGAATCAAATCTTTTGTAGCACTTCATGGTAAACAACATTCAAAGTACTGTTTGAAACTTTACCATCCTTGTCGTATATCAAAACCTTCAATCCTTTCCGGCTTTTTACTCTAGACACAGCGACGTAAAGCTGACCATGTGTGAAGACTGGCTTAGGCAAAAAAATTCCAACTTTTGATAAAGACTGGCCTTGACTTTTGTTGATAGTCATGGCGAAACATACAGCTAATGGAAATTGGCGCCGATTAATCTTCAACGGAAGCCTCTTGTCTGAAGGACTGAGTTTCAACCGTGGGATGATAGTAGTGTGTCCGACATTTGTTCCTGTTAAGATTTGTGCCTCGATAACATGTTCACCAAGTTTTAGAATCCTTAGTCTTGTCCCATTGCATAACCCAGCAGTTTGATCAATGTTTCGAAGAAGCATGACGGGTGCACCTACTTTAAGAGCTAATTTGTGGTTAGGTATTCCAGACAACTTAAGTCCATTCAACACTTCAGGAGAGTACAAAGATTCAGTGTAATCATTGTGTAGACCTTCGGATTCACATATACTATCTGAACTATAGTAAACAACCTCGTCACCTGGAATTTGAGATAGCAAATGGTCATTTATAACTTCAACAACTTCGTGAGTGGGAGCAAGAATTGCCCTCTCTTGAAAAAAAGAAGAATCCCCTAAGTTGTTGAGAAATGATGGATAAACAAATTCGACAAGTGACGGAATATGATTAACATTATCAGTTATGAGTAAATCATCCGGAATATCAACAGTTGCCTCACCATCGTTAGCTCCACCTAAACGACCATCTCCCATCTTTAATATCCAGTCTCCAAATTCCTTGATTTCTTCAATATTACACTTATCAGAACCTTCTCTCAATCTCATGTTTGTCGTTAACTCAAGTACTGTACAATCATCCCATATATAAGACGAATTAAGAGATGCGTGTACAATGTCCTGCCTTGTTCCACCTGGAATAACTGGCAAAATTTGCCTAAAATCTCCTCCAAAGACGATAACCTTGCCACCAAACGGCATATCTTTTGCACTTGGGTTAGTGGTCCCAATAACACCTCTCAAAGATCGATCTAAAGCTTCGAAACAATGTTTGTGCATCATTGGAGCCTCGCCCCATATTATTAAACTTGTCTTGATTAATAAAGCAGCGAGATCTGAACCAGCAGTTATTGAACAAAAGGAGTCCTCGTTGAGATTAATAGGTATACCAAAGAGAGAATGGGATGTACGACCACCTGTTAAAAAACGAAGAAGAATATTGAAACATTGAATATCTATATTTGTGGATACACCAATAAATTTTATTATTACATTAAATCAGATCGGTACAAACCTGTTAGAAGCAAAGAAGCAATACCACTCGAAGCCACATTTAAAACAATATCTCCTTTAGAGCGTATAGCAGCAGATAATGTTTTCCATATATATGTCTTTCCCGTACCACCATATCCGTAAAGGAAGAAAACACCTCCTTTTTTATTTTCAACAGCTGAAATAACTCTTTGATATACTATTTTTTGTTCGACTGTTAGAGTTGGAAAGAGCGTGTCATGTTCTGATTTCAGTAAGTCAGTGTCATAGCAAATTTCGTCATGAATCAAAGAGTTTGTGTGGTTTTCCAGGAACTCCAGATCTGGTAAAGGCATTCCGTTTATAGAAGTTAAGCTACTTCCATTCTTACGAAGAAGATTGTCTATATATTTTAGACATAGATTTTTACGATGACGTTCACGGATCTCCAAATCTGCAAACAGAAATGGAATATGTAAATGAATAACTGAACAAAATTTATAATGTAAGCTATAAAATTGTTAATTTTAGTTTAATGGAGCAGAAACAATGTTACCTGGATTATTAAAAAGTAAACGTTGCTCATGTTCAATATCATCAGACATATATTCCCATGTTTCGTTCCATACATGATCACTATTTGACGTAAGCAACATCACAAATAAACGACGAACAGAATCAGCAAACGAAATACGATGTCCTTCTTTAATAGCCTCGATGTACTCTTTGTCATCGTCTAACAATCCGAGTGCAAAATATGTGTCCCTATATGAATCATATATTTTTTCATCTTTACCTTGATAATCATAGAATCTATCACTAACCGTGAAAATATCATCCCAAGTTGTCGGTCCTTTAACCTTATTCAAAAGAACTCTCAAATAGTTTGCATCACCAAGAGAAGGAGGAACATAATGGATCCTTCCTACAACAAATCCCTGCTTCCTACGCTGCCATATTTTCTTATCAGGCTTCCAAACAAACTTAGTTGGGAAGTCATCATACGTCAAAGTTCTGGCAAGAGCATCGGTTTTATTACATTCCATCCCTGCCAAAAACTTGGAAGAGGCAACTGAAGGTTTGTTTAGGACATCGTTAATATCGGCATCAGCCTCGTACACGACCTGTTGTTGTCCAGGTAAATGAAATGGCAACCTCTCAACAGGGGGGTAACGGTAGTGAACTTCGTACCCTAGAATTCTCCAAGTTGCTTCACACGCTGAAAGATACCTACAATCATAATAATCTTTGATCTCATCCTTCACTTCTGCGTCGGTGGTTTCTTGGTTATCATTGTTGTCAGCACAAACTTTAGCAGTAACACGATCTGGTCCCTTATTTATGTATTTAAACAAATATTTGATAGAACCAGCCTGATTACACCACTCCACATTTATGTGCGCCTGGTAAGTTTTTAACAGAACTTTATTATAACCTACAACAAAACCATTGTGTAGCTCTACCTCGCTTTTTTTAATAAACCTTCCATTATCAGGCCTTTTGTACACTGGGAAACCATCAGAGTCTGTCATAGTGCGATCTGAAAATTTCTTTGGAAAATTTTTTGTGCATTTCCCTTTAGTGGTACAGGGGCAACTTGGATTATCAACTCGACAAGGGCCATGCATCATATGTTCACTTACAAGGCGATAAAGTTGCGGGTCAGTATTTTTGTCTGGTATCTCATCAGAAATGAAATCATCGATCTTTTCATGATTAACCAACTTATCATCCGGGTGCAAAAAAAGACATATGTGGGCGTGCGGAAGTCCTCTCTTCTGAAACTCGACCGTATATACAACTACAATATATAAAAGAACAATATCAATCAGGTATAAATATATCAAAAAACAAAAGGAAGTTTACTAAACATTTTCAACAGTTACCTGCATTGACGCGACCAAAAATCTTTGAGTCCCTCAAATTCTTTATTAAATGATCAAGCTTCATCTTGAAGGTCTTGCATATAATATCTGGCCTATCTTCGGGACGAAGACCAGTTCCATTCAAGAACCTTGTAATCTCGGGCCATTTCGGATTGCAAGTGAAAGTGATGAAAAAATCTGGATGGCCATATACTTTGCACAGTGACATTGCATCTAAATAATTTTGACGCATATATCGTGCACCTCCGGTAAAAGACGATGGTAGTACTATACGCTTGCCGGTTGTAGATGCATCGTTATTGCCCTTATCTGCATGAAATGATAACTGCTGATATGATTCAACACGTAGGATTTTTTGTTGTTTGCGATGAAAATACAACCTTTCTGTTTCGACCATGGTAAAAGCATCAACCAAAAATTGTTGAAAAAGTCTTCTAGAGTTATGATGCAGTGAGAATCTGTCTTGCCTTTCTTGAATGATGTAAGCAAAGTATTCTCTCATTGTTAACCTATCACGTTTTTTTGGGTCTGGTTCAACAATGTCTCTATGAAGAATATCGGTTCTGTATCCATCTTCACCATATGGAAACAAAAGAGGATATTGTAGTGACAGAAATGAAGGGTGCAAAACATTAATATGTTTAAGTTCACCGGTTCGTGTTTCAATCACAATATCTCTTTTATCAAGAGAATCTTCGATGTCTCCCACAATTAAAGCAGCTACCTCTGAGGCGGTAGGGAGATTGTACGTCCTTCCGTCAGATGCCCTGTTACCAAGTAATCTCAACCGTACGTTGTCTATTTCATCTCCTTTGTATCGATCTCTGACCATTCTATATGACTTGACCAATTCATTTTCCGAATCTAAAGTCTTCCTTAGACCTTCAATTATTTGTGGATCAAGTGAATCAGATGATTTCGATTCATTTTTTGATCCAGATCTGCAATAAGAAAAATAACAACATAGTAATTAATAGGATACGTTAAAATAAGACATATATCGATCAAACTGCAACATCAAAGAATTACAAATTGGAGCTATATTACATGAGGAATCTTCATTTTTAATGACAGAATAGTTATAAAATTTTTGTACATAATATATCTGTAAAGATGTCAAAAGAAAGAAGTTAAAAGTGTTTCATACCGGAGTGCGTCAATCCTGTTCTTGACCTCATTTTCCGTGTCGTATATGTACAGTTGCGAGAACTTCGCGCTTGACCCTTCCTTTGGTAAAAGACTACCATGACTATGATAGTTTTGACCATGAAGCCTAAAACAATAAGGCCCCTTACCCCTGTTGACGGAATGATCAACTTTTCCACCCATTGAGGTGAAGGCAAACATCATGTTGTATGTACGAATATTTTTTTGGAAATTTCTAGATGTCGCATCATCATTACGAAACAGGTCCAACAAATGTTTAGGCGCCTCTTTTAGTTTTGCAACCTTTACTTTTCCATAAAGGCAACATGTAGAGTAACTCCACCCATCATGAAAACGCCTTTTGAGCCTCGCCTCAAAGTCAAACAATACAGCATTACATGCACGACATATATTGGTTGGATCTCCATGGTCAACATATTCTGCAAACCAAAAAAAAGTTGTGAAAAATAAAGTAAAGTTTGTCCATGTTAACAGTTTGTTATGTTAATAAGTTCGTGGTGGAAGTTATTATGACCTGAACAGATTCCATAAAACTTGTCTTGGTCATTTGAACCAAAAACATCTTCATCCTCGTCAATATCAAAGTTTATTCTAGGAATCTCGTATATTACTTTCCTTTGTCGCTTGCATGGATGTTTTCTAGATGTACTCGCAATGTTGCTTTGTAATTCAGTGGAATTCGCGGTAGATTGATGTAAACCATGACTGACATTGGAACCTACAATTCCATATAGGTAAAAACTTTAGCGAAGCAATTTAAATGTTAACTCACTAAATATGTCACATGAAATTTGAATCTTGTAACTTTGTATAATTAAAAAAAAAACGTTAACCTGGTGTTGTATAATCCCACTGTTGACCAGTTGTGGAGTCATAGTTAACCACTTTGGACGTTTGATCCGGGTGACTTCTTTTTCCTTTTTGAAGAACATCTTATACATCAGACATGACGTGTAAATTAATAAAGAGTTTCAATACTAAAACACACAAAAATATCTAAAATATATAAAAGTATACATATAATCATTATACCATTTGAAAAGTCATTTATTGGTGGCCTTCTCCCATTGGAGATGTCACTTAACGGTGGCCTGCCTCTGCGTCTAGGGAGCAAATCTGTCGCTAAAAAAACAGGAGTTTTGTTGTTGAGTAAGTTTGGCATGAGTGTTGTTGTTGATTAAGTTTGACAATGGAAACATATATGAGCGACAATGGAAACATATTATAGTAATTATATGGGCATTTAAAAATACCTTGAACACCTAATGGTGGATTTGTTTTAGCAGAGATAGGAGTCGCAATATTTTCGTTATTCAACTGAGATACATTTGATAATTTAACTGCAAGCATATTGAAGGTATGTTAGAAATGAAATATATATTTGTGGAAATCACCAAAAAATATTGAAATTAACCATTGGAGATGTCGCTTAGTGGTGGTCTGCCTTTGCGTCTAGGGAGTAAATCTGAAAAGAAAAAAAAAACAACAGGCATGTTGTTGTTTAGTAGTTTGAAAGAGTAACCGGAAAGATACATAAATATGTAATTATATAGGCATTTAAATATACCTTCAAAACCAATTGGTGGATTTGTTTTAGCAGAGATAGGAGTCACAATATTTTCGTTATTCAACTGAGATACATTTGATAATTTAACTGCAAGCATATCGAAGGTATATTAGAAAGTAAATATATATATTTGTGAAAATCACCAAAAAAATATTGAAATTAACCATTGGAGATGCCGGTTAGTGGTGGTCTGCCTTTGCGTCTAGGGAGTAAATCTGTAAAAAAAAAAAATAATAATAATAAAAATAAATAAGCATGTTGCTGTTCAGTAAGTTTGAAAGAGTAACCTGAAAGATACATAAATTTTATAATTATTTAGAAAACAATATACACAAACCATATTATAAAAATGGGTTTCATACCACCGGTAATGCCATGCACAGGGGGGTTGCCCCTGTGTATTGGAAGAGTGTTGGTATTTGTTACAGTGGGATTTGTAATGATCATAGGGAAATTGGTGTTTGCAAGTAGAGAATCGCTTGAAGAAGTAGTAGCATAATGTCCTGACATTGCATATGATAAGAAAAAAAATGTTAATTGCTTTATTCCATTGTATTCAGCAAAAGACTATAAAAGAACAACCATGGGAAACTCATCATTATAACAACAATGGGATACTCCCAATTCCATTGTATTCAGAAAACACTTAAAAAATGAACAGATATCATACCTTTTGTTATCTCTTTAATCGGTCTCCCTCTACGTCTACGAACCAATGACGTGTCAGGTACACCATGTTGTTCCATTAAGCCAAATTGTGTGTACCCTAGCAATAAGAATTGGAAGTCCAACTATATGAGAGATAAGTTATATGAAAATGATAAGATATCATGTCATTAATAAGATTTCATAACAGGCAAGTAGTAAGTAAACGTAATGGCAAATTGATTATTTTTTACTACTTTCCAAAAAAAATTTAAATTACAAAACGTGATTTTAGGAAGGTTCCCATATATATAATAAATATCTTTTGCAATAACTAAAAAAATCAATCCCAAGCATATGAGTAAACACAATCTGGCTAGTGCCATACATACAGGAAGAATGACATGATTATGCTTAAGTTAGTTACATTGGTCATAGATGTTAGGGTCTTTGCATAGCCATTACTTCAGTTAGTCGCAATCTACTATTTTATGTAATAATCAAGATTGGTGATTTGCACGATTTGCATGTGTTCACATGAATTTTACAGTCATGTTCACAATAGAACATGTATTGGTATTGTGGAAAAAATCATATCATTCGTTGTTCTTTAAGTACAGGAAAGTAATGGTTGTAGTATAAATTTGAAATAAAAAATGAAGTGGTTTATAAATAGCATAGGCGTACTCCTAATTTTTGGACAAAAAAGTGACTATTAGTTATGTTCCAGTATCCTATACAGAAGTCATGTGGGGAAAATCGAAACACCAACTTTGAGTTATTGATATTTCTATATAACAGAATAAAGCAAGCATATGAATACTATGATTGAATGCCTCCTCTTTAAAGTTAAATGAGCATAAAACAATGTAAGCATATCTGATGTGTTGGGGAACTTTTGATGTAGATAGGAGAATCATGGCCATTATACTCACCTGTAAACAAATGTAAAAGAATAACATAAGTAAAGATGTTAAATTCACGACTGCAACTTAATGTTCAAACACGTACCTTAGAATACTTCCAGATTACTCATTTGAATACTTTGCAGAAAGTAAAAATGATCTGTATTAGAGCATAAAATTACTGTGTAGAAACCAAAAATGAAAACCACCAACATCATAATGACCATTCATGCAACGTTCCATAATGACCATTCATGCAACGTTCCAAATAAAAATTATTGAAAACCAAATAATAAACGTTCATTAACGTTCGATACAAACTTATTCAAACACAGAGTTTCTTGTTGCATAGCATAACGCAATGAATAAAACAAAGTTCAAATCTGGTGAGAAACACCAACAAAGATCCAAAAGACTTGAAATAAGACGACAAATAAAGATTGTTTATTTGGCAGTTGCCGCATATCATCCCTCCTCTTCCTTTTCCTTCTTTGGACTAAGCAGCTTTTTCTTGGTAGAAGAGAAGACCGGATCATTGTCGACGTCAATCACGTTTCGCAATTTGGATTTCCCAGGGCTGGTGGCTGTACTCTTTTCATCTTCACGCGATGTGATATTATCACCGGTAACAGATAAGACGTCCTGTTAAGAAGAAAAAAACATACTGAGTAAAAATATATATAATTGATTTGACGTGGAATAGCGTTGATCGTGTAAGATATATGTACCTTAGCGTGATTGCTTCCTGAAGGAGGGGACATGAATGAGCTCGAAGGCTGTGTCATCAATTCAATAGCTGTAGGTTGAGAGTTGGATTGTATTTCCTGTTGATACAAAATTTTATTGGTAAATAAAATAGTGGATGCTTGTTAAGTACAATCATGTAAAAAAGCTTACCTGATCATCAGATTCTTTCTTAATAAGCTCCTTTATTATCTCAGTATCATCAGTCAACTGGGAAATACCGTAAATATGCTTGTTGTTTTGAATGTTGAATTCCTTGATATCAACTTTGAATGCATAAGTATTTTCAAGGAGTTTGTTAAAGTCCTTTGGGAGAATGTCCATGTCTCCCTTCTTGAAATTCAGAAATTGTGAAATAAAAATTACATGTAACAGATATAACACGGAATTCACAACTTTTGGTTTATGTCATACCTTCGTCACTTCCTGCACGAGTTCAGCTGCACTCCTGTCAATTATCGGGTGTGCTTGTCTATCGAACAGAGTGAGTGAAACTGATCCAGTTGAATCCATCACTCGCAATGGAATTTTGTACCTTCAATAACATGTTAAATGGATAAGTAAGGTTGTTAATATATATGCGTAATTTAAATATAGTTGACAACTTACTTATACTCGACGTCAGTATCTTGATCACACTTTTTGTTGGTACACCTGAATACAGACCTCTTTTTAACAACCACGCCATACTCATCTTTTTCAGGAACACTCGTTTGTTTGGCAGAATGGTTACATTTTACACATGCAAGATACCACCAATCAGATTCACGTTCAATCTTCTTAACAGTTGCTACGACAACACGTGACATAATCTGAAACCACATACAGTAAGTTATTTATACCCTCTAACAAATAAAAGAAAGTCAGAAAATCAGACGTTTGAAAAAAAATGCATCTTATACCTTTCCTATGTCACGGATATCATTAATAGTCACTTTTTGCAAGTTGTTCAGAAAGCCGTGCTTAATAGAGTAACCTGAAAATGTTGTCAAATGAGTAACATGGTGATCATCTCCCTCCAAAGCACGGTTTTCAAGCAAGCTGTGAAAAGAAATAAGGTTAGTTAAAAGAGGTGTATACAAAGTGATTTAAAGAGTTATGGTGAAAGGAGTGTTGTGTTTATAACTCACTGATTCTTAAAGTTATTAATATCAGGAATGTCGTCATTTATAAACAGCTTTGTAGCACCAAACATGCTTGAGACAGCAGGTTGACCTATTTGGGATAAATGTAATGTTATTTAAATTATGACATGGTTTTCATAAATGGATAAACGTGAAAAATGATCAATAAAATTTACTTTGAAAAGAATACTCACGTTTATAGATCTTGTGTTTCATGAACTGTAGGATGATCACAACATGGCCCAAGTTCTGTCGGTCACCTAACGCGGTGTTCAGTTGTTGGGCATAGTCACTCCACAAAGTTATATTCCTAAGCTTGTTCCCACTACGAATTACAATTGGCAGCAGTAAATCGAAAGTATTTAAATAACAAACATGGGAAAAATAAATAAAATAGCCAAGTATTAGAAAATGACTTACGATACATCCTCCAACTCCAAACGGATGAACGGGCGTTTATCCCCATCAACCGTAGCATGCTCGATTTTACCACAAGAGATTAGGTCTCCTATGAGATCTGTATACATAGATAAGCAAAAGTAAACATGTGTGAACGACCAAGAGGTTTTAATATAACTGATATAGATTTAAAGTTGGAGTGGATAAAATTAAACCATAAGACACATCAGATGCTTTTTCCTATTGAAGAAGGCTCGCAAAAGTTTGAAACCTGAACCCATACATTGGTCCGGTATAAGTGTCACAAGGAGTGACTACAGTTGACTTATAAAAGTTAATTTTATAAGGATTGTCAACGATATAGGGGCTTCCTTGGCTCTCCCCAACTCCAAAGGTAGAAATAAAGACGCATTTCCCTTCTTCTAGAGACTTTTCAAACTTAGGACAGAAACTCTGCTTCACAGTAGCAACAATCTTGTTTTCCTGAATAAAATAAAATCTATATTACAAAGAAGGTAGACAAAACATATATATTACCTCCTCGTCTTGCAGAACCATCTCAATCTTCCAGGTTTCCAATGGGTTTTTAAACACTGTCAATTTCCATAAGCGTATAATCAGTACTTTTATACGCCACTCATCTTTCAATGGTGTCAACTCTTTGAGCATGTTAGTTTTGGTAACCATGAGGGACATTTTTTAGTGATAGAATACAACGAAGATGTGAATGATGTGAATGTGTCATGCCTCATATGTCTGAATTTATAGGGTTGCGACATAGTGGGTATTGATATGATCAAATCATGTATTTTAAAAGGATTATTTGAAAAATCAATTAAGTTGTTATAAAAATCAATTAGGAACCGATTTATGCCCAAACCAAATTAGGAAACAATTGATTTAGAATAAATTGTATTCACAAAACACGGTATTGTAAAATTAGGAAAGAATTGGGTCTAAATCAATGGAAGAAACAGAACCTCTTTTATGGGTAAAAAACAATTGGGGCAAAATCATAAACCAAAATTAAAACCATAAAGCATAAACATAAAAATTTTAAATTTTTAACTAATGATCTTTACCCTTAAATTGCATAAGCAAATGGGGAATATAATGTATAGTACAAAAAAATAATAATAAAAAAAAATACCAATCAGTAGATGAACCAAAGAGTAGATGACACCCAATTAGTAGATGAACCGTTTTGTTTTTTTTAGGTACCACCAAAAACATCTTCAGTAGATGAAGCAAGATTGTTTGATAATATGGACCGATTGGGATATTATCATAAACCAATATCTTGGCACCTATATGATTTATCACCGATTGGGACCTATAGTTGGATTTATCACCGATTGGCACATCTTCAATATCTTGGCACCTATTTGATAGCAGCAGCTTTTAGAAGATGAAAAGTATAGAAAGTCAACATTTCTAAAAGAAAGAATAAAAGGCATGTTGAGATTAAGTTAGAAACGTGGCAAATGCTTAGGTGGATTTAATGAGCTGGCTTTTAGTGCCAGCATGGCATTGATGAGGTGTAAAAGTTTTTAAAAAAACTTTGGTTTATATTATATATAGATAGATGGCACATCTTCAATATCTTGGCACCTATTTGATAGCAGCAGCTTTTAGAAGATGAAAAGTATAGAAAGTCAACATTTCTAAAAGAAAGAATAAAAGGCATGTTGAGATTAAGTTAGAAACGTGGCAAATGCTTAGGTGGATTTAATGAGCTGGCTTTTAGTGCCAGCATGGCATTGATGAGGTGTAAAAGTTTTTAAAAAAACTTTGGTTTATATTATATATAGATAGATAGATTGGCACATCTTCAATATCTTGGCACCTATTTGATAGCAGCAGCTTTTAGAAGATGAAAAGTATAAAAAGTCAACATTTCTAAAAGAAAGAATAAAAGGCATGTTGAGATTATTAAGTTAGAAACGTGGCAAATGCTTAGGTGGATTTAATGAGCTGGCTTTTAGTGCCAGCATGGCATTGATGAGGTGTAAAAGTTTTTAAAAAAACTTTGGTTTATTATATATAGATAATAGATAATAATTTGACTATGTTCTTTAAATTTGTAGTATAATTTGTTATGCAAAATATTGGTTGAAAAGTTTCACTTTTTTCTAGAGGTTTGACATTTAAGAATATTTGGTTACTTTCATAAGTTTTTGATTTTTTTAAAATATATTCAAATGTTTTTAAAATTTGTTTAACTTTTGAAATTTGAAAATTGTAAGTTTTGAACTTTGAAACTTTTGAAATGTTTCGAAAGGCAGATAATTTTGACAGGTTTTTGTGTTTTAAAACTTGTTATTATAACTTTTTAAAGTTAAATTATTTTGAAAATTTTAGAAGTTTGAAACTTTTCAAAATTTAAACATGTTTAAAATTTCATATTTGGAGATAACTAGGTAAAAAGTTATGAGATATTGTTTGAAATCTGAAATCCAATTTACTTGGCGAGATAGAAAATTTTAGACTTTACATAAAAGCATCTCTAATGGGGTGGTTTTTAAAAGACTTTTTACTATTTAGAAAATGTTTTAGTATGTTTTTTAGCATTGGAACAATGACTTGATAGATGACTTTTTAGCAATAAATTTTGAAGTACAAGCGTTTGACAACAAAAGTGAAAAGCTATTGCACCAAATTGAACTAAACCTTCATTGTGAAACAAAAATATATAATTAAAAAACTCGTTTATTAAATGCAACAAGTATAAGAAGTAAATGCACAAAGCTATGGATGATTTTTGCCATTGCATATGCTCTAACTTTGCAAACAATGCCTACTTTTACAAAATCAGTCAAAAGAAATATTTTGAAAATACCAATTGAATGTGACTTGTCAAAGAAGAGTAAGACAACAAAAACCCAAGTTAAAGCAACATAAAACATGCATCGAGAAAACAAATTAATAGCAACATTTAGAGCATTAGGTGTCGCAACAAGCCATACCTCTTCATTCGGGGCCACGGGTGCCGCATCACCTCTATATCACTATAACAAACCTCTACAACTAACCACAACTACCCCTTCACTCACAACAAACCTCAACTTACTTATTTGGGGCACATCACTTACATTTTTTTTAAAATTTCCAAATAAACTAAATTTATTTAATTAATAATTAAAATACATTAACAACATCATAATAAGAAAAAAATATGATACCTAAAAAAAACGATACGGGGAAAAAAATATAACACATACTAATAATAAGAAACCTAAACATTTTACTAGTAATCTCTTTCGGCATATTTCTTCATTATTCTTTCTTGTCTCTTTCGGATGATCTCTGCTTTTGCCGGGTCAGTAGTCAAATTGGGATCTATCATGAGAAACTTCATCTCCTTCATCTCTAACGCAACAATTTCCTTCTCCCGCCTCGCCTCGTAACAAGCCATTTGAACGTCGGCTTTTTGCGCATACTTTTCGGATAATTGTCTCGAAAAAGTACTCAATTGACTCCCACCGGAGCTCGCAACGCTCGACGTTGAAGTCGACTTTTGTTTCTTTGCAGCTCGACTCTTTCTGCCGCCATCTCTTTCGGGAAGAGGTCGTTTGTCCTGGCCGAATATATCTCCGAGACATGTAATGTCAATCGGATCCTCGACATCCCACTTCGGGTAATTTTTCAAAATCTCCCAAGCGTGAACTTACCTGAACTCCTTCCCACCAAAGCGTTGCTCAAAGTTCAGTTTCGCATTCTCTAGATGATCGTGGTCATTTTCACTACTTCTACGCTGCAATTTTTTGTAAATAGCGTTGAATTTTTGGCAATCACCATTAATACTCGACCATTTACCCGTGATCATATTTTTGGTACGAGGGTCATCGGTAGTCTGATCATTGAACATCTCCATAATGTTGTTCCAAAAGAAATCTTTGGAACGGTCATTTCGCATATCTCTATCTTGCGAGATTTCTTTCCAAATTTGCGCAAGCAACTTTTCTTCAACCTTGTTCCATTTCCTCCTGTCGGCCTGTGGCCTACGACTTCCACATCTCATCATCGTCTGCGTCCAAATCCACAACTTGTTTTGATTTTTTTGCCTTCGTCTTTTTTCCCTTTACCTTTGGCCGATTCACGTGCTTTTGGTACTTTGAATTGCGAACCGGACGATTGTGATTCAATTTGGGGAAACGTTAGAGATTAATGAAACTGTGGAGATTGATGAAACGTTGGAGGTTGTGACGGGTTAAAAAACTGTGGTGTCGGAAATCGTTCGGGGAAATTTGCGAATCCTTGTTGAAACGCATATTGTTGGTTAAGAAAAATTTCTTGAGGAGACGGGTTGGAATTTTGCGAGGAGGGGGTAGACGGGTTTGAAGAACCCCCGTATTGTGGTGGGTTTGAATTGAGGAGGTTCGTGAAAATGCCTCCGACATTCGGGTTTTGAGACATTGTTTTTTTTTGAACTAGAGATATAGAGAGTATATAAAAGTTGGTTGAATTGTTGTGAGAAAAATAGTGGTTTATGGTTAGGTATTTATAGCGGTGTTAAGGGTTTTTTTGTTTTTTGTTTTTTTTTTAACGGATATATGTTTTGAAATTGACTTTGTAACGTTTGATTTGTCAGGAGGATAGCTTTGTTGTGCGGAAGGCGAGATGCCTAACGGCGAGGGACGACGAAGGAGCGATGTTGCGGCGAGCCACGACGTGCCCGACCCCTAATGCTCTTAGTAGTCACACTCATATAACATTTCAATTTAATGTAGTATAGACCTGAACATGACATGTAGGAATGTTGAAAAAAATAGTTATGATGGGAATTTTACCATTTAATGTAATATAAAAATAAAATTTACATGACATGTTGGAAAAATAGTTACAATAAGAAACTCTCAGTTGGTACCATCAAGGCCGTTCAATTGATCTGGTGGCTCGGTGCAAAACTATAAATGAGACCGCGTAAATCACGAAAAGTTTAACTATTGTAGAAAATTCAAGACATAATATACTTATACAAGTATAAAAACTAATGGACATATACTAAATCGGAAGCCCAGGGCCCCTTACATAATATTTGAAAAGAGCTATAAAAATTTAAGCAAGACATGTATAAATACTAATAGACATTTAAAATCGGAGGCCCCTCACAAATAGTGACCTTGTGCAGCTGCCCCACTTGCACATGTTAATCACCGCCGCTAGGTGCCATCTTCGACTCTTATTATCTAGCCATTGAAAGAGATGTATATATTAAGCCGCAAACATTACCAAACAAAAAGTTTTGCCATTCGAAATAATTATTCGCTTTAAATTTTCACCCGTTACTATACACCACCATCGCTATGGTACTGATTGATGAATTAATATAACCGTTTGATGGATGGATGTTTTAATGGCATTTACTATTTGCGGTTCAAATTTTAATCAATACAACGCGTAAGGACCTTTCCAACATTATTCGCCATCAAATACATTTCGAAACTATACATTGTTGCCGTTAGACGCAGATTCGTGGCTTAGTTACTAAGAAGACCAAAAAGCACCCACTAAATTGTACACACATGAATATGAGTTTTACCCGGTGTCCCGGTCCATACCCATTTGATGTAATAAAAAGACCAAACGCCCAAAAACAACAAACCCCAAATTTCCTAATTTCATTTCGGTCTCTTGTTACTTACATAAACCCTAGAATTTTTTTTGAAAAATGTCAGACAACATCCCTTTTGAAATCCAAATGGAAATCATCAAAAAGGTTTTTGATGTCAAGTCATTGATTCGATTCAGGTCAATTTCCAAACCATGGAAGTCTTTCATTGACAATTGACTTTATCAAAGGTTACGGCTACGCAACACGAGCCACATAGATATATTGTAAGCTACAAAGTTGATTATTTATCAGAGCCAGAGTACATTTGTTTGGTAGAAAATGATATTGAGGTACAACAACAAGAGTTAGCTCCAGCTCTTGTGTCTCCTTCGCTTGAAAAATATGATGTTTCATACGTTGTTGGTGTGTGTCATAGATTACTCTGTTTGTATGGTTTTAATAAAGATAAAGAAAGGATGATTGTTATTTGGAACCCCTGTATCGGAAAATCATTTGGTATTGCTGTCTCTGGATATGACCACCCTGTATATGGTTTCGGGGTGCGTCCTGACACTAGATGTGGAAAACTAGAAGGGGGGGGGGGTTGAATAGTTTTACCAATTAAAAACTTCTTTTTAAATATTTAGATCGACTTATGTCAATCTATTTGGTTGTTTATGTTGGACATTGATAGATATATATATAAACGTGTAATGAAAGATAAAGAGTAAGAAGCACATCACCACGACACAAGTATTTATAGTGGTTCGGCTACAAGGACACCTTCCTTGCCCTACTCCACTCCCGATTCACCTACTCGAGAGTTCGAACACTACCAACTCCTTATGGCGAGGAGAAGCCTTCACAACGCGTCGCTACACCTTTTTCCGGTACAAAGCTAAATACCGAGTTTTTTCACACCAAGGCGAACCACACCTAACATAACGCCGCCTACCCTTTATACGGTGCTAGGCTAACCACCGAGTTCTTTCACACCAAGGAGAACTAATCCTATCACAACGTCGCCTACCCTTTATTAGGTACTAGGCTAAGCACCTAGTTCCATTACTATGGAGGAACTACTACCCTTCACAACACAACACCTAATCTCAAGGAGATCTACTCCTTATTACAACACCATCAAGGATATCACCATCCTTGGAAATCAACAAATACTTATATGTATAACGATGCACCTCATCGATTATACGACCTAGGAATTCTTCCCAAATGCTACTTGATTTGATTCTTTGGCATCCTTCACTAATGCCTTTGACACAACGCTTGGCACCCTTCACTAATGCCTTCGTCTTGACACCTTGAGCATTCTTCACTAATGCTTTGACACGAATGATGAGCACCTTTCACTAATGCTTTGACACGAATGATGAGCACCTTTCACTAGTGCGTTCACCTTTCACTAGTGCGTTCATCTTGACACTTTCGGCATTCTTCACTAATGCCTTCAACCCAACATCTATGGAGAAAGGTATAACTATCAACAAGAGAACCTTCGTTGTCTTGATGATGACGAAGCATGGCAACTCATGGACTTGAGCTTGCACGTCTTCAATAAGTGGTGATCTATCCTTTAAGAGGAACCTAGAAGATCACACAAAAACAAAAGACAAACTACATAGATCACTTGGATCTGAGGTTAGAGGGTTAGAATACTTGGGGAAAGTATGATGTCATGCAATGGGTTATGGGTCAAGCTCCATGGGTCATGGGCTTTGGGTTGTACCCAACTATATTTAATGTATTTTCCCAATGGGTTATGATACTTAAGTTTCTACCCATCTATATTACCCAATATACTACATAGTAGTTATGTGTATATTTTACCCAAATATGTAAACACTAGTTGTTGTACATATGTAATATTAAATCATAAAATCACTTATACTTGTTTTAGTGTTTTATGTGAAAATGTGAATATGTTAGAAACTATTAGTTCAAATCATTTACGAATTTTATATTTTTCGTTAAAATGATTTTACGTTTGTTATCGACAAAACATTAGAAGATCGTAACATATAAATAAACGTTTTTATGGCTTATTTGTATTAACAATCTCACCCTCTTTGTTGATGACAAAACATAAAATTATTTTAAGGAAAATCTAAAATTCGTAAAAGTCTGAATTTGTAGTTTTTACTTTCTTCTCCCCCTTTTTGTCGAAACAAAAAGAGCTTCGAAAGGAAACTAACACATTGTTTTAAGAAAAACATGTGAAGAAAAAAAAATATTAGATAGCAAATAACGGGAAAGGATCTCGTCTTAACTCCCCCTTGACGAGTCCATCCCCATACGAGGGCGTCAAGAAAGAAAATACTAAGCTAGTTCATTTGCAACTAAGTTTGCAAAAGATTTCGTCTATGTGACAAATATGCTCCCCCTTGATGATTACAACTTGCAAAGGGATGTTATGAAATGTAATCCTAATATTGCAAGTAATTTTGCAATGTATTGTTTTGACACAAAGCTCCCCCTAGCTTTAGGGTGTCAAAGTCTTCATGTGTATTTTGAAAATCTACAAAACAAATGTTAGAAAAACAAGTATATAGAGCATAATTTCCTGCAAATAAGACTCAAGTTAGTAGTAAACAAGTCTTCTTTGCCACGGATCCCACGGTTCCCTCATTGAAGGGATCCGTCTAAGCAAAACTGAGGGATCCGTCTGCCTGTGAGCTTAGAACAGATATTGTGATGCAAAAATGTGGTGTCAAGCATCAAAATAAGTTAAGTATAAGATCATCCAATCATATACTTAGGAAAACTTGGCACATAACATGTAATTTCATTCAATAAAACATAAGAAATGATCAACAAATCTCTAAAAACTAAGAGAACGATTTAGCCATGTAACACATATTCTACTAATACTAATAAGTGACCAAAACTTAAGAAGATGATTAAACATGAAATGCAACTCATTTCGTACTTCTTGAACAAGTCCTTGGGTGATTAGACAATTAGAACAATTATTGTCTTGATTAGGAACCAGAGGAGATTGGATGTTTTGAGGAGGCTCTACAAATGATGGTGGGGTTACATTGAGTAATGTAGGATGAGGTTCTACTAAGAATGAGGGTGGTGGTAATGGAAATTCCTCCATGTGATCAAGTCCTTGGTGGTTCCTTGTTTCCAACGATGGATTAGTTGGTGATATAGGTGGTTCCCTATATAACGAGAAGGTTGGTGAAAGGGAAGTTCTCGGTGGTGAATGCTCTAATGAATAGAGATTTGGGTGAGAGAGAGAGGCTCGATGAAGGAGTGTAGTTGATGCTCTAGGAATGAAGGTTTAGAAATTTTGCTAGAACTAGGTACGTTTGGTTTAGAGCTCAATGATCCCTTTTCTAACCTAAAAGGTTTAATGCTAATTCTTGCGGTTCTCTTGGCAATTGTTGATTGGGTTTGTTGAGGTGGGATTTCTAGCACTATTATCTCTTACGAGTGATGATTTGGTGGATGGGAAATCCTAGCATTTGTGGGTTTAACTGGAGATGATTCGGTTGAGGAAATTTCGTGTACAACACGAGCAGGTTTCTTGGGTGGATGAGTTAGCACTAGGAGCTTTCCTCATGATGAAATGACTAAGGAAAAGGTTTCTAAATGCTGAGAGTTATGTTGTGTTTGATGACTAAGGGATTCTAACAAGATGACTTATAAAGGGAAGGATTTGGCAAGTGCATTCAAGACTTAAGCCTCTAATATCCTTTGGAATGTGATGATTAGCATGCACAAGAGTCAACTTCAGAGTTTTACTGATCTAAGGATTTAATTAGGATGAGGTGGAGTGTTCAAGTTAGCAAGATGAGCTTGAAATGATTGTTTGAGCAAGAGTTGACATAAATCTGTCACCAGGATCCCACTATTCCCACCAATGGGGGATCCGTCTAGGCTAATCCTAGGGATCCGGCTATCAGCAGCTAGGGAAGGATAGAAATGATGTTTGTAAGGTCTAAAGTCTTTACCTTTTTGATTGTTTCAGTTCTCCTAGGTGTCTTTAAATGGAAGGGTACTTAAATGTTCAATGGCAATGAGTGATGTAGCTAATGATTGCCTTATATGGAAGAAATTGGAACTTTTATGAGTACCAATGAATGAACAAATATGACACTAAAAAATTGAGAGTGTTAAATGGAGCTAAATGGTCCTAGAGGCCAGATAGTAACTTAAGATACCATTTTGAAAAGTATCTTAAAGGTTGTAGAAAATGGAAAACCTAGAATTTAACCTATTTTGAGGTAAAGATGACTAAAATCAATTTGCTAAAATTAAAAGAAATATCAAGCTAAGTGTTTTGAGTTGTGAGGAACAATGTATGAGCATTGGAGCGGAAATATGGTGAGTTTTAGGTGAAACGATAGATCTACAAACGTCTTGAGTGTGATCTAGGTGAGTTATGTGTGATTAGAAGAGATCTACTTAACTTGATAAGGACTTAATTTTCCTTAAGCCACTATGTCTAGCTTAGTGTGAGGTGTTCTAAGGACATGTTTGAAATACAATGATTGCAATTGCATTTTCTGTTTGCCAGATCCCACGGTTCCCTAAGAGTAGGGATCCGTCAAGCACAAATTTTGGGATCCGTCTATCTGCTAAGCAGAACCTTTACAAAAGGTATGCAATGACTTTGACAATGCATCATATTTCAAGTTTAAGAGGTTCTAACACTAAGATGAGATCGAGCTCACAAATAACAAAGAGGTTTATCAAACTTAACAAGCACTATTCAAGAAACTCAAAACATATTTACGATCTAGATTAGTAAATCATTTGTATTAACAATGGCGTGCAAGGTATATGTCAAGAAAGACAAGAGTAATTGATAGTATTCACGACAATAGAGTTGTGAGGTGCTAGTTCAAGAAAATCCTATACTTCGTCCGAAGTTGTTGTTTTGGTCAACGGAAGCAATGAGCTATGTATAGTCATTATGGATGGTGATTAACATACAATGAACTTCATCCGTGAAGTCATGTAGCTCTTCTCGATCAAGACAAGATAATCGCTTGATGAGGAAAGTGGTTGTGATTAACTAAAAGAAAAACCAATTTTACAGCTTGTTTGATTAGTAATCCTAAGACAACGCAAAGTATTTCCATTGTAAACTTACTATAGGAAAATATAGGAGTATAGATTTCTCAAGTGAGAGAATGAAAATGAGACTATTACTAGCGGTGCTCAATTACGGCTAAACACGACCATTTTTACGGGTGATTCCACATACCCAACTTCCATCAAGGAAGCAATTCAACCGTTAGGTCAAAATGAGTTTCTAGTGCAATTAGTTTTCCAAAGATTCATTCTCAAGTTAGGAAAATTTATATTCCTACAATGGCCTATCTAAGAGTAACAATGATGATACTTTGCTTCGTTTTTATTAATATTATACTTGAAACAACTAAGGTGACGAAGGTGTAAAAAGAAATAATTAAAAGTTGTCCATTTGGTGAACAAAAAAATGGTTGGATGAGCTAGTTCAACATATGTTGTTGGAAAGCTAGAGTTTGGAATTTCGGATATGAACAATTATATTTGCGTTGCAAAATAATTTACTTGAGTATATCGGATGAAATAATCAAGTTGTCAATCCTACTATGAAGCTTGGAGAGCGATCATGAATAGGAAAACGGGAGAGTACATTATCAACACAAGTGTAGGTTATGATCCGATGTACATTCTTGTTGTTTTTAGAAAACGATACAAGAAAATATGAAATCAAGAAATCATATAAGCACATAAAACATTTATGTTGCACACATGACAAACTCAATCAAAAAGCCATTTAGTGTGTTATATGTTTTAAACATTCTTCAACTTATAAAACTAACATTTTTGACACAACTAGATGTTATCCCAAAACACTCCTTCAAGTAGCACATTGATTAGTAGAATATTACTAAATCGTCAGGCAAGAGAATGAAAAGCAAGGTAAGGAAACCACATATGTTATTCAATAAAACAAGCACAAAAGCTATTTGAGATAAGCAAATAATCAAGTAATGAAAGGAAGACAATTTATCATTTAGCATAGCATACGAAAGTTCTTTTCATCGCTTTGTGTTAAACATGTATACCAAGCTTGATTAGTTTATTTTATAAATATGATCAAAACCTTAATTTTGAAAAGAGGACACATTGTTATTCAAGGATGAAAACATCCGTCTCCAATTAGATCAAAAGTTTGTGCAAAAGTTATGACCAAAAAATGACTTTCTATTATAAATCAACGATTCTATAAATTTTTGTTTTGAATCAGTTTATGAAATCATTTTTAAATGAAATTAGACTCAAATACCTTTAAAACGGTAGGTGGCACAACTTCTAACGACTTACGGTTAATTAGTTATGAATTTTTGAAATTTAGACAAAAAAGGTCTTCTGTACCACGGATCACTTGCTTGAGGGATCCGTCCAGTGTAAACTGAGGGATCCGCGGATCTGACACAAAATTACAAAAATGCATGTTTTAACCCGACGAAAAGGTTTAACCTTTGTAGACTTTTAAGTGAGGTTATATTACTCATTCCAATCTTTATTCAAGCTTGAATGGACATATATCAAACACGAAACTTCAAAGAAAAGAGAAAAAAAAAATAATCGCTAAAACACTTTTCATATTATGATTATTATAAGATAGAAGCATATATTACCATTTTATCCGCAAGCAATTTAGCACGTCTTTGACTAATAATTGTAACTAAGAGAACATACCTTTGCTGTATTCCCTTTGTATGGTTTTAAAAACCATAGGCGCGAAATACTTCATGATCTTCTAAGATACCCAAATCTTTTACTATATTCCCTTTTTATGGTTTTAGAAACCATAGATGCGAAATACTTCATGATCTTCTAAGATACCTAAATCCTAGTATGAAGACTTCTCAAAGGAAAATGTTAGAATGATCTATCATTATCCAACATATGATGATTTCTAAAAACATGACCTTTTGTTTTAAGAAATTCCCTTCTTTGTAGTTTTCCAACATAGACGGATCGTATCAAGTTTTCAAAGTACAATATACTAAAAAACTTGGTAACGAAGCTCTGATGCCAATTGTGGAAAACTAGAAGGGGGGTTGAATAGTTTTACCAATTTAAAACTTCTTTTAAATATTTAGATCGACTTATGTCAATCTATTTGGTTGTTTATGTTGGACGTTGATAGATAGATATATAAACGTGTAATGAAAGATAAAGAGTAAGAAGCACATCACCACGACACAAGTATTTATAGTGGTTCGGCTACAAGGACACCTTCCTTGCCCTACTCCACTCCCCGAGTCACCTACTCGAGAGTTCGTAGACACTACACCAACTCCTTATGGCGGAGAAGCCTTCACAACGTCGCTTACACCTTTTTCCGGTAAAAAGCTAAATACCAAGTTCTTTCACACCAAGGCGAACCACACCTAACACAACGTCCCCTACCCTTTATACGGTGCTAGGCTAACCACCGAGTTCTTTCACACCAAGGAGAACTAATCCTATCACAACGTCGCCTACCCTTTATTAGGTACTAGGCTAAGCACCTAGTTCCAGTACTATGGAGGAACTACTACCCTTCACAACACAACACCTAATCTCAAGGAGATCTACTCCTTGTTACAACATCATCAAGGATATCACCATCCTTGGAAATCAACAAATACTTATATGTATAACGATGCACCTCATCGATTATACGACCTAGGCATTCTTCCCAAATGCTACTTGATTTAATTCTTCGGCATCCTTCACTAATGCCTTTGACACAATGCTTGGCACCCTTCACTAATGCCTTCGTCTTAACACCTTGAGCATTCTTCACTAATGCTTTGACACGAATGATGAGCACCTTTCACTAGTGCGTTCATCTTGACACTTTCGGCATTCTTCACTAATGCCTTCAACCCAACATCTATGGAGAAAGGTAGAACTATCAACAAGAGAACCTTCGTTGGCTTGATGATGACGAAGCATGGCAACTCATGGACTTGAGCTTGCACGTCTTCAATAAGTGGTGATCTCTCCTTTAAGAGGAACCTAGAAGGTCACACAAAAACAAAAGACAAACTACATAGATCACTTGGATCTGAGGTTAGAGGGTTAGAATACTTGGGGAAAGTATGTGTGTAAAGTGGTGAGTAGAAAGGAAGAAATGGCTCTCTATTTATAGAGGAAAAATTCTACTGTTCCCCAGATCCCGCGGATCCCTCCCACAAGGGATCCGGCTAGCACAAAGCTAGGGATCCGTGGAACGCTCCTCTTTGCCCATGGGTATTTTGGTTATGGGTCATGGGTCATGGGTTGATCCATGGGTCTTTAGCTAGATACAATGTATCTCTTGAGTGCTCACCAAGGGTTCAATGTATCTAGACATTGGGTATGGGTCAATACCATGGGTTATGGATATTATCCATATATGATATAAGCATGATGTCATGCAATGGGTTATGGGTCAAGCTCCATGGGTCATGGGCTTTGGGTTGTACCCAACTATATTCAATGTATTTGCCCAATGGGCTATGATACTTAAGTTTCTACCCATCTATATTACCCAATATACTACATACTAGTTATGTGTATATTTTACCCAAATATGTAAACACTAGTTGTTGTACATATGTAATATTAAATCATAAAATCACTTATACTTGTTTTAGTGTTTTATGTGAAAATGTGAATATGTTAGAAACTATTAGTTCAAACCATTTACGTATTTTATTTGTTTCGTTAAATTGATTTTACGTTTGTTATCGACAAAACATTAGAAGATCGTAACATATAAATAAACGTTTTTATGGCTTATTTGTATTAACACTAGAGATCCTACCATTGTGAAGATTTTATGTGAAGATAACAAGCCTTGGCATGTTGAAGTTTT
Source organism: Chrysanthemum makinoi (assembly GCA_910596185.1). Classification (NCBI taxonomy): domain Eukaryota; kingdom Viridiplantae; phylum Streptophyta; class Magnoliopsida; order Asterales; family Asteraceae; genus Chrysanthemum; species Chrysanthemum makinoi. Next base: position 78,701,348 of record OU343225.1, on the reverse strand, counting down.
TACATTGAGTTCGGGGGTTTGGAATGTGATTCCAAGTGCTAATTTGCCTCGTCAATTAGTTACACTTAAAAGGATATCAACTCGGGTTGTTATAGATAGGTTTATCTATTAGGGTGCTATTGAGAAGATATCTATAAATGATGGTGAATCTACCACGAAAGTTATCGTTGTGTCATTTGATTTGATTACCAAGGAGTTTAAAGTGCTAAACCTACCAGATTTATTAATAAACGAATTGATCTTCGATGTCTCAGTTTATAAGCTAAAGGGGTCTCTTGTTGTGTATGGACACATTATAGCCGAGGGAGGAATTCAATGTCGTGTATGGATGATGGAGCATGACTCATCTTTTAGAAAGCTATTCTCAATTGGCGCAGATGTAAAAAAATATTAGGGTTCATGAAGAACGGTGAACCTATATTTGAAATTTATAAGGCGGGTGGAGAATTAATTACCACACTTAATGTTTATGACCCGTGCTCAAACCAACTCAAGAATCTTGGGATATCTAGATTTGAGTACTCATTTTTCATGGACTCTTACAAGGAATCTCTACTTTTACTTGATCACTCGGATTTACATACACATTCGGACCATAATTAATCTAACGGTTACATTTCAAGGTTGGATTTACAAAATGGATGTTACCTTAGGAGGAAGGGTCCTAATTTAGTTATGGTGTGGAAAAATCACTTTTATTTATTTTAGTTGTTTATTACTCTATTTAATGTCGTTAATTAATGCCATTTATGGAACGTTATTAGATTTCAAATGACGTATATGCTACATATTTTTCAAATATGTGATTTGTAGCAAGATTACTGAAATCGGTATTATCAAGTTTAATGCGTGGGGAATGTCCTTTTTTGATGCCTTATTGTTTGTGTAATTGGTTATGATGAGCCTATGTTCATTACATGTTGAAATCTTGTTAGCGTTCTTTGATTCGTTACTTTCTCCTCTCATTTTGCTTGGGGGGTTATTTTGGATAATTTGTAAATACAAAGACAAGTTTATCAATCTTTGAATATGCATCATCTGAATATGTAAATGCTTATGTGTGAACAAGAAATGATTATTCATTTATTTTGACTCAGGATTAGAGTAGTGAAGGCATTAGTAGCTGTTAGGCGATGAGGTTGGAGAAAGGCATGAGTTTGTCTTTAAAAATACTTATCGCCAAGAGTGAAAGAATTTAAAATATAAAATATGAATGCTGTCTAGCATGTTGCGAGGCAAAATATACAATCTCCCAGTTATACCATCAAAAGTTTGAATTGTGCGGGTGAGATGGCTATGTATCTTGGTGTTGGACTCATTTATGCTTGGATCTCATTCCCTTGTGATTGTGTATTTTGAAAGATTAGGTAACATCCATTTGGTGTATGTTGATTCTAGTAGTTAATGATAGTAACTCGATAAGGATAGTTTCCTGTACCTAAGTGGCTAAGTTCGCTATTTCTTGCTCTTGAATGAGTTTTGAGAGAAGCTAGCAATGTTTCTGAGATTTTGTCTGATTAATGAGCTTTTGCTCTGTTACCACAAACTCAGGGAGTGTTTGGATGTTCGGTTTAGTTAATGACAGATGGTTATGTATCTTGGTATTGACCTCAGCATTGTTTGATCCTCTTCTCCCTTGTGATTGTGTGTACTTTGAAAGATTAGGTAACCTTCGTTTAGACTTTTGTTTATGCGATGTTGATAGTAGCTCAATAAGGATAGTTTCCTGGTCCTAGTAATTGAGTTTGTAGAATCCTGAATTGGTTGAGTTTTGATAGTAGTTCTATAAGGATAGTTTCCTGGTCCTTTACTCTTTGACGGTTTCCTATTGATTACTGGTACTGGTGTATTCAGAAGTGTTTTCTTTGTTGATCTGTCAGTTTTTTGTTCTGGCTTGCAATTAGTACCGTTTGTTGTTGGTTTTTTTTTTTTTTTTTTTTTGAGTAATTCTATAAGGACAGTTTGGTTTTAGTATGTTGTGTCTACTATCGAAGTCTGTATTGTCATGTTATGTAATGTTCCAAAAATATACTTGGGTGTCCATTGATAGTTTTTTTTAATGTAATATTGGCGCATACTGTGGTTAACACCTCTGATCCATGTTTTTGTCTCGCTAACGCCTGGTTTTCGGATGTTTCATGCCACTTGTGTTGGATGGTGACATGCTGCAACTTGGACCGGGACTCTCTTTTCTTAGCTCATGTTGACATGCGGTTAAATTTTTTCTATCTTTAATATTGTTCTTTACCAATGTTTTTTGAATTTCATTTGTTTTGGTAGAATTCTCGCTTGAATTATATATAGGTGAGTTTCAATGGTCTCTAGAAAGGTTAAGGTACACAAGTTATTATAATCAATAAGCACAAGTGCGTGATTTACATAATTTGTATAAGAATATATAGACGGAAATATGACATAACTACAAGGAGAAACGGATCATTAGCTTGGTTGATATACTATAGAAATGTACAGAAAAAAAGCATACAAAAAGATACCATCTGTATTTTGATATAATATTCGGACTAGTCCTGGAAATGAATGAATAAGAACGAGGAACTGAATAAGAAAAATGTGCAACAAAGTAACTTTATAGTAGGTTTCTTGGTAAACATTTAAATTTCTGAGGTCAAGTAGACTAAAGATTTTTCAGGTGTTAATTTCTTGCCAAAATCATACTATAATCAACTTTTGAAGTTAAAGAAGCCCATTTGACTTCAAAAGTCAAAGTACAAGAAATGATCCATTTGTTTATATAAGTCTTCGTGATTTTATATATTTGAGGAAACATATAAAGTAGTACCTAAATAGGAATTGCAGGTGTAAACAATGTAGAAAAATGTCGGAAGCTTGTGAAATTTATCACACGTCTGACTTTTCAAAAAGTCAAATGATGCAACTATTATTGAGTGAAGAGAGTAATCTATAAGTAAAATACCACTTGTGGAAAACCACTCTAGCCATTAATACCTGCTGAACCCATGTGACTCAGGCTTCTATGTTGCAGCCTGTCGAGCTCACTAAACCCTTGGGTTTGACAATATAGTAGAAACCCGCAAGATTTCTCCAAAAGCAAGAAAATATAGTTTATGACCAGAAGAAACCAATGTTTCTTTGAATTAGAGAAACAAATGGACGGGTTGGGTAACAGATTATAATGGGTTTAGTTCAAAAAGAGTATTTTTAGCACAAAAGAATTATACAACTTGGAAGAGGCCAATACAATAAGAGCGGAGAATTTGTGCTTGGTTTGTCGGTTTTTGTGCAGCCGCGGAAGATTAACTTTGCGAGTTTGTTAATCGTTGGAGCTTAGTGATTTTCGGGCATGGACGCACGGTGTTCTAGACATTCTACGATCTCACCGGAGGATCTTACGTTTGAGGTCCCAACTGAGAGTTATAAGGCGTCGAAGTTTCTGCCCACAATCTGTTTAGTGAGACTAATTTTTGTTGGTTTTTATTGCTGTAGGGCTGTATTTTTAATATTTTTTTGGATTGTTGTTGATAAAAAGATGACAAGTGATATGTCAAAGCTCTCGAACCTGATGTTTGATGGGAAGATGGATTTTACGATGTGGAAGATGACGATTGAAGATGTATCGGTACAACAAGGTATCGATGAAGTTTTTGGAGGAGAAACCACCAAAGAAGATGAAAACTGATGTTCGGAAGACGATGCAGAAGAATGCTTCGAGTACAATTAGGATGGAACTTGCTCCTGAGATAAAATATAGTCTTTTGAAGAAGACACCAACAAGTATTTATGACAAGTTCACGGATATTTATGCATCAAAGTCATTGACGTATCCCTTTCGACATTCAAATGGATATCATCAAAAGGTTTTATGACGTCAAGTCATTGATTCGATTTAGGTCAGTTTCAATTCCAAACCATGCAAGTCTTTCATTGACGTACTCTGAAGTTTATCAAAGGTTACGCCACACGCAGCCACATAGTCATATTCTAACCTACGAAGTCGGTTATTCATTGGAGGTAAAATGCATTTTTCTCGTAGACGATGATAACAATGGAACTTTTAAGGTACAGCAAGAGCTTGCTCCATTTGTTATGTCTCCTTTGCTTAAACCATATCATGTTTATTATTTTGTTGGTGCGTGTCATGGATTACTGTGTTTTTATGGTTATAATAAAGGTTATAATAAATGAATGGTTGTTATTTGGAACCCGTCAATTGGAAAATCATTTGGTATTGCTGCCCCTCACACTTCTGATCCGATTCATTATGGTTTTGGGGTTTGTCCTGTCTCTAAAGATCCTACTGTTGTGACAATAAAGTTTAGAATTGGCATGCCTTGGCATGTTGAAGTTTTTACGTTGAGTTCGTGTGTTTGGAATGTGATTCCAAGAGGTAATTTGCCTCGTCAAACAATTAGACTTGATACGTCAACTCAGGTTGTTATAGATAGGTTAATTTACTGGGGTGCTAGTGAAATGACTTTTGCTAATGATGGTAAAGTTACCAAAAATTTTATGGTTGTGTCATTTGATTTGATTACCAAGGAATTCAAAGTGGTAGACATACCAGATAGCTTAAGAAACGAGTTAAATGGATCATGTGTGCTTGTTTCTAAGCTAAGGGAGTCTCTTGTTGTGTATCAATCTATTTATGTCAATGAAGTAGAATGTTGTGGTGTATGGGTGATGGAGCATGATTCATCTTTTAGAAAGCTATTCACAATTGGCTCACGAGTAGATAAAATATTGGGGTTTATGAAGAACGGTGAAACTATATTTGAAACTATGTTTAACACACTTGATGTTTACGACCCATGCTCACAACAAATCAAGAATCTTGAGATTTCTGCAGAGGGCTTAATCTTCATGGGCTCTTACAAGGAATCACTACTTTTGCTTGATCACTTCGATTCACACATATATTATGACAATAACCGATCAAAATGATGACAATCAAGGGGCCTATTTTGTAGTTCAGATGTGGAAAAATCACTTTAATCTATTTTAGCTTCTTATCACTGATTTAATGTTGTTAAGTAACGTCATTTATGGAATCTTATGCGATTGTAGATGCAGATATGATAATCCCCCGAGCATTGATTGGAATGCCTAACTCATATGCCTAATAACATGCCTAAACATATGTGTCAACATCCTATTGGGGACAGCAAGGGGTCCACTTCTTCACAAACCAATAATTAATTGACACATATATTAGGCATACAATTAGTCACATATTTTAGGCCTCTAAATCATTTTTCAATCCCCCCCCCCAAATATGTGCTTTGTAGCAAGGTTAGTGAAATCGGTATTCTCAAGTTTAATGTGATTTTTATTATTACATGGATAGTATTACTTCTACTTCGTATCTTGATGGGTTTTTAGAATGGGGAATGTCCTTTATAGAAGCCTTATTACTTGTGTAATTCAAGATCACAAGCCTTTTAGCTGTTCTTTATTTTTTGAAATCTTGTTAGCGCTCTTTGGATATGTAGATGCCTATGTGTGTACAAGAAAAGATATATATGTACTTTGAATTGGGGTTGGGCGATGTTTAGAGGAAGTCATGAGTCTTTCTATAAGAAATTTGTTGATAACCATGTTGCTAGATAAAATCTACAACCTCCTAGTTATACCATCCAAAGTGTAAAATAACATTGCAGAAAGTAGAAACAAAGCTCCGGTTAACAGTGGTTATGTCAGTTGAGTACCACTAGGGGTCTACAATGAATCATGTAAGACTTCTTAACAAGAGGTTACAACACTAAATATTTATTGTAGGTTCAAGAACTTATTTGATTCAACTAAACCAACTCGTTGTATGCTCAAGTCTCTTGTAAAACATAAATGATTCTAACTGTAGTTCAACAATTTTGTCTCAGCACAAGTTTTCTAGCACTATTCCCATGACCGTTGAACTACTTAAGATCCAACAATAGTTGGTATCTCTCAAGGCAAATATGCTTTTGTGGCTGTTATTATCTAACATTTGATTCTTGTTAGGATTTAGTAAATCCAGTTATTGAAGAGTCGGTCACCTCAAGTATATGTAATCGTTAGAAAGCTCGTAGTCGTAGATTATTATAAATTAAGCAGTATTTAGTTTATGTAACACCGTGGAGGACGGACGGGTCTTTACCCACTGTATGCTTGATCCACAGCCCGTTAGGTAGCAATTTGTGTAAAGACTATAAATACTCTCTACCTTCCAAGGTAGAGAGTTGGAGCTCATAATAAGATTTTTCTTTCTCTCACTAAAGTTCCCAACCTCTAAATTTCTCTCTCTAAAAACCTCTTATACACCTATGTGATCTTGTGGTTTAGTGTGTTTGTGAAATCCAATATGTTACAAATGGTATCAAGAGCCATGGTTTGATCATCTCTTACATATCCTTAGATTTCTAGTGGTTTTTAGATGGTTTTAGAGTTTGAAAAAGTTTAGTGGTGTTTGCATCATTTGGTTCATTTCTAGTGTTAAAGTTTGAATCTTGGGTGTATTTTTGTGTTTAGAATCATTGTATGTGCTTAGGTTTTGATTTGGTAAGCTTGAATCATCGTGGTTGGGTTGTTTTGGATTGAAAAGTGGTGTTTTTGAGATTTTCTTGCTAGTTTACTTGAGCCACGGATTTTTATTCTTGGTAGCGACTTGCTTTGTAAGTTGGTAGCGAGTTGTAATTGAAGTGGTAGCGATTTGAGTTTAGCGACTTGTCTATTGAGACAAGCCAACAAACAGTACACTTAGTGGATTCTCCACTACGGTAGCTTAACTTGGTGAAGGTTAGCGACTTGTACTTAAGTTTGTTAGCAACTTGGTGTTAGCGATTTGGTGCTTAGCGAGTTGCTATTTAGCGACTTGACGATTTAGCGACTTGGTGCTTAGCGATTTGTTCTCAGCGACTTGGTGCTTAGCGACTTGGATCTTAGCGAGTTGCTCTTTAGCGACTTGACTGTGTCTTAGCAACTTGGCATTATAGCGACTTCATATTTTGAAACTTGGTAGTTAGCGACTTGGTTCAAGGTTTCTTTAGCGACTTGGTTGATTTCTGTTTGCGATACGGTTTTCTCATTGAGTTATAAAATCCTGTGTAATCTGTTAACATGTCTACCAACGTACCTAAAATCATCTCCACTGTTGCTGAGGAAGTTCAAGCAGCTAGCTCAGATACTCATCCACCCATGCCTGATGAACCACTACGACTCTTGTGCACAACGAATCAGACTGGACTGTCTTGGAAAGGAAAATGGGGTCAACATTCTCAAATCCATTGATGAAGGACCTTATCAGATTGAGACTACTAGAGACTTAATTGATACTGCTGCAGATGGAACAATGATCTATGGAATGGACATACCAAAGATGTATGATGAGCTCAGTGATAAGGAGAGAAAGAGATTCGATGCTGATATCAGGGCTTCAAACATTATACTTCAAGGACTTCCAAAAGACATCTACAAGCTTATCAATCACAACACTGAAGCAAAGGCTGTTTGGGATAATGTCAAGATGCTTCTCTCAGGTTCTGAATTAACTGTTGAAGACAGAGAATCACAACTGTATGATGAATTTGAGCACTTCAAGATGAAACCAGATGAGGGTGTCTATGAGTACTACGTGAGATTACATAAGCTTGTGAATGACATGAGGAACATTAAAATGACCATGCCAAACATTCAGCTGAACTCTAAATTTGTGAATAACATGAATCCCGGATGGCACAAGTTTGTCACTTCTGTGAAGCTAACCAAGGGATTGAAGAATACAAACTATGAGCAACTCTATGCCTTCCTTCTTCAGAATGACAGACATGCTATGTTTGAAAAAAGGATTCTTGATCAGTTCAAAACAAACCGGGGAGAGACAAGCTCATCAAATGATTCAACTGCCTTTTACACAAATGTTGGAATTACCACCAAAGCTTCTCAAGTTATACCCATGGGTAATGGTAATCACAAACTCATTCCCGATCCAATGTTCAAACAAGCTGATGCTGATGCAGGCGTGGGACACTTCATTAATCAACTTGCTCTCATGATTAGTCAAAACATGAACTCTCTCCCACACACCAACAACAACCTCAGAACAGCATCTAATCCACACAATCAAGCCACTGTCAGAGATGGGAAGGTTATGGTGCAGCCAGTTCAAGAAAGGTAGTATTAACAGAGAATAGGTGGAGTACGTGGAGGCTATGGTGGAAACCAGAATCGGGGAAGGATTAGAAATCAAGGACAAGCAAAGCCTATTAAATGCTACAACTGTGGTGGTGAGGGACACATTGCAAGGAACTGTACATCTCCAAAACGTCCACAGAATGCCGAGTACTTCAGGGATAAGATGTTGCTTGTACAAGCTCAGGATAATGGAGCAGCTTTGGATGAAGAGGAGTTATTGTTTCTTGCTGAAGGGAATGCCAAGACTTATGATGCTGATGTTGATGAACAGCCAATTCAGGAGATAGGTCATAATCATCATAATGCCTTTCAAGTAGCTGATTGTGATGCATTTGACTCTGATGTCGATGATGAACCTACTGCTCAAACAATCAACATGGCTAGCATCTCTCCTATGGTTTCTCCAAAGGTCTCTCCACCACAACAAGCTGGTCCATCCAAAGACAAAATCATCTCAGAGGTACTAAAATTATATGATGATGTTGATGAGCGAAAGATGCATAATGAAGTACAATCTCTTGAGACTTATAAATCAGATATTGATAATGAGGGTAATAGCAATATTGTCCCATATGATCAATATGTGAAACACAGTGAAAGTGAGGTTGTACCAAGTAATGCATCTTCCGCAGTCATTAATGACTACTTTTTTGATGAATACACTGCATGTTCCCCTGATGATTCTGTTGTTTCGAACAATGCCTATAAAGAACAAGTTGCTATCTATGAACAATGTGCTAAATTTGAGTTGACCACCGCGAGCGAAAATGGATAACCAAATGCGTACAATTATTAGAAAAAGTAATTTTAGAGAAGAAGTATTAAAAAAAGAATTAAATTATTTACAAGAAAAGCTTTCTAAAACTGCTAAGCAAAAACAAGAACTTCAAGAAAATTTGAAAATGCTTAAGCAAGAATTCAATGCTAAGGAATCAAAACTTTTGAATAATTTTTCCAATCTAAAAACTTTGAAAAACAAGCTTGAAAATAAGTTGTACGTACAAGGGAACACCATTCAGACTGCTCACTTAATCACTAAGCATAGAGTCTTATGTGATAAGCATAGCATTCCCCTTGTTGAGGAACCAAATCCAGAGGTCATTAAAAAGGCTAGAAATGCTCATAAGGTACTTTATGATGGCAATTAAATCCTTAAGCCTAGGCAGAAACCTAGTTGCGCTGAGTGCACTGAGGAAGATAAGAAATCAGATGAAGTCACTAGGGAGAAAATGAATAAGAAACTTGAAAATCCTTTATGTAAAGAGAAGAACATAACGATCAGACCCCATGATTACAAAAAGGAAAATTGGATTTCCTTGAACAAATTTAAGCCTCAAACGTTGTTAACGCCCGAACAAGTGTTCTGGAAAAAGGATTTAGATAAGCAAAAAGTAGAAAATCTTGTTGTAACAAACCCCCCTCTTAGGAAAATGCCTTCAGCAACTGTGTATCCTCCTAATACACCAATGCATCTAGTACCTAGAACTATTGCCACAAAAAGAAAGACCTTAATCATTCAATATGTTATCTTTCAATTATTTGTTGATTTTGAGAAAACTTGTAAGAAAAGGATCACACCCACTGGTATAACTGAAGGGGAAAGGGGTTTTGAGCAAACTAAAGAATGCTATTTAACTGAGGTCATGCCTTTCTTTAAACAACTAAAAGATCAATTTGAGAGTCTTAAAAAGGGGATGCATTCAGACATTAAAGAAATGGAAAAGGAATTTGATGCAATGATAGTTGAGGTTAGTAACTATGAGCGAGAATTAAAATATAATGAGATTGAGAGGAAGAACTTGCATACATTGAATGAGAATCTAATTTCTGAATGTATTACTCAAGATGTGTTTTACACTGCTACAAATTGTTCCATTAATGCTTCTCAATTTCATGAATTATCTGTTGCTCTGAAAGTCTCCAATGATCGTGTTATTGAGCTTGAAAAGACTAATTCTAAACTAATTATGAAAATTGATCTGAATGATCACGATAATTTGGTAAAACATCTTTCTAAACTAGAAGTTTAACATTTTAATTTACAGCTAAAATATCAACATCTTAAAGAAAATGTCAAAACCTCAAATATCAAGACATCCTCAGATGCTCCAGAGTTTGATGCAGTTTTTCAGATAAACAAACGTGACAAACAGATTCAAGCTCATTGTAACACGATCAGAAAGTTGAAAGCCCAAATATCTCAATTAAAGGGTGAAAAGAATAATGTGACTGGCTCCCAAATGCCTCCTCCTTTAGATTCTCAGTATTCTCAAACCTTTCATCTTCAAAACTTGGTTAATGTTTTACAAAAAGAAAACGAGAGTTTTCTAGAAGAAAATGAAAAAGTTAAACGTCACTTTAAAGAGTTATATGATTCAATGAAAGTCACTCGTGACCAAAACAACTAAAAAAATAGCTTTACAAAAATAAATTGAGAATCTGAGGGGTCGGAAAAAGGGAAACCGCCACTTGTTTTAATGAGAATGTTGCTTCAAAGTCATCCTCTGACTGCAAATATACTGTGACTGTTAGATACATTCCTCCTCATCTTAGGAATAATGAACCTGTGTTTCATAACTACTGTGCTCACCTTAAGGATAGTCTAGAATGTCTCCGTGAGATTGCGGAAGAGGATTTCATTAATAAGCCTCTTGATAGAGAAATTAGGTTTTCTTGCATTCAGGCCAAACGATCTCAAGAGCTGCTAGAATGTTTAATTGCAACTTGTCCTAAATCCTTAGGTGCGAAAGGTAAAGCCGTGATGCCTTGTTCTATGCCTAGTGCCAAGTATACAAACCATTCCATGCCCAGTTTTAAGAAAGTGAACACTAATGTGCCTTCTAGTAGTTCAGATCGTTGCACATCTAGTCCAGGAATGCAAAAAGTAGATCAACCAACTAATGTTCCTATAATTCCCTCTACAGGAGTAATCAGTGACATTAAAGCGAGCAGGTCAAAGCCTCCAGGCAATACCAAGCAAGATAGGACCTCGCAAGCTAAGAATGTGCATTGGAAGAGAGTAGAAGACCTACCTAGGAACTTTAAGTTTGAGTTGAATAAAACGAATCGTGTTGATTCTAGTATTAGCCATAGGCGTACTGTAATTAATTCGAATTCTGATACTATCTGCAAACCATGTAATGATGTCTGCTTGAATTCTGTTACTAAACTTTAATTAAGTGTTAGTAATCAATATGTAATAGTTAGCTTAATTATGGCCTTTATGTTTGTTATTAGCCTTAAGCTTATGTAGAAGGTCCATGAGCTTAGGCCCATGTCCATTAAGGAAAGGATGGAAACTAGGAGTGTTGCCCTAGCTTTCCTCCTATAAATACATTGTAATAACCCTCACTTGAGGGTTGGTTGTTCAAGTTATTTCTTTCACTACACTCTACGCATAACCGTGTCTTTATATCGTGTGTTTGTGTTTGATTTCTTGTTCGATCGCCTTAATCTCTTTCTAGTAAGCTTGTGTTGTAAAACTAGTGACCTAACAGTGGTATCAATCACCTAATAGTTGAGTGAACGTATTGTTTGAAGTGAGTTTTGGTCTTACGCTTAACTTGCGTATCATAAACTTTGGCTTGCTTAAAAACGCATTTTTTTAACTTTTTATTCCAAGATTCTTGTACTTTCAATGTTATAAGGTGTTAAACTTACTGTTTTTGGCAAAAAGTTTTGAACTTTATGCGTGGATCATTGTTTTTCAACTAGTTTTTTGAACGAGGGTGTAAACCTACGCTTAACTGTTTTGAGTGCTTTGGATCATCAAGTTTCACACTTTTGTGTCATTTTGGTGTTATTGAAGCTATTTCTTCACACAAAAACTGGTTTAGAAACATCTTTGGGCAAAATCAATTTTACGAGTAATCCTACGCGTAGTAAAACCCTAAAACTACGCGTAAGTTATTCCTTGGTTTGATCTTCATTTTCGTGGTTTACTCCGTGTTTTCTTACTTGGATAAGTCTGAAAATACGTCGACTTTGGATATCTTTTGCACTGTGATAGTGTAAAAGATCATTTGGGCAAAACCCTAAATTTACGCATAAGCATAAAGCTTACGCGTAGAAATCCTACGCATAAGATTCATCTTACGCCTAAGCCTAGTCTTACGCATAAGATAATCCTACGCCTAACTTTGTGTCTACGCCTAACTTTAGCGTCTTTTCCATACTTACGCGTAAGCTAAATCTACGCGTAACTCTTGATTGTTACGCGTAACTTTGGTGTTTTTACGCATAAGTACTACTTGGCTATTGTGATTTCTACGCCTAAGAATACTTCATCAACAAAGGTTCATTCGACTACAAAGATCCATTTTTATAACACAAGTTTATCAACATGTCTCAACCACCATACTCTAACTATTTCCCTTACACTTATACTCAACGTCAACAACAATTAAGTCCTCAACATCAACAATGGAATCAACAACAAGCAATTTATCAACAACAATTTAATCAACAACATACTCCACAACTTGGTGCAATTCCACCTCCTCAAATGGTTCAAACACCACCAAGTATTCAAGTTCAACCCTACACAAATGAATTCAATCAACATCCATCAAGGAACACTATGAAGGAACCCACTTGGTTTGCAAAGATGTGTGAAGCTTTAAGTAGCCAACAATCAATTCATGAGGCTGGATCACTTGATAGACCTCCAATGCTCACTCCAGGAAACTATGATCAATGGGTGCTTAGGTTCTTTAGGTTTTGTGATCTGAAGAAGCCACATGGAAAGTTCTTAAAGAAGGTTATCTTGGAAGGTCCATTTCAGATGCCTAATGTCATTGTACCTGGAGATCCAAATGCTAATCCACCAAGAGATGAACAAACGAACATTGCTATCAAGGTTGCAGACTTGAATCCTGAAGAACTTCTACACTATGAAGCTGATGAGCTTGCAATGCAATATATCCTTTTAGGATTACCAAACCCAATTCTTCGAAGTGTTGATGCTCAAAATACTGCAAAGAAAATGTGGGAACATATTCATCTACTTATGGAAGGATCTGCACTCAATCAGGAAGATATGGAATCCAAAATTTACTTGGCTTATGAACACTTCATGATTGAACCTGGAGAGACACTAGAGTCTTATCATCATCGTTTTTCATACATCATCAATGATTTGGATAAACACAACATCATCATGCCAAGAATTGCAATCAATATTAAGTTCCTGAGTTGTCTTGGTCCTGAATGGGAGAAGTATGTCATTTTTCTCCGTCAAGCGAAGAACATGCATCATTCTACCTACGGATTGTTGTACGATTACTTGAAGCCTCATGAAAAGGAACTTGATAGGGAAAGGATTCTCCATGCTCAAATTGCTTCAACGACAAATCCGGAAAATCAACAACTTGCCTTGTATGCTCAACAGAATTCTCCTTCTCAACCAGCCACTCAACCAACTGCTACAATCACACCATATGATCCTTCACAACAACAACCTCAACAAAATCAATTGGTTCCATACAACAACAACAATGCTCAAGCACATGTCAGTGAAGCTAGTGAGGATTTTGATCCGTTCGAAGCATTGCAACAAGGATTTGTTATGATTGCTAATGCTTTTAGCCGTTATACCAACAAATCCAACAATCGTATTCGTTCCTCATCTAACACACGTAATCAAGCTTTTGTGAACAATGGACGATTTGAAGTTCAGAATCGAGGTTATGGTCGTCAGATGGGCGGTGGTTAAGGGTTTAATGCTGTGGGTAGGAGTAACAACAGAGCTCAAGTGGTGGAACAGGGAAATGCTCAAAATGGAGTTAATGGTCTTCGATGCTACAACTGCAATGAGAAGGGACACCTGGCTAATGCATGCCCAAAGCCGAGGACTAGGGGCAGTCCTTATCACAAAGAGGCTCTTCTTTTAGCTCTTAAGGATGAAGCTGGTGGAACTCTCACAGACAAAGAACAGAGCTTTATGGCAGATGCTGACTCAGATGATGATATGGAGGACTTGCAGGCCAATGCAGCTGTTATGTTGATGGCTAATATGCAAGAGCTACATATGAGTGACACAAGCCCAGTGTATGACACTGATGGCTTGTCTCAGGTAACCGAACAAACCATATTTATCTCTGATCTAATATCTCCGCCAACATCTGAATCCGGCAAGGCTCAGAATGTTCAAAATGGGTCATCCACATCTCATTCCGACGATTTTCAATTAGACCCCGTAGTTACATTTGAGGATCAAGATGACCTTATGGTTTCCATTGATAATCAAATTGACTCCGTGGTTATACTTGAGGATCTAAATAATGATCATGTTGTGACTCACGTTGAACAAGCCGAACTTTTGCCTCATCCAGATCTTGCTCTCTTACTTAAAGACCAGCAATCAAAAATTGCAGAATGTTGTGCATTAAATCAGGACTTAAAAAGTAAAAATGCACTGTTAACCAAGGATTTTGAATGTTTAAAAATGCAACTCAACTTTTTCAAAACTCAAGAAAACCGTGAAAAAGGTTTTGAAGCAGCCTTTACCAAATCTCATCAAAATGAAAAATATTTAGAGAGACAGATGCGTGATCTAGCCGCTTCAAAAAATGCTTTGTTGTCTAAAATAGAACAACTGAAACATGAACATAAAAAGCAAATTAACGCTCTCACCTTGGAAAATCAAAAAGCGAAGGCTGAGTTGTTAACTTGTCAAAAACAGTTCTCTGCATACAAAAAGCATTCAACGAATCGAATAGATGACCTTCTTGAAGAAATTATCGGCTTGCAACACAAACTTAAAGAGTTTAAAACTGTTGTTTACAAACATGGTGAGTCAGTAACAGCTATTGAAAAGTTTACTTTAAAACCCAATCCAAAAGGATATGGACCAAATCTAGCTGATTACAAACCTAAGCTTTCACTAAAAACATTCAAACCAAATCCTGAAGTTTCCAGTGCAGAATACAAAATTGATGATACAGTTATGAGTGTTGTTGAATATCATCGTCAAGAGGAATTAGATGCAGAAGACGAGAGTCGATCAAAATTAGAAAATGTTGTTTACAACAAACCTTTTAATTATAAAAAAGTGGTCACTTTCGTCACACCAACGGATTCTTCTAACACACCAAGGATTATCATAAAAACGTCTGAGTCTTCTAATGTTAATCCCCAACCAGATTATGCACAAACTCATGGTCCTTTACCTTCTATCAGTGAAGTAAATTCAAAACCTGAAAATTGCAAAATTCTTAGATATTTTGACCTTTTCATGGCTGACCTCAAAACTTTATAACATGAGATAGAATATCATTCTGAAATCAAAGTTGAACATTTTCAATCGCCTCTGGCGCGAGAACAATGAGACATTTTTCAGAAAAATCTTTTACCAAATGTTAAAAATTTGAAAAGTTGTGCATTAGCTTGGGAACGGGATTTTCATAAGGAACTTGGATTGATGAAGGTCGTTTTTGAGAAAACAGAAACATCTATTTCTAATACTAAACGTAAAAAGAAAATGTTGAGAAAAGATGTTGATCAACTCTTGGAAGATCTTATCTGTGCTGATGTCCATAATGCTGTGTTGTTTCATTCTTTGCCATATGCATCTGATTATATCTCTGCTGATATTGTTGATAATGTTGTAACTGTTGAGAATTCTGATACTGTGCATCAAATCAAATCTTTAAAAGCTGAAATGAACGATTGTTAACGAAGCTTTCAAATGCAAACGCCGTCCTTCAATGGTGTCAAAAAGATTGTCAAAATTGTGAACTTGCTTTGCAAAAGAAAATCAACCAGTTGCAATCTAAATCATTTAATCCAAAATTTGAGCAACTGGATGATCAAAACGTGTCTTTGAAATGTCAAATCTCTAAATATGAACAAGAACTTGTAAAAGTTAAACAGGAATATGGTGTCATATTTGATTTACTTAAAAAGACTCGTGATGAAGCATCCAACGAGCTTGATCATTTTCTTGCACACACTAAGGAAGTCATGAATTTTTCGGGAAATCTTCGTTCTGAAAATCAAGATTTGGTTCACACTATCTTTAAGTTAAGAGAAATGTTAGGAAAGTATGAACAACTTTCGCCTACCGTGATTAAGAGAATAGCACCAGTCATACTTAGTAATCGTGAACCTACAATCCCTACTGCCAAATCACAAGTTGCTAACGTGCTTCCTTCTACTGAAACAGGAATAGTTGCATCTTTTCCAAACGTCCGCACTTCACAGCCTAGGAGCACTCAATCGAAGAATAGGAAGTTGCGACCTAAGAAAAGATCAATAAGGAATGCTAAAGTAGAAGAACACCCTAGGACTATGAATAAGACTCACATTGCTTCCACTACAGATATTGCGTCTAGCAAATGTAATAGAAATAGTGATGTAACGAATGCTAAACCTTTAAGTACTTTTGATATTCAGTCTGATGAACCTTGTGTTATTTGTCGCAAAATTATGAATTCCGATTGTCATGAAAAATGTGTTGCTAAAGCTATAATCTCTCGTTTACTGAATCCTAAGAATCGGAATACCTCTAGGCCCACTAATCATTCTAAGTCTGTGCTTGGTAGACCGCCTTCTTTAGATTTTAAGGCAAGCGTTGTTGTCCCTGTAGCTCAAGTTTCACCTCTAAAGAATGTAGTACCACCTAGTGCATTCACTAAGACTAAAGCAAATAGTAGTTATTGATGGCAGAAATGGATATATAACACACTAGGATTTAAATGGATGCCTAAAGTTATTGATGTGTGTATGTCTACTATATCTGCTTCGGAACCCTCTAACATTTCGGGTTCCACATCTACTTCTATTCCATCTGTGTCGTCTGTGTGTAATGCAGGTGATACAGATCATTCTCTGGATTGTTGATAACGGATGTTCCCAACACATGACAGGCAACCTTAAATTGTTATCAAACTTTATTGCAAAGTTCATTGGCACTGTCAGGTTCGGGAATGATCACTTCGCAGCTATCATGTGCTACGGAGACTATATCAATGGGAACATCGAAATCAGCAGAGTTTACTATGTGAAAGGCCTCGGTCACAATCTGTTTTCAGTAGGTCAATTTTGTGATGGAGATTTGGAGGTCGCTTTCAGGGAGAAAACTTGTTTCATTCGTGATCTACAAGGAAACGACCTTATGTCTGGCTCGCGTAATTCTAGTCTCTACACTATCTCTATGCAAGACATGGTTGCTTCATCTCCCATTTGCTTACTTTCAAAGGCAACATCTACAAAATCCTGGCTATGGCACCGTCGTCTCTCACATCTAAACTTTCAAACCATCACCAATCTTGCTCGACACAAACTAGTTGAAGGACTCCCACGATTCCGGTATTCAAAAGATCACCTATGTTCAGCTTGTGAACAAGGGAAAAGCACTCGTGCTCATTTTCCTTCAAAGGTGGAACACAACTCTCAGCAAGTGCTTCATCTTCTTCACATGGATTTGTGTGGCCCGATGCGTGTGTAAACGATCAATGGCAAACGCTACATATTAGTAATCGTTGATGACTATTCACGCTAGACTTGGGTCTACTTTCTTCGAAGCAAAGACCAAGCTCCACAGATGATTATCACCTTTCTCACGAAAATACAGGTTCAGCTCTGAAACACCGTCCGACAAATCGAATGCATAGAGGAACTGAATTTGTTAACCAAAACCTTATGAATTTTATGAGAAAGTGGGAATTCAACATCGACATCTATTGCACGTACACCGAACAAAACGGAGTTGTTGAAAGACGAAACCAACGTAGTGGAAGCCGCAAGAACAATGTTAATCAATGCTAAACTCCCAGATTACTTATGGGCGTAAGTCGTATCTACTGCATGCTATACTCAAAACCGTTCTATGATTACAAAACGCCACAACAAAACACCTTTCGAGTTTGTCCACAACAGAAAACTGAATCTAAAACACTTTCATGTATTTGGATCTCTTTGCTATCCGAATAATGATCGTGATGACTTTGGAAAGCTCAAAGCCAAAGCTGACATTGGAGTCTTTATTGGGTATTGTGATGATTCTAAAGGTTTCCGATCCGAATCGTCGAACAAAGGAGGTTATGGAAACGATTCATGCTCATTTTGATGAACTCACGAAATGGCTTCGAGTATAACAGCTTAGAACCCGGTCACAACCGCTTAAACTTTCCCCAAACCCCATCATCAGCAACAAAGCCCCCACTCACTCGTCAACAAATGGAAAGGTTATTTGCTCCTCTGTTCAGTGACGATATTGATGAACGTGCTCTAGGTGTATCCGCTGTTTCTGCTGCACAACCTGATAATATTCCTATACCTGATACACCTGCTACAACAACTACTGTTGAAGAAGCACCACTAGTTGAGTCCAACACAACAGTTGAACAAACCGCTTCCAACAATGATGAACCGACTGATGATGTTCTGAATGAAGTACCCCACCTGCAGATTTTGATCCAAATGCGTTCTTAACCCGTTTGCTAATGAGACTGCTGCACCAGATGTTGCGGAGTCTTCAACAAACCATTTGAATCCTCAAAATCTGCACAATGTATACCAACATCAACCCTCTACACATAAATGGACAAAAGATCATCCTCTGGAAAATATTATTGGCAACTCGAACCAACCAGTCGTTACGAGACAACGTCTTCACTCAGATGGTGAACATTGCATTTATGCACTCACCGTCTGCCAATCTGAGCCCAAAAACATCAAAGACGCAATGACAAAAGACACCTGGATTGAATCCATGCAAGAAGAACTCAACCAATTCAAACGTCTTGAAGTATGGGAACTGGTTGAAAGACCAACAGGGGTTTACGTCATCAGTCTCAAATGGATTTGGAAGAACAAATTGATGTGAAGGGAACGTATCCAAAACAAGTCACGCCTAGTTGCTAAGGGTTATCGCCGAAGAGGGTATAGACTTTGAAGAATCTTTTGCTCCAGTTGCTCGCTTGAGGTCGTTCGGATATTTCTATGCGTTCGTGGCTCATATGAATATGACGGTCTATCGATGGATGTCAAAACCTGCGTTCTCAATGGACAACTTAAAGAAACGGTTTATGTCACCAACTAGATGGATTCGTTGATCCCGATTTTCCGAACCACGCCTACAAACTAACAAAGCTCAGATGGTCTCAAACAAGCTCCTCGGGCATGGTACGATAAGCTATCATCTTTTCTCATTGCCAATAATTTCACCAAAGGTTCGGTTGACCCTACTCTTTTTATACAATATCACGGGGCACATATCTTAATTGTTCAAATTTACGTGGATGACATCATTTTTGGGTCTACACATAAAAAGTACTCAATCGCTTTTGCAAAACTAATGAAGAAAATTTTGAAATGTCCATGATGGGTGAACTTACGTTCTTTCTAGGACTGCAAGTTCATCAATCACCCCGTGGTATTTTCTTGATTCAGCCAAATATGCCCTTGAATTGTTAAACAAATTTGGAATGAAAACCTGTGACACTTATGCCACACCAATGACTCATACCAAGAAGCTAGATGTTGATTTAAATGGGAAATTAGTGGACCCTACAAAATACCGTAGTATTATTGGGTCTCTAATGTACCTAACAGCTAGCAGGCCTGATATTGTCTTTGCCGTTTATCTATGCTCCCGTTATCAGTCGAGACCAACTGAAACCCACCTCTCTGAGGTTAAAAGAATCCTCCGATACATCAAGGGAACCATTAACTTGGGGATCCGTATCCAAGGATTCTGGTTTTGAACTAATCGCTTTTCAGATGCGATCACGCAGATGTTTAGATTCACGAAAAAGTACTTCAGGAGCACTACAATTTCTTGGTGATAAACTGGTGTCTTGGCAATCGAAGAAACAGGATTGTACATCGCTGTCCTTAACCGAAGTAGAATATGTAGCCATGTCTACGTGTTGTGCTCAAGTCATCTGGATGAGAACACAACTCAAAGACTATGGTTACGTATTTGACAGAATTCCGATGTACTGCGACAATTGGAGTGCCATTGCGATCTCGTGCAACTCAGTTCAACATTCAAAATCAAAGCACATCGATCTTCGCTATCATTTCATCAAGGATCACGTGGAACAGGGTACAGTTGAATTATACTTCGTGGGTATAGAATACCAATTGGCAGATCTTCTCACCAAAGCCTTGCCTCCCGCTAGGTTTAATGAGTTGGTCCACCGGATTGGTATGAGGTGTTTGACTCAAGAGGAATTGGATGACCTCCTAAAACAGTCTTAAAAACCTGTCAAACACCAAAATCTCTTTTGTAAATAATTTTTTCAAAAACAAAATACAAAAATATAAAACCTGATAAAACAACAAAAATATTCTTCTATCTATGTTTCTTTCAACATGGAAAGTACATTTCTTCCGTCAACACTCTAATCTTTCAAAATTCAGTATTTTTTTCCGATCAAGTGTTGAGGGGGAGAAAATATATACTTAACTGTTTCAAAAACATCTATGTACTTGCATGTTATCCTATCCCGGTTGTTTCTCTTATCAATGGCGGTAAACTTTTCTGGTTAAACTGAAACTCCTCGGTCTAAAATGATAACCTTTCATTATTTTCTTAAGTCGAGGGGGAGTGTCATCAAGTTTCTTTCTTAAAAAATCTTTGTTTGGTAACCAAAATGGAAGTTAATTGGCTTTAAATGAAAAAGGAAAAGGTGGAGGGACCAAAACTGTCAAAAGATGAAAGTTATTTTAATAAAACACCTTCCACCAAACTACCACTTCACATTTATTACTCATAAACCTAACCAATCCTACGCACAAAATTCGTTCTTCATATCTGTGTTTCTGATCATCAATTTGTAAGTTGTTTCATGATCTTAACGTGTTTACAAACATAGGTTTTTATTTTTACACGAATCCAACGGTCAAATTTTTGTCTATGATTGTTTTTGTGTTCTACGCATAAGCGTATGAACTCACAATCAAGAATGGGTGTTTGTGGTTAAAAGGATTGTGTCAAAACATGTCTTTAACATCAATGATACTAATTTTATCCTCTGAATCCACCCAGAAACACAAATTGATGGTTTTTCAAAATTAAGGTTCTTAAGTCGAATTGGGTGTTTTCAAATGTGAAGGTTTTTAGTCAAAAAGATTGTTGTGAGATGATGCTCTTATGATGAATTGATCATATCTATGCCCTAAAACAACCCAGAAACACTAATTGATGATAAATTAGTAACTAGGGTTTAATGTTCTTGAGCTTTAGGTATTATTGATTCTCTGCGAATTAGATGTTAATACTTGGTAAACTCTCTCATGTAACATCTTAGAACTACCAGAAAACATTTGGTGCAATTTCCATGGTTAGAATTGTTATGCGTAATTCTTGAACTATTAGGGTTTTGGTTTACGCGTAAACTGTGAAATATGTTTCATGCCATAATCTGTTTCAAAACGACTATACATGTTAAGATTGCTGATATGATGACTTTATTTCAGGTTTGCTACGCATAAAACTCAGAATCAAGGTCCTTGTTACTCTACGCATAAGGATCACCTTATGCGTAGAAAGTTATGCGTAAGAGAAATTTTACGCGTAACTGTTACGCGTAAGGTTCTACAATGGGACTACGCGTATCCTGTGAAGGATATGCGTAAACAGTGACCTCTACGCATAAGGTCTACTCTTACGAGTAAGCCTTACGCGTAAGGTTTATATACGCCTACGCGTAAACTCTACGCTTAAGGTCCCCTTTTCCTACGCGTAACATTTCTTACGCGTAAGTAAGGATCCTACGCATAAGCTTGCGCCTACGCGTATACCACTCCTGTTTATGCGTAACTTTATCATTTCTACACCTAAGCCTGGATTGACCTTAATTTTGAATTGTTACGTGTACAAACTTGTAAATAAACTAATCATATCATCACGAAACCAATAATGTCACTAATAAACTTAAACATTTGATATGTTGTGAACTATAAGTGATAACATAAACTTTAAAACTTAAAGTTAACTAACTCACGAAACGTTTCACGACGTCATTGGACTATTGGACAAACAAGTGACTTAGGACTCGTAACAATCATTAACACTGTACATTCAATAATTAGACAATAAAAACCTTCTGTTGACTAACATTATGTCTTTCGATATGTTGGTTCTTTTGGCTAATGTTATTTCAGATCACGACATGGCTGCTCAAATGAATGTGGATGCACCAGAAGTTCTCACAATTGCTGACATCTTCCCTAATGGCTATCCGAGAAAGATTGGAAAGAACAACCTTAGGGTTGACTTTGAAACCCTCACATGCTAAGAATCTTCTTGTCTTATTGCTGTGGATATTCTAAGGAATCATCCCTACCAGAACATGCTCTCACACTCTGCTACAGTACCAGAAATCTACATTCAACAATTCTGGAATTCAATGCAGAGGATCACAGGTCAAAGTGCAGTGACAGTGACACTTAATCACAAACAAGTCACAATCACTCCTGCAGACTTACGGGCTGTGCTTATCATTCCAGACATCGTGCCAACTAACTTCTTTGCCACACCTACTGAAGAGACAGTCCTACAATTCTTGTTAGATATTGGCTATGATGAAGCTTCAGGAATCATTATTAAGCACTCTCACGTGGAGCTTAAGAACATTCCTCAACCGTGGAGAACCCTCTACATCATCATCACCAAGTCTGTCTCTGGTCGTGACAGTGGCTATGAGCATCCCAAGCTCATGGAACTGCAAATATTCTGGTCATTGATCAATAAGAAGGACATTGAAATCGAAGCACTGATATGGGATGACATGATGTCATTTCACAAGAAGCTTGGCTCAAAGATTCTCTATGTCAGATACACAAAGCTTTTGATCCAGAGAGCACTTGGGCTTAATCCTGATATTCCCAAGAGGCTTAATGACCCCGACAATCACGACATGTTGTCTGAGCCTATCCTTTCAATCAGAATCAAAGAATCGACAACAAAGAAGCAGGGTGTCGTGCTGCCTGATCACCTTCTGTCTAAAGAAATCAAAAAGCTTAAAACGTACAAAAGGTATCGAGTAGCAGTACGAGAAGGCAAAGTTGGTCATCTCGATGAAAAGCCTTCTAGTACACCTACACGGAGGACCAGAAGAGGAAGTGTTGGAAGTGGAGTAAGCACAGAGAGTCAAAGGAAGTTTCCCAAAAGGAATCCTCCTCGTAAAAGGATTGTTCCCGTAAAGGAAGCTGAACCTATTCCCACACCTGAACCGCAAAGAAAGCTTTTGGACGAAAGCTCTGAAGGTACTGATTCAGATGAAGAGATTATCTACTCTGAAACTTCAAAGGATGACACTCCATCAGTACCGAAACCTCCCAGTCCAATAGCTGAACATGACAAAGGGAAGACTCCTATACTTGTGCCCTATGATGCAAGCTCAAGCTCAGATGAAGAGCAACTGGAAAAATCCTACAGGAAGAAGTTTAAAATCATCAGACATCAACACAAAGCTGAAGAATTTGCAAAAGACCAAATGGGTGGCCCCGGAGGATCAAGTGGTGCTGCCCACTCTAAACCAACTCCTGATGCGGTTAATCAACCCGATAAGGGAGCTGGTGCCACCACTATTCTGCAACAACAACAGCTTCTGGAGGATTCTATCGAATATGAGTTTGAGGAACCAGCAAAAGAGAAGACTGAGGATATACTTGCTGATCCAAAGACTGATGACAAGACTTTGTCTAAGGAGGGAACTTCTAAACCGCCCAAGGACCCCGAGTCTCCTCATGTCTCCTCCTCATCAGACTCTTCATCTCACTCTTCATCACCACCATCAAAGAAATCAACCAAATCAACATCCAAATCTGTGAAGAAACCACCTCGATCTTGGATTTCTCATACTCATAAAAGAATTGTGAATGCTGTCAAACAAGTCAGAAAGAAAGACATGCTCTACAGGAAGCTGAACTTTCTCAATCAACAAGTACAGTATCTTCATGATGAGAATGACAAGATGCAAGAGGAAAGGAAATACGTCCAGGAGTACATGAAAAGGAATCTCCAAGGGGAAATGAACGAGATGATCGAAGGCTACACTCACAAGTACCTTCTGGATATCGTTCCTAAAGCTACACAGGAGATGTTCACCAGGCAACTTTATCCGAACCTACTGCACTTGGCCAAGAAAATGATGAGATCAACTCCAATGTATGTTAGCATCAATCCAGTTGATCCCAAACTATTCTCAGATGCTGAATTGGTTGACCGGCTAGTTGCTCAAATGTCCAAACGATCCGCAACACTTGCTTCTCATGAAAGCAAATTGTTGGAAGCATTGCTGGAATACCAACTCAAATCTGCATGCCGAGAAGAAGCTAAAAGGCCTAAATGTCCTAGAGACGATGAAGATAGAGACAAGGATAAGGAGAAATATTCTAAACGCCCAAAGAAGTCTGGTGAATCATCTTCTATGCCACCTCCTCCCCAACGGCCTCCTGCTCAACAAAGGTCCCCTCCTCGTTCTTCTACAGATAAACCTCAGGATTCTTCTAAATTGCCACCCCAGACTCAGAAAACTGGTGATCACTTTGAGTATACGGGTGGTGACGATGAGGAAGTCCGTGAGCCCCTACAACAACCCACCTCTCCCAAACAAGTACAGAAACCAGAATCATCATCTAGGCCTTCGAAAAAGAAGAAGAAGACGCCTCAGACTGACGTCGTATCATGGCTAGATGACGATAAAACAGAGGAATTTGAATGGTTCTCTACTCTTGTTAATAACACTCCCTACCCTGAAGAAGGTCAAGATCTGGTAGACGGTAACACATTGGAGCATGCTAAAATTCTGCAAGAAAAGTTCCATGTGAAGAAGATGACGAAATCCGAGTTGAAGCGAATCAAGAATGAAGCATTTCAACTGTTAAAAGACAGCTCCGAAAGTGCCCTCGAGGTCGAATATCACCTTGAAAACATTGCTCGAGCTTTGTCTAACAACATGGATTGGCTCAACCCAGAAGCAAACATCGACTTCACCAAACGGGACAACCCTCCATATTACACCGACTGGACTAAACCTCTACCAACAATTGGCCAACCAGATGAACCGAGGATTCCATTCAGATATTTCTTCAACAAACACCTGGAATTTCTTCTACATGGTGGCGATGGTTCAAGGAAATACGCTACATATTTGACACTTCCATTCCCAGCAGCTATATACTCGAACTGCATAGCCATCGAGGAACGTGCCAATCACTTGTTCTCTAACAAAGTGAAAGCATATGACTGAGATGCATTGTACGGGATTCATCATTGGCCGGAACGCCGAAGAATCTACTACAGAAGCTGCCAGGTTCAGAAATCTCAACATGCAGTGTTCAGTACAAAGAGTATCGTTGCCATCAAACATGTTGATCTTTCGTCTAAGTGGGACTACACCTTCCTAAAGAATATCGTGGTCAAACGACAAGATGAAAGGGATTATGCATTCTCTGAAGCTGACTTTGAGAATTTGTCTATCAACGACATTGAAGACATGTACCTTGCCAAAGTACAGGGTCGCATGAGACAATTTTCAACCGAAGTACAACGTGAATTCATCAAGTCATTGCTCATCTTCATCAGATGCATAGTCATCAAAGAACGTGTAGAAGATCTTCAGCTTGCAGTTGAATCTTATCAGACCAGTGTCAACTTCACTCAACCTCAGCTAGATCTTCCCGACATCAACCAGCTCTCACAATACACACTCATCAGCAAACCTTTCGGCGTCGTTTACCGCAGTGAACTACAACGAAATTGTTTAATGGCGTGTAAAGATCTTCACTAGTTTGGAGATCACACTCTGAAGTTGGTTAGGGATGGTTTGGCTTATCGGTTGAAGGCTATATATGAAGGCATTGGGTCTCAGAAGCCGTGGAATTCTCAGGAAAGAAGGGATGTAAAGAGGATCATCACCATGATTGATGATCGGTTGTTTCGACGGGATCAGTTCAGAACGCTGGAAAGCTTTGTTGGTGGTCGACCCCGGATGAACATCACCGGCTATCAACGCCCTGTTTGCACTCCTGGAATCATCACTGGACTTCCTGGTACCCCTTGAACTGCTTCTTTCATTATAAATTTGGATGTGTGATTAAATATGTCTATGGCTTGTGCACATATTTCAGTGTACAACCCGTACTTGTCAAGAAAGGACCCTGTGGTACGCTTCAGTGCCACAATCCTTATAAAAGGAGCGAAAGCTTCTTACTTTTGAGTAAAACCTATCAAACCTTTCATTATTCAAGGTTTTGCTCAAAAGAACAAGTACTTCCCCTTATGATTTTTCAAAACCTCAACCGTTTGTATTACTAGTTGAGGGGGAGTATTTGAAACTTTGTTCACCAATATGTTCTTTGTGTCACTCTTCCCGCAACACTCGAAATGGTCATATTTATTCTCAAACGTTTCAAAAATAACATTTTATATGCCATTTTTGAGGGGGAGAAAATATGTGATAAGAAATATGTTAGTTGATTTCTCGTGTGAAAAGACTTAACCAACGAATTGACGATACTTAACCGTTAGTAACTCGAAAAGACTTGTCCGGGACGGGTAATAATTTCAAGCTAGTTCGCTAGTGATGTAAACGTGTCTCGCAAAGGACTTGTCCGAGTAGAATGTACCATTCGAGAAACTCTTGGTAGACATGAACTTTGAATGGGTTTGACAACCTTTCGAGGATTGTCTACACCTTCAAGGTAGTTATTAGAGCTAGTTGTCACCTAAAAGCTGACAATGTAACTCTTTAACTACGCAACGTAACCGTGTCTCGTGGGGGATTGTCTATCTTGAGTTGATCAATTCAAAATGTGCGCGCTCTTTCCTCACTGTGCATTTAACCGTTAAAACTCTTAAGCACATGTGGATGGGGAGTATTTATGCAAAATCTCATCTCAACAGTGGTTCAAAAATGTTTTCATTCATAAACACTGTGCGAGATTTTTCAAGTAAATGGTTTTATGGCAACATAGGTTAGTCATGGAGTTATAAGGTGACTAAGGTTAGGAATAACCGTCCTATGATCCACCAGAGCTGGAGGGATCTACCCAAGGACACCACAAATAGTTAGAATTTAGAAGTCCTTAGGTATGATTGTAAAAAGGAGAAAATGAGAATCGGAGAAAGAAGGAGTTGAAGAATCAAAAAGAAATGCAAAGAAAAGGGTGAAAAGAAATAGCCCTCTAGATTATTCAACTTAGGGCAGACATCGGGTTCAATTCATATGCTACTGGTTGTCACTTGATGACGCCGGTATTGAAGATTAAAAGTCGTCATGGACCCAGTGACGCATGCACTAAACCTTCTTAGCCACTCAAGTTTCTCTCAACAGAAGCTTGTTTCATTCTCACAGGGAACCCTACATAATCTATCGGC
This sequence comes from Chrysanthemum makinoi, assembly GCA_910596185.1. NCBI lineage: Eukaryota > Viridiplantae > Streptophyta > Magnoliopsida > Asterales > Asteraceae > Chrysanthemum > Chrysanthemum makinoi. The sequence goes on along the minus strand of OU343225.1, from coordinate 78,673,867 downwards.
TTTCTCTTAGAGATTAATGATATTGAAGAAGGAGACCCTCTCCCTAGTCTCCGCTCAGGAAAACTAAAACGCACAATTGAGTCTAGAGCCACGAGATTCATCAAAAGATCTCTTAGGTACACTTGACATTTCATCACTTGATGTTCAACAATAAGAACATCAGTGGTACGTTATCGATTCCTTCACAGATCTTTGCAATCTGTCGAGAACATTTATGAGAGGTTCACATCTGTGATCCTCATTGATTGAATGGAAACTCCTGCCAGGGTCGACATCAAGCAGCCCTGACAGCAGGTCACTTCGGTAACTCCCCGTGGATTACGCTTAGTGTGTCTCAAACGGTCTATAGTCGTGAGGTGATGCTTCGGTGTACCTCAGTGACTCATCTGAACTGTAGGTGTACTCCGGTACATCGCGTTATCTCACTTGTGGGACTCCAGTTCAAGAACGACCTTTGTGAGAATTAGAGTTGTGTTTTCACACTATGATGTCAACACTCTCGAAGTTCAAACTTGTAAGTGCCGGAATCCGCTTATTACTAACCGTTTTAATGTTTTCTTCTTATGGAAGCTCTGGAGCGGAATGATCGTGCAGATTCTTCTCATGCTCACGCCAACATCATCACTAATGGAAGTTCTATCTAAAAGCAACACAACAGTCAGAATGATTCTTCATCAAATCAAAGAATCTACAAAGTTAAAGACTTAAAGAACTTCATTCCAACGTAGGGATGGCACCCGTGGGTAATGGGCACGAGTACCTCTAACCCGTCACCCGCCCACGTAGTTTTTTTCTCACCCGTCACCCACCCGTCACTCGCCAATGGGTAAAATTTTCTACCCATGCCCATGCCCGCGGGTATTTATTGCCCACGGGTAAACCCATGGGTTATTGTAATGCAACAAAACTACAAAACCATAATATAAAAACTAACTATGAAATTGCACAACAAGACACCAATCAATTTGCCAAATACCAAGTTCACAAAATACTTAAACACATGTCTGAAAGTAGTAATTAAACATCATTACACCAAATCACATGTATACAACTTTGATTAATTGATCTTTCATATTCTCTTTTTAGTCTTGAAACTCAAACAAACTTTTAGGTTAATGTGTTTTCATAAGACTTGGTAACTATTAAGTATATACCTGTAATATCATAAATATTTTAATTAGTATAATTAATTTTAACATGGGTTTATAGGTAAACCTACATGTATTTTGAAGGGTATACCCGTGGGTATTTTAAATGGGTGTCATGGGTTTACCCGCGATGGGTATGCCTCACCCGTCACCCACCCGCCACCCACTGATGGGTACAGATTTTCACCCACGACCCACCCGTGGGTGAAAATTAACGATTTTACCCACCCATTTATGTGCGGGTACCCGCGGGTTGCGGTTTTTTTCTCGCCCATTGCCATCCCTATTCCAATGTCAAAGAGCGTGTGAGCATGTTGAAGAATGACGTGGAGACACTGGAGCAGCGAAACAGACCTGAGGCAGACTTGATGCAGACTACAACATACTATCACTTTCATCACAAAGAACACTGATCAAAGAACAAAGTTAAAGATGACGTCAAAGCAGAACCGTTTAAAGAAAACAATTTCTCTACACTGGAGAGATTGTTCGAATCGAGGAAATTCTTCTCACAAGAAAGAAGAATGTCAGAAGACGTCAAAGCTACTATTACATCAACGCCTTCACCGTTTTCATCACTAACACTTAGGGGGAGATTGTTGGAAACACTCCTAAACTATAATCAAGTGTTAGTAATTAATATGTAATAGTTAGCTTAATTATGGCCTTTATGTTTGTTATTAGCCTTAAGCTTATGTAGAAGGCCCATGAGCATAGGCCTATGTCCATTAAGGAAAGGATGGAAACTAGGAGTGTTGCCCTAGATTTCCTCCTATAAATACATTGTAATAACCCTCACTTGAGGGTTGGTTGTTCAAGTTATTTCTTTCACTACACTCTACGCATAACCGTGTCTTTATATCATGTGTTTGTGTTTGATTTCTTGTTCGATCGCCTTAATCTCTTTCTAGTAAGCTTGTGTTGTAAAACTAGTGACCTAACATGAATGTTTTGTCTAATGCTGTCAAATGCCATGTTAAAATTGTTAATGCAAAAAATCATGCTAAGAAGGCTAAAAGGCAAAGACGTAAGAAAGTTAGAAAATAGTGGAAACCCATAGGAAGAACATTCAGTAAGATAGGTTATCAATGGATACCTTTTGGTCATAAGGATAATCAATTCTGTCCTCAATCTGCTAAGACAATGCCTACTAGAAAATGGATGCCTACTGGTAGAACTATTCCTTTAAGAAGTGAACATACTTTGAATAGGTCAAATACGGACACCCGCACTGCATCTATTCCTAATGATTCCATTGCTTCTATTTCTGATATGGATGTTTCTATTTCTGATGTGGGTGTTCCAATCACTGTTACTAACCAAATGGAACCCATTCTTGCATGGGGAACCCAATTATCCAGTTATCCATTCTTGTCTGTGTTCAAGCTGTAGATCGCTCAAATCGCTCTGGTACCTGGACTCAGGCTGTTCCAAGCATATGACTGGAGACCGGTCGCGGCTCATGAACTTCGTGAGCAAATTCATCAGGACAGTTAGATTCGGGAACGATCATTTTGGTGCAATTATGGGTTATGGAGATTATGTTGTCGGTGATAGTGTTATCTCCAGGGTATATTATGTGGAAGGTCTTGGTCATAACTTGTTCTCTGTTGGTCAATTCTGTGATTCTGATCTAGAAGTTGCCTTTAGAAAACATACTTGTTTCGTTAGAGAACTTGATGGTAAAGAGCTTCTCAGAGGAACTTGTGGTTCAAATCTGTACACCATATCTATCGATGACATGATGAAGTCTTCTCCAATCTGCTTGCTGTAAAGGCTTCTAAAACAAAGTCTTGGTTATGGCATTGTCATCTTAATCACTTGAACTTTGGCACCATTAACAACCTTTCCAGAAAGTATCTTGTCAGAGGCTTACCCAGATTAAAATATGAAAAAGATAATCTTTGTTCAGCTTGCCAATTGGGAAAAAGCACGAAATATGCCCACAAACCAAAACCCACAAACTTTGTAATGGAAGTTCTTCATACCCTTCATATGGATCTGTTCGGCCCAATGAGAGTGAAAACTATTAATGGGAAGAGATATGTGTTAGTAGTGGTTGATGACTACTCTCGATTCACTTAGGTAAAGTTTTTGAGGACAAAGGATGAAACTCCAGATGTTATTATTAAACTCATCAAGCAACTTCAAGTTTGACTCAACAATACTGTTAGAATTGTTCGAACAGACAATGGCACAGAGTTTGTTAACAAAGATTTAATCCAGTTTTATGAAAGTGTTGGAATCAGTCATCAAAGAAGTGTTTCACGAACTCCGCAACAGAACGGTGTAGTTGAAAGACGAAATCGAACTCTTGTGGAAGCCGCTAGAATAATGCTTATTTACTTAAAGGTTCCAATGTTTCTCTGGGCTGAAGCCATTGCCACTGCTTGCTACACCCAAAATCGTTCCCTTATTCATACCTCTCATGGAAAAACTCCATATGAACTAGTCCATAAACGAAAACCTGATCTATCATACCTTTGTGTGTTTGGTGCTTTATGTTATCCAACTAATGACAGACAAGATTTAGGTAAATTGAAAGCTAAAGCGGACATTGTAGTATTTGTTGGATATGCACCAAGCAGAAAAGGTTACCGAATCTACAACAAGAGAACCCGAAATATCATGGAAACAATTCACGTTACATTTGATGAGCTGACCGGTCAAATGGCTCTTGGACAATTCAGCTCTGGACCCGCATCTCAACCTTCATCGAGTAGTCTTATCAGTTCTACTCTTGTTACTAGTCCGTCACCTGCAACTCCTTATGTACCCCCTCAGAAGATGATTTGAAGAAATTATTTGATCCTATGTTTGATGAACACTATGAGCCAAATGTTGATGAACAATCAACTCCATCAATAGAGGCTGCTCCTATCCCTGTCACTGATGCGAACCCTTCAGTTTTAATATCATTAAGTCAAGAAGCGCCTGCTGCTGATCACTCCGTCTGATCAACAAATCATCAATCATCAAGTGTACATCATGGAATTGCTTCTGGCATCAATGATGAAGTTAATCCCTTTGCTACTCCCGAATATGCTCTATTTGAAAATATATTTTCTCATGAATCATCTTCAGAACCATCTTCTTCAGGAGACATCGACTCTGCTACTTCTGTCCCTCAACAACAGCCACATGAACACCTCAGAAAATGGACTCATGATCATCCATTGGACAACATCATTGGAAATCCCTCTCGTCCAGTGTCCACACGGAAACAACTTGCAACCGATGCCTTATGGTGCTTCTTCAACTCCGTACTCTCCAAGATCGAACCAAAGGATGTTAAAACCGCCATGAATGAAGACAGCTGGCTCAATGCCATGCAAGAAGAAATTCATGAGTTTGATTGACTTGATGTATGGGAATTAGTACCTGCTCCAGATTGTGCTATGATCATTGCTCTAAAATGGATCTTCAAAGTGAAACTTGATGAGCATGGTGATGTTTTAAAGAACAAGGCTCGATTGGTTGCTAAAGGATACCATCAAGAGGAGGGTATTGACTTTGAAGAATCATTTGCTCCTATTGCTCGTATCGAGGCAATCGGAATCTTCTTGGCTAATGCTGCAAGTAAGAACATGGTAGTCTATCAGATGGATGTAAAGACGTCGTTTCTTAACGGATATCTTAAAGAAGTCGTCTTCGTCAGCCAACCTTAAGGCTTTTTGAATCCAGAGCATCCTACTCACGTTTATCGTTTGAAGAAGGCTCTTTACGGTTTAAAGGAAGCTCCAAGGGCGTGGTATGATACGCTATCAAAGTTTCTTCTATCTACTGGATTCAGCAAATGAGCAGTTGATCCTACATTGTTCACCAGGAAGTCAGGCAAACATTTAATTCATGTTCAAATTTATGTTGATGATATCATCTTTGCCTCGACTGACCCCAATGAGTGTGACCGTTTTTCAAATGAAATGGGTTCTAAATTTCAAATGTCAATGATGGGACAAATGTCATTTTTCTTGGGATTGCAAATTTCACAAAGTCCCGGAGGCATTTTTATAAATCAATCTAAATACGCAAATGAGATTTTAAAGAAATTTGGATTTGATTCTAGTGACCATGTTGACACTCCCATGATTGAACGTACTAAACTAGATGAGGACCACTCAGGGATCATGGTAGACCAAACGAAATATCGTAGTATGATTGGATCCCTGATGTACCTCACAGCTAGTAGACCAGACATCTTGTTCGCTGTTTGCATGTGTGCTAGATACCAGGCTAAGCCTACTAAAAAGCACCTTGAAGCGGTTAAACGGGTCTTTCGGTATCTCCAAGGAACCATCAATATGGGATTTTGGTACCCGAAGGACACCAGTATGTCACTAACAGCCTATGCAGATCATGCAGGATGTCAAGATACTCGTCGAAGTACGTCTGGAAGTGCTCAGTTTTTGGGTGATAAGCTTGTGAGCTGGTCTTCAAAGAAGCAAATGAGTACTTCTATTTCCTCTACAGAGGCTGAATACATAGCCATGTCATCTTATTGTTTCTCAAATCCAATGGATGAGATCCCAATTATCTGACTATGGCTTTGAATTCAACAAAATCCCTCTGTACTGTGATAATAAAAGTGTTATTGCTCTCTCATGCAACAACGTACAACACTCAAGAGCAAAGCACATCGACATTCGACATCATTTTATCAGGGAGCAAGTTGAAAACGGTGTGGTGGAACTTTACTTTGTGAGGACAGAATACCAGTTAGCAGACATCTTCACCAAAACTCTTCCTAGAGAATGTTTTGAGTTTATTCTTCCACGACTTGGTCTTAAGAGCCTACAACAGGAAACACTCAAACGTCTTCAAGAGGAAGAAGAGGAGTAAAAGGTTTCCTTCATCTATCTCTTGTATATATCTATTCGAAAATCAAAATACAAAATTATAAAATTTCAAAAAATCAAATAGAAAAATATAAAACTTTCAAAATCCATAAAAATTTGAAAAATTCGAAAAATCCTCAAAAAATATTGTCATTTTGTTATGTTTTTCTCGATTCGATAATATCTACGGTCTTGATGCTGTCATTCAAAGAATGATACGGGACTTTAGATGTTGTTCGAATTTTCATAATAAAAAAATTCAAAAAATTAAAAAAAAAATAAAGAAAAATCATGGTTTATTGTCATTTCAGGCAGTAACCCGCTTTTCAAAGAAAGAACAGAGCCATGCTTTATCTTGGTTTTCAAATTTCATGCTCTGTTTCTTTAAACAAAATCCTTACTATCTAATGAAAACTAGTTGCATTGAAAAATAACTCGGACTCTATTTTTGAAAATTATCTGGACTTAAAGTTTGTCAAAATATCTATCTCTCAATCAACAACTTAGGTCATTGATTGAGGGGGAGAATGATTTCAATTAAATCAGAAGGTTATTTGTCACACAATTGTTTTCAAAAGATAATCATGCATGTTTAATCAATGGAGTTTAAAGTCTCAAAATCTGATCCTTATCAGTTAAAAACGATTTCATAATCAAGTCACAATTCTCCTTAAAAGGTTTCAAAATCAATTTAAATCTACAGAGATCACAAATCTCAAATGATTTGATAATTGTGATCGGGGGAGAATTTGTGATTTAAATTGGATTTAATCTGATAATTCGGTAAATGGTTTTATAAGGATGTACAAGCTCTCCTTCCCACATGTGCCAAACGATTTCAAATTTTCCATGCACATGTTGAGGGGGAGCATCTATCTTAAACCAATGAGTTGAAACGTGATCAATTTATCTTAATGTGCAGTCTTTCCTAATATTTGCAAAACATTATCAAATATCTATGCACATATTGAGGGGGAGCAAAATTTTTAAAACCTCATCCTTCCCCAAAATGCTTTATCTACTTGATTTAATCAGGGAAGTGATGTTGATATCTTTTGGAAAATGGTAATCAAAGAAGTGAATTCTTCCTCTTGCCTCCGTGTGCTAAAACTATTTCAAATACATGCAGCACATGTTGAGGGGGAGCTCTTGTTCTAAAAATATAAAAAACAATTCAGGTACAAAATGCTTTGATAATATATCACAAGTATCTGGATTGATTTTCAAATGGTTTTCAATTGGTTCCAATGGCAGATGAACAATACCAAATAGACCGACCAACTTTAATTTATGTATGGTGATATAAGGTTGTTAAGGTTAGGTATTTGTTCCCATGATCTGCCAGAACCAGAGGGATCTACCCAGGGACTATCCACTAGATAGTGTAGAAGTCCTTAGGTATATTGAAAAAAAGGAGAAAAGTGAGATATGGGAAGAGTGCGGACTGAGATTGAGCTAGACCTAGAATAAACCCAACAAGGTTCTAGTTATGAAGTCTCGGTAAGCACTGAAGAGGTTGAAGAATGAAAAAGAATTGAATGAGAAAAGGGTGAAAATAAATAGCCCTTCAATTATTCAACCTTAGGCGTAAACCGGTTCAATTCATATGCTACTGGTGGTTACCAAGGTAACATCGGTATTGAAGACAAGACGTCATGGACCCAGTGACGCACTACACTTCAACTTCCCAAACCACTCAAGTTCCTCTTAAAAGGACTTGTTTCATTCTCACGGGGAACCAACATTATCTATCGACTCTCTCTTAGAGATTGTTGATATTGAAGAAGGAGACCCTCTCCCGAGTCTCCGAAATAGGATCCAAATATGCACATATTGAGTCTAGAGCCACGAGATCATCAATAAATCTCATTAGGACACTTTCAATGAAGACTCTCTATTTCACAAAATGTGGAAAGGGAGATTATATCTTGAGTCCTACGCATTATCCATGTGGTATTGCCAGAACATCTGAGTGATATGTAAACATATTCACAATGAAGATGGAAAGCTTTCTGGAGCCAACATCAAACAAGCTCCTGGTAGGTGGCATGTGAGATCTATTCTATAGATCAACCATGTGACAACTGAACATAAATAATGGGGCGATTCAATCTTTTGAATCAATCCTGGTTCAGGTTATGGATTGATGGATACCTTTGAAAAACCGGTCATTGTGCTTAAAAACTCTTTTCTTTAGCAGATCAACTGTGTACTAATATTTCAAAATAAAAGGTGTTTATGATTGATAATTGATTTTCATTAAAACCTTCGTTGTATTGCAAAAACAATTTCTATTGAGCGATACACGATTGTTTATCAAATATCTTTTTATCAATCAGTGAATCTCAATTCGCTGTTTCACTCACTCCATGTTGTCTTCTTTGAGACGTTCCGATTTGAGAACAGCTAGAGCAGCTGCGAAACCCTCTCAAGGAAATTCTTCAGAATTTTACCTGAGCACAGGCAGTACATGTACTGATCAACAGGGAACCGTGGGCCGTGTACCTCAATTCAACAAAAGTGATCAAAGACACTATCGTGCACTTTATTGCTAACTTTTGTATGCAGGTACGCCCGAAGTTTGCAGCTGATTAGAATGAAGCAGTCAATCCATAGCTGCATGCTCACACAATGTATTCACTTCTAAAGAAATCATGATAAGTGCATCTATGACTCTGATATTTTCACTCCATGCTTCTGCTACGCTGTTGCCAATATCATGAATCAACGAAAGCTTCTGCTACTCTGATGAGAATATATCATGATCCAGAAAGTGAGCATGCCGGTCCGTATGTCACAACATCACATAATACCAATACCACAATGGATGATTTAGAGATTAACGTTAGCTGATGATCTCAAAACTGGCTCAAAACTTATTATCATGTGGATCAAGAAAGACCTCCACTTTGATTAACCAAACATGCAATGTGAAGAATCAATGACTACGAGCTTCAGAGCAAAGTACTACATCAAGAATGGAAGAACAACTTAATATGTAATATCTGTTTGTATTCAATGTAATTGTATTGCATGTTTGAGGTGACCTCCCTTAGGGGGAGATTGTTAGGATTTATTAAATCCAGTTATTGAAGAGTCGGTCACCTCAAGTATATGTAATCGTTAGAAAGCTCGTAGTCATAGATTATTATAAATTAAGCAGTATTTAGTTTATGTAACACCATGGAGGACGGACGGGTCTTTACCCACTGTATGCCTGATCCACAGCCCGTTAGGTGGCGATTTGTGTAAAGACTATAAATACTCTCTACCTTCCAAGGTAGAGAGTTGGAGCTCATAATAAGATTTTTCTTTCTCTCACTAAAGTTCCCAACCTCTAACTTTCTCTCTCTAAAAACCTCTTATACGCCTATGTGATCTTGTGGTTTAGTGTGTTTGTGAAATCCAATATGTTACAATTCTCATAGAAATTTATGTGATTTTGGAATCTTTCCTTTACAAAATTAGCTTTTGTTGTTGTTCAAGATGTATAACATGGTCTATATGAAATAGGTTTTGGTTCTAGGGTTTATCCTAACAGCAGCGACTCTAAGATTATTTAGATTACATTTTGTTATAAGTACAAGTTGCATCCTATGTCGAGTACATTGTTTTTAAGTTAAGTTCACGGGTTTGGACTATAGAGAAGCCCAGACAGTAATCTACCTTGTAAATTGGTATGAGCAGCACATGAACAAACCAGGAGACAATGCTTGGTATGAGCAGCACAAGTCTTCCCTGTATTTCATTTTCATAGTAAATTACAGCTCTGTCAATGTGCATATGACCCGGTACTTACACAACCAACCATGTTTTTTATTTAGCACACTTAATGTTTATGACCCCTGCTCACAACAAATCAAGAATCTTGGGATTTCTTGATAAGATGGTTCATTCTTATGGGCTCTTACAAGGAATCCCTACTTTTGCTTGATCACTCGGATTTACATATATATTTTGACGATAGTTGATCAAAATGATGAAGGTGTGGATTTACAAAATACAAGTTACCTAAGGACGGAGGGGCCTATTTTGTAGCTAAGGTCTGGAAAAATCACTTTCATCTATTTTAGTTTTTTATGGAACCTTATGTGATTGTAGATGCAGTATATGTTATTTTTTTTTCATTTTTTTCTTTTTTTTTCTTTTCAAATATATGCTTTGTAGCAAGGTTAGTGAAATCGGTATTCTCAGGTTTAATGTGATTTTTATTATTCCATGGATAGTGTTACTTTTGCTCCTTGTCTTTATAATGGTTTATTGAGAACAAGGAATGACCTTTATGGATGTCTTATTGGTTGTGTAATGAATGATGAACAAGCCTTTCAGATGTTCATTACATGTTGAAATCTTGTTAGCATCCTTTGCTTCATCACATTCTCCTCTCGTTTTGCTTGGGTTCGATATTGAATAATCTGTGAATACATACATGAGTTTATATCAGTCATTGAATATGCAACAAGAAATGATATTCATATACTAACTCAAGATTAGAGGAGTAAAGCCATTAGTAGTGGTTAGGCGATGTTTGGATTAAGTCATGAGTTTTTCTGTAAAAGATTTTTTATTAAGGGTAAAGAGTTTCAATATATCAAACATGGAAGTCCAAACCATGATCTACCTCGTAAATTGGTTTACATGTACTTAAGTAGCTATAGTTGCCACTTTCCATAGTGCACATGAACAAACCAGGGGACGGTACTTGGTATTAGCAGCACAAGTATCTCCAAAGATTTGATTTTCATAATGAACTACCGATATTTCAATGTCATCGACCAATGCCACAGATTGCAATAGCCTCCACAGCAGGCTGAAAACCTGTTTTATGCTTGGATAACGGAAACACGATCCTTTGACTCATAGAGTCAACTGATACGTTTATTTATTGAGTTATGCTCTTGAATGTTGGACCTGTATATCTGACCACCGCTTTGAGTAACCGAGTCACTATAAAAAGCATATAGCGTGACTGTTTGTGATATCCTTTTAATTGTGGCCCTTTTGAGACATCAATCGGGTATGGACTGGTAAGGGTGTTCGTTCATTCGGGTTTCAGGTCTGTCGGTACGGGTTCTTCGGTTTGAGCATTTTTAAAGGCAAAACTGAACCGAAGTTATAGTGGATATTACCCAATTTGTTCGGTTCGGTTTTGGTTTTCGGTTCATGTGGGTATTACCCAATTTGTGAACACCCCAACTTGTATTGAATGTTGACACGCTGCCACTTGGACCTGCACTCTCTTTTCTGATATTTTAGTTTAGCATGGCTAGCTTTGGTAGTTGCTGTATTTTGATATATCATCTTTGGACTCGTCTTGTAAATGAATAAATAATGCCTTTCTTAAAAAAATGAATAAATAACAATGAGGAAATCGATAAGAAAAATGTGCAACAAGGTAACTTTATAGTAGTAAGTTTCTTGGTAAACATTTAAATTTTTGAGGTCAAGTAGATTAAAGATTTTTCTTTTTGTAAAAACTTATAAACCAAAGCTAATTTCAAACACAAAATCTTATTTAGAATGAACTCAGCCAACCTCCCCTTGGCTCACTCTTTTATTAATGAAATCAATTGCTAAGATAGCAAGTATATTTACAATACATAAACTGAAGATACAAAACAATTGAAGGGTTTCCCTCAAACTCACAATCACAACAACAAAAAATGAGAGAGATACACGGTCAAAAAACACACAGAGATATTTGGAAGTTCTGAGAAGAATAAGCTTGACTTGAGCTTATATACTCTTGACTCCAGATGTTACACTTTGCTCCCTTGAAGAATAAACACGGGAACACCTACAACACTTCATCTTTGGAGAAAGATCATTTAGCCCCTTGTAGATATAAGATAAAGCTTATATTTCAACACTCCCCCATAAGCTTTAGCCATCCTGCACTCCCCCATGAACATTAGCTTGTCTGCACCTCTTCACTAGACTTAGAACCTTCAAACACATTCAGCAAACCAAGACTTTTGCAAAACTTGTTAATGGTCAGGAATACCAAGCCCTTTGGTAAACATGTCTGCAATGTTATCCTCATACTTGATCTTTTTTGGCTTCAAAAAACCAGAAGCAACTTTTTCCCTTAGGAAATAAAGATCAAATTCAAAATGTTTACTCCTTTCATGAAGCACAGGATTCACAACTATTTGCATACATGAACTATTATCACACCACATCTCAATAGGCAACTCAACATGAACATGCATATCTGCTAAAATTTTAGCAATCCACATAACTTCACAACACACATTACACATGGCTCTAAATTCAGCCTCAGTAGAGGACCTAGCCACAACAGCTTATTTTTTACTTTTCCAGGATATCAAGTTATTACCCAGAAACACTGAGTAACCAGTAACAGACCTTCTTGTTACTTTACATTTGGCCCAATCAGAGTCCACAAAAATATTCAAGCCAATATCACAACTGTTTCCAAAAGTTAACCCAAGACCACGTTCCTTTTTAAGATACCTCAAGACTCTGAAATCAAGTCTCAAATGAGACTTCATAGGCTTATACATTACTTTACTTAAACAATGCACAACATATGAAATGTTTGGCCTTGTTAAAGTCAAGTATATTAATTTTCCTACCAATTTCTGATAATGAGTGATACCAGATAAAGGTTCATCATCACCAAACTTAGAAATTTGCTTCTTATTATCAGGATTAACCTTTGTAGGAGTACTACAAGGTTTACATCCCAACATACCAAATTCAGTTGGAAGCTCAGTGCAATATTTCCTTTGAGTTAAGCACAATCCATTTTCAATATACAAAACTTCAGTTCCCAAAAAATATTTAAGTTTACCCAAATCTTTTATTAAAAACTTAGAACTTAAAAACTTTTTGAATTTTTCAATTTCATCAACATTATTTCCAGTAATGATTATATCATCCACATACACCAGTAAGACTAACATAATATCTTTCTTATGATTAACAAACATAGAAAAGTCATTAGCACTTTGAACAAACTCATTCTCTTTAAGAACAGATGTAAGCTTTTCATTCCATTTTCGAGGATCTTGTTTTAACCCAGATAAAGATTTGACTAACTTGCAAACTCTTTTATTATCTTTGTCAGAAAACCCTTCTGGTAAAGACATGTATACATCCTCTTCTAAATCACCATATAAGAAGGCATTATTAATTTCAAGTTGAAACAAAGGCCAGTTATTTTTTACAGCAATACTCAGAACACATCTAATAGTAACAACTTTCACAACAGGTGAAAAAGTTTCATCATAATCTATTCCCTCTCTTTGATTATACCCTTTAGTAACTAGCCTAGCTTTAAACCTTTCAACCTCACCATTAGCTTTGTATTTAACTTTAAAAATCCACTTATACCCTATGGCTTTCCTGCCATCAGGTAACTCAACAACTTCCCAAGTACCATTTCTATTTAATGCTTCAATTTCTTTATTCATAGCTTCTACCCATCTGCTATCCTTAACAGCTTCTTCATAAGTAGTAGGTTCATGTATTTTACTTAGACTAGATATAAAGACAAAATTATCAATACTTAGATTAGAATAATTGACAATTTTATCTATACTGTACTTATGTTTTTTATCAAGAACATAGTCTTTATACTTAGATGGCAAAGCAGTCATCCTACTAGTTCTTCTAACAGTTTGACCTACTGCCGGTTCAGGAGACTCAAACATTTGCCCAAAAAATTTAAATCCTCACCCTCAGATTCATAATTTTCATCAAGGTCAATAATACTCTGTATACCATCAAAAACCAGAGTTTTTGTTGCATACTTAGACTTAGTGTCCTTCCTACTAGATGTACTACCTAAGATATCCTCATACTCTGTATCAGCAGTTCCTGCTAATTTAGCAGCTTCTATTGTATCAGATATTGGAGTGTTATCTAAAGTAGCTCCATCTACAGTGCTGACACAAGGAGCACTATTATCAAGGAAAAACTTGTTACTGCTATCTGCACTATTTCTATTATCATCATAGGGCTCATCAGATTCAAGACTACTTTGGCTGCTCTCATTATTTTGATCATAAAAATTCAGATTATGTTCTTCAAACACAAATTCTTTAGCAAAAGAATTATTTTTAAAAGGAAAAACAGTTTCATAGAATTTCACATCCCTAGAAAAAATAAACTTCTTTTGTTCAAGATTAAACAATTTATACGCTTTCTTATCAAAAGCATATCCAACAAACACACATTTGTCAGATCTAGAACTAAATTTATAAGACTCATTCAACACTGTTGAGAAACATAAGAAACCAAAGCACCTTAAATTTGACAAATTGGGCTCAATTTCATAAATCATTTCAAAAGGACTTTTACCAGACAACCATACAGTAGGTAACCTGATAATCAAATAGGTAGCAGTTAGAATAGACTCAGACCACATGTAGGCTCTAGCAGTGTTCAACAAATGCCTATGTTTTCTTTCAACTACACCATTCTGTTGGGGTGTATAAGGACAAGAAGTTTGGTGAAGTATACCATTACCAAGGAAAAAACTCTCAAGTTTCTTGTTTACAAATTCTGTACCATTATCACTTCTGAAAACTTTGATAGTTTTTTCAAATTGATTTTTAATGAGATTAACAAAGTTCACAACATTATCATATACTTCACCTTTATTTTTCATAAGAAATACCCAAACAGCCTTGGTGTAATCATCAACCACAGTAAGAAAGTATTTAAAACCATCCCTACTGGTCACTCTATAAGGTCCCCAAACATCTAGATGAACAATATCACCCAGAGACTTAGTTTTATGATCACTCAATGGAAATGATTCTCTTATTTGTTTAGCTTTATGACATATTTCACAAGGACTAGAACTAGTAGTTTTAATATCTTTTATTTTATTTTTTAACGCTGTTAAGACTTGATTAGAGGGGTGTCCAAGTCTGTTGTGCCAAATACAATTTGACATAACACAACTCTTAATATTACTATTATTAACCCTCTTACCTTCATCAAGAAAGTAAAGACCACCTTTCTCACTACCAGTCCCCATCAGGAACTTTTGAGTTAAATCCTGAATTTTACACATAGAGTTATTAAAGCTAACAATCACATCATTATCTTTAGACAACTTATGAACAAATAATAAACTGACATGATAACCAGGAACAACCAACACATCTTTAAGAATCAAATTATTGCCACATTTAAAACTGCCCATTTGTTTGACTAAAGCAACAGTCCCATTGGGATGTGCAACAGTTAAATTTAAGTGAGAAACATCCATTATATCAATAAGAAATGTTGTAGAAAAAGTTATATGTTGGCTAGCTCCTGAATCAATAATCCACCCAACATAAGTACTATATGTACTTATATTAGAGTTGAAATTAAAAAATCTACAAGAGAGGAAATTTATAACACAATTAGAGGTCATGACAGTTCCTGCAACACTAGCATGAGCCTTGCTAGCATCACCTGTACTACTAAGTAAGGACATTAATATGATACTGATCACTAGTGAGAGTATGAGAGGTACTCTTACTAGTATTAGTCACATTATTAGCACTGTTTTGAGACATATTTCCTTTTTTAACAAAACCAGGAGGATATCCAACCAATTCAAAACACCTATCAATAGTGTGGCCATTCATATTACAATGCTTACAGACAAGGTTAGATACCCTGCCAAACCTTCTATTATTATTGTTTCTATTAGAGGTCCAGTTGTTATTTTGAGAAGTGGCAGTATTAGGCTTAGCAACAAAGGCTGCAGCCCCATTTTTAACAGTTTTATTAGTCACATTACTATTCTTGTGTGATTCATCTCTAGACAGAGTAGCAAAAGCATATTTAACATCAGGTAAAGGATCAAAGAGAATAAGACTTCTCACGAACTGAAACCATCATCAAGACCCATAAGAAATTGCATCACCTCAAAGATCTGAATCCTTTTTCAAAGTGGGTACAGTTTCACAAACACATGTGGGCAGATTAACAAGGGAGTCAAACTGCCTCCACAATGCATTAAACTCATGATAGTATTAAGAGAGACTCATACCAGATTGAGTTAGAGTATGAATTTTATGATGCAGATTATAAATCACAGAACCATCTTCTTTATTATATGTTTCAATTAATTCATCCCAAACAGACTTAGCATTAACAGAGAACACTTGACCTTTATAAAGATCTTGTGAAATACAACCAAGAACCCAAGATAACACAACATAATTACACCTATCCCATTGTGTCTGATATAGAACATCATTGGGATCTCTAACACACTTCCCATTAATAAAACCAAGCTTATTTCTAGTATGTAAAGCCAACTGCACATCAGCAGACCAGACCTTATAGTTCTTAGTACCTTCAAGTTTGAAGGTAATCAACTGAGCACCAATGTCTTGAGGGTGCAAATATAAAGGGTCATATATATCCAGTTTTAATTCACTACTTCCTCTTTGAGGACCCTTACTCCTATCATCTTGACCATCCACCATGATTTTCAAGACAAGAAATCACAAAAAACTAAAAAACAAACAGAAACAAGACAAATAGAAAGCAAATGCCCAAACACCTTGTACCTCCTCAAGCACAAATAACCACCAACAACCACAATCAACTCCAATCAACAAATCCCTTAAACTACTCAACCTCCGAACAATCCTAATAAAAAAACCTAACAAAAAAACTAAAGGAAAAGCGTGAGAGGTGTTACAACCACGCAAGCTTCCAACCAGATCAAGAAGATCTAACAGAATCAAATATGCAGCGGAAACACAAACCTGAAACACAATGTAAAGAAAAAAGAATGAGTAAGAATAAATGTAATTAATATGAATCATAAATAGACAAACAAAGAATATCAAGAACCCCTATTCTTGAACACCCAATCACAAAAAACAACACAACCTAAATTATGGTTTGATACAGAAAACCCTAATTGGACCAATAATCAAGAAATCAACACTCCGGAACTCAATTGAACAACAAGATCACAAGATCAGTGATCAATTGAATCAAGAACCACCAGAATCGTAAAACCCCCAAAAATTAGAAAACCCTAATTTTTGGAAAATTAAATTACTCTTCAGAACTGAACGATCTATACACAAATCCACAGGAACAACCCTCAAAACAACCAGATCGAAACAATAGATCAAGAACCCCCAAAATCTGAAGGAAACCATAATTTAAAAAAAAATATATTTTAAAGATTTGGTATAGAGCAACCTGGCTCTGATACCGTGTAAAAACTTATAAACCAAAGCTAATTTCAAACACAAAACCTGATTTAGAATGAACCCTGTTAATACAAATAAGCCGTAAAAACGTTTATTAATATTTTACGATCTTCTAATGTTTTGTCGATAACAAACGTAAAATCATTTTAAGAAAACAAATAAAATATGTAAATGGTTTGAGTCAATAGTTTTCTAACACACGTACGTTTTCACATAAAACACTAAAACAAGTATAAGTGATTTTATGATTTAAGTAATACATATGTACAACAGCTAGTGTTTACATATTGGGTAAATATATACATAACTAGTACGTATTATATTGGGTAAAAACTACAACCCATGGAGCATATCCATAACCCATGGTATTGACCCATACCCACATGACTAGATACATTGCACTTATTAATTACATTGTATCTAATGAAAGACCCATGGATCAACCCATAACCCATGACCCATGACCCATGACCCATAACCAAAATACCCATGGGCAAAGAGGAGCGTCCCACGGATCCCTAGCTTTACACTAGACGGATCCCTTTAGGGAGGGATATGTGGGATCCGTGGAACAGTAGTAGTTTTTCCTCTATAAATAGTGAGCCATTTCTTCATTGTTTCTTACCCCTTTCTCTCACAATTTCCCTTTGAGTTAAAAACTCACTAACCCCAGATCCAAGTGATCTATGTATGTAGTTTTGTTTTTGTGTGATCCTCTAGGTTCCTCTTAAAGGCAAGATCACCACCTTTGAAGTCAAGCAAGCTCAAGTCCATGAGTTGCCATGCTTCCTCATCATCAAGACTATTGAAGTCCTCTTGTTGATGATTGTTTTCTTTTTCCTAAGAAGTGTAGTGTTGAAGACATTTATGAAAGGTGTCTCAAGTGTCAAGGCAAAGATATTAATGAAGAATATCTATCGTCCATATCATAAGCACTTGTGGTGGGTGCTTAGAAGTCAAGACTAGAGGCATTAGTGAAGGGTGCCTAGAAGTCAAGACATAAGACATTAGTGAAGGGTGGCTTGAAGATCGAGTCAAAGGCATTAGTAAAAGGTGCCTAAGGGGTAAATTCGATATGGTGTGATTCGATGTACTAGATAGATTAGTATTGGGTCAAAGGATATTGATATCCTTGTTGATGTTGATATAAGGAGTTGATCTCCTTTGGGGTTGAGTGATTGGTGTAGTGTTGGGTAGTAGTTCCTCCATTGTAATGGAACTCGGTATCTAGCCTAGTACCGGATAAAGGGTAGGTGACGTTGTGATAGGATTGGTTCTCCTTGGTGTAAAGGACCCGGTATCTAGCCTTGTACCGGATAAAATGTAGGCGACGTTGTGAAGGTCTCCACCATAAGGAGTCGATGTTGTGTAGTGATTACGAACTCTCGAGTAGGTGACTCAGAGAGTGGAGTAGGGCAAGGAAGGTGTTCTTGTAGCCGAACCACTATAAATACTCGCGTTGTGGTTTTATGCTTCTTACTCTTTATCTTTTCATTACATATCTATATTTCTATATGTTTCTTTATCAACATCCAACACACATCCAAATAGCTTGACATAAGTCGATCTAAATAGTTTAAAACAAGTTTTAATTGGTAAAACTATTCAACCCCCCTTCTAGTTTTACAATTGGCATCAGAGCTTCGTTACCAAGTTTCTTAAAGTATGTTGTACTTTAAAAACTTGATACGGTCCATGGTTAAATTGAAAACTACAAAGAAGGTTTTTCATAAAAACAAACACCATGTCTTTTAAAACTTTTTGTTTGGATGTTGATTAGATGACAACATTTTTCTTATTATTTATTATTCATTTAATTGCACTAATCTTCTTTGTCATGTTGCTTAGTTAAAGCTCATACCTACCAAGTCATAGGAATCACTTGGAAACAAGAATACCTTCCCTAAGAAGGTATCTTAAGCACAAAGGAGCCGGAATTGTCTTATGACATTTGTTGTGTCATTTGTAAAGACATTCCTAAGTGCATTAAAGGTATGACTTTCTACTTATCTCTAAGTAACATTAGCTTGATAAATAAGTATGCTTACATAGGTATTTATATGATTATCTTTTATGCATATACATGTATTACATGTAGCTTCATTAGGAAGCTTTTTCTCACATACGTGTTACTTTTTCGTCTAAAGTCGTGGTATATAAAACTTGTGTTTTATTTCACTTAATCCAAAAATTATATCTTTCTAATAATAAAACAAAACACAAATCTCAAAAATTCCTCCTTCCCCATAAATAAACCATCCGTCGTCCACTCTATCAAATCCCCACTTTTTCAAATCTTCCACTTTCAAAAATTAACTCTCATTCAAAACTTCATCTTCCTCTTCATCTCATCTCAAACCAAAACCAAGAAGGTTCGTCATCAACATGGTTTACATCGCTCTCGTACTCATCACCTTAACACTCGTCGCTCTTGTGTTCCCTATGACGAAGTTCTCATACGGAGACATTTACTTTGTTTTGTTAATCTACGTTGGGGTTATATACCCAATCCTTTGTATCATTCTTAGCATTGAAATGAAATATTACTAATAGTCTAGTTTATCTAGGTTATTATTATCATAATGTGTTTGCCATTTATTTTGATTTAATTTATTCTCTCGTGATACATTAGAAGCCATGTATGCATGCTAAAAGAAAATGTAGGCTAAAACACGTATCTTGGTATAAAACTATAAGATCTAAAAACCTATGTTTTTATCAAGAAATCTGCTTTTATTACTACAGATCCACGGATCCCGGAATATATACTAGCCAGATCCCTTATGAAAGGGAACCGTGGGAACCGTCCTCTTGGATAACAAGTTTTTCATGAAAAATAAAAACCGCTTTCTTCCTAAAAGTAATGTTCCACTAGAATGTCAAACACTAAGTGAGTTAAAGTATCATTGTTAATCAAACTCATGTTAATAAAAATCTAGTAAAAACATTAGATAATCATTGATTGACCACAAAATATCACTTTCTATTAACTCACCTTTTCTATAGGCTCCAATATGTGGCATGAATATGAGTTTGATTTTTCACTCACTAGCGTCAACACTCCGAACATCTCCCTTGAGCCCAACACACCTGGCAATCATATCTGTGGGTTCAATAATCTCGAAAACCGTCACTTCCACAAAGGACGTATTGTAGACAACCTTATACAATTCGAAGAAGGTATCAATACCTCTTTCCGAGCCATAGGACTAGAATGTCTTCTCGAAATCAACAAGAAAATATGTCCAAGGTTTATATTGGAATTCTTCTGTCAAGTTGAACTCGTTCGTAACGAGGATCGCTCTCTATCTCTTTTGTTTTGGATCAAAAACCAAAAGTTTGTTTTAACCCTTGGGCAATTTGCTCACATCCTCCGGATTCCAAATCATGGACAATGTGCCTTCACTGAAGATTGGTCTCTTGATTCTCTCTTCAACTTTCGTGAAGAAAATAGTCCATATTTTTCTCACATACCCTCCCCGGAAGACTTGAATCGCATAATATGCAAACCCCATCACTCCGATCCAAACATTATCCATACACGGGATATCCGAGAAGAGTACAAGCCTCTTGCACTCATCCTACGTGAAAATGTTTGGAGCCTTAGGGGAAATCGAGAAATCCTTCCCGCTTGTTGTGCTCATATAATGTATTGTTTGCTAACACAACAACCATACAATCTCGCCTACTTCTTTGCAAGGCGAATTGTAAATCTTCAAGGCTCCAAGAATAAACTCATCCCTTATGGAATGTTCTTGACGCGCCTTTATCATAACATCATGTACCTTCATCCTCAATTTCAAAGTCCGTTGTACGTACTTGTGAACAAGATGGTGGAACCTCTAAACGCATCTCTCATGAAGACTTTCTTCATTCCTGAATCGACAAACACTCATCACCACTTGATGACCCATCTAGCGAAAACGCTCAAGGAATTTAGCTTTCCTTCAAAATAGGATCAAACCTTAGTATCCATGTTTTATCAATGTAACTCATTTCTTTCATGAAATAAAACATCTTACATTTGATATCTTAGTGTTAGGACCTCTTAAACTAACCTTGAAATATAATGCATTGTCAAAGTCACTGCATACCTTTAGTAAAGGTTCTGCTTAGCAGATAGACGGATCCCAAAGTTTGTGCTAGACGGATCCCTACTCTTAGGGAACCGTGGGATCCGGCGAACAGAAAATGCAATTGCAATCATTGTATTTCAAAACATACCTTAGATCACTTCACACTAAGCTAAACATAGTGCCTTAAGACAAATTGAGTCCTTTTTCAAAATTGAGTAAATTCATATTCACACATAACTCACTTAGATCACACTCAAGACGCTTGTAGATCTATCGTTTTACTTAAACTCATTACTCTTCCGCTCTCAAGCTTACTCATCATTACTCATATGATCCCTTACATCTAACTTTGGAAATCTTCCAATTATGGAAAAATTGATCATAATCATCCTTACCTCAAGATTGATCGAAAGTGATCAAATTCTAGTTTTTCCATCATAAAGCCTTTAGGATATTCTCCAAAACATTATCCTAAGTCACTATCTGATCTCTAGGATCATTTAGCCCCATTTGAAAATCTCATAATCTTTAGTGTTATCTTTGTTCATTCATTGGTACTCATGAAAGTTCTAATTTCTTCCATAAAAGGCAATCATTAGCTACATCACCCATTACCCTTAACTATTTAAGCACCTCTTCATTTAAGACACTTAGATGAACTGAAAAACTCAAGAAGAAATAGGCATTAGACCTTACAAACATCATTGATATATTTTCTTAGCTACTGAGAGACGGATCCCTAGGATTAGCCTTGGCGGATCCCTCATTGGAGGGAACCGTGGGATCCGTATGACAGATTTATGTCAACTCTAGCTAAAACAATCATTTCAAGCTCATCTTGCTAACTTAAACACTTCATCTCATCTTAAATGAGTTCCTAGATCTGTACAACTCTGAAGTTGACTCTTGTGCATATTAATCATCACATTCCAATGAATCTTAGTGGCTTAAGTCTTGAATGCACTTGCCAAATCCCTTGCTTTATAAACCACATTGTTA
The DNA here is from genome assembly GCA_910596185.1 of Chrysanthemum makinoi. Lineage (NCBI taxonomy): Eukaryota > Viridiplantae > Streptophyta > Magnoliopsida > Asterales > Asteraceae > Chrysanthemum > Chrysanthemum makinoi. The sequence goes on along the minus strand of OU343225.1, from coordinate 78,651,602 downwards.
GGACTCCTAAAGTCATCATCCTCATCCTATTTTCAGCACTTAGAAATCTTTACAAACCTCTTAAAATCTTCTCATCATGAGGAAAGCTCCAAGTAGTAACTCGTCCACCAAAGAACCACCCAAGAAAATTACTCGTGTTGTACACGAAATCTCTTCAACCGAATCATCTCCAGTCAAGTCCACAAATGCAAGGATTTCCCCTCCACCAAACCAACAAATCAAATCATTCCCCAAAAGGATAGTTCCTACAAAACTACCTATGCCAAACACCACCATACCTCCTAAACCAAACAATCCCATTTCCACTAAACCATCACCATTGGTGCCTAGAGTTATCTCATTCACAACTTCACTCTCATCGCCACACCTATACAATTTTGAAGATTTGCCTCCTAGGCCGTCTCATCTTCCTCTACCAGCAACATTCTCTTCATTAGGAGGAATAATGATGCAAAATCAAGGTGTTGAGTCAACACTAGCTCCGACCTCCTTTTCGTCATCACCATCAAATAATCCCATTTGGATTATGAGAAATTAGCAAAGTCAACCACCCGACCATATGCAAGTTGACACTTCTCTACCACCACCATCATTCTTGGTCGAGCCATCTTCAAATGCGCCTCCACCAATCCCTCCATCGTTTGAGGCTCCTCAACCCGCTTCACTTGATCCTTCGCATCAAGAAATTTCTTTTCTTCCACCACCACTACCTAGCCATGACAAAGATTGTTATCATTGTCAACATGTTAAAAGTTTGATACATGAAGTACGGGAAGATCAACGTTTCATGTTCTATCACCTCCTCGAATGTTTTGACGAGATTAAACCTAAACAAACTTGAGCTAGAAAATTTTAGTGGTGTCCTAGTATCAAGCGTTAATTAGATAAGTCTAGTAATTCCAAGTCAAGTATCGTTCATTTTCTTAGTTTTTAGAGTCATGTATATCATACCTCTAGTTTTATTAAATGAAATTACATGATACTTGCTATATCTCTGAGTATATGATTATGTTGTATAATACATATCTCACTTTGATGTTAACATTATTTGTTATATCACCATTGCTGAATTTAGTCATCAGCCAGACGGATCCCTGATATTTGCCTAGACGGATCCCCCCAAGGAGGGAACCGTGGGATCCTGGCAACAGAAAACTAGTTTTCTACTAACTTGAATCGTATTTGAAGGAAATTATGCATTATACTTGCTTTCTAACCTTTGTTTTGTAGTTATTCAATTTACACATGAAGACTTTGACACCATAAAGCTAGGGGGAGCTTTGTGTCAAAGCAATACATTGCAAAATCACTTGCAATATTAGGATTACATTTCATGACGTCCCTTTGCAAAGTTGCAATCATCAAGGGGGAGTGTATTCGTCACATAGACGAAATATTTTGCAAACTTAGTTGCAAATAAACTACCTTAGTACTATTTCTTACTTGACGCCCTCACTTAGGGATGGACTCGTCAAGGGGGAGTTAAGACGAGCTCTATTCCTGCTACTTGCTTTCAATTTCTTTTAATTTATTTTTCAAATGTTTTTCTTAAAACAATGTGTTAGTCCCTTTCCGAAGCTCTTTTTGATTCGACAAAAAGGGGAGAAGAAAGTAAAAACTACAAATTCAAACGTTTACGAATTTTAGCTTTTTCTTAAAATAATTTTATGTTTTGTCATCAACAAAAAGGGGGAGATTGTTAATACAAATAAGCCGTAAAAACGTTTATTTACATTTTATGATCTTCTAATTTTTTATCTATAACAAACGTAAAATCATTTTAAGAAAACAAATAAAATACGTAAATGGTTTGAGTCAATAATTTTCTAACACACGTACGTTTTCACATAAAACACTAAAACAAGTATAAGTGATTTTATGATTTAAGTAATTCATATGTACAACAACTAGTGTTTACATATTGGGTAAATATATACATAACTAGTGTGTATTATATTGGGTAAAAACTACAACCCATGGAGCATATCCATAACCCATGGTATTGACCCATTCCCACATGACTAGATACATTGCACTTATTAGATACATTGTATCTAATGAAAGATCCATGGATCAACCCATAACCCATGACCCATGACCCATGACCCATAACCAAAATACCCATGGGCAAAGAGGAGCGTCCCACGGATCCCTAGCTTTACACTAGACGGATCCCTTGAGGGAGGGATTCGTGGGATCCGTGGAACAGTAGTAGTTTTTCCTCTATAAATAGTGAGCCATTTCTTCATTGTTTCTTACCCCTTTCTCTCACAATTTCCCGTTGAGTTAAAAACTCACTAACCCCAGATCCAAGTGATCTATGTATGTAGATTCTATGTTTTTGTGTGAAGTCTCAAGTCCTGATGCTTCCTCTCTTATCTTGAAGTCCTCTTGTTGAAGCCTTTTCTAAACAGTAGGCAACGTTGTGAAGGTTTCTCCACCATAAGGAGTCGGTGTTGTGTAGTGATTACAACTCCGAGTAGGTGAATTGGGGAGTGGAGTAGGGCAAGGAAGGTGTCCTTGTAGCCGAACAACTATAAATACTCGCATTGTGGTTTTGTGCTTCTTACTCTTTATCGCTTCATTACATATTTATCTTCCTATATGTGATCACCAAATAGATTGACCTTTGAAGTCAAGTTTTTCACACAAGCTCATTGTTATTGAAGACAAAGACGTCATGGACCCAGGTGAGTCCATGATTTGTTGTGCTTCCTCATCATCATACAAATCGAAGACATAGATCTCTTCTCGAAGTCCTCTTGTTGATGATTGTTTTTTTTCTCCTAAGAAGTGTAGTGTTGAAGACATTTGTGAAAGGTCGGTATGAGTCTCAAGTGTCAAGACGAAGATATGAGTGAAGAGATCTATCGTCGTCGTTATCATAAGCACTTGTGGTGGGTCTTAGAAGTCAAGACTAGAGGCATTAGTGAAGGGTGCCTCTTAATTAGAGAGTCAAGACTACAAGATTAGAATCATCTAGGGTGGTGTTTGAAGATCGAGTCAAAGGCATTAGTGAAAGGTGCCTAAGGTGTACATTCGATATGGTGTGATTCAATGTACAAGATAAGATTAGTATTGGGTCGATATAGGTGGTGAAGGATATTGTTGTAGGTCTTGAAGCTACGAAAGAAAGAAGAGGAACAGTCAAAGGAAAATGAAGAAATGTTAAAATGGTTTGTTTGTTCCCTATAGGTTTATGTTTATAATGCAATCAATATGAAGATATAGGAAGATATGAGAGAAGTGATCGGTTGAACAAGACACAAAACACACGAATGAAAATAAGAACCTTTAGGCGTAAGAATTTAGTGAAATGAACAACCAACTCTCAAATGAGAGTTACAAGACTATTTATAGGGGAAGGGAGCTAGGGAAACACATCTAGTCCCTTCCTTTCCTTATTGGGATTTTGCATAGGCTCATGGGCTTTCTACATGAGCCTAGCCTTAATTACTAACATAAAAGCCTTAATTAAGCTAACTATTACATATTGATTACTAACACTTGAGAAATGGTTTAGGAGTGATTCCAACAATCTCCCCCTAAGTGTTAGTAATTGATGACTTAAGTAATTTGAAACGTTGTTGGTGCTGATGCAATAGTAGCTTTGACGTCTTCTGACATTCTTCTTTCTTGTGAGAAGAAGTGCCTTGATTCGAACAATCTCCCTAGTGTAGGGATCTTGTTTTCTTTGAAGTATTCTCGCTTTTGACGTCTTTGATTTCATTGTCCTTTAATTCTTTGTTCTTTGTAGTGGTTGTGATATTATGTTGTTGTCAGCTACAGGTCAGCTTCATTGCTCCAGCGTCTCCACGTCTTTCTCCAACATGCTTACACGGTCATTTGACGATGAATTTCAAATGTGAAGTAGTTCTCGAGTCTTTATAACTTTGTAGATTCTTTGATTTGATGAAGAATCATTATGACTTTGTGTTGCCTTTGATTTTGAGAGAAATTCTTTTGTGATGTTGTTGGTAAGAGCATGTGGAGAATCAGCACGATCTCTTCCTCCGCGAAAGCATCCATCAAGCAAAGATCTCCGTATAGTCCACGAACACCAATTGATCATTGTAATCTTTTCATAAAGAATTGATTACTACAATTGTTCTACTGATGAATGTCTTGATTCCATTCACCTTGGTTGGGCGAATCAGCCATCCGAATCCCGTGAAGGGATGCTTGGCATTACATTGAACAAGTTAAGTAATGACCTACATCTTCGTGACTGATTCTTGAAAGGAATCTCCTTAGCGGATTTCCAAAGACTTACAAGTTCGAACTTCGAGCGTTACAGCTGCAACACAACATCATCAAAGATAGTGTGAAAACACATCTCTAATTCTAGCAAAGGTGTTCCTGATTCCCCAAGTAGATAACACGATGTATCAAGTACACCTACGCTTTAGGTGAGTTGCCGAGGTACACCGGCATCACCCCACGATCAGACCGCTTGAGACAACACTAAGCGTAACCCACAAGGAGTTACCGAAGTGTTACCCTGCCGTCAGGGACATTTGTCGAAACATTTTGATGTTAACCTTACCAGGAGTTTCCATTCAATCACTGAGGATCACAGTTGTGAACCCCTCATAAATTTTCTCGACAGATTGCTAAGATCTGTGAAGGACTCTAGAATGTATCACTTGCGTCCTTATTGTTGAACGACAAGTGATGAAATGTTAAGTGTACCTAAGAGATCTTTTGATGAATCTAGTGGCTCTAGACTCAATAGTGCTTTGGTTTTCCGAGCAGGAGACTAGGGAGAGGGTCTCCTTCTTCAATACCAGCAATCTCTAAGAGAAAGCCGATAGTTTACGTAGGGTTCCCTGTGAGAATGAAACAGGCTTCTGTTGAGAGAGACTTGAGTGGCTAAGAAGGTTTGGTGCATGCGTCACTGGGTCCATGGCGACTTTGATCTTCAATACCGGTGTCATCAAGTGACAACCAGTAGCATATGAGTTGAACCCGGTGTCTGCCCTAAGTTGAATAATCTAGAGGGCTATTTCTTTTCACCCTTTTCTTTACTTTTCTTTTTAATTCTTCAACTCCTTCTTTCTCCGATTCTCATTTTCTCCTTTTTATAATTATACCTAAAGACTTCTAAATTCTAACTATTGGTGGTGTCCTTGGGTAGATCCCTCCGGCTCTGGCAGATCATAGGACGGTTATTCCTAACCTTAGTCACCTTATAACTCCATGACTAACCTATGTTGCCATAAACCATTTTCATGAAAATCTCTTAAAGTGATTATGATTAAAAACATTTTGTACCACTGAAAGAGTTTTGTATTTTTGCAAAAATACTCCCCCTCCACACATGCTTAAGTGTTTTGACAGAAATCTGCACGGTGAGAGAAGAGCGCGCACTTTTGAATTAATCGAGTCAAGATAGGCAATTCCCCGCGAGACACAGTTACGTTGCATAGTTAAAGAGTTGCATTGTCAGCTTTTAGGTGACCACTAGCTCTAATAACTACCTTGAAGGTGTGGACAAACCTCAAAGGTTGTCAAACCCGTCAAAGTTCATGTCTATCAAGAGTTTCTCGAATGGTACATTCTACTAGGACAAGTCCTTTGAGGGACACGCTACATCACTAGGAACTAGCTTGAAACTATTACCCGTCCTGGACAAGTCTTTTCGAGTTACTAACATTTAAGAGCTCGTCAATTCATTGGTTAAGTCTTTAGCACGATGATTCAATAGCAATTCACAACATATTTCTTATCACATAATTTTTCTCCCCCTCAAAAATGGCATATAAATGTTATTTTTGACGAAATTTTGATATCGAATATGTCCATTTCGAGTTTTGTGGGAAGATTACCATGAACAACAGTTTGTGAACAAAGTTTTTAATCAAATACTACCCCTCAACAAGTGATGTTAACTTTTGAGGTTTTGAAAATCATAAGGGGAAGTACTTGTTCTTTTGAGCAAAACTTTGAAAATGAAATTTTTGATTAGTTTTATTCAAAAGTAAGAAGCTTTCGCTCCTTTTATAAGGATTGTGGCACTGAAGCGTACCACAGGGTCCTTTCATTACAAGTACGGGTTGTACACTGTTATGTGTGCACAAGCCATAGTCAAATATAGATCACACATCCAAATATATAATGAAAGAAACAAATCAAGGACTACCAGGAAGTCCTTCAATAACACCAGGAGTTCTGTCTGGACGTTGGTAGCCTGTTAGAGATATGCTTTGACGTCCACCCATGAAACTCTCCAATGTCCTCAGCTGATCCCGACGAAACAACCTTTCATCAATCCTGGTAATGAACTTCTTCACATCCCTCCTTTCCCTAGAATTCCACCTTTTCTTTGACCTTATGCCTTCATGAATCTCCTTTAACCGATAAGCCATTCCATCCCGAACCTTCTTCAAAGTATGATCACAAAATTTGTGAAGCTCCTTGCACGCCATGAAGCAATTACGGTGAAGTTCACTGCGGTAAACGACGCCAAATGTTGGTTTCTTAAGAATGGTGTACTAAGGCAGATGGTTGATATCGAGAATGTATAGCTGTGGAGGTGTGAGATTAACACGTTTCTGATATGATTCCACGACAAGTTGTAGATCTTCAACACGTTCCTGGATGACAATGCTTCTAATGAATATTAGCAATGATTTGATGTACTGGAGTTGGATGTTCGTTGAGAAGTGTCGCATTCGCCCTTGTACCTTGGCAACATACATGTCTTCAATGTCATTGAGCGACAATCTCAGAAAATCTACTTCAGAAAAATCATATTCCTCTTCGTCTTGACGTTTGACTTTGATTGTTTTCAGGAATGAATAGTCCCACTTAGAAGACAGGGTAACATGCATTATAGCAACGATCTGTTCATCACTGTACACCTCTTTCTTCGATTTGAGTACCTGGCAGCTTCTGTAGTAGATTCTTCTTCGTTCTGGCCAACGATGAATCCCATACAGTGCATCGATGTCATACTTTACCACATTGTCAATGAACATGTGTGTGGCTTCTTCCTTGATGGCTATATTGTTTGAGTATATTGCTTCCGGGAAAGGGAAGGTGAGTGAAGTAGCGTATTTCTTGCTTACATCGCTACCGTGTTAAAGAAATTCAGGTCGTTGTTGAAGAAATATTGGTAGGGAATCTTCGGTTGATCAGGTCAGCCAATGGTAGGAAGTGGCTTAGTCCAGTCGGTGTAGTATGGAGCCTTGTCAGGTCTGGTGAAGTCGATGTTTGATTCAGGGTTGAGCCAATCAATGTTGTTAGACATGGCTCGGGCGATGTTGCCGAGATGATATTCGACTTCAATTGCACTGTCAGAGCAGTCTTTTAGCAGTTGAAAAGCTTCGTTCTTGATGCGTCTCAACTCTGCTTTTGTCATCTTCTTCACCTTAAACTTTTCCCGAATTAATTTGGCATGCTCCAATGTTCGACCATCTATCGGTTCTTGGCCTTCGGGTAATTGAGGGGTTGCATCAACAAGCTTTGAGAACCATTCATACCCTTCAGATTCGTCTTCATCTAGCCATGACACAACTGAAGTAGACTTTGTCTTCTTTGGCTGTGATGATGATGTTGGTTGCTTTGTTGATGTAAAAGAAGGAGGTTGTTGTTGGGGCTCAGGAATCTCCTCATCGTCACCACCAGTTTATTCAAAGTGATCACCAGTTTTCTCTGTTGGTGGTGGAGACTCAAAGTCCTGAGGTTTGTTTGTAGTTGGAGGACGTTGTAGAGATCTTCTAGCGGTGGAGGTCCGTTGGGGTGGTGGAGGCATAGATGATGAATCGTCATTTTTATTCTTACGTTTCGGCTCAGAATCCTTATCTGCATCACCATCGTCTCTTGGACACTTAGCCTTTACCGTTTACTCTTTGCATGAAGTTTTGAGTTGATATTCCAGCAATGCCTCAAATAGTTTAGCTTCGTTAGAAGTAAACGTTGCGGATCGTTTAGACATTTGTAACACAAGCTTGGAAATCAACTCTGCATCAGAGACAACCGTAGGCTCAATTGGATTTATCTTCATTGCTACGGGAGTAGATTGCATTGTTTGCTTGACCAATTGCATGAGATTTGGATAGAGTTGTCTGGTGAACATCTCTCTTGTCACTCCAGGGACGGTGTTGAGAAGAAACTTGTGAGTATATTCTCTGATCGTCTTGTCCATTTCGTCTTGGATATCTCTATTTAGAAATTGTTGAAGTTGTTCCCTTTCTCCCGAAAACTCTTTGATCACATCTTGAATTAGATTGACTCTGTTCGCAAGCAGATTCAGTTTCTTGTTAACAACATTGCGCTTTCTTGCTTGTCTGACAGCTCGACGGCTTGAAACTAGAAGATAATCATGATCTTTGCTTTGCGTGATGCCCAAGTATCGATAATTTCACAGATCAGTTCCCTTATGGATAACCGGATCTGGTGGTGTCTTGAACCTCAAGGCCACGATGGTGGTGGTGATGAATGCTCTTCCACTGGAGATTTGGACGAGGAGATGAGTCGTATCAAAACACGAAGATGAGTCATGAGATATAAGGCTCGTCATTTGGTGGCTCAACGGGTGGTGAGCCTGCCGGTTACGCATTCCAGGTCGACTATCTAGAAGATAGTTATCGTCAACCAAGATGTAATCATGGATTTAGCTTTAACCACTTTCATATATTCAGCACAACCTTAACCCTAGCATTTGCTCTTCGCTTTAGCTTTAGCTTTAGCTTGACGAATAAATCCAAACAAAGCTTCGCTCTTCAGTTAAATGCCTCACATGTAACATCGACTATCATCGTTATTTTAAGGAATTCTTCTCCTTTTAACCGGTTCCTCAAAGTCAAGATAGTTTCATCCTCATATGATTTTGGTTTTTTTGTTCAGATTCGGTTTAGGTGGTTAACTTGGTACCAGCCCCTTATCGGTTGATTAACCGCATCGAGAACTGGTGTTGTAAGTGAGCCACCACTTGAACCTCGTCTCATGTAACAAAGATTGAACGAATGAAAATCCTTAGCAACATGTTGTAGCCGGGTTTATACCCGACCAGCGAAAGAGATTCTTCAATTTCTTTCTGTAGTCTTTGTCTTCATCTTGTGGCTCTTCATCTGAGCTCTCTTCTTAGCAAAGGAACAGAAGAGGGACAACAGAGGTGGTGGTGGCCTCTTGCTCAAAGAATGGAGTTTTTACCTTGTCGGTTTGGGACTTAGAGGTTTTGAACACAAAATTTAATTGTTATTGTGTCATGTTGCATTTCGAGACAATCTTTAGATAACCTCTTCATACATTTCAGACGTCCCTGAGTCCTTGTCCATCAATTTTGGTTCCGGTTTAGGATTAGGGATAGCAACCTTCGATGGAACTTTCCTTTTGAGAACATGAGTTCTCTTTGGATACTTTTGGGTACTCCCAGTGCTTGCAGCACTGCCCGATCTCCTTGTCTTCTTTACTGGTACAACGGAATACTTTTCATCAATGAAGCTAATTTTGCCTGATGCTACTGCTTCTTGATATATTTTGTATGATTGAAGATTCTTTATGTCATCAGTGAGAAGGTAGTCTGGCAATACAACACCTTGTTTCTTTGTTGTTGAGTCTTTGAATCTGACAACGTTTAGTGTAGGCTCAAACAACACGGAGTGATGGTTGGGGTCATCAAGTCTCAAGGGAATGTCCAGATTATTCTCGAGTATCCTATGGATCAACAATTTGGTGTATCTGATGTAGGGAATCTTGGTGCCAGGTTTCCTGAGATATGACATCATGTCATCCCAAATCAGACTTGCGAAGTCGATGTGCATCATGTTGACCATGCCCGTAAATATTTGTAGTTCCATGAGCTTAGGATGCTCATAACCACTATCACGTCCAGAAACTGATTTGGCAATTATGATGTAGAGAGTTCTCCATGGCTGAGGGATGTTCTTCAGATCCACTGAAGAATGTTTATTGATGATCCCAGCAGCTTCATCATAGCCAATGTTGACCATGAACTGGAGAGCAACCTCTTCCGAAGGAGTAGCAACATAATTAGCGGGCTGGATGGTAGGAAGAAGGAGAATTGCCCTCAAGTCTGCTGCAGCGATGGTGACTTGTTTGTTGTTAAGTGTCACTGTCACAACATCTTGACCATCGATCTTCGGCATGGTGTGCCAGAATTGGTGAATATAGATCTCCGGTACTGCTGCAGAGTTTGTGAGCATGTTCTTGTATGGATGAGCCTTCAGAATATCCACAGCAATATGACAAGAAGACTCAGAGCACGTGAAGTTATCGAAATCGACTTTGAGATTATTCTTCCCTATCTTCATCTTGTAACAGGTAGGGAAAATGTCTTCCATCGTGAGAACATTTGGTGCATCAACGTTTTCCATTGTGACGTCCATGTTGTGATCTGGAAGATATTGAGCCAAAAGAACCAACATATCGAAAGACATTACGTTAGTCAAAATTTGATTTTATTGTCCAATTATTGAATATGTTATGTTGATGAATGTTACGAGTCTAACGTCACTTGTTTGTCCAATAGTCCAAAGTAGTCGTGAGTTTATTATTTGGAATTTTAAAGTCCAATTTTTCACTCATTTACACAACATATTTACCATTGTAGCTTATTAGTGACATTTTGGTTTCGTAACGTTATGATTTATTTATTTACAAGTTTGTACACGTAACAATTCATTGGTAAGGTTAAAGTTTTTGGCTTATGCGTAAAAAGTAAGCTTATGCGTAAACAGTAATAACCATACGCGTAGGCATAAGCTTATGCGTAGGAACTCTTCTTACGCGTAGGAAAAGAACCCTTGGCATAAAGCTTACGCGTAAGCGTATGTTGGAGCTTATGCGTAAGGTTTACTCGTAAGAGTGAACCTTATGCTTACTCGTAAGTGTAAGACATTCTAAGTTTACGCATTTCCTTCACAGGATAATGCGTAGTCCTTTTGTAGAACCTTACGTAAAGGTTACGCGTAAGATTTCTCTTACGAATAACATTCTACACGTAAGGTGATCCTTATGCGTAGAAATCCAATGGTTAACCTTGATTCTCGAATTTTCACGCCATAAAACTTGAAATAAGTGAATCATAACATGTCCTTTAACATATTATTCAATCCCTTTCATCCACACATGGAATCATAGTCATAAACAGTTATGCGTAGGTTTTCCTTAGGCGTAAAACTAAAACCCTAAGTTTCAAATTCTTACGAGTAAGAAATCCAGCCATGTAAATGGCACCAAATTGTATCTAGGATATCTTAGAGTCAATGTGAGTATGTTGCAACAAGTTTTAACATCCAAAACCTTAGGAATCAAAAGTACCTAATTCGTATGAATCTTAAACCCTAAATCACAATTTCATTCAATTACATGTTTCTGGGTAAGAAACAATGGTGGTTTTGATAAATTAACCATGTTACAAACATCATATGACCAACTAATTACTCAGAAACACTCTCAATAGAAAACCCCCAAATCATATGGATAAACCCTAATTTTGAAAAATGATTAATTGATGTTTCTGGGTGGATTTTATTGTTGGAAATGGTTTTAGAATGAAGTTATCAATGTTTTAACACACTCATTTCATCAATAAACACCCAAAACATGATTGAAAGTTCATACGCCTATGCGTAGAACATGAAATCATGCTTAGGGACAAATCTAACCGTTGGTTTTGTATAAAACTCAAAACCTATGTTTAGAATATCACCTAGAATCATAAATCACTTACAAAATGGAAGATTATAGTACGGATTTGTTGTTTGAATGTTAGGCATAGGATGTAGTGGTTGAAGAATTTAATGTAGACGTTAATGTGTTTTGAAAATTTAGGTGGAGAGTTTTAATAAAATTAGTTTAACCTTTTGACAAATTTGGCCCCTCCACCACAACCATTTTCATCCAATGCCCATAACTTCTAATTTGGTTACATAAAGCAAGATATTTGGAAAGAAAACTGACGACACTCCCCCTCGACTTTGAAAATATTGAAATTTTATAAGTTAGAGCCCGAGGAGTGTCAAGAAACAAGAAACGTGCCACCATTATCAAAGATACAACCGGTATTGGGTAACATGCAAGTACAAGGTTTTATGAAACAGAAAATATTTACTTTCTCTCCCTCAACACTTGACCAAAAAAATACTGAAATTTGAAAGAGTAAAGTGTTGACGGAAGATATGTACTTGCCATCTTTTAAATTTTTTAGAGAGAAGAATATTTTTGAATTTTGTAAATTTTAGATTTTTGTATTTTGTTTTTGAAAAATATTTACAAAAGAGGTTTTGGTGTTTGACTGGTTTTAAGATTGTTTTAAAAGTTCATCCAGTTCCTCTGGAGTCAAACACCTTATACCAATCCGGTGGACCAGCTCAGTAAACCTAGCAGGAGCTAAGGCTTTGGTGAGAAGATCTGCCAGTTGGTATTCAGTACCCAAAAAATATAATTTAACGGTACCCTTTTCCACATGCACCTTGATGAAATGATATCGAATATCGATGTGCTTTGATTTCGAATGTTGAACAGAGTTGCACGAGATCGCAATAGCACTTCGATTGTCGCAGTACATTGGGATTCTGTCAAATACGTAACCATAATCTTTGAGTTGTGTTCGCATCCAAATGACTTGAGCACAACACGTTGACATGGCTACATATTCTGCTTCGATTGAGGACAACGATGTACAATCCTGCTTCTTCGATTGCCATGACACCAGTTTATCACCAAGAAATTGTAGAGCACCTAAAGTACTTTTCCGAGAATCTAAGCAACCTGCGTGATCAGCGTCTGAAAAAGCTATTAGTTCAAAACCAGAATCCTTCGGATACTAGATTCCCAAGTTAATGGTTCCCTTGATGTATCGGAGGATTCTTTTAGCCTCAGAGAGGTGAGTTTCAGTTGGTCTCGACTGATAACGGGAGCAAAGATATATAGCAAAGACATTGTCAGGCCTACTGGCTGTTAGATACATGAGAGACCCAATAATACTTCGGTATTTGGTAGGGTCAACTAATTTCCCATGTAAATCAGCGTCCAGTTTCTTGGTATATGTCATTGGTGTGGCATAGGTGTCACAGTTTTGCATTCCATTTTTGTTTAAAATTTCAAGAGCATATTTGGACTGACTCAAGAAAATACCACGGGGTGATTGATGAACTTGCAGTCCTAGAAAGAACGTAAGTTCACCCATCATGGACATTTCAAAATGTTTTTTCATAAGTTTTGAAAAAGCGTTTAAGTACTTTAGATGTGTTGACCCAAAAATGATGTCATCCACATAAATTTGAACGATTAAAATGTGTGCCCCGTGATATTGTATGAATAGTGTAGGGTCGACCGATCCTTTGACCAAATTATGAGAGATAAGAAAGGATGACAACTTATCATACCACGCCCGAGGGCTTGTTTGAGACCGTAGAGAGCCTTGTTCAGTTTGTAGACATGATTAGGGAACTCTGGATCAACAAATTCTTCTGGCGACTAACATAGACCGTTTCTTTCAGCCATTTAGAAAAGTGGTTTTGACGTCCATCCGAAAGACCGTGATGTTCATGAGCCGCAATGCCGGAAAGATCCGAACAACCTCAAGTCTAGCAACCGGTGCGAATGATTCCTCGTAATCAATCCCTTCTTCTTGTCTATAACCCTTAGCCACCAGACGTGACTTATTTTTTATAACCGTACCTTCAAGATCCAACTTGTTTTTCCAAATCCATTTTAGACCAATAACATAGACCCAGTTGGTTTTTCAACCAATTCCCATACTTCAAGACATTTAAACTGATTAAGTTCTTCTTGCATGGATTCAATCCAGATTTCATATGTCACGGCTTCCTTAATATTTTTGGGTTCAGCTTGGCAAACGGTAAGTGCATAAATACAATGTTCACCATCAGTTTGAAGGCGTTGTCTAGTTACGACTGGTTGATTCGGGTTTCCAATAATATTCACAAGAGGATGGTCTTTAGTCCAATGATGTGTGGAGGGTTGATGTTGATATGCATTCTGCATATTAGGAGGATTCAAATGGCTTGTGGATGATTCCGCAACATCAGGTGTGGCAGTTTCATTAGCAAACGGATTGAAGAACGCATTTGGATCATAATCTGCAGGTGGGGGTACGTCATTGTTCGAAGATCATCATTGGTTCAGATCATTGGATGTGGTTTGTTCGACTGTTGTTGTAGAATCAATTGGTGGTGCTTCCTCAATAGTAGTTGTTGTTGCAGGTGTATCAAGTATTGGATTATTATTAGGTTGAGCAGCAGAAACAGTTGATACATCTGGTGCACGTTGATCAATATCATCACTAAACAGAGGAGCAAAGAGCTATTCCATTTCTTGAAGAGTAAGCTATAGGCTTGGTTCAGCTGATGATGGGTTTCGGGGAAGTTTAGACGGTTATGTCCGGGTTCCACGCTGTTTTGCTCAGAAGCCATTTCTGTAAGCTCATCGAAATTTGCATGAATCGTTTCCATAATCTCCCTTGTACGACGATTCCAGATCCGGTAACCTTTAGAGTTTTCACAGTATCCAATAAAGACTCCAATGTCAGCTTTGGCTTTGAGCTTACCAAAGTCATCACGATCATTATTCGGATAACAAATGGATCCAAATACATGAAAGTGTTTAAGATTCGGTTTACGGTTGTGGATAAGCTCATAAGGTGTTTTGTTGTGGCGTTTCGTTATCATTGAACGGTTCTGAGTGTAGCATGCAGTTGACACGGCTTCAGTCCACAAGTAATCTCGAAGTTTAGCATTAACTAACATTGTTCTTGCAGCTTCCACTAACGTACGGTTTCGTCTTTCAACAACTCCATTTTGTTCTGGTGTTCGTGAAATTTATGTTTGATGCTCAATTCCCACTTTCTCATAATATGCACGAAGAGTTTGATTCACAAAATCAGTTCCTTTGTCTCTTCGATTTCTGACTGTGTTTCGGAGCTGAACTTGAATTTTCGTGAAAAAGGTGATGATCATCTGTGGAGCTTGATCTTTACTTCGAAGAAAATAAACCCAAGTCCATCTTGAGTAGTCATCAACAATTACCAAGATGTAGCATTTGCCATTAATTGTCTGCACACGCATCGGGCCACACAAATCCATGTGAAGAAGATGAAGCACATGCTGTGAGCTGTGTTCCACCTTTGAAGGAAAGTGAGCATGAGTGCTTTTCCCTTGTTCACAAGCTGAGCATAGGTGATCTTTAGAATACCGAAATCTTGGGAGACCTTCAACAAGTTTGTATCGTGCAAGATTGGTTATGGTTTGAAAGTTTAAGTGTGAGAGTCGACGGTGCCATAGCCAAGATTTTGTAGATGTTGCCTTTGAAAGTAGACAGATGGGAGATGAAGCAATCATGTCTTGCATTGAGATTGTATAAAGACTTGATGTGCGGGTACCAGACATAAGATCGTTTCCTTGTAGATCACGAATGAAACAAGTTTTCTCCCGAAAAGCAACTTCCAAATCTCCATCACAAAATTGACCAACTGAGAAGAGATTGTGACCGAGACCTTCCACATAATAAACCCTGCTAATTTTGATGTTACCATTGATGTAATCTCCGTAGCCCATGATAGCTGTGAAGTGATCATTCCCAACCTGACAAGCAAGGCCAATGACCTTTGAAACAAAGTTGGATAACAGTTTGAGATTGCCTGTCATGTGTCGGGAAAATCCGCTATCAACAATCAGAGGATGATTCGTATCACCTGCATTACACACGGGCATCGACACAGATGGAATAGAAGTAGATGTGGAACCCGATGAGTTAGAGGGTTCCGAAGCAGTTATAGTGGAAACACACATGTTAATGATTTTAGGTATCCATTTAAATCCAAGTGTATTATGTAACCATTTCTGCCATGTCCAACTAGTCTTAGCTTTGGTTTTAGTAAATGCACTAGGTGATAAGTTCTTCCTAGGAGGTGAAGGGGGTTCTATGGGTACATCAATGATCGTAGCCGGAACACTAGAGGGTGGTTTACCTAGCACATACTTAGAAGCATTAGTGGGCCTAGAGGTATTCCGTTTTCTATTATTCCGCTTAGGATTCAAGATAGCCTTAGCAACACATTTATCATGACAACCAGAAAACATGCTTTTACTACAACCAACACAAGAAGCTTCAAACATAACATGTAGAGTACTTAAAGATTCAGCATTCGTTACATCACTTTGTTCATTACATTTGTCAGACGCAATATCTAAAGTGGGTGAAAATTGAGTTTTATTCAAAGTTCTAAGGTGTTCTTCTACTTCAGAGGTCTTTGTTTTTCTTTTCTTACGGCGCAACTTCCTATACTTCCTTGTATTGCTCTTAGGCTGTGAAGTACAGGCGTTGGGAAAAGAGGTAACTATTCATGTTTCAGTAGAGGGAAGCACATTAGTTTCTTGTGGTTTGTCATTAGATGTTCTAGAGTCAATTTGAATATGTCTAGGTGCAGGTATTGTTGTGTTACTATCCCTATCTTGCTTAAGTTTTACCAACTCTGCTTTTAAATCATGGATAGTGTGTAACAAATCTAGATTTTCAGAACGAATGAGTCCATTTCGTCGTAAAATATCTTTGGTATATGCAAGATGATTATCAACATCTTTTGACGCTTGAGCACGAGTCTTTTTGAGTAAATCAAATATGACACCATATTCCTTTTTAACTTTTGAAATTTCTTGTTCATATTTTGAAATTTAACACTTCAAAGACACTTTTTCATCATCCAGTTGCTCAACTTTTGGATTAAGAGTTTTTGTATGCAACTGGTTGATTTTGTTTTGCAAAGCGAGTTCTCGATTTTGACAATATTTTTGACACCATTGAAGACGACGTTTTGCATTTGAAAGCTTGTTTAACAAATGCACATTTTCAACTTTTAAAGACTTGATTTGTGACACAGTATCAGTATTCTCAACATTTTCAACAGAATCAGCAGAGATATAATCAAATGCATATGCAACAGAATGTAATAACGCAACATTTATGGTATCAAAACAGATAACATCTTCCAAGAGTCGATCAACATCTTTTCTTAACATTTTCTTTTTACATTTTGTATTTGAAATCGATGTTTCTGTTTGCTCGAAAACTCTTTTCATAAGTCCAAGCTCCTTGTGAAAATCCCTTTCCCAATATATTGCACACATTTTCAAATTTCGGACATGAGGTAAAATTCTTTTCTGAAAAATATCTATTTGTTCTCGCGCATGAGGCGATTGAAAATGTTCAACTTTTATTTCAGAATTGATTTCAATTTCACGTTCCAAAATTTTGATGTCCGAAATGAATGTTTCAAAATATTTGAGAATTTGACATTGTTCGGGTGATGTTTTTACTTCACTGAGTGAAGGTAAAGGACCATTAATTTGTGCAGTATTGGGTTGAGGACCAATATTAGAAGACTCAGAAATAGGTGTGATAACCCAAGGTGTGTTAGAATTATCCTATTGTCTGAAGAAACTGATGGCTTTTGAATAGTTAAATGGTTTGTTATAAACAACATTTCTAATTTTGATCAACTCTCGTCTTCTGCATCTAATTCCTCCATGCGATTATATTCAACAACACTCATAATGGCATCATCAATTCTATGTTGCACCTTTCAGAAACCTCGAGGATTTGGTTTTGTAGGATATGGCTGATTTCACATACACATCAAACCATAACACAAAGTGGGCGTATAAAGGTGAATTCTAGAGAGAGAAAGTTAGAGGTTTAGGGAACTTAGTGAGAGAAAGAAAATATTATTATGAGCTCCAACTCTCTACCTGGGAAGGTAGAGAGTATTTATAGTCTTACATAAAACGCCACACAACGGGCCGTGGATCAGCATACAAGTGGGTAAAGACCCGTCCGTCCTCCACGGTGTTACTTAACTAAATACTACTTAACATAAAATAACTATGACTACGAGCTTTTTAACGATTACATATACTTGAGGTGACCGACTCTTTAATACATGGAATTTCTAATTCCTAACAATCTCCCCTAAGGGAGGTCACCTCAAACATATACTAAAATGACATTGAATACAAACAGATATTACATTAACAATTGATCTTGCATTCTTGATGTAGTACTTTGCTCAAGCTTCGTAGTCATTGATTCCACTCATTGCATGTTTGGTTAATCCAAGTGGAGGTCTTTTATTGATCCACGTGATAATAATGTTGAGTCAGCTTTTGAGATCATCATAATAGAAAATCTCTCGATACATCCATTGTGGTGTTGGTATTATGTGATGTTGTGACTTTCGGACCGACATGCTCACATTCTCGATCATGATATCTTCTCATCAGAGTAGCGGAAGCATTCGTTGATTCATGATATTGGCAGCAGAGTGAGCGTAGCATGGAGTTAAAATATCAGAGTCATTGATGCACCAATCATGATTTCTTTTGAGATGAATGTGTTGTGTGAGCATGCGGCTATGGATTGACCGCTTCATTCCGATCACCGCAAACGCCGGGTGTACCTCGCATAAGACAGTTAGCAATAAAGCGCACGAAAGTGTCTTTGAATACTTTTGTTGAATTGAGGTACACGCCCACGTTCCTCGCTGATCAACATAAGTACCGCCTGTGATCGGTATAATTCAAGAATTTCCTTGACAGGTTTCGTAGTACTCTAGCCGTTCTCAAACCGAACGCCTCAAAGAAGACAACACGGAGTGAGTGAACCAAATAATTTACGTCCACCGATTGATGAAAAGAGATTTGAAAAACAATCGTGTATTGCTCAATAGAAATTGTTTTGCAATATAACGAAGGTTTTAATGAAAATCAATTATCAATCATAAAACACCTTTTGGTTTTAAAAATTAGTACACGGATTCGATGTGCTAATGAAAAGAGTTTTAAAGCACAAAGACCGGTATTTCAAAGGTATCCGTCAATCCATAACTGAACTGTGATTGATTCAAAAGATTGAATCGCCCCATTGTTTCGCTCAGCTTGTCACATGGTTGATCTCAGATAATAGATCTCACATGCCACCTACCAGAGCTTGTTAGATGTTGGCTCCGTAAGGCTTTCCATCTTCACATTGTGAATATGTAAACACATCACTTCGATGTTCGCAATACCACAAGGATAATGCGTAGGACTCAAGATATAATCTCTCTTCCACATTGTGTGAAACAGAGAGTCTTCATTGAAAGTGTCCTAATGAGATTTATTGATGATCTCGTGGCACTAGACTCAATTTGTGCATATTTGGATCCTATATCGGAGACTAGGGAGAGGGTCTCCTCCTTCAATATCAACAATCTCTAAGAGAAAGTCGATAGATAATGTCGGTTCCCCGTGAGAATGAAACAAGTCCTTTTAAGAGGAACTTGAGTGGTTAAGAAAGTTGAAGTGCAAAGGTGTCACTGGGTCCATGACGCCTTGTCTTCAATACCGATGTTACCATCAGTAGCATATGAATTGAACCCGGTATTCGCCCTAAGGTTGAATAAATGGAGGGCTATTTGTTTTCACCCTTTTCTCATTCAATTCTTTTTCATTCTTCAACCCCTTCGGTGCTTACCGAGACTTCATAGCAAGAACCTTGTTGGGTTTATTCAAAGACTAGCTCTCTTAGTCCGCACTCTTCCCATATCTCATTTTTCTCCTTTTATCATCATACCTAAGAACTCTACACTAACTAGTGGATAGTCTCTGGGTAGATCCCTCCGCTCTGCGGATCATGGGAACACATACCTAACCTTATCGTCCTTATATCACCATACATAATGTAAAGTTGGTTGGTCTTTTTGGTATTGTTCATCTGCCATAGGAACCAATTGAAAACCATTTGAAAATCAATCCGGATACTTATGATATTTTATCAAAGCATTTTGTACCTGAATTGTTTTTGATATTTTTAGAAGAAGAACTCTCCCTCAACATGTGAATCAAGTATTTGAAATAGTTTTCCACACGGAGGCAAGAGAAAGAATTAACTTCTTTGATTACCATTTTCAAAAAATATCAACATCACTTCCCTAATCGAATCAAGTAGATAAAGCATTTTGGGGAAGGATGAGGTTTTCATGATTTTGCTCCCCTCAATATGTGCCTCGAGATTTGAAAAGAGTTTTGCACATACTAGAGGGAACCTGGACCTTGAGATAAGTTATCACGTTTCAAATCATAGGTTTAAGATAGATGCTCCCCTCAACATGTGCATGGAAAATTTAAAATCCTTTGTCACATGTGGGAAGGAGAGCTTGTACATCCTTATAAAACCATTTACCGAATTATCAGCTTAAATCCAATTTAAATCACACATTCTCCCCGATCACAATTATCAAATCATTTGAGATTTGTGATCTCTTATAGATTTAAATTGATTTTGAAAGCTTTTAAGGAGAATTGTGACTTGATTATGAAAGCTTTTTAACTGATAATGATCGGATTTTAAGACTTTAAACTCCATTGATAAAACATGCCTGGATATCTTTTGAAAACAATTGAATGCCAAATAACTTTTTAATTTAATTGAAATCATTCTCCCCCTCAATCAATGACATAGGTTGTTGATTGAGAGATTGATATTTTGACAAATAAGTCCAGATGATTATCAAAAATAGAGACTGAGTTATTTTTCAAAGCATTTAGTTTTCGCCGAGATAAATGTTTATAGAATCGAGCATGGAATTTTGAAAACATGATAAAGTATGGCTCGTTCTTTCTTTTTGAAAAGCTGGTTATTGCTCAAAATGACAATAAACCATTGTTTCTCTTTTCTCCAAATATTATTTTTTTTTTTTTTTTTTTTTTATTTTTTTATATATTTTTTTTTGAGTCAACAACATCTAAAGTCCCGTGTCATTCTTTGAATGACAAGACAAAAAGAGTAGATATTATCGAACCGAGAAAAAGCATGACAAATTGACAATATTTTTGAAGATTTTTGAATTTTCATATTTTTATGGATTTTGAAGGTTTTATAATTTTGTATTTTGTTTTTACAATAGATATATACAAGAGATAGATGAAGATAGACCTTTACTCCTCGTCTTCCTCTCAAGACGCTTTGAGTGTTTCGCTTGAAGACTTTTCAAGCCAAGACGTGGAAGAATAAACTCAAAACGTTCTCTTGGAAGAGCTTTGGTGAAGATGTCTGCTAACCGATATTCAGACCTCACAAAATAGAGTTCCACCACACCTTTTTCCACTTGTTCCCCGATGAAATGATGTCGAATGTCGATATGCTTTGCTCTTGAGTGTTGAACGTTGTTGCATGAGAGAGCAATATCACTTTTATTATCACAAGACAGAGGATTTTGTTGAATTCAAAGCCATAGTCCGATAATTGAGATCTCATCCATAAGATTTGAGCACAACAAGATGACATGGCTATGTATTCAACCTCTGTAGAGGAAATAGAAGTACTCATTTGCTTCTTTGAAGACCACCTTACAAGCTTATCACCCAAAAACCGAAAGCACCTCCGGATGTACTTCGACAGTATCTTGACACCCTCGCATGATCAAGCATCTGCGTGATAGGTCGTTAGTGACATACCGGTGTCCTTCGGGTACCAAAGTCCCATATTGATGGTTCCTTGGAGATACCGAAATACCCGTTTAACCGCTTCAAGGTGCTTTTGGGTAGGCTTAGCCTGGTATCTAGCACACATGCAAACAGCAAATAACAAGATGTCCGGTCTACTAGCCGTGAGGTACATCGGGATCCAATCATACTACGATATTTTGTTTGGTCAATCATGATCCCTGAGTGGTCCTCATCTAGTTTGGTTCGATCAATCATGGGAGTGTCAACGGGGTCACTTGAATCAAATCCAAATTTCTTTAAGATCTCAGTTGCATATTTAGATTGATTTATAAAAATGCCTCCTGACTTTGTGAAATTTGTAATCCCAAGAAAAATGACATTTGTCCCATCATTGACATTTGAAATTTTGAACTCATTTCATTAGAAAAATGATCACATTCCATTGGGTGCGCCGAGGCAAAAATAATATCATCAACATAAATTTGAACATGAATTAAATGTTTGCCCGACTGTGAACAATGTTGGATCAATCTGCCCTTTGCTAAATCCGGTTGATAGAAGAAACTTTGACAAAGGTATCATACCATGCCCTTGGAGCTTGCTTTAAACCGTAAAGGGCCTTCTTCAAACGATAAACGTGAGTAGGATGCTCTTGATTTACAAATCCTTCAGGTTGGCCGACGTAGACGACTTCTTTAAGATCTCCGCTCGTGAAATGCCGTCTTCACATCCATCCGATAGACTACCATGTTCTTACTAGCAAAGATTAGCCAAAAGATTCTGATTGCCTCGATTCGAAAGCAATCGAGCAAAAGATTCTTCAAAGTCTATACCCTCCTCTTGACGGTATCCTTTAGCAACTAATCGAGCCTTGTTCTTCAACACATCACCATGCTCATCAAGTTTCACTTTGAAGATCCATTTTAGAGCAATGATCATAGCACATTCTAGAGCGGTACTAACTCCCATACATCAAGTCGATCAAACTCATGAATTTCATCTTGCATGGCATTGAACCAGTTATCTTCATTCATGGCGGTTTTAACATCTTTGGTTCGATCTTAGAGAGTACGGAGTTGAAGAAGCACCATAAGGCATCGGTTGCAAGTTTTTTCCGTGTTGATACGGACGGAGGGATTTCCAATGATGTTGTCTAATGGATGATCGTGAGTCCATTTTCTCAGGTGTTCATGTGGTAGTTGTTGAGGGACCTAAGTAGCAGAGTCGATGTCTCAAGAAGATGGTTCGATGATGAAGATTCAGGAGCAAATATGTTTTCAAATGGAGCATCTTCGGGGTAGCAAAGGGATTAACTTCATCATTGATGCGTAAACATTTCCATGATGTACATTTGAAGAATGATGATTTGTTGATGAGATAAAGGATCGTGAAGGCTTCTTGACTTAAAGATATTGAGACCGGGGATTGACTTCATTCATGGAATATGAGCATTCTCTTGTAGGGATCAACACCTCATTAGTACTTGGATCATAAAGTTCATCAAACATAGGATCAAACAATTTCTTTAAATCATCTTCCGATGGAGGTACATATGGAGTTTCTTGAGAAGAGTTTGGAACAAGGGATGAACCAATTGGACTTTTTTGAAGTGCGGGTCCGAATCGAATTGTTCAGAGCCATTTGACCGTCACTCATCAAACGTAACGTGAATTGTTTCCATGATGTTTCGGTTCTTTTTGTTGTAGATTCGGTATCCCTTTTTGTTTGGTGCATACCCTACAAATACTCCAATGTCTCCTTTAGCTCTAAGTTTGCCTAAGTCTTGACCCTCATTAGTTGGATAGCACAATGCTCCCAACACACGAAGGAAAGAGAGATTAGGTTTTCTGTTGTGGACAAGTTCATATGGTTTCTTTCCATGAACAAGATGTGAATCGGGAGCGATTTTGTGTGTAGCATCACGGTGGCAATAGCTTCAGCCCAGAGAAACATTGGAACTTTTGAGTAAATCGGCATTGTTCTAGCGGCTTCTACAAGAGTTCGATTTCGTCTTTCAACTACACCGTTCTGTTGAGGTTAGTGGAACACCTTTGATGGCTGATTCCAATGCTTTCATAAATTCACTAAGTTGTTTGTTAACAAACTTCAGTTCCATTGTCGTCAGGATAATTACGGCGGTTTTGTTAAGTCGAACCTGCATTTGTTTGATGAGTTTGATGATGATATCGAGGATCCTTTGTCCTTAAGAACTTGACCCAAGTGAATCTAGAGTAATCATCAACTATAACTAACACATATTTCTTCCCAAAGATATTTAGCACTCTCATTGGTCCACATAAATCCATATGAATTGTATGAAGAACTTAGTGAGTTAGTAGGTTTGGGTTTATGGGCATACTTCTTGCTTTTTCCCAATTGACATCTTGAACAAAGATGATCCTTTTCATACTTTAGTCGAGGTAAACCTACAACTAAGTCCTTTATGGAGAGATCATTGATGGTGCGAGAGTTCAAGTGATTGAGGCGTCGATGCCATAACCATGACTTTGGTTTTGAAGCCTTTGACAACAAGCAAATTGGAGAAGACTTCATCATATCTTCTATAGAGATGGTGTAAAGATTTGAACCACGAGTTCCTCTTAAAGTTCCTTACCATCAAGTTCTCTAACAAAACAAGTATGTTTTCTAAAGGCTACTTCTAGATTAGAGTCACAGAATTGACCGTGAGAGAGCAGTTATGACCAAGACCTTCCACATAGTATACTCTAGAGATAACACTATCACCAACAACATAATCACCATAACCCATAATTGCACCGAAATGTTCATTACCGAATCTAAGCTGTCGATGAATTTGCTCACGAAGTTCATGAGCATGACGGTCTCGGTCATATGCTTGGAACGCACGAGTCGGTACCACGAAGCGATTTGAACGATCTGCAGTTGAACAAGAATGGATAACTAGATAATTGGGATCCCCATGCAAGAATGGGTTTCATTTGGTTAGTAACGATGGTGGAACACCCACATCGAAATGAAACATCCATATCGAGTAGAAGCAATGGAATCATTGGGAATAGATGCAATCTTGGTGTGCGTATTTGACCTATTCAAAGTATGTTCACTTCTTAAGGGAATAGTTCTACCAATAGGCATCCATTTTTTAGAGGGCATAATCTTAGCAAATTTAGGGTTTGAGAACAAACGATTATTCTTATGGCCAAAAGGTATCCAATAATAACCTATCTTTATAAAAGTTCTACCTGTGGGTTTCCACTGTTTTCTAACAATCTTTCGCTTTTGCCTTTTGCCTTATTTGCGATTATTAGCATTAACAATTTTAATCTGGGCATTTGACATTAGACAAAGCATTCACACCACATTCATGATTAGCAAATGTAATTCAAGCACATCATTACAAGGTTTGCAAATAGTATCGTAATTCAAATTAATTACAAGACGCTTTAAGGCTAATACTAGAATCAACACGATTCGTTTTATTCAACTCAAGCTTAAAGTTCCTAGAATGGTCTTCTACTCTCTTCCAATGCACATTTTAGCTTGCAAGGTCCTATCATTCCTTGTATTGTCTTGAGACTTTGACCTGCTTGCTTTACTGTCATTGATTACTCAGTGAGGGAATTATGGGAACATTAGTTGGTTGATCTACTTTTGCATTCCAGAACTAGACGCGTGCAAGGATCTCAATACTAGATGACACATTGATGTATACTTTCTTAATACTAGGCTTGAGCTAGAATGGTTTGAAACGGCACATAGGCATAGAACAAGGCATCACAGCCTTTGCCTTTTGCACCTAAGGTTAAGGATTTGGGACATGTTGCAATTACACATTCTAGCAACTCTTGAGATCGTTTGGCCTGCAGGCAAGCAAACCTAATTTCACTATCAAGAGGTTTGTTAATGAAATCCTCTTGTACAATCTCACGGAGACATTCTAGACTATCCTTAAGGTGAGCAAAGATTCATGAAAAGCATGTTCATTATTCCTAAGATGAGGAGGAATATATTTAGCATCCACGGTGTATTTGCAATCTAAGGGTGACTTTGAGACAACATTCTTATTGAAAACAAGTGGCGGTTTCCATTTCCCGACTTCTCAGATTCTCAATTTCCTTTTGTAAAGACGTTATTTTTCGTTGTTTTGGTCACGGGTGACTTTTATTGAATCATATAACTCTTTAAAATGTCGCTTAACTTTTTCATTTTCTTCTAGAAAACTCTCGTTTTCCTTTTGTAAGGCATCAACTAAGTTTTGAAGATGAAAAGTTTGAGAATTTCGAGAATCTAAAGGAGGAGGCATTTGGGAGCCTGTCATATTGTTCGTTTGACCC
Source organism: Chrysanthemum makinoi (assembly GCA_910596185.1). NCBI lineage: Eukaryota > Viridiplantae > Streptophyta > Magnoliopsida > Asterales > Asteraceae > Chrysanthemum > Chrysanthemum makinoi. The sequence goes on along the minus strand of OU343225.1, from coordinate 78,625,816 downwards.
TTTAATTGAGAGATATGGGCTTTCAACTTTCGATCGTGTTAATGAGCTTGAATCGTTCATCACGCTTGTTAATTTGAAAATCAGCATCAAACTCTGGAGCATCCGAGGATGTCTTGATATTTGAAGTTTTGACATTTTCTTTAAGATGTTGATATTTTAGTTGTAAATTAAAATGCTCAACTTCTAGTTTAGAAAAATTTTTAACCAAATTGTCGTGATCATCCAGTTCAATTTTCTCGTTTAGTTCAGAATTAGTTTTTCAAGCTCAATGACACGATCATGGGAGACTTTCAGTGCAAGCGATAATTCATGAAATTTGGAAGCATTAATGGAACAATTTGTAGCAGTGAAAAACACATCTTGAGCAACACATTCAGAAATCAGGTTCTCATTTAGAGTATGCAAGTTCTTCCTCTCAATCTCATTATATTTTAGTGCTCGCTCATAGTCACTAACTTCAACTATCATTGCATCAAATTCCTTTTCCATTCCTTAATATCGGTCAGTTTATCCCCTTTTAAGACTCTCAAAGTGATCTTTTAGAAGTTTAAAGAAAGGCATGACCTCAATTAAATAACATTCTTTCATTTGCTCAAAACCCCTTTCTCCTTCCGTTATACCGTGGGTGTGATCCTTTTCTTGCAAGTTTTCTCAAAATCAACAAATAGTTGAAAGATAACATATTGGCTGATTAAGGTCTTGCTTTTAGTGGCAATTGTTCTAGGAACAAGATGCATTGGTGTATTTGGAGGATACATGCGATCGCTCTAGGCATTTTCCAAAGGGGGTTTGTTTCAACAATATTTTGACTTTTCGCTTATCTAAATCCATTTTCGCAACACTTGTTGAGTTAACAATGTCGAGGCTTAAACATGTTCAAGGAAATCCATTTTCCTTTTTGTAATCATGGGGTGTGATGATTACTTTCTTTTCTTTACATTTAGGATCATCTAGTTTCTTGTTCATCTTTTCCCTAGTGACTTCATCGATTTCTTATCTCCTCTTGCACTCCAACTAGGTTTTGTCTAGGTTTAAGGATTTCATTGCCATCATAAAGAACCTTATGAGCATTTCTAGCCTTTTTAATGACCTCTGGATTTGGTTCCTCAATAAGGGTAATGCTATGCTTATCGCTAGGACTCTATGCTTAGTGATCATGTGAGCGGTGAATGGTGTTTCCTTGTACGTACAACTTATTTTCAAGCTTGTTTTTCAAAGTTTTAGATTAGAAAAATCATTCAAAAGTTTTGATTCCTTAGCATTAAATTCTTGCTTAAGCATTTTAACATTTTCTTGAAGTTCTTGTTTTTGCTTAGCACTTTTAGAAAGCTTTTCTTGCAAGGAATTTAACTCTTGTTTTAATACTTCTTCTCTAAAATTTCTTTTTCTAATAATTAGTATGCACGATTTGGTCATCCATTTCCTGCTCACAGTGGTCAACTCAAATTTTAGCGTTGTTCATAAATAGCAACACGTTCTTTATAGGCATTAAGTTCAGAACAGATCATCGAGGGCATGGCAAGGTATTCATCAAAAATATAGTCATTGTTGATCATTAAGATGCATCACTTGGTACAACTTCACTTTCACTTTGTTTCACATATTGATCATATGGGACAACATTGATATTACCCATATTTTCAATATTTGATACAAAAGTTTCAGTTGATTGTACTTTGTCATGCATCTTTTGCACATCAGCATCATCGTATAGTTTTAGTACCTCAGAGATGAGTTTGTCTTTGGATGGGCCAGCTTGTGGTGAAGAGTAGACCTTGGGAGAAACCATTGGAGAAATGCTAGCCATAAAGATGTGTGTGTGCAGAGGTCCATCATCCACATCGAGTCAAATGCATCACAATCAGCTGACTTGAAAGGCATTGATGATTGTGACCTATCTCCTAATAGGTCGCTCATCCACATCGCATCATAGGTCTTGGCATTGCCCTCGACTAGAAACAACAATTCCTCTTCATCCAAAGCACCATTATCCCGAGCTTACAAGCAAGCATCTTATCTCTGATATCGGCGATTCTGTGGACGCTTTGGAGATGTGCGGTTCCTTGCAATGTGTCCCTCACCACCACAATTATAACATTTGATCGGCTTAGCTTGACCTTGATTACCATTCCTTCCTCGATTCTGATTACGAACATAACCTCTACCACTCCACTCTCTTCCCTCGATCATACCGCATCTTTCTGAACTGGTTGCACCACGATCCTCCCATCTTTAACAAGTTAGCTTGATTGTGTGGGTTAGATGTCGTATGAGGTTGTTGTTGGTTTGTGGAGAGAATTCATGTTTTGACTAATCAAAAGAGCTAGTTGATTAATGAAGTTACCACGTGTGCATCGGATCGGCTTGTTTGAACATAGGATCGGGAATGAGTTTGTGATTACCATTTCCCATGGGTATGACTTGTGAGGCTTTGGTTGTGATACCGATGTTTGAGTAGAAGCGGTTGAGTCATTGAGCGAGCTTGTCTCTCCCTGGTTGGTTTTGAACTGATTAAGAACCAATTTTTCAAACATAGCATGTCTCATTCTGAAGGAGGAAGGCATAGAGTTGCTCATAGTTTGTATTCTTCAATCCTTTAGTGAGCTTCACGGAGGTGACAAACTTGTGCCATTCGGGATTCATGTTGTTCACAAATTTTGAGTTCAAATGAATGTTAGGCATAGTCATTCCGATGTTCCTCATGTCATTCACCAACTTATGAAATCTCACATAGTACTCATAGACACACTCATCTGGTTTCATCTTGAAGTGTTCAAATTCGTCATAGAGTTGTGATTATCTTTCTTCCATAGTTAATTTGACACGAGAGAAGCATCTTGACATTATCCCATCGCCTTTGCTTGCTGTTGTGATTGATCACTTGTAGATGTCTTTAGGAAGACCTTGAAGAACAATGTTAGAAGCCACGATATCAGATCGAATCTCTTTTTCTCCTTATCATCAAGCTCATCATACATCTTTGGTCCGTCCATTCCGAAATCGAGTTCCATCTTGCAGCAGTATCAAGTACATCTCTAGTCGTCTCAACTCTATACGGTCCTTCATCAATGGATTTGAGAATGTTGACCCCATTTTCCTTTCCAAGGACAGCATACAACCTCGATTCGTTGAGCCCAAGAATCGTAGTCAGCACAAGCATGGGTGGACGAGTATCTGAACGGTACTGCTTGAACGCCTCGCCTAACAGCGATGGAGATGATAGTAGGAACGTTGGTAGACATGTTTCAAGCTCTACGGGATTTTATAACTCTTTGATTAAACCGGGAAATAGATTCTTTCACGGGATTTTACTAAACCAAAAGAACAACCGTAAGAATGTAACGAAGAAGAAAAAGTCTAAATGAACAAATTAAGTCGCTAAACACACAACTTCGCTATAAAATGTCAACTCGCAACACACTCAACTCGCTAAATTAAATCAAGTCGCTAAATAGCCAACTCGCTAAACTTTAGTCTCAAGTTAAGCTATATAAGTCGCAAGCCCTCGCTAACCTGATCAAGTCGCTACAAAAATTTTGGCAGCAATTAAGCTAAGCTTCAAATTCGCTAAATAATCAAATTAAGTCGCTAAATAGCAACTCGCTAGTACCAACTCGCTAACACCAATGTCAAGCTAACAATATAAAAGTACAAATTAAGCTAACTTACACCAAGTTAAGCTCGTGTAGTGGAGAATCCACTACTTGTACTTTTGTCGCTTGTCTCACTAGACAAGTTGCAAGCTCTCTATGCTAACCAACTCGCTAAGACTTTTAACTACAATAAGCTACAAATTGTAAAGCAAGTCGCTACCAAGAAAACTTTTCCTTGGCTCAAGTCGCTAGCATGAAAAACACATAAACACCACTTTTCAATCCAAAAAAACAACCCAACCATATGATTCAAACTTACTAAATCAAAACCTAAACACTTGTGATGATTCTAAACACAAAAGTACTACCAAAATCCAAACTTTAACACTAGAAATCAACCAAATGATGCAAAACCACTAAACTTTTTCAAACTCAAAAACCACCTAAAAACCACTAGAAATCCAAAGATGTGAAAGATATGATCTAACCATGGCTCTTGATACCAATTGTAGGATATTGGATTTCACTTACACATCAAACTATAACACAAAGTGGGCTTATCAAGGTTTCTAGAGAGAGAAAGAGTTAGAGGTTTAGGGAACTTAGTGAGAGAAAGAAAAATCTTATTATGAGCTCCAACTCTCTACCTTGGGAGGTAGAGAGTATTTATAGTCTTACATAATCGCCACACAACGAGCAGTGGATCGGGCATACAAATGGGTAAAGACCCGTCCGTCCTCCACGGTGTTACTTAACAAAATACTACTTAACATTAAATAAATACGACTACGAGCTTTCTAATGAATACATATACTTGAGGTGACCGACACTTTAACAGCTGGATTTACTAAATCCTAACAAGCTCACTTGTTCTTTCACCATTATCTCATCACATTCACCTCTATGATATATCTCACAAACATGACCAAAACTTCAAGCACTTCACCCACTAGTTGTACCAACCAATGAACCATAAGAATTAGTATCCGTACTTGTTGTGTTCAACATCTAAGGACAAATAATCAACCTAAGTACTCCCATAGCACAACAAGCCTCTACATCACCACATCCTTATTTAGACACACTAGAATACCTACCACCTAGATCAACCAATCCACCATCCTTACCATCATTTGAATTCATTGAGTGCATTGTTCAAATAGCTCTTGTGTTCAACACTCATACTGAGTCACATGCATGTTGAACAAACTCAACCATACTTTCCCACCTATAAGGACTTAGCTGATTCATTATGGCTAGAACCTCAACTATCAAATGAGCATGATGCTCCTGGTAACTTTGTAAAATTCCACTAGGTATAAGTAGTACTACCTTCACAAATTATCAAAGTATTAGTAATACTTTGTCGTTAAACTTCTGCATAAATTTCGTTAAACCTTAAATCAACATTTTAATAACATATGTTAAAATGCTATCACAAAGCCAACATCATATACCCCAAGCAACAATGACTCTTGAGGAGTATACATAAGAAACTCGAGTGAATTCCTCTTGTCATCATCTAGTGAATATAATCTTGAGACCAAGTATATTTAGGATAGCACTATCCGATTCAAACACTTTGGCTTCATATCTTCATTTAGGAAAACTCGATGTTTTGAAAAAGTTATGCCTAAGAAATCATGCGTTAAGTTTTCATCTTGTTAAAAGGATATTGTATATCCTATGCATCATTCTCTCATTGCAACATAAATGGTTGTGTTACAAGAGATTTTATTACACCTCATTGGCTAAATGATCTTGAAACAAACATCTACAAATTGTATGAACTAGCGTATCCAATTCATCTTATCATACTTGTTTTCATAAGCATGATAAATTTATCCCATGGGATAATCTCATTTGTTGAAAGATACTATTTGTATCTGTTTCCTTTCAAGCATACATCTTAACCTAACCTTTCTCAAACCGAGTGCACATCCAAGGTTAAAACTACACATCTCTAGAGCATACAAAAGATCTATTGAAGTTGGTAACCTTATTTAGATTCTTGTTAAATAAATTTCCAAAGAGCTTTCTTGAGAACATTCTTAGTTTAACATATTCCATTCCCTAGTCTTAGATGATCAAATCACATTTAAAGTACACACTTCAAGTCAACATAAAAGATGTCATCCATTAGATCATACAATTAGCTATGTAATTTGAACAACCTTAGATTCTAAACACAAGATTAAAAAATATTGTTTATCAAACACACCATTGTTAAATTCATGTGTATAACATGACATCTTCATCACCTTAGTTATATTGCATATTAGTTAAGTCACATTAAGCCAAGTATTGGTAAACTATCATCTTTTATACACTTTAATAGGCAAAAGTAGGAGTTCCCATCTTTCTAACATGAGAATGATTACTGGAGAACCTATTGCACTAGAAACTCAATTTGACCTAACAGTTGAATTGCTTCCATGAGAGAAGTTGGGTATGTGGAATCACCAGTAAAAATGGTCGTGTTTAGCCTTAATTGAGCACCGCTAGTAGTAGTCTCATATTCATTCTCCAACTTGAAAAATCTGTTTTCCTATACTTGCCTAAAGTAAGTGTTAAAATAATGATAGTTTGCCTCGCTTTAGGAATACCAATCAAACAAGTAGTAAGATATGCTTCTTCCCTTAGCTTATTTAAACCACTTGCAATATACATACATGTGTTGATTACATGTTCTTGTTTAAAAATGATCAATTGTCTTGACATTTTCTTGGTATTTGATATCTACTTGATTAATTATCAAATGTAAAAACCCTGGAAAGGTTTTTGTCTTTTTGATGCTTTATGCTACTTTATGATTAAGCGTAAACATGATTTGCATGATATTTATAGTTAAAGCAATTATGTCGCTTGTATGATGTTTCACATGATTAAACGTGTTACTTGTGAACTCATAATATGTCATTTTTTTATTAGAATATCCATGTTTGAAAGCTATTGTCTTTTGTTGACATTCCTTAAATCTATGCATAAGATGGTCTAAATGATACATGCTCCTAAATGTTATAATTAAACATGGCTTGCATGAATCTCCGTCTTGTTTCTTTGCGCTTTGTCACACTATTTGCTTGCTACGGTGCACTATAATTTGTCAAAGTAATTTTGGTATGATAAAGTTTTAGAAGTCTTTTATCCTACATCACACAAATTGTCATACTTACTGTAAGTATACTTAAATGTCTAAGAGTAACGACAAAACAATCTAAAAATAAAATGTCTTGAATAATGTCGCATTTGTTTTTCATAATATGATTGTTTGTCTTGATGCTACCTTTTTGTATGGTGATTTCTTGTCTACCAAGTGCAATGTGTTGTTTTTGCTTATATAAGATGTTATCATTTAATTTCTATCATGTTAACAACTTTTGTCACTAACAAATTTGTTTTGTAGGCTGATAACAACTTATTTGTTATCTCACTTGGTTCTAACTTTTATATGCTTATTTCGCATAATCCCCTTTATTGCTACGTAGATTAGTAATATGCTTTATGGGACCCCTACACTTACATATAGTTTTAAAGCATATAGAATTAGTTTTAAAGGCTTGGCTTTTCGTATCTTTCAACCGACCTCTTTCCAAATCTCATTATTACTTCCACTTTACAAAAATTGCCTCCACCACTATTTAGCTACAACAATACTTTAATTACATCATCTTGTCCACCTCCTATGAGAAAACTACATGCCTCGTCATACGATCATCTCGTATTAATCGAGAAGAGGTACGTGACTTTAAGGATAAAGTTCATTGTATGCTAACCATCATCCATAAAAACATCGCTAAGCTCATCTATTTCGTGAACCCGAATAACCTCCTAAACACTTTG
>OU343225.1:78541844-78618280 GCA_910596185.1 Chrysanthemum makinoi | reverse complement strand
TTCTGTGGATGCTGGTGGTATCAAAACTCTATTCGTATAGGCTTTTACTGGTTACGTTTTTATGGTTCTGTTGTGGTGACTGGGGTTAAGGGACGTACGTGATAGGATGGATAGGGGTTTCTTGAGTCCGGGAGGGAGGGGTTTCAAGCAAAAGAAGGATGTGAAATTTGGGAATACAGTTGCAAACGTGGGTATTAACAATGATTATGTTATTGTTGAGGTTATGAAACATGATATACAATAATAACATGTATGACACCATAGAGTACACAGCGGAAGACTTTGAATATAATAGCAATTAATTAACTGAAAATATAAACGCGCAACATACCTCTTGCAATTGGTTAGATCTCTTCAAAAAAGATGATGAAGTGGTTTAAGGAGTTGTCCCTTACCTTTTTACAACTCAAACCAAATTGGTGTAAGAATAATGTCTTACCACCACAGTTTTGTACACACGAATTAACCACGAATCAAGAGATTGCTAGATCTAACACAAACCCTTGTTTTATGAAAATACAAAACCAAAACACCCTTTGGAGGGGGGATTCGGCCGGCTATGCAAAAGAGAGAGAGAGAGGAGAGATCTAGGGTTAATTCAATGCACAAAAGTTAACCATAAACCTTCACCCTTGGTCTAGTATATATAGTGATAGAATAACTTAGGGAAAAAGTTAGGGTTTGGGCTTGGAGAATCCCCCTTGGCCGGCCACTATGAGAAGGAAAAGGGGAACCCGAATCTTTTCCATTTTTAAGTTATTCTACATATATTCTCTCCCTTTTACATTTAACGGTCGTTAGTCATTTTTGTTAAATACTTAACGATCGTTAGTCGGGTTTTGTGTAATAATTAATCGTGATCATTTTACATTAATTATAACTTTAATTCTCATTCGCTAATGTGTGCAATCCCGTGGTCACGAGTTCGAATCTGGACATGCACGGCTTTATAAATATGTACATATTCCAACACTTATTAATAGTACTATTAAGTTGGAGTCATCTAGGGTTTTTAGTACTAATAATGACGTATCTAATGTGTCTATTAGTGTTTCCAAGGATGTTGCAGCTACTGGGAATGAAACTACTGTGAATAGTGGAGCTTCAATGGACAATGGGTCTCAACATCAGTCTTATACTTCGCCTAAAACTAATAAGTAATGCACAAAAGAGACTGGATTATATGCAAGGTTTTTAAAAGCCGAATCGAGTGGAAATAGTGCCAACTTTTGGAAATTTCTAGCATCGGCTGGTATTGGAGCTGATGTTGCTCTTTCAAAGGACTCTGTCAACAGTGTTCATGATCGGTTTTGGAACACTGTATTCTTTTTCAGTAAACGTGTCGCCTACCCGGTAGTCGAGAACTATGTAAGGAATACTTGGAGTAAGTTTGGTCTAGTTAAATCTATGATAATGGGGTATTATTTTTCAAATTTAATTCGAAAGACATGATGGACACATTGCTTGAAAATGGTCCATGGTTAATTCGTAACGTGCCTTTAATTCCGAAAAAATAGACGCTGGATGCGAATATTATGAAGGAGGATGTGTGTGATGTTCTGATTTGGGTTAAACTTCATGATATTCCTATTACCGCATTCACGGAAGATGGTCTGAGTGCTATTGCAACAAAACTAGGCACCATTGACGCTTGATTCTTACACGGCCACTAAGTGCATGGAGTCGTGGGGTAGGTCGAGCTATGCATGTGCCATGATTGAGTTGAGAGCGTCGAAGTTGAAACACTCCCTCGTGGTGGCGATTTCAAAATTCGATGGTGAGGGGTATACTATGCACACTATCCATACTAAATATGAGTGGACACCTCCAAGATGCACAATGTGTAAGGTATTTAGTCATCTTCTTAATGAATGTCCTAAGAAACATGTCTCGGATGCTATTAAGAACATGAAAATGCCAAGGAAAGTCGTTCGTGGGGTCTAAATTGGTTCAAAGTTGATTTCTTTATAAACCTAAACCACCAAGGAAACCAAAGAAAACTAATGATAAAAATGATACTACTATACGGTTCCTTCCACATCAAACCTGGTTGATGTTTTTAGCTCTACGGTAGATGAGGAGGAAGGAGAGGGTCGTAAATCTTCCAGTTCACATTAAACGAGCCAAGTGGAAGGTAATGGGAACAAGGATAAACATGTGAGTGCTCCTAGTGGTTCATTTGATAGTCCAAGTACTAAATCTCTGGTTGAAAGGATTAATAATCTAGAAAGTCAAATGCTTGATGGGAAGCTTGTGCTATTAGGTGATGATGGAAAGCCTCTTCCTATGAAAAAGGAGGCTAATGTGACATCACTATGTAAACCTAGTACTACTATGAAAGTGCAAGGGGAAGATTCAGATAGTGATGAAGTCGAAGATGTTTTGATGAGACTTCTCGTTTCATGACTAATGGAGGTGCATATGATGCTAGTTTACATGAGGATGAAGATTATGATCTATATGACACTTACCTTTAAGGTTTAACTACGGAACAGCGGGCGTTTTGTGATGTGATGGATATAAATTTTTGTGGTCAGTTTAAACATTAGATTTATTTATGTCCTTTTAGTAGATGTTCGTAAGATTGGTTTGTTTTGCTTATGTTAGTTTTGGTTTGAAGCACATTCGGTGTGTTTGTTTCCCGTCTTTATAACGAGTTAGATGTGGGAGTCACCCACATCCTGTGTACTTAAATGTTTTTTTAGTAAAACAATTTACCATGAGTATCCCTTTTACCCGAACAAAAGATATACAATATTTCTTTTGCAAGCTGATTCTCAGTTTTCTTAATCAATGTCATGCACGTAATCAATTTCATGCATGCGCGCATCTGCATGTATTCCGTTAATAAATCGATTTCTAAGCTATATGTCTTGATTATGTGATCGATCATGTAATATTGTTGAATCACATCAATGATCATCATGACCGGTATAAAGAGTAAGCAGTTCATTGTATTGCTCACTTCGTTGTATTGCTAGCATCAAAGACTGCCTTTTCGATCATTTATCTCTTATACCATCAATTACGGCTCATATGAGAGAAATATTTCCCTCTCAAGTTAGCTTGCTCTTACCATGTCTTAATTATAATTATAAACTCGATCGTTTAAAATTTGTGAGTCAACACTAACATTTTAATGCAATAATTCTTCCAAATGTGATCCAATATAATTTGATCATTACTATGTACACACTATGTTTGTATAGATGTTCCTTTACGCGTTCTTTTGAACCATTAATATGTTCGCATTTTTGTGTTTTTTGAATCATTAACACTAGAATTTTTTGCATGCTTGTATTCACGTTGAATTTCTTGCGATACTCTATAATCCTTTTGGCATCCTTATGCTATATGATCTCCTTTGTTTGAGAAATGCATTTTATAATGATGATGAATGGTGAAAATGTTTTTGAAATATATCTTGATGATGCTTGGGTAAAAGTATGTTTAACATGATTTGTATGAAAATGATATGATGCCACTTTTATATGAGCATTCTTGATTTTGTTCGCATAGAACTCCGAACACATGTGCGCGATGAACATAATGTATGCTATGGTGTTTGGTTGGTTTGTATGTTCAGTATGCTACCATAAAACCCTAGATATGTATACAAGAGTTAGAAATACCACTCAACTATCTATGGAGGTACCACAGACTTATCATTGTGGCGGTAATGGCTTGACACTACCCGTGACGATGTAATCAGTTCACGACATTTCCACCTTATGATTTGATATGATTTGATTTTATTTTTTTGCGGGAGGGCTTTTTGATTATGATATGATATGCCCATGGGATAGCCTTTGATTACTTGGGGAGGCGTATATGTTATGAAATGATCTTTTATGATCTTGCGGTCGAGTAGTGTAGTGCCATACACCTTCCGTCGATTTTAGACATGTATATGTACTCACATCGCATAAATTATGATGTGCTTGGATTGTCACTTAGACTTATGACTAGTCCATTAGAAAGTATCCAATAAATCATCGCGATAAAAATTAACCATAATGTAAGTGGTTACTTAAGTTTCTACTTTGTTAATTGTAAGGACTAATATTATTATTCACTCATGAAGCATTTGAACATTTTGACTATATCATTATAATGGAGTTATTAATAATATCTTAATAACACAAGTCCAGTGAAACTAGTTTATATCTGATATGTGCTAAAACACATATCATTTCTTTACAAATATAGACCCAAAATAAGAAAAGAAGCGTTAATGCTTAATATTTGCGTGTTTCTTGAGTTTTTGTATGTGCAGATACGAATATGATGAAACAAACAAAAAGAAGCCAAAACCGAAGAAAACCGAGCACGAGAGAAAGAAGAATGCAAAAGCCGATGTCGGGGATGCTATTTCTTGGACTTTGATGCTTAAAAGATCAAAATACGGAGTTCGGGACAAGATTAGGAGTTTTCATTTAAAATCCGTCATTGTACCACATTTTCACATTTCACCCTTTCATTTCACCAAATTTCACATTCTAACCCTTCACTTTCCCAATATTACCAAATCAATCCCTTATAAATTTCATTTACCCAAGTTACCCTTACCATTTCCTAAATTACACATTTTGGTCCTTTGAATTTTCAATACTACATAAGTACATTTACAAACCAAAAATAAAACAACGCAAAACCCATTTAACCAATAAGCCTAAATCTCTTACCTAAAGCCCAAAAATACCCACCAAGCCCATCTCCAAAATAAATCCTACCCGTATACTTACATTTACCCACGGTTAAACCATACCGCACCCCATTTACCCATTTTCATCTAAACTACCCAAATCAAAGACCAAAAAACCCGGTCAACCCTTTGTTAAGTTACCAATCGGTCAAACATTACATACACGGTCAAACAAAAATAAATAAATACCCTACGCAGTATACCAAACGCGCCAAAAGGAAAAAATATACCCAATTACTGTTCACCCCTCAATTCACAATTACCACCTCCTCATCATTTGTCACCCTGACTTAAATGATTCTAGAAGTCCGACAACATCGCGAGGAGGTGCCCGTTGGCAATCAAATCAGTGAAGGCTTCAAAGAAACACACATCTAAGGGTTGAGATTGATTGGAATTTGATGGGATGTGATCAATGGTACGTAAATTGAGGATCCAAGCTTGGAGGGATACAAGAAACCCTAATTGAGTCTCAAGTTCTGCTATAAATACCCTCCTCAGTCACTGAAGAATCTGTCCAATTTTTCATTGCTTTTAGTGAAATTGTTACCACTTTTTCTATGTCATTTACTGTTTTAGTAGGTTAACCATTTAAATTTAAGTTGTAATTCGCTTAAAAGCTTTGTAAACTCCCTTTTATTAATGCAAGTTAATTTGTCTTTCTAAACTTCTTGTCATTTTAAGCTTTCACTTCATTGTTTACACATCTTTTAAGCTCACTTTTACCATTCTCACAAGCTCACATAAGCTTTTTAACTATCGTAAGCTTGTCTCGGTTAATTTTGTCTTATTTTCAAAATTGTGCAAAAAGTCAATAGCAGATCAAACAAAGGTCAAAGGAGTTTGAATCGGTGATTTGGACCAGATATGGGTTTGATTTGAGCTTAATTGTGTTTGGTGAATGGCTTTTGATAAATTCTAGCAAGCCATAGTGGCTGGACCCCTGTGAGTGTTTAAAAGCTGTTCTCATATTCCTGTTTCATTACTATTCTACTGTTTGATTAGATTAGCATTAATATGTTAGTTAATATTGATAATTTTGAATTTGTTAGCTCATATTTGGATATTAGATCATAGTTGTTTGCTGTCTTGGAATTAGATTTAAGGATTTGTTAGAGTAGATTGCATTTCAGCTTTGTAAGGAGTGTTTGGAATTGCTTTTTAAACTGAGTTAGAGGTATAGTTGTTGGTTAAGTTCTGACTCATTAGTCTCTCTTAGGTTATAATTAGTCAAATTAGCTTCTAAATTGCATCCATTCACTCTAATAGTCAAAATCATTTATAATCTGCTCTATTATTCATTGTAGCTTCAATTGATGGGTCAAATTTTGCATATAGGTTTGATAGTAGTTGAGTTTGCTTGCATTAGGTTTATTTCATCATAAAACATCATTTCCAATCTATTTTGCAAGATCAAAAGTCATTTTAGTCAAAATTCTCAAATCTGTCAAAAAGTCAAAATCTCATTTAAACTCTCAAACTGCAGTTACTTTTGGATTTTTAATTTCCTCATTTTTAATCCAAATCTGATGAAATTCTGGATGTAAGCACTCTTGTTGGTTATGCTCAACATGGTATTTTTATTTTATTTTTAGGATTTTTTGAAATAAGCTGAATTGGAGCTTAAAGTTGCTGCGGTAGGGCCGTTTGGATTTTAGAGCTAGAATCTGATTTAGAGCTTAAATGCCTCTAGCTTGTGCTTTTATGGTTGAAATCAGTTGCAGCAGGTTTATTTCAGATATTTTAGGTTAGTTTTAGCTTGTGGTAGCATTCTAGTAGCTTTTAGCTTATTTCCTTTAAGCTCTTCATAAGCAATTCATGCCCAAATCATAGTTCCTGATCTCAAAAGTTGATTCTGTTATTTTTCCTTGATTCTTAGTATTATTTTAAATTTTTCTGGAAATTTTCATATTTTTCCCTGTTCATCCTCTATTTTTCGGCATTTAATCTCATTTTTAAGCCTTTTTAATTAGCATTTAATCCAAATAATTCAGAAAAAGGTTAGAAAAATGCAATTTCAATTTTATTAGTTTTAGAATATTCAAAAAGTCACAAAAAGAATTTTTCCATATTTTTCTTAGTTAAATTAGTATTTTCTAAGAATTTAATTAGATTTAAATAGTTTTTAATTCATAATAAATTGAGAAAAAAGTCAAAAAAATGTGATTCCAGTTTATAAAATTATTTTTAGTTATTTTAGATTTTTGAAAAATATTTTTGTAATTTTCTAGCTTATTTTCCTAATTTTTAGTATTTCAAGTCTATTTTAAATGTCTTAAATTAGTTTTTAATTCAAAATAAATCAAGAAAAACCAAACAAATTAGTTTTAAATTTCAAATAATTTTAAAATATCATTTTTAGCTGTATAAAAATAGTAGTTCATTTTTATGGTTTAAATTAGAATAATTTGCATTTTAATTACGTTTTATTAATTACGTTATTTTGCGTTTTTAGTTCTCATTTGCGTATTTAGTCAGAATTGCCTTGCTTTCATCATAGATTCAGTAGTTTTATTTGCTTTCCTTTATTATTACTTGCTTTGTAGTTTAGAAATCATCAAATCCCCTTTTTACTCATTCGAATCCGAATAGCGTGAGTGTTAAACTCCATTCATCCTCGTTGGGAAACGACGAAATACATACCTTTGTATTTCTTGAGAAAAATATCTGTACGAAAATGACTTATATCAAAATGGCGCGCTGCGGGGAGGCTTGTAGTGAGTTTTCATTATTCGTCTCGTTCGCGTTTTGAAGATCCTTCCTTGTGAAGTTACCGTTTTGTTTTTGTACATATTACTTTTATAAAAACCCAAAAAGAATTTCCTTTTCATAATTTGTTTTCCTTTTATGTTTGCTTTTATCAAAAACCCAAAAGTCAATTCTTTATCTCTTTACCCTCTTATTCGTATAATTCTTCTCGATGTCTTCATCTTACCATTATGGTTGTCAATGGTGTGGTGGACCTCAAAATGGTGGGAATCCGCACTGGTTTGTAGAATACGGAAACGAGTTTGTCTATAACAAAATCCCTACAATGAGACAATCGATTTCCTTAACCAATCCCATACAATGAGCGAGTCATACTCTTGTAGTCTTGTGGAGGTCCGCTTTTTCCGGTTGGTCAATCTGATCCGATTGTTTCGAGCAGGTTCCTTATGACTATTCTTATGACCCATCTCCACAATACCAAGAGATTCAACCACAACATCCGCAAATTCCTCAAGATAGTCTCCGAAGATGTATTAATATACTTGAAGAATTTATGGATAAACATGGTATCGAAAAAGATCATCATCAGAAAACTTATGGTGAATTACTTGCTGAAGATCGAGCGTCTCGCAACGAAAGATCTATGTTAGAATTACTTGAAGAAGAAGAACGAGCAACTCAGATTGAAAAATGTCTTGAAGAAATTCGAATCGAAGAGCGAATACTTGAAAGACGTGCCCGATGGCTCAATACTTACATTGACGATGATGAGGATTCCATTCAAATGAAAGAATATTATGAAAGTTTGTCAATTTGAAACCATGCGTTTCGAGCCTCTCATTCCGACCCTTCCCTTCACTCACACGGTTGAGAGAAGTGACGTTCTTTGGAAGGGTCGATGATTTTATTCTTCAAAGATTGTTGAACGTTGACTCTTTCATAATGGGGATGAGCATCTTAGTACTATTCGAAGATAGATCTATTCTTTGAGGTTCTTATCCCAATCCCAAGAGAGTCAGGGTTGTAGATGATATTTGTGGCAGCCTTCTCTTGATATTCCGAATGATCATGATGAGATGTTCTCCAATTCCGAGGATATATCTGACAGTGATTGTGATTCTCTTGACATCTCCGAGGTTACTTCCGGGATTTTCTCAAATCCAGTATTCAAGTTCAGTGATGACTACACATTTTGTGAAGATAATCCTCTTTTCGACAAAGATTTTGAGTCCGATTCAGAGACCACAACGGAAGTGGAAGATATTGATAGCTCTCAGAGCACACCACTTGTCCCATCTCTGTGTTTCGACCTTTCTCTCCCGTCATGTGATGTTATGCAAGATAAAGAAAGTGATGAATCCGACACTGAGGATATTATGGAGATTGATTTTGAAATGGTTGAAGATAAGCCGCCAAGTGAATCTGATATGGAAGAAATCGACTTACCCATTGATGACTTGATACCACCGGGTATTGAGGATGCTGATGATGACCCCGAGTGGGATGTGTTGTTATGTGATGGAATTCTTGACTCCCCTTCCTCTGATAAGTCCACCATCACTTATCCCGTTGAGCCCTCATGTGAAGACAAGATCTTTAAACCCGGGATATGCATTGATGAGTTTCTTGTTAAAACCATTTTTGGAGATAAGGATCCTCCGATGGATGCCTTCGTTGTTGACCCCACACATCTATTGCCTTACCATGAGCTCCCGACTTCTTTGGAGTATTTTCATTTTGATCCATCATTCCTTCGTCCACCCGCAAAACCGCCGGATGATGGATCATTCTTTCTTGACATACCTTTTGTAAGTTTGGGAGGAGTTATTCCTTATGTCTTTGAGCCGAATTTTCTTCCCTCCCACCCCCCGTTCTCTTTCCCTCCGAGTGAGGATACCATCTTTGATCCGGGTATCCCTTCCCTTGTTTCCCCAAGGACAAATGAATTCGGGGACGAGTCAGGCTAGCGACTCGTTTAAGAAAACGATGGCAGGCGGGAGGCACCCCATGCTTATCTCTATCTTCTTTCTATTTTCTAATAAGTGGCGTGAAGGGGTTAGCCTCTTCGATTTCTCGTGTTTGGTTGTTTGTGATGTTGTGTTAGGATTTTCCCGATATGAAGACTCGTGCTCGAGTTTGTCTTTTCTCCACTCGAGTTTCATGATCGATCTGGATGGAAATCGATATCCTAATCTTATCGACTAACGTTTATCTTTTAGCATACTTAATAAACGGCTTTTAGATTTTCGTTGATACCCTTGCCTTTAAACATTGAGGACAATGTTTCGTTTTAGTGTGGGGTGGGTAATCTTCGATTTGATTTAACCGCACTAGCTTATTTTTTGTCGTGTACTCTCGCAATCCCGTTTTTCCTTAGAAAATGAAAAAATTAGTGCAAAATTGAGAAAATTTAAAAATTTTTGCAAGCTTTTGCTAGTTTATGATCGAAAAGTTCTTGCTAGTCTCTTAGAAGTTTCTTTAAATATGCGTTTTCTTGAAAAAGCCTTTGCTAATTACTTAGACAAGAGGCTATAAAATACGATTCTAGCCCACAAGGTCAAGAATTTGCAAGTCTCCCTAAGTGATTTTAAATATGCGAAGCTTAAACAAGATTTGCTAGTTTCTTATAAGTGACTTTAAAATCGCGAGACTTGAGATTATTTGACGAATCATTTGCTAAGTTAATATATGTTTTGACACCTTGTTGACTTTCCGCTGATAAGAGTAGGAATGGAATTCTAACTTGACCGGGCGTGTTAAGCCCTAGCTTGTTCCATTAACCATAGATAATTTAATTATCGGCTAAGCATCCGCGGATCTCATTATTTGGGATTTTAAATTTGCGGAGATCGAGGAATGATAGAGTTACTTATGAGTTTAGATGCTAAGCGTGGAGTAGATGGTTCTCTTTAGAGCCCATCGAAGGTACTTATGGTTTTTTGTTCCCACAAAATTGTTTCACCCCATATCTGTATAATAATAATTAGAGATGTTGAGTTTTTGACGATAGTTAGTTCTTTGTCTTCTTTAGAGAATCCTTGCCCATGATAGTTGGGTACACATCGAGGTCATGGTGTTGCGGTGTAAAACCCGTAGGATTTGGAGTTTGGCACAAAAATTAACATGAAATAAAGCCCAAATGTATTAAAGTTGAAAATCCAAAGCCATAAAAGTTTTCTATGTCCGACGGTACCCGGTTGTGTGGACTTCTAAAAGGTTGAGGAAAATCCAAGTCATAATAAGACTTCGATAAAAGCGGTAATCCCGTTGAGTTAGTGGTTGAAAAGACCCAGGGCCTAAATTGCAAAAATGCAAATGTGCTGAAATAAGTGTTAAGCCAAACTTTGAATCTGGGAGATGTCTAAATAAAGCCTCTGTCTCTGGACTCGTAGATGACTTCTCGTGCGCCATAAAAGGATATTCTCCCTAAATCGTGTAAAATTAGGACCTTGATGTGGACCTCATTCTTGTATGCAACGGTTTTCGAGGGAAGATGGATAACTAATTAGCGACTTAGCTTTATATCTTTATCGGAATAAAAATTATCGAAACGAGAAAATTGAAGAAATTCATTTCTCACCAAAAATAAAATAAATAGAGGAAAATAGGAAAATGGGAGCAAAAGGTAATCACAAGTAACTTCCATGGGTAGTGTTAGCATCTAAAGTCGTATTTAACAATGATTTCGATTTTACGCTTAGTTTGGGGACTTGTGAAAAATCATGGACGATGTATTCTATATGGTAAACTTCAAGCTGTGTTGTGTTTCCTACTCTGTGATCCTAAAATGTCGTTTGAAAAATGTTGGAGTTATTGATCGACATGAAATTTCAACAAACCGTCACTCATAACCAGAATGTGCTTAATCGTAATATCTATATGTGAAATAAAAGGTAAACGGGGCGTTTTTAGACTTAAGGTTTTCTTAATCTCTTTTGAGGAATCTTTGCTACTTCTCATAGGTTTAGTAGAAAGATATTGAAATCCTTAGTTTTAAAGGCGTGAGTTGATTGCATTAGCGCAGGACACGACTCGTCTAGTTAGGGTATTTTGATATGTGCTAAAACACATATCATTTCTTTATAAATATAGACCCAAAATAACCAAGAAAGAGCCGTTAATGCTTAATATTTACGTGTTTTTTGAGTTTTTGTATGTCTGAATCTGGATATGATAAAACAAACAAAAAGAAGCCGCGAGCACGAGAGAAGAATGAAAAAGCCGATGCGGGGATGCTATTTAGGGACTTTGATGCTTAAAAGATCAAAATACGGAGTTCGGGACAAGATTAGGAGTTTTCATTTAAAATCCGTCATTGTACCACATTTTCACATTTCACCCTTTCATTTCACCAAATTTCACATTCTAACCCTTCACTTTCCCAATATTACCAAATCAATCCCTTATAAATTTCATTTACCCAAGTTACCCTTACCATTTCCTAAATTACACATTTTGGTCCTTTGAATTTTCAATACTACATAAGTACATTTACAAACCAAAAATAAAACAACGCAAAACCCATTTAACCAATAAGCCTAAATCTCTTACCTAAAGCCCAAAAATACCCACCAAGCCCATCTCCAAAATAAATCCTACCCGTATACTTACAATTACCCACGGTTAAACCATATCGCACCCCATTTACCCATTTTCATCTAAACTACCCAAATCAAAGACCAAAAAACCCGGTCAACCCTTTGTTAAGTTACCAATCGGTCAAACATTACATACACGGTCAAACAAAAATAAATAAATACCTACCGGTACCAGCGGCGCCAAAGGAATAAATATACCCATTCTTTGCTTTCATCAATTCCAATTACCACCGCTCCTCATCATTTTTCACGGACTTAAATGATTCTAGAAGGTCTGACATTTCCACGACCGTGCAGAGGTGCCACGTTGGCAATCCAAGTGAAGGCTTCAAAGAAACACACATCTAAGGGCTGAGATTGATTGGAATTTGATGGGATGTGATTAATGGCTGTAAATTGAGGATCCAGAAGCTTCAGAGGATACAAGAAACCCTAATTGAGTCCCAAGTTCTGCTATAAATACCCTCCTCAGTCACTGAAGAATCTGTCCAATTTTTCATTGCTTTTAGAGAAATTGTTACCACTTTTTCTATGTCATTTACTGTTTTAGTAGGTTAATCATTTAAATTTAAGTTGTAATTCGCTTAAAAGCTTTGTAAACTCCCTTTTATTAATGCAAGTTAATTTGTCTTTCTAAACTTCTTGTCATTTTAAGCTTTCACTTCATTGTTTACACCTGTTTTAAGCTCACTTTTACTATTCTCACAAGCTCACATAAGCTTTTTACAGCTTATCGTAAGCTTGTATCAGTTTAATTTTGTCTTATTTTCAAAATTGTGTAAAAAGTCAATAGCAGTCAAACAAAGGTCAAAAGGAGTTTGAATCTGGTGATTTGGACCAGATATGGGTTTGATTTGAGCTTAATTGTGTTTGGTGAATGGCGTTTGATAAATTCTAGCAAGCCATAGTGGCTGGACCTCTGTGAGTGTTTAAAAGCTGTTCTCATATTCCTGTTTCATTACTGTTCTACTGTTTGATTAGATTAGCATTAATATGTTAGTTAATATTGATAGTTTTGAATTTGTTAGCTCATATTTGGATATTAGATCATAGTTGTTTGCTGTCTTGGAATTAGATTTAAGGATTTGTTAGAGTAGATTGCATTTCAGCTTTGTAAGGAGTGTTTGGAATTGCTTTTTAAACTGAGTTAAAGGTATAGTTGTTGGTTAAGTTCTGACTAATTAGTCTCTCTTAGGTTATAATTAGTCAAATTAGCTTCTAAATTGCATCCATTCACTCTAATAGTCAAAATCATTTATAATCTGCTCTATTATTCATTGTAGCTTCAATTGATAAGTCAAATTTTGCATATAGGTTTGATAGTAGTTGAGTTTGCTTGCATTAGGTTTATTTCATCATAAAACATCATTTCCAATCTATTTTGCAAGATCAAAAATCATTTTAGTCAAAATTCTCAAATCTTCAAAAGTCAAAATCTCATTTAAACTCTCAGCTAGCAGTTACTTTGGATTTTTAATTTCCTCATTTTAATCCAAATCGATGAAATTCGGATATAAGCACTCTTGTTGGTTGTGCTCAACATGGTATTTTTAGTTTATTTTTAGTTTTTTGAAATAAAATTTGAATTTAGCTTAAAGTTCTTCTGTGATGGTAGTTTGGATTTTAGAGCTAGAATCCGATTTAGAGCTTAAATGCGTCTATCTTGTGCTTTTATGGTTGAAATCAGTTCGCGGCGGTTTATTCAGATATTTTAGGTTATTTTTAGCTTGTGGTAGCATTCTAGTAGCTTTTAGCTTATTTCCTTTAAGCTCTTCATAAGCAATTCATGCCCAAATCATAGTTCCTGATCTCAAAAGTTGATTCTATTATTTTTCCTTGATTCTTAGTATTATTTTATATTTTTCTGGAAATTTTCATATTTTTCCCTGTTTCCCTCTATTTTTCGGCATTTAATCTCATTTTTAAGCCTTTTTAATTAGCATTTAATCCAAATAATTCAGAAAAATGTTAGAAAAATGCAATTTCAATTTTATTAGTTTTAGAATATTCAAAAAGTCACAAAAAGAATTTTTCCATATTTTTCTTATTTAAATTAGTATTTTCTAAGAATTTAATTAGATTTAAATAGTTTTTAATTCATAATAAATTGAGAAAAAGTCAAAAAAATGTGATTCCAGTTTCTAAAATTCTTTTTAGTTATTTTATATTTTTTAAAAATATTTTTGTAATTTTCTAGCTTATTTTCCTAATTTTTAGTATTTCAAGTCTATTTTAAATGTCTTAAATTAGTTTTTAATTCAAAATAAATCAATAAAAACCAAACAAATTAGTTTTAAATTTCAAATAATTTTAAAATATCACTTTTAGCTGTAGAAAAATAGTAGTTCATTTTTATGGGTTAAATTAGAATAATTTGCATTTTAATTACGTTTTATTAATTACGTTATTTTGCGTTTTTAGTTCTCATTTGCGTATTTAGTCATAATTGCCTTGTTTTCATCATAGATTCATGAGTTTTATTTGCTTTCCTTTATTATTACTTGCCTTGTAGTTTAGAAATCATCAAATTCCTTTTTTTCATTCGAATAGAATGCACGACGTGAGTTGTTAAACTCCATTCATCCTCGTTGGGAAGCGACAGGGAAATACATACCTTTGTATTTCTTCGGAAAATATCTGTACGAAAACGACTTATATCAATATCTCAACACAAAGAATGTTAACGGTTGAGAGAAGGTTGAAGAACATTGTCATAAAGTACATTTGTACATTGGCATAATGTATGAGAAACTTACGAAAGGTTTATCTTCCAAGCTCTATTATAGCATAATTGTCGACGTTGGAATATTAAATAACATGTATAAACAAGGACCCTAATTTTGTTCTTCACATAATGTTTAAGTTTGTTTTCTCAAGTTTGCGAGCATAATAATTTGAGATCTATGGAGAAACGATTATTTTGGATCGTTTTGAATGGATTTATTACCTATCATGTTTTATCCATTCATTTCTATTATGGATTATGATAATCGTGATCATGTAGAAAAGAATTTTATAATTAGTAGGGGTCCTATGTCAATAGCGATGTTAGTGACTATATTAGTTTGCATTAGTAATTATATATGATCATGATGAAATTATGAAATCAACTTGGCCAAATCTAAAGTTGTACAAAGCGTAAATAGGTATACGACCAAGTGGGAGAATGTTAGCATTATTTCTTTTATATGGTCTAACCTATTTACGATTATGATATTGTACGAATATATTAGTTGATTTACAATTGGTAATAATTATTTACTTACCGTAATGTGGCTCATAATGGTAGGGCTGTGCTTGAGGTTCAAAACCGAACAGGGCGACCGAGCAGACAAACCCGAGGCGATGTACTTCGGTGGTTTCGGTTTTAGGTTTTACATGCTTTTGGTTTGAATTGGTCCGGTTGGCCCAAAACGAACAAAAACATGCCAAAATACACCTAGACCGACAAAACCGAACCGAACCGAACCGACAACATTCGGTTCGGTTTCGGTTCGCGTTTTTCATGGTTTTCGGTCCTCGGTTTTCTCGGTTCGGTTCGGTTCGGTTCGGGTCGGTTTATAACCCATGCTCAGCCCTACATAATGGTATCAAGCTTTGATGGAAAGCTTAACTTATTATGGATTATATTATGTATTATAATCTTAAGCTTATTTGGAGTTGATCCTTACCTAAACTTTCTTATAAATAGTAGATTAAGTTTCTCCATAAGTGACACCAAAACAATAGAATTCCATCACTAACGAGAAATGATTATGTAGAAGATCAAACCTCCACCAGATCTTCTTCATCACAAATTCACAATTATTCTATGGCGTTCATGTGCATCTCTCGAATCAAGTAAGGTTTACTTTATGTTTATGTTTAGGGATAATTCCATATTTACCCAACTTAAAAATCAAAATACCATATTTTATCAAAACACAAGTTTTAATGCTAAGTACAATGCTTTTAAAGCATATATTGAAAAAATATGAAATTATGATGTTTAAGTTGAGGAAATATGAAATTACCTTTATATTATGATTAACATGAATATTGGGATGAAATCAACAAAAAATGGTTTTCAAACTCACATACACGGTTGTAGACTTGTAGCCGATTGTGGAAAACCTCCATGTGAACTACCTATACCGCCTCCAATTTTTTCTCCGTTAAATGATTTGCCATGTACCACCTCCTCGTTCGGAAATTCTTCGGCTTTGACCACTTTTAGGGCATGTTTGGTAGAGGGAAATGAGAATGGAGAAATGGAAATGAATCAAATTCCTTTGTTTTGTTTGGTATGTTAGAGAAATAAAAATGTGGAGAATTGTGGAGAATTGGTAGTGCAATTTTTTAACTTTCATTTCCACTACTTTTAGTTGGGAAATTGAAGAAATAAAAGTATTTTGTAAGATAATTATTTTTAAAAAAATTTTAAAAATAATTATTTTTTTTAAATTAAAAATAATTATTTTTTTTAAATAATTTAAAATTTTAAAAATTTTAAAAATTTAAAAATAATTATTTAAAAAAAAAATTAAAAATTAAAGAAAGTAAATAAATTAAAAAAAATTTTTTAAATATTTTTTTAAAAGAATTTTTTTGAAAATAAGATTTAAAAAAATATAAAAAATAAATAAATAATTTTTTAGAATTGTTATTTGAAAAAAAAAAAAAAATCAACAAACAAATACATGTGAGTCTCATATCATATGACAAAATGTTATTTAATTTTATTTGTTTTTAGATTTGCCGAATTGAAGTTTACATTGTTATAAATACATTATAATTGAATAACATTCTCTATTAATTTCTATTATCTGAATTTTTATTCTCTACTTCATTTCATTTTTTTAAATTCTCTAGAAGCGTGCTGGCTTAGAGCATTAATAAATATAATGCTTATTGCTAGAAGCAGCATCTGCGAATGCAACTCTACCAAACGGTCCATCCTCTCTTATATTCGACGCACGAACACTCTCTTGAAATGAGGCTTTGTTAGGCATTCTTTTTCCGGATGACCCAATAGTCCACACTAAGAATAAAAGTTTGGCAATCGTTCATATTCAACGTTGACTCGAACCTTAGTGCTCTGAAGATTTAAGACTGTAACAGACCTACACAAAGGCTTAATAATATTTATCATGACTCTGGTTCTTATATGCTTACCTCCCATTTTTTATTTTGTTGTCATAGTTTCTTTTCTATTAGTTTATGGAATAAATGTCATAACTCATAAGAAATGGTAGTTAAAATATCAGTTCATCACTCCAATAATGTCAATCTGATCATGTTCACTTTTCCAATCTAACACAGCATGCTTAGTCGAGATTGATTAAAATTGTAAGAAATATTTGATAACTATGTAAGCTACATTAAAAGAGCAAAAACTTTTAGCATTGCCCAAACAACAATTGTGTTATAGATACGTAATGCTCACACCCAAAATCGCACGTATAAACTATAAAGATACACACACATACAGGCCTTCATCTTTCAAGAACTTACAACACCCGAGACCCAAGGAACAAACATTGGTGCATTTGGATGACGATTTCTATAATCCTCTGAATACATGTCCTTAAAGTTTACTTTCGGCTTTTCAGCCTGCATAAACATCAATCATAAATTAGAAGGCATGTCACAATATGACAAACAAAATCAAATACTACAATATAAAGGGAAAATAAAAGAAAACGAAGACTTACATATTTTAGCCAGCATTCCTGAAGTTTGTGTTCATATATATCTGGGGAATGACAACCTTCCTCATCGGGGCAATAAACCCATATATTACATTTGACTTCGTTTGGTTTAGCATTTCTAGCGTGATCCAAACAAGCTTGACAACATTCATATGCACTTTCTTTATGATGCGTAAGCCCCCATTTAACAGCTTGACCACCATAATCCGTATGAAGTTCCACATTACATTCAGGCGGTAGCCGCCTGCCAGCTAGGATCTTAACATCTGAAATTGGGTATATTTCATTTTTAAGAAAAGAAATGATTTTCAAAACAAGAACAGAGAACTAAAGAAAAACATAAGGTTTTGAATACCAAAATCATCTTCACCCTCGGGTTTGTCATTATGTTCATTGTTGATGATGCTAACGGGTATCCAGAGACCAATTTCATCTAATAGCTCAGCCCAGTTAGACTCCATCGCTCTTGCAAGTATTCCTATAAGTTAGGTAATAAATCTCTCTTAAAAATACAAATGCTTTATAATGGTGCCAAAGAAAGGACTCATAAAAACATTATAAAGACCTGCTTCCTCTGGTAGGATAGTTGAACTTGAGGTCTTTCCACGTTTTAATCGTTTCGCTTCTTCTAGCTTTTGCTTCCTCCAGTGTTGAACAGCTTCTGTTCATCACAAAGAAAGTGAAATAAATTCAGATATCGAGTCCAGATTTCAGAATAAGCAATACTGCTGTAAAATACTCACATTGCTGCCATACTTTGACTTTATATGTCAAAACTTGTTTCTATCATTCATAACTATAATTATGACACTTATGCTTACATTATGAATATCTACTACCTCTTATGTTAATAGTGTTTTTACTAGTACGTTCTATGTAGTTATCGTTTTTCCTCAAAAATCATATACACTACCATTGATTCTGATATAAAGATAGCCTGTTTGACATTCAAAGTCAAAGCATGACAATCAATACACAATATGTTCATAGTGACAAGAGAAATCATCCTCTATTCCATTTCATTCAATCGAAACTTATGTCTAACAGGTTATAAAGTCAAACATTGCATATATGGTATGCGAAATCCCTTAAAAGTTAAAGGGCAAATGTGCCAAAGTCAACATTTTAGGTTTTGCTAAGAGACTCGGTGACTTAAGGAGTGTGTCCACTCTGAGTATAATCAGCTAAACATGTCTCCTTGTAATGAAAATCATGTTTTACATTTGAATATGATGGCTATTTAACAGCCATAAGGCAGTTGCGTATTATATCCACGGATAAAAAATAATGAATATAAATAAGGAAATATATATAATGATATAATCATTGAATACACGAATGTAAATGTTTAAAAAGATGACACATTGTGGAGAATATGTGCATTGATCTTCAGTCCACCACTTGAGACATGTATACATGTTTGCAAACAAGTATATTTTATTATTCTCAAAGTCTTTATCCAAAATTATGCGAATAACATACTAGTTAATATATTATATTGTAACTTAATAAACAAGCAAGATCTAAAGAATATGGAGATGAATTGATTACTAAAAAGAAATACCATGTTGTAAAGTTGTGTTAGCACCCGCTTTCACCACTCTCAACACTTCTACAAGATCATTAGTTAACTTCTGCTTCAATGACTGCGGTAATCGAATTACATCTTTTTCATTTAAATGTTTCTTGATCTCTCTAACCTTTTAACAAGACAACAACTGAACTATAAATCACTAGCAATTCAAGAAACAAAGTCAACTGTGAAATGTGAACTGAATCTTACCATTTGAATAAGCTTTACAGGTTCAGATTCTACTCGTATTCGAGTTGATTCTTCCATATTCCTAATTTCATCCGGCGTATAGCTAACAACTTTACAAACAATCAGAACCATCGCAACCCACAATCAGTTATTTAAACAAAACAAATTCGGAGTTTTTACCTGTGCACAAAGATTACTAATCTATATGCGAAGAAGAAACATCATTAGTGAGCAAAATACTTATTTTGATGTTCCACATTGCTCATTATACCTTATAATCTACCAATTTAATCATTATAAACTTATAAAGTCTTTCATACATTGCTATTTCACAACATTAAGAAGGACGAAGATACAACGATTTTGGTAAAGTTTAAGAGCAGCTAATTTGGGATTTCTACAAAACCCACAGCGCTAATTAAAAACAAGAAACAAAACATACATATAAACCAACAAGATACAAACTTTACAAAGAAATAAGTGATCAAACAATCAAATAAATAAAATTAACAGATGGGTTCTGGAATCAAGACTAAAAAAAGATAGAAACAAGTACCATTGTGTGAATCTTGATAAGGGTAAGAGTAAAGATTATGAAAAACACATATAACAACAGCAATGTTGAATGAACAGATGATTACAGTAGCTCTTGCCATTAAAATCCCACATCATGAATTCATTTCTAGTTAGTTGTGTATGTTTATACAACTAATCAATGAATTGGGTCTATGATAAGAGTGAATGATTTCAAATGTGCATGAAAAAGAACAGTTAATGAAATTAAGAGGTTTATAGTTATGACTTATGATTTTGTCGGTTGGTTTGTTTTGCAAACTAAAGTGGTTTTTCAAATAATTTATGAAAAGGTGCGTCATATTATGGAAACACTTGGACCAAGTATGTACTAATTTGATGTTATGGAGTGAAGATAGACAAGACGATGGGTATGTATGGCGCAATGGGTTGGAGCTGGGGTTGAAGATTTATTATAAGCCAAAGTTAAAATTTTTATTTTTGTAAACTTGTTTGGCAAATGGGCTTAAGTTTAGGCTTATTATTGTAAAATTACTAAAAATGACATAATTAAACGAGTTTTTGTATATGTTACATATTTTGTGGGTAAATAAGTAATTTATTGTTCATAAGTCTCGGGATAAAGTTTTTAGCCCCTTTTATAGGGCTAAAGTTTTAAGCTCTTTTTAGAGGCTTATGATTTCATAAGCCCGCATGACAAACGAGACTTATTTTATAAGTCGGCTTATTTCAAAAGCCCAAGCCCCGTAAGCCCTTCGCAAAACACGGCCATGTAACAGTATAGGTAAAGGTCACGTGTCATTTTATATAAGAGCGCCATCTTTTTTCTCATTTTTTCTCACCTTTCATCCTTAATGGTCACTACACTTTTACATTTTAATTCATTTTTCTTATTAAAAACTTTTATACATAAATTAAAAACATTAGATAAATAAATAAAAATGTAAACATACAAAATTAAAAACACTACATCGATAATTAAAAACTTAAATATACGAAATAAAAAACATAAACTAATATTGTAAATTCCACCTCGCCTTGAACGCAACCCTCATCTCTTCCATCCTCTCGAGTTGTACTCCAGTCAAGTGATCATATGGTTGGATATAGAACATTATGTCGTTTTGACATTGTTCATATCCTCGCAGTGCCAGCTCTTGTTCCTTTAGTTCTAGCTCCTTCTTTCTGATCTCCAAAAAAGTAGTACGACTTTCTTTTTTCGTTGTCAGATACGGCTCGGTGTGAATTGCATATTCGGAGACCATCAACCTAGCCAACGCTTCGTCATTGATGGTTGCTGACGATGCCGATGATCCCGCCCCTTTCTTATTCTCCTTGTCTCTGCCCATTGGTCGTTGAACATCCTGCACCTCCTCTTCCTCATCGTCTTCGACCTCCATATTAAGATTAAAAGTAGCACCCCCTGACTGCGTTGTGTTGAACGAACTAGACCCCGATAACTTGTATCTGTTGCTCTTTTCCTTTTTCTTTTCTTCAAAATTTGGAACTTCCACATCTATCCATTTCGGAGATTTTTTTAATACCTCTCACGCATAAAGAAGTGTAAACGGTACTCACTAGATATTCCAAAAGTGCCCTTTTGGTGTAACCCCCGTCTCCGGCTCCACTCTACACCCTTTTAACGATGTTTTTGTACACTCCAAAAAATTGAGCCACTTTGGGATGCAAAGTCTTCCATTTCCCGTTTAACGAATTGTAGGTTCAACGACCAGTTACCTTCATTTTGCTTTCCATGTATTTTATAACCGCAATCCAAAACCCCATCTCCCTCCTCGTGTTACCAAGGACGCTATTTTTGGATATATGAACCCAAACTTCGCACAACACAACTTCTTCTTCAATGGTCCATGGAACACACTAGGGTTCTTCCTCATTTCGAACCGTCCTCTTTTGGCGTCTTCTTGACATCTTCTTTAGGGTCGTAACTTCGACGGGAGAGTCCTCTCGATCGATGTTAGGTATAGACTCTGAAAATTAAGGTTTGTACATCTCATCAAAACTAAATGGATGAATGGAATACATAGGTTGGTTCATATCTTGTTATAATGAAGAACCGACAATATTAGGTTGTGAGCCGTAGGTGGTGTCGTATGGGTTAAACATGTTTGGTGAGTATTGGTTGCACATATTTTGTTGTGGAGATATGAATCATGCGTTTCAGTATGGTTGGTTTTGGTATTGTAGGTTTTCGTAAAAAAAACAATTGTGGTCGGAAGTTGATTTGTTGGTTTAACGGTGGAGTATTTCTAAGACGAAATTTTTCTTTGAGTGTTGGGGGAGTGTTTTCGGTAGTGTTTTGTTGTCAACGTTTTAAGGATCGGGGAGTGTTTTGTTGAGACATTTTGTAAATAAAATGGTATTGAAGGTATGAGAGTATATAAAATGAGAAGTTGTGTTTAAAAATGTTAAACTTTTGGGATATTAAAAATGGTACAGTGTAAATTTTTTTTAAAACAAACTAACTGTTAAAAGTGGGGGGTCCACTTTTTGCACAAAAACCAAGTGATCATCGGGCTTACCTTCCTCTCCTATTTTGGTTAGCTCACACGTGAGGTAGACAAGAGGTAATGGGGTGGCATGTAAGGTGATGTCTGGCGCGTGACCGGTGACCACCCATTACCTCTAGCCTAAGAGCCTAATTAGCACCCGTTGAGATTCTGGATGGCCTATGAGTCTATCCCTTTATGTAAAAATAAGTTTAAAACAGCCCATAAATGTTAATATTATTATTGTTAAATATTTAAAAATAAACATTCATTTTATATTTTAACCAAAGACTTTAGTTAATGTATATTATATTTGGTTAGTTGAGAGTTTATTTAGTAGGATTTTTACAAAATTGTGTGCGCTTTAAAAATGAACGCAATTATATGATGGCAAGAAGTAGGACCGAAATTACGGACTTTAAGCTAAAATCATATAAAACTTGTTAAAAACAACTTGGTGGGTCCAAAGCAATTAAAAACTAAGACAAATTTTACTTGTGACAAAAATCAACCACAAATTAAGCTAAAAGTTGTACAATAGTTGTTTGTAAGCACCCCGAAAACAAAAACTTAATGTAAATAGGACTAGTTGACTAAAAACAAAACAATACCCACCCTGAGATGTGAACATTTGTTATGAACAAAGCACATTTGAGAATAAGATGATCTGAAATAAGACAAATAAAATGTTATGTCTGAAAAAGCGCAAATGATGGACCATGTGAACAATATTTGCCGTCCGAGCAAGTCGTAGAAATATGATCGATATTATCTTGAGAGTTTTGAGTGACTAACTACAAACCTGAGATGGGAAGATGTCGCTGGTATTCATAGAAAATGAGCTAGCAAAAGTTTATAACCTAACAAAAGTTTATCGCGTGTTTGACAATTGGTTCGTGGTGGAGGCACGTTCCAGTTGACTAATAGCGAGGCTCCGTAAACATGCTTCGTTTGTACCAACCAATAGGATTATCCAAATCGATCATACAATCTTGTTGATAAACTTTGCAGAGTGAATCGAGGGCGCGTTACAATAGTTGATTCCACGGTAAGCACTTAAATGCAAAATCTCGGAAATATAAAAAGCATAAAAAGTCACCAGCTTGCGATACATGGCCTTCCCTTCTTTTTTTCTCCAACCCACCATCCATTCTTCTCTTCCCTCAAATACGATCCAGTTTTCCTATCCTCCCATCTAATTTGTTTTTCATTTTACTTATTAAATTCATGATTATATGAATTTATTTCATGATTTAATTACATCAATTTGATGGTCCAATTTTTTTTCAATTTGGAATCTAATATCTTCAATTCCACGTTAAGTTTATTTAGTATTTATCAAGTTTTTATTTCAAATTAAGATCCTTTCCTCTAAAAAATCCAAACAGATAAAGTGTTTATGAAAATGGGTTTTTGATGAAATGTCTCAATGAAATTTTGTTAGTTGTAGACTTTAAATGTGTTAATCATGAAAATAATGTTTTACTAATTCTTATAAAGATCAATATTTTGGGATGAACTTTGATTCTGCTATGATGAACATCACAATGTTCATCAGTTAAATCATGTTGTTCATCAGATTTGTTTAAGAACTTTTTTTATCACAATGTTTATCAGTTTTCTTTGATAAGCAACATCACAATATTCATCAGTTAGATTACGTTTTAACCATTTTTCTCTTTGTAGAACTTTTATATTTTGGTATCACAATGTTAATTAGTTTTATTTGATGAACAACATCACAGTGTTCATTAGTTAGATCACGTTGTTCGTTAATCTTCTTTTTGAAAAACTTTTATTTTTTTTGTTATCACAATGTTCATCATCAGTTTTCTTTGATGAACAACATTACAATGTTCATCGGTTAGATCACGTTGTTTATCGGTTTTCTTTTTGACGATTTTTTTTAATCAGAGTGTTCATCATTTTTTCATTGATGAACAAATGTTTTATACGATGAGCTTTGATTCTACTATGATGAACATCACAATGTTCATCAATTAAGAGTGAAAATAGTAAAAAAGAAGTTGGCAAAAGTAAAAAGGGGGACAACTGTTACCATGTGGTGACTTCTTATACTTTCTAAACTTTCCCTCTTTTTCATAGGATCCTAACCCTTGATTCCATATAAGATTCTTTTTGTAGTGAATTGACGGGGACAAGATTTGAACCCAAGAGTTGTACACTTTATCTTTTCTACGGCATAACATTTTAAACCGTGTTATGTCGTAGAGATCTGGAATAAGATTTAATGTTGGCTTTTAAACGGGTACGCCGTAACAAGGGTAACACCTTTACGCCGTAAAGGTGTCGAATGCATAATTTTCCTTTTTATGTTTAAGTTAATTTTTACTATATTTATGTTACTTTTTCTACAAGTTTTAAATCCACATATATATATATATATATATATATATATATATATATATATATATATATATATATATATATATATATATATATATATATATATATATATATATATAGGGAAGGGATCGGGTGGGTTTTAGCCTTTTAAGTAGGGATGGTGCGGAAATATCACAGTAGCTTTTTAAAAAAGAAAAATTCAAAAAAATCTGAAAAAATTAAAAAAATAAAGAGGATGAAAAATATTTAAGAATCGCTGAAAAAATTTTCAAAAAAAAAATGGTTTTCATGATTAAAGGTATTGTGATATTAAGGTCGATTTTGACTTTTTTACAAAAGTCAAGATCTGATCTTGACAAACAGATCTTGACTTTTGTAAAAAAGTCAAGATTTGATCTTAATATCACGTAAAGTTTTTTTTTTAAATACAAATTGTTAATATCACACTAACTTTTCTTTGATATCACGTTACTTTTTTGTTTTTTTTACTAATATTATTAATATCACCGTTCCTTTTTTAATAAAAAAATGTTAATATCACGGTTTCTTTTTACTATCACAGGAACTTTTTTTCTTTTTTTAATATAATTGTTAATATCACCGTAACTATCATATGTTTTTTTTAATAAATTGTTAATATCATAGTAACTATCATATGTTTCTTAATATCAAGGTTCATTTTTACATGTAAAAAACTTAATATCACAGTTGGTTTTATAATATCATCATTTTATAATATCACAGTTTCATAATATCAAGGATGATGAATTCTATCCGTATGGTCACTTTTTTATGAGTTGTGTTTCGTACTCCGTGATCCTAAAATGTCTTTCAATAATATGTGAGAGTTATTGATAGACATGAAAGTTCATCAAACCGTCACTCAAAATAGAAAGTGCTTAAACGTTATATTTATATATAAAATAAAACGGTAAACGGGGTGTTTTTAGAGCTAAGGGTTTCTTAATCTCTTTTGAGGAAGCTTTGCTACTTTCCATAACTTTAGTAGAAAGAGGTTGAAATCTTGGTTTTAGAAGCGTGAGTTGATGACATTGCGTGAGAACACGGCAATACGTTAGTTTTGTGGATTTTGTGAAAACATATACCTTTTCTTTATCAAAACCAAACCAAATAAACCGAATCACCGTTAATGCTTAACATTTGTGTGTTTCTTGAGTTTAGGCATGTGCAGGTACGAATATCTCAAAACAGACAAAGAAAAGACAAAACAGAAGAAAAACCGAGCACGGGAAAGAGAAAGTGGGAAAGAAGGATCCGGGGATTCAGTTTTGCGGTTTTTGGAGCATATTTGGCATTTTTTATTATTCATCCTCATCATTGGCATATTAACACTATACACCCTTATCATTACCAAATTGTACCAACTACACCCTACCATCTCCAAAATTACATTTTTGGTCCTTGGAAATTACAAAGTGACATGAATGGTCCTTATAGCTAAATTAGCTTAAATCCGGAATGCATGTTTTATCCTTAGTCCAAATTCAAAGTCCATATCCAATCCATGATAAAAATCAACCCATCCCACTACACCTTTGGCCCATATCACCCTAAAACCCATTCTTTAACAAATAATATTACCCGTCCCCCATTTTACCCTAAACCCGTTTCCCTTTTTAACCCAACTAAACCCAGTCAACTAACTATTTAACCAAGTCAAACAATTTTAATAAAACCTTTTTTACCCTCCCCGCCCAAAGCATACCAGACACTATTCATGCATGTTCCCCACCTAAATTTACTATTGTACCCTCACTAAAATTCTTCCAGAAGCTCCTGACAAGATCCTAACATCATTCCTGACATATCAGGAGTGCCACGCTAGCAATCCGTGTGATATGAGAGCATGTGCACACGATCTAACGCACCAAAATTATGCTTAAGATGGAAGCTACAATTGGATGGCTATGATGAGAGGATCCAGAGGCTTCCTGAAACCTTAGAAGACCCTCAAGCTTTCCCTTTAAATACCCCCTCATTTGGGATAAATCTGTGTAGTTTTTTATTGTAGTGTTATAATGTCCATTTGTTTTTAAGTTATATTTTTAGTTTAAATACCGTTCTAAATTCATTTTTAAGTATTGTAATTTCATTTTAATTCAATAAAAAGTTACTTTGTTTATTTCACTTGTTCTCATTAATTTCTGTTTTCAATTAATGTTTATAATGGTTGATCAGTTGTCTAATAAGTTGTCACAAAGTTTAAAACAACTTCATAATAAGCTTACAAAAGCTCATTTAGCTTGTTGTAAGTTTATATTTCATTTTGTTCAAAAAACCTCAAAAAGTAAAAAAAGTCAAATCAAAAGTCAAAATAAGCACTTAAATAAGCAATATGGAAGTTAGTGTAACACCCCCAAAATCCGAGGGCGCCACTCAATTGGTATCACAACACAAATAATAGAGAACGGTTAATAAAACCCGTTTAATGAATTTTAATAATAAAATAATAAAGTTTACAAAATTTAATTGTTCGGAAATATGGCCCATTAATAAAAGATGGTCCCAAATACATCACTGTAGTCTATAACCATGCCATGCCAAGCCCTGCCTTGATATCGTCACACTTCAAAATCAAATACCTGAGAAAACATGCTAAAAGGGCCAGCTATAAAGCTGGTGAGTTCATAAGTTTATAGTAAAGCGTTAAAGTAATCAAGTTTGTTTTATGGACAAAGGTGTGCTCGATACACTGCGTGTAAGAAGTCTTCCAAATAAAAGTGGTTGTGTCTATTACTCGAGCTCTAAGTTCATGTTACCAAGCTACAACAGTTCTGCATGCGTGTAAGTAGCATGTCAATATGTTTATGGTACCCTTAGCAAGTGTGTATTCCCATTAACACTTGAGTTCCGACATGGTATACGTCCGGAGACAAGTTGGCGCTACCAACCCGGACAGAGGCGTCACCCTCAATAGATCTATTTATAACATTCGCGCTCCCCGCAGGGATTAATGGTACATGACAGGCGGGCAATTGGGAAATAAGTTTCCTTAGGCTTCGCCGTAATAGTGGTTTACACAAGAGTTTCAATACATAAAAGTAGTTGTTGTCCATAGAGTATTTGCGTAAAAGCAATAAATCATCAAGTGTTTGCATAACAGCAATAGTTCATAAAGTGGTTTGCACGAAAGCAATAGTTCATAAGGTGTTTGCATGCAAGCAATATTATTCATAAAGTGTTTGCATAAAAGCAGTCGTTAACCATATAGTTTGCATGTTTCTCACCCCAAAACAGTTACAAAATAGGTAAAGTAGGGATTATGAACTCACCTTGGTATGCAGAAATGTAAGTCATCACAACTAACATCAAGTAATAAATGTGCACGGCTCCGACACGCAACCTAGATAAGTATGGTGTGGTTTTTAGTCTAACTCTCGTATTCAAATGCATGTTGTGTAGATTAAACAACGTTTGTAAGTTTACAAGTATTTATGTTTTTGAAATGCTTAAAGTTCAAAAACGAGTGTTTTCAAATAAATTGAGTTATTGTATAGCTTATGAGGAGTTTCATAAGTTAATTGACTCTCAATGATGTATATAAAATATAGTGCTGAAAACACTTGTAAGTATTGGCTCTTGAAGTAAATGTGGAAAGATGTATAAGAAACTTTCGTATAAAAGTTGGCTCGAATATTTGTTCAAGTATGGTTGAGAGATATATAAACACAAGTCGTCAAGTATTTATTTATTTTAGTCGAGTTTCGAGGGTATAAATATGTATATAACTTATATATTTATTGAAGTTTCGTGTAAATAATATAATTGGACAATCCCATTATTTATAGATTACGCAGATGTGGTCGTCAAATAAAATAGGTGTCAAACATATTTATTTAACAAACGTGGCAAAATGTATAGGTTTACTAAACTTATAAAAGTTTTAGGATAACAAGTGTAAAGTATTCAACTTTGGAGGGTTGAAACTGAAAAGTTTAATAATAGTTTCAAAACTTATAAAAAGCTTTAAATAAAAACTGTTAAGTAGTTCACAGTTGAGGGCTAGATATGTCAAATTGCGAAAGTTTCAAAATAACAAATAAAAATCGTCAAAAGGGCAGCGCCCGGATTCGAACTCACGACCTCTTGGTCACAACCCAAGGGACACTACAAAGGGCTCTTTTGTGTTTTATTTCTCAGTTTCACGTATTTAAGGAGTTCGCTACTGTGTTTTATTTTGTGTTATAATTTTCTCAGTAAGTATATATGGTCGTGGGTAGCATGCACATTTTTTAGTTGTGTTTCATCTTCTTCCAAAATGAGCTTTACCCTCTCAAATAAGCAGTTGGGTTAGCCAACTTGGAGCCCAAAAATACGCTTTTACTTATTTGGAGTTTCGCGACTCAATCTTCCAACGAAACTACTATCATTTAAATGGGTTTTAGACACATTTTGAGATTTCATTTTTATTTGATTTATACACGTTCAAATCTTTCTAACAAGCTTTTGGAAATCGGTTTAAAGGCCGAAGAAGCAACAAAGTAAAATTATCCCATAGTTGGGTTTGATACAAATGACATTTGACTTGGACACGATACTTGGCAAAACACATCACGACACTCGACATGGGCTAATCACTCGTTAAAACTCTACACTCTCACGACATCTCACTGTAGTACGACCCAAGTGAGTCGTTGACTAGAATGTAGCCCAAGTTTTAGCAATATATAATCTAACTCAAATCGAGCCGAAACATAATCTATACTTCGATACTTCCGTCGTTAGCCAATACTTAAGTTATCTTTGGTTTCATGTTTTCTTTTGAAAACCCGAATAAACACAAGGTGGTTATTTCTCGCTTAATCCTCCATGTTTTACGATCAAAAACTGCCACATAAGCATTTTAACATTATGAAAAGTCGACTGGTTCATAATAGTTGAGAAAATCATGGTTTCGTATGTTGTTTCATTTTAACGAGTTCATATAAACCAAAAATATATCTTTTGCAAAACATGGGAGTTTGCATTTAACAAGATATGTATAAACCAAGAATGAGTTGAGTATGCTTACAAAGATTAAAGGGTGTACGAGTGATTGAAAAGACCAAAGAACCAAAGAACTCGACTAGCTTCTCCAAAACTTGAACCCGATAATCCCTTTTCTTCCTTCCAAAACCTTTTTAATTGTTTCAAATGACTTTGAATGTTAAATATATGTGTCCTCACCCAAGTGAGGCTCAGATTTAAAGAGGAAACAAGAGGGGAAGTTACTTGTTAGAGTTTGTATGTATTAAATGCAAATGTATCACAATCTATGAATGTAGATTTGGTGAGGGTTTGTCAACTGAAACCAAGAAAAAGGGAAAGGGAGAGGCATGGTCTAAGTCCTTTCTTGTCTTCACAAAACAATGGTACTAGTGATATTTGGTTTGAAAACTTGGACTTGTGTTCTTAGTTTTGAAAATATGGACAAGATATTTAGCTAGGATGAAATGCTTTTGCTTTTAAGTTTGTGTTGAGTTATGTGTTTTCCACTTTTGTCCAATTGTTTATATGTCGAAAGTGATATTTATGTGTGAACCGTATATGGATGAGAGGTGATTTGATGGTTCTCAGCTGTTATCACGCATAGGAGGGAAATAAAAGAAAAATCTAAGTCAAGCTTAGATGATTTTGTTGCTTGTAAGAATTTCTCACATGCTAGATATCATATATATATCGCGTGATATGACTCGAGTGTGAGTAAAAGAGTTACAACTTAATTTAGTTTGCTTGAGATGAAATACGAATGTATAATATCAAGAGTGAAATGTATGAAAATTAAGAAACGTTTATGTTCGCGTTCAAATATATTTTTTTTGTCCAAAAATATATACACATTAAAAGTATATAATCCAGTCTTATCGTGTTTGGTTGCATAAAATGCGACACAATGAGATTAGAAAAGAGTGGGAAATTAAAACGTGAACTTCCTTAAAGTTTTGGTATTTCATTTACGTTTTAAACGTGAGTTGAAATATTTCAGTTACACGTTGAAATATTTCAACTCATAATACCGGACCAATGTATGGGTTCAGGTTTCAAACTTTTGCGAGCCTTCTTCAACAGGAAAAAGCATCTGATGTGTCTTATGGTTTAATTTTATCCACTCCAACTTTAAATCTATATCAGTTATATTAAAACCTCTTGGTCGTTCACGCATGTTTACTTTTGCTTATCTATGTATACAGATCTCATAGGAGACCTAATCTCTTGTGGTAAAATCGAGCATGCTACGGTTGATGGGGATAAACGCCCGTTCATCCGTTTGGAGTTGGAGGATGTATCATAAGTCATTTTCTAATACTTGGCTCTTTTATTTATTTTTCCCATGCTTGTTATTTAAATACTCTCGATTTACTGCTGCCAATTGTAATTCGTAGTGGGAACAAGCTTAGGAATATAACTTTATGGAGTGACTATGCCCACCAACTTAACACCGCGTTAGGTGACCGACAAAACTTGGGCCATGTTGTCATCATCCTACAGTTCATGAAACACAAGATCTATAAACGTGAGTCTTCTTTTGAAAGTAAATTCTATTGATCATTTTTCACGTTTATCCATTTATGAAAACCATGTCATAATTTAATAACATTACATTTATCCCAAACAGGTCAACCTGCTGTCTCAAGCATGTTTGGTGCTACAAAGCTGTTTATAAATGACGACATTCCTGATATTAATAACTTTAAGAATCAGTGAGTTATAAACACAAAAATCCTTTCACCATGACTATTTAAATCACTTTGTATACACCTCTTTTAACTAACCTTATTTCTTTTCACAGCTTGCTTGAAAATCGTGCTTTAGAGGGAGATGATCACCATGTTACTAATTTTACTACATTTTCAGGTTACTCTATTAAGCATGACTTTCTGAAAAACTTGCAAAAGGTGACTATCAATGATATCCGTGACAAAGGAAATGTATAACATGCATTTTTTTTCAAACGTCTGATTGTATGACTTTCTTTTATTTTTTAAAGGTTTTAAATCATTTACTATATGTGGTTTCAGATTATGTCACGTGTTGTCGTAGCAACTGTTAAGAAGATTGAACGTGAATCTGATTGGTGGTATCTTGCATGTGTAAAATGTAACCATTCTGCGAAACAAACGAGTGTTCCTGAAAAAGATGAGTATGGTGTGGTTGTTAAAAAGAGGTCTGTATTCAGGTGTACCAACAAAAAGTGTGATCAAGATACTGACGTTGAGTATAAGTAAGTTGTCAACTATATTTGAATTACGCATATATATTAACAACCTTACTTATCCATTTAACATTTTATTGA
The DNA here is from genome assembly GCA_910596185.1 of Chrysanthemum makinoi. NCBI lineage: Eukaryota > Viridiplantae > Streptophyta > Magnoliopsida > Asterales > Asteraceae > Chrysanthemum > Chrysanthemum makinoi. Next base: position 78,586,114 of record OU343225.1, on the reverse strand, counting down.
AGGTACAAAATTCCATTGCGAGTGATGGACTCAACTGGATCAGTTTCACTCACTTTGTTCGATAGACAAGCACACCCGATAATTGACAGGAGTGCAGCTGAACTCGTGCAGGAAATGAGGAAGGTATGACATAAACCAAAAGTTATGAATTCCGTGTTATATCTGTTACATGTAATTTTTATTTCACAATTTCTGAATTTCCAGAAGGGAGACATGGACATTCTCCCAAAGGACTTTAACAAACTCCTTGAAAATACTTATGCTTTCAAAGTTGATATCAAGGAATTCAACATTGAAAACAACAAGCATATTTACGGTATTTCCCAGTTGACTGATGATACTGAGATAATAAAGGAGCTTATTAAGAAAGAATCTGATGATCAGGTAAGCTTTTTTACATGATTGTACTTGACAAGCATCCACTATTTTATTTACCAATATACTTTTCTATCAACAGGAAATACAATCCAACTCTCAATCTACAGCTATTGAATTGATGACACAGCCTTCGAGCTCATTCATGTCCCCTCCTTCAGGAAGAAATCATGCTAAGGTACATAAATCTTACACGATCAACGTTATTCCACGTCAAATCAATTATATATATTTTTACTCAGTATGTTTTTTTTTCATAACAGGACGTCTTATCTGTTACCGGTGATAATATCACATCACGTGAAGATGAAAAGAGTACAGCCACCAGCCCTGGGAAATCCAAATTGCGAAACGTGATTGACGTCGACAATGATCCGGTCTTCTCTTCTACCAAGAAAAAGCTGCTTAGTCCAAAGAAGGAAAAGGAAGAGGAGGGATGATATGCGGCAACTGCCAAATAAACAATCTTTATTTGTCGTCTTATTTCAAGTCTTTTGGATCTTTGTTGGTGTTTCTCACCAGATTTGAACTTTGTTTTATTCATTGCGTTATGCTATGCAGCAACATACTCTGTGTTTCAATAAGTTTGTATCGAACGTTAATGAACGTTTATTATTTGGTTTTCAATAATTTTTATTTGGAACATTGCATTAATGGTCATTATGGAACGTCGCATGAATGGTCATTATGATGTTGGTGGTTTTCATTTTTTGTTTCAAAACAGTAATTTTATGTAAGCATACAGGTCATTTTTACTTTCTACAAAGTATTCAAATGAGTAACCTGGAACTATTCTAAGGTACGTGTTTGAACATTAAGTTGCAGTCGTGAATTTAACATCTTTACTTATGTTATTCTTTTACATTTGTTTACAGGTGAGTATAATGGCCATGATTCTCCTTTCTACATCAAAAGTTCCCCAACACATCAGATATGCTTACATTGTTTTATGCTCATTTAACTTTAAAGAGGAGGCATTCAATCATAGTATTCATATGCTTGCTTTATTATGTTATATAGAAATATCAATAACTCAAAGTTGGTGTTTCGATTTTCCCCACATGACTTCTGTATAGGATACTGGAACATAACTAATAGTCACTTTTTTGTCCAAAAATTAGGAGTACGCCTATGCTATTTATAAACCACTTCATTTTTTATTTCAAATTTATACTACAACCATTACTTTCCTGTACTTAAAGAACAACGAATGATATGATTTTTTCCACAATACCAATACATGTTCTATTGTGAACATGACTGTAAAATTCATGTGAACACATGCAAATCGTGCAAATCACCAATCTTGATTATTACATAAAATAGTAGATTGCGACTAACTGAAGTAATGGCTATGCAAAGACCCTAACATCTATGACCAATGTAACTAACTTAAGCATAATCATGTCATTCTTCCTGTATTTATGGCGCTAGCCAGATTGTGTTTACTCATATGCATGTGATTGATTTTTTTAGTTATTGCAAAAGATATTTATTATATATATGGGAACCTTCCTTAAATCACGTTTTGTAATTTAAATTTTTTTTGGAAAGTAGTAAAAAATAATCAATTTGCCATTACGTTTACTTACTACTTGCCTGTTATGAAATCTTATTAATGACATGATATCTTATCATTTTCATATAACTTATCTCTCATATAGTTGGACTTCCAATTCTTATTGCTAGGGTACACACAATTTGGCTTAATGGAACAACATGGTGTACCTGACACGTCATTGGTTCGTAGACGTAGAGGGAGACCGATTAAAGAGATAACAAAAGGTATGATATCTGTTCATTTTTAGTGTTTTCTAATACAATGGAATTGGGAGTATCCCATTGTTGTTATAATGATGAGTTTCCCATGGTTGTTCTTTTATAGTCTTTTGCTGAATACAATGGAATAAAGCAATTAACATTTTTTTTCTTATCATATGCAATGTCAGGACATCATGCTACTACTTCTTCAAGCGATTCTCTGCTTGCAAACACCAATTTCCCTATGATCATTACAAATCCCACTGTAACAAATACCAACACTCTTCCAATACACAGGGGCAACCCCCCTGTGCATGGCATTACCAGTGGTATGAAACCCATTTTTATAATATGGTTTGTGTATATTGTTTTCTAAATAATTATAAAATTTATGTATCTTTCAGGTTACTCTTTCAAACTTACTGAACAGCAACATGCTTATTTATTTTTATTATTATTATTATTATTATTTTTTACAGATTTACTCCCTAGACGCAAAGGCAGACCACCACTAACCGACATCTCCAATGGTTAATTTCAATATTTTTTTGGTGATTTTCACAAATATATATATTTAATTTCTAACATACCTTCGATATGCTTGCAGTTAAATTATCAAATGTATCTCAGTTGAATAACGAAAATATTGTGACTCCTATCTCTGCTAAAACAAATCCACCAATTGGTTTTGAAGGTATATTTAAATGCCTATATAATTACATATTTATGTATCTTTCCGGTTACTCTTTCAAACTACTAAACAACAACATGCCTGTTGTTTTTTTTTTCTTTTCAGATTTACTCCCTAGACGCAAAGGCAGACCACCACTAAGCGACATCTCCAATGGTTAATTTCAATATTTTTTGGTGATTTCCACAAATATATATTTCATTTCTAACATACCTTCAATATGCTTGCAGTTAAATTATCAAATGTATCTCAGTTGACTAACGAAAATATTGCTAATTCTATCTCTCGCTAAAACAAATCCACCATTAGGTGTTCAAGGTATTTTTAAATGCCCATACAATTACTATAATATGTTTCCATTGTCGCCATATATGTTTCCATTGTCAAACTTAATCAACAACAACACTCATGCCAAACTTACTCAACAACAAAACTCTGTTTTTTAGCGGCGATTTGCTCCCTAGACGCAGAGGCAGCCCCGTTAAGTGACATCTCCAATGGGGGAAGGCCACCTATAAATGACTTTTCAAATGGTATAATAATTATATGTATACTTTTATATATTTTAGAAATTTTTGTGTGTTTTAGTATTGAAACTCTTTATTAATTTACACGTCATGTCTGATGTATAAGATGTTCTTCAAAAAGGAAAAAGAAGTCACCCGGATCAAACGTCCAAAGTGGTTAACTATGACTCCACAACTGGTCAACAGTGGGATTATACAACACCAGGTTAACGTTTTTTTTAATTATACAAAGTTACAAGATTCAAATTTCATGTGACATATTTAGTGAGTTAACATTTAAATTGCTTCGCTAAAGTTTTTACCTATATGGAATTGTAGGTTCCAATGTCAGTCATGGTTTACATCAATCTACCGCCAATTCCACTGAATTACAAACCAACATTGCGAGTACATCTAGAAAACATCCATGCAAGCGACAAAGGAAAGTAATATACGAGATTCCTAGAATAAACTTTGATATTGACGAGGATGAAGATGTTTTTGGTTCAAATGACCAAGACAAGTTTTATGGAATCTGTTCAGGTCATAATAACTTCAACCACGAACTTATTAACATAACAAACTGTTAACATGGACAAACTTTACTTTATTTTTCACAACTTTTTTTTTGTTTGCAGAATATGTTGACCATGGAGATCCAACCAATATATGTCGTGCATGTAATGCTGTATTGTGGGACTTTGAGGCGAGGCTGAAAAGGCGTTTTCATGATGGGTGGAGTTACTCTACATGTTGCCTTTATGGAAAAGTAAAGGTTGCAAAACTAAAAGAGGCGCCTAAACATTTGTTGGACCTATTTCGTAATGATGATGCGACATCCAGAAATTTCCAAAAAAATATTCGTACATACAACATGATGTTTGCCTTCACCTCAATGGGCGGAAAAGTTGATCATTCCGTCAACAGGGGTAAGGGGCCTTATTGTTTTAGGCTTCATGGTCAAAACTATCATAGTCATGGTAGTCTTTTACCAAAGGAAGGGTCCAGCGTGAAACTCTCGCAACTATACATATATGACACAGAAAATGAGGTGAAGAACAGGATTAACGCACTCCGGTATGGAAACACTTTTAACTTCTTTCTTTTGACATCTTTACAGATATATTATGTACAAAAATTTTATAACTATTCTGTCATTAAAAATGAAGATTCCTCATGTAATATAGCTCCAATTTGGGAGTATTTGATGTTGCAGTTTGATCGATATATGTCTTATTTTAACGTATCCTATTAATTACTATGTTGTTATTTTTCTTATTGCAGATCTGGATCAAAAAATGAATCAAAATCATCTGATTCACTTGATCCACAAATAATTGAAGGTCTAAGGAAGACTTTAGATGCGGAAAATGAATTGGTCAAGTCATATAGAATGGTCGTGAGATCGATACAAAGGAGATGAAATAGACAACGCACGGTTGAGATTACTTGGTACAGGCATCCGACGGAAGGACGCATAATCTCCTACCGTGAGGTAGCTCGCTTAATTGTGGGAGACATCGAAGATTCTCTTGATAAAAGAGATATTGTGATTGAAACACGAACCGGTGAACTTAAACATATTAATGTTTTGCACCCTTCATTTCTATCACTACAATATCCTCTTTTGTTTCCATATGGTGAAGATGGATACAGAACCGATATTCTTCATAGAGACATTGTTGAACCGACCCAAAAAACGGATAGGTTAACAATGAGAGAATACTTTGCTTACATCATTCAAGAAAGGCAAGACAGATTCTCACTGCATCATAACTCTAGAAGACTTTTTCAACAATTTTTGGTTGATGCTTTACCATGGTCGAAACGAAGGTTGTATTTTCATCGCAAAACAACAAAAATCCTACGTGTTGAATCATATCAGCAGTTATCATTTCATGCAGATAAGGGCAATAACGATGCATCTACCACCGGCAAGCGTATAGTACTACCATCGCCTTTACCGGAGGTGCACGATATATGCGTCAAAATTATTTAGATGCAATGTCACTGTGCAAAGTTTATGGCCATCCAGATTTTTTCATCACTTTCACATGCAATCCGAAATGGCCCGAGATTACAAGGTTCTTGAATGGAAATGGTCTTCGTCCCGAAGATAGGCCAGATATTATATGCAAGACCTTCAAGATGAAGCTTGATCATTTAATAAAGAATTTGAGGGACTCAAAGATTTTTGGTCGCGTCAATGCAGGTAACTGTTGAAAATGTTTAGTAAACTTCCTTTTGTTTTTTGATATATTTCTACCTAATTGATATTGTTCTTTTATATATTGCAGTTGTATATACGGTCGAATTTTAGAAGAGAGGACTTCCGCATGCCCACATATGTGTTTTTTTGCACACGGATGATAAGTTGGTTAATCATGAAAAGATCGATGATTTCATTTCTGATGAGATACCAGACAAAAATACTGACCCGCAACTTTATCGCCTTGTAAGTGAACATATGATGCATGGCCCTTGTCGAGTTGATAATCCAAGTTGCCCCTGTACCACTAAAGGGAAATGCACAAAAAAATTTCCAAAGAAATTTTCAGATCGCACTATGACAGACTCTGATGGTTTCCCAGTGTACAAAAGGCCTGATAATGGAAGGTTTATTAAAAAAAGCGGGGTAGAGCTACACAATGGTTTTGTTGTAGGTTATAATAAAGTTCTGTTAAAAACTTACCAGGCGCACATAAATGTGGAGTGGTGTAATCAGGCTGGTTCTATCAAATATTTGTTTAAATACATAAATAAGGGACCAGATCGTGTTACTGCTAAAGTTTGTGCTGACAACAATGATAACCAAGAAACCACCGACGCAGAAGTGAAGGATGAGATCAAAGATTATTATGATTGTAGGTATCTTTCAGCGTGTGAAGCAACTTGGAGAATTCTAGGGTACGAAGTTCACTACCGTTACCCCCTGCTGAGAGGTTGCCATTTCATTTACCCGGACAACAACAGTCGTGTACGAGGCCTGATGCCGATATTAACGATGTCCTAAACAAGCCTTCAGTTGCCTCTTCCAAGTTTTTGGCATGGATGGAATGTAATAAAACCGATGCTCTTGCCAGAACTTTGACGTATGCTGAATTCCCAACTAAGTTTGTTTGGAAGCCCGAAAAGAAAATATGGCAACGTAGGGAAGTAGGATTTTCTGTAGGAAGGATCCATTATGTTCCTCCTTCTCTTGGTGATGCATACTATTTGAGGGTTCTTTTGAATAAGGTTAAAGGACCGACAACTTGGGATGATATTCGCACGGTTAGTGATAGATTCTATGATTATCAGGGTAAAGATGAAAAAATATATGATTCATATAGGGACACGTGTTTTGCACTCGGATTGTTAGACGATGACAAAGAGTACATCGAGGCTATTAAAGAAGGACATCGTATTTCGTTTGCTGATTCTGTTCGTCGTTTATTTGTGATGTTGCTTACGTCAAATAGTATTGTCAGACCTGATCATGTATGGAACGAAACATGGGAATATATGTCTGATGATATTGAACATGAGCAACGTGTACTTTTTAATAATCCAGGTAACATTGTTTCTACTCCATTAAACAAAAATTAACAATTTTATATCTTACATTATAAATTTTGTTCAGTTATTCATTTACATATTCCATTTCTGTTTCCAGATTTGGAGATCCGTGAACGTCATCGTAAAAATCTATGTCTAAAATATATAGACAATCTTCTTCGTAAGAATGGAAGTAGCTTAACTTCTATAAACGGAATGCCTTTACCAGATCTAGAGTTCTTGGAAAACCACACAAACTCTTTGATTCATGACGAAATTTGCTATGACACCGACTTACTGAAAGCAGAACATGACACGCTCTTTCCAACTCTAACAGCCGAACAAAAAATAGTATATCAAAGAGTTATCTCAGCTGTTGAAAATAAAAAAGGAGGTGTTTTCTTCCTTTACGGATATGGGGGTACGGGAAAGACATATATATGGAAAACATTATCCCACGCCATGCGCTCTAAAGGAGATATTGTTTTAAATGTGGCATCGAGTGGTATTGCTTCTTTGCTTCTAACAGGTTTGTACCTATCTGATTTATTGTAATAATAAAATTTTATTGGTGTATCCACAAATATAGATATTCAATGTTTCAATATTGCTTCTTTGCTTCTAACAGGTGGTCGTACAGCCCATTCTCGCTTTGGTATACCTATTAATCTCAACGAGGACTCCTTTTGTTCAATAACCGCTGGTACAGATCTGGCTGCTTTATTATTCAAGACAAGTTTGATAATATGGGACGAGGCTCCAATGATGCACAAACATTGTTTCGAAGCTTTAGATCGATCTTTGAGAGATGTTATTGGGACCACTAACCCAAGTGCAAAAGATATGCCGTTTGGTGGCAAGGTTATCGTCTTTGGAGGAGATTTTAGGCAAATTTTGCCAGTTATTCTAGGTGGAACAAGGCAGGACATTGTACACGCATCTCTTAATTGCCTTATATATGGGATGATTGTACAGTACTTGAGTTAACGACAAACATGACATTGAGAGAAGGTTCTGATAAGTGTAACATTCAAGAAATCAAGGATTTTGGAGATTGGATATTAAAGATGGGAGATGGTCGTTTAGGTGGAGCTAACGATGGTGAGGCAACAGTTGATATTCCGGATGATTTACTCATAACTGATAATGTTAATCCTATTCCGTCACTGGTTGAATTTTTTTATCCATCGTTTCTCAACAACTTACGAGATTCTTCTTTTTTTCAAGAGAGGGCAATTCTTGCTCCCACTCACGAAGTTGTTGAAGTTATAAATGACCATTTGCTATCTCAAATTCCAGGTGACGAGGTTGTTTACTATAGTTCAGATAGTATATGTGAATCCGAAGGTCTAGACAATGATTACACGGAATCTTTGTACTCTCCTGAAGTGTTGAATGGACTTAAGTTGTCTGGAATACCTAACCACAAATTAGCTCTTAAAGTAGGTGCACCCGTCATGCTTCTTCGAAACATTGATCAAACTGCTGGGTTATGCAATGGGACAAGACTAAGGATTCTAAAACTTGGTGAACATGTTATCGAGGCACAAATCTTAACAGGAACAAATGTCGGACACACTACTATCATCCCACGGTTGAAACTCAGTCCTTCAGACAAGAGGCTTCCGTTGAAGATTAATCGACGCCAATTTCCATTAGTTGTATGTTTCGCCATGACTATCAACAAAAATCAAGGCCAGTCTTTATCAAAAGTTGGAATTTTTTTGCCTAAGCCAGTCTTCACACATGGTCAGCTTTACCATGAAGTGCTACAAAAGATTTGATTCGCCATTACTTAAAATTCTTTGTTCTTCTTTGTTAGTTTTACCTATGTTATATGTACTTAACTTTAAGATTATCCGGTTTTGGAGATTCTTGGTTTATTCTCCTTCCTTTTTTTTAACAAATTCAGTGTTTCTTGATACTTTATTTTTTTTATGGGAATGAACACATTTTTTGGAGACTTAACATTACTTGGTATTTTTGGTTTTTTTACCTTTTAAGGTTATATTTTCTAACTTATTATAAGCAGCCCGTGATTTATCACGGGTTTATAGGCTAGTATCGTTAATATCACGGTAGGACTCATAATCAAGAAAACAAAAAGTGGTCAGAAAAATCTGAAAAAATAAAAAAATGAAAGAAGATAACAATAGTAAGGATTGCTCAAAAGGAAAAAAATTAAAAAAATCGTTTACATGGTCAATTGGTACCGTGAAGTTAGCGCAGATCTTGACTTTTTACAAAAGTCAAGATCGATCTGAATGGGCGGTCCAGATCGTCCGACGTCCGCACTAAAAATAAAATCATACATGATCCTCACTCTATATATATATATATATATATATATATATATATATATATATATATATAAAGATTGAGTGACTTAAATTAGTGCACAAAAGCATGTAGTGTACAACATACTTGAAGCCACATCAAAGCTATATCAATTACAATCGAGGTCTCTATTGATTCAATTGAATGCTCTCAATCAATTATGCTGTTACGAAACACAAAAGGGCTGCAATTTTGCAACCTTAAAAAATAAAAATCAACCTTCACTTGCATCTTTCTTAAATGTAGGAAACATAAATGAGGCATGAAGCCCATTGCCTGTTCAGAAATTGTAACTGAGTTCAATATATTTGTTCACTTGTAAAATTAAAAGGTAAATTCAATATATCATCATGGCTGCAGAAGTTGGAAGTGCGAGCTGTGAATTATTCTTGGACGAGCTCAAGTTGGAGGCCACTAGTACCATTGTGGTGATGATGTGTAAGATGTGGGATGTAAACGCTGTTACCGGGTGCTTTGGGCACCGATTTTTTGGTATTTGATGCTATAGGTTAAGCTTTAACTATTTCCCTCTTTTTCGTTATATCTGTTTTTAACATTTTTTTGTTGCAGGGTTATGTTATCCATTGTACTGCCAAGGGAACCTTAGCTCACAACTTTTTTGAGGTTAAAAAAGGGAGGTGTATACTAGGTTAAAAATTTTGTGGTGCTGCATAATAAAGAAGAGTTTCGCATTAGGAAGAACGATACCTTTATTCTTGAGTTCGATGGGGCAGCGACCATAAGGAAAGACTTGGTTAAGCAGAAGGGTTTGTCATGTATCCTTTCCAGCTGGTAGATTTTGTCCACTTAGAACCTACAACCAATAAGTATCTCATTGGTAATTTTCTTTTGGTTTATGTATGTTCAAATTTTTTTTTCGTTAACTGGTGTTGTTGTACTAACATAAAAACTGTTACCTTTCAGATGTTACCAGTTATGTGACAAATGTTGGGAGGATGAACCATACCAAAATAGGTTCAAAAATTCTGTATTTCTACCTGGCCAATCATAGGTTAGTTGTTGGAATCACTCCTAAACTAGAATTCAAGTGTTAGTAATTAATATGTAATAGTTAGCTTAATTATGGCTTTTTTGTTAGTAATCAAGGCTAGGCTCATGTAGAAAGCCCATGAGCCTATGCAAAGCCCAATAAGGAAAGGATGGGAACGTGGTGTGTTGCCCTAGTTCCCTCCTATAAATAATCTTGTAAACCTTCACTTGAATGTTGGTTGTTCATTTCACTTCAATACTCACGCATAACTTTTCTCTAAATCCTATGCGTATTGTTTTGGTTTGTTCAACCAATCACTTTCTATCTTATTTCTTCATATTGATGCTTGTGTTTCATAAATGGGAACCTAACAGTGGTATCAATCGCCAAATAGTTGGGTGAAACAATTTTGTTTTTGAAGTTTTTGGTCATACGCGTAAAGCTCGGTACTCAAACTTTCATACGCATAAAAACTCATCTTTTTTCACTTTTAAATCCAAGATTCTTGTACTTTCAAGGTTATTAGGTGTTAAAGTTTAAGTTTTTGGCAAAAAGTTTTAAACTTTACGTGTATTTCATTGTTTTTACGCTTGGTTTTAGTCGTGTGTTCATTTATACGCGTAAGGTGACTACGTGTTTTGGATCATCAAGTTTCACACTTTTGTGTTATTTTGGTGATATTGAAGCTGTTTCATCACAAAAATCGGGTTTAGAAACACTTTTGGGCAGAAATCAAAGTTTTGAAAGATTTTGACAAATCTTACGCATAAGAAAACCCTAATCTTACGCTTAAGGTTTCCTTGGTTTGATCTTCAGTGTTCTTGGTTTACTCAGTGTTTTCTTGCTTGGATAAGCCTGAAAACACTTTGACTTTGGATATCTTTTGCACTAGAATAAGTGTAAAGGATTTTTTGGGCAAAACCCTAGTTTTACGCCTAAGCTAACTCTTACGCGTAAAATCTTTACGCCTAAGCATTTCCTTACGCCTAAGCCTTGTCTTACGCATAAGCAAATCTTACGCATAAGCATTCTACTCCTAAGTTCTTAGTCTACGCATAAGCTAAGGTTTACTTAACCCTAAGCGTAAGCTAATCCTACGCGTAAGCTTACATCTTATGCGTAAGTTGGTGTTTTTACGCCTAAGGTTCTCTTTACCTAAACTTGGTTTCTACGCATAAGGTTACTTCATCAACAAAGTTTCATTCGAATACAAAGATCTATTTTACAACACAAGTTTTCAAGATGTCTCAACCACCATACTCTAAATACTTTCCTCATGTTTATCCTCAACAACAACAACAACAACTCAGTCAACAACAACAATAATTCAATCCACAACAACAAGTTTATCAACAACAATTTCCTCAAGGAGCAATTCAACCACAAATGATTCAACCACCCCCTAGTCTTCAAGTACAACCTTACACAAACTTTAACAATCAACATCCGTCCAGGAATACTATGAAGGAACCGTCTTGGTTTGCAAAGATGTGTGAAGCTTTAAGTAGCCAACAATCCATTCATGAGGCTGGATCACTTGATAGACCTCCAATGCTCACTCCCGAAAACTATGATCAACGGGTGATTAGGTTCTTTAGTTTTTGTGATCTAAAGAAGCCACATGGAAAGTTCTTAAAGAAGGTCATCCTGGAAGGTCCATTTCAGATGCCTACTGTCGTTACACCCGGAGATCCAAATGCCAATCCACCAAGAGGTGATGTCACCAACATTGCAAGTCTTACTGACCTCACTGCTGATGAACTTCTACATTTTGAAGCCGATGAGCTAGCAATGCAATACATCCTTTTGGGATTACCCAATCCGATCCTTCGAAGTGTTGATGCTCAAAAGACTGTTAAAGCAATGTGGGAACATATTCATCTTCTCATGGAAGGCACTGAACTCAATCAAGAGGACATGGAATCCAAAATCTACTTGGCTTATGAACACTTCATGATTAAACCAGGAGAGACATTAGAGTCTTATCATCATCGATTCTCATACATCATCAATGACTTGGAAAAACATAACATCATTATGCCAAGAATTGCAGTCGACACTAAGTCCCTAAGTAGTCTTGGTCCTGATTGGGAAAAGTATGTCATTTTCATCCGTCAAGCAAAGAATCTTCATCATGCTACATACGGATTGTTGTACGACTATTTGAAGCCTCACCAAAAAGAAGTTGACAAAGAAAGGTTTATCCGTGGACTCTTCGTCACACCTTCACTTCCGGATAATCAACAACTAGCTTTGTGGGCTTAAACTTGTTATCCTCAATTCCCGACCTTACAAACTGTATTCACAAATCCTCCACAACCCGCTGCTCAACCATCTGCTAAAATAACACCTTATGATCCGTCACAGCACCAGTCTCAAGAAACTCAATTGGTTCCATACAACAACAACAATGATGAAGCACTTTACAGTGAATCTAATGAGGATACCGAAGCTTTTGATGCATTGCAGCAAGGGTTTGTCATGATTGCTAGAGCCTTCGGCCAATATTCAAACAAATCCAAAAATCGCATTCGTACCTCATCAAACACAAGGAATCAGGCTGTTGTTAACAATGGACGTGTTGAAGTTCATAATCGAGGTAATGTTCGTCAGATGGGCGGTGGTCAAGGATTTAATCCAATGGGAAGGAATAACATGGGTGCTCCACAACAACAAAGGGCTCAAGTGGTTGAACAGGGTAATGCTCAGAATGGGATTAATGGTCTTCGTTGCTATAACTGTAATGAGAAGGGTCACCTGGATAATGCATGCCCAAAGCCAAGGACTAGAGGCAGTGCTTATCACAAGGAGGCTTTACTTTTGGCTCTCAAGGATGAAGCTGGTGGAACCCTCACAAACAAAGAACAGAGTTTTATGGCAGATGCTGACTCGAGATGATGATATGGAGGACTTGCAGCTAATGCATCGTTATGTTGATGGCAAAATGCACGAACTCCACATGAGTGACACGGCCCAGTGTATGACACGACGGCTTGTCTCGGTACGGATCAAACCATATTCATCACTGATCTAATATCTCCGTCAACATCTGAATCCGACAAGGCTCAGAATGTTCAACATGAGCCATCCACATCTCATTCTGATGATACTCAACTAGATCCAGTAGTTACATTTGACGACCAAGATGACCTCCTGGTTACCATTGATAATCGAGTTGACTCCGTGGTTATACTTGAGGATCTGAATAATGATCATGTTGAGACTCACGTTGAACACGCTGAACCATTGCCTAATCCAGATATTGACCTCTTACTTAATGACCAACGATCCCGAATGGAACAATGTTGTGAACTCAATCAACAATTAAAAAAATAGAAATGCACTGTTAACCAGGGATATTGAATGCTTAAAAAGGTAACTCAACGTTTTTAAAACTCAAGAAAAACGTGAACAAGGTTTTGAAGTCGCTTTTGCTAAATCTTACCAAAACGAAAAATCATTAGAACGACAGATACGTGATCTAGTCGCATCTAAGAATGCTTTGTTGTCTCAAATAGAACAAATGAAATATGATCATAAACAACAACTTAACGCTCATACTTTGGAAACTCAAAAAGCCAAGTCTGAGTTATTAACTTGTCAAAAACAGTTCTCTGAATACAAAAAGCATTCAACGAAACGAATAGATGCCTATCTTGAGGAAATTGTCGACTTACAAAACAAAATCAAAGAGTTTCGAAATGTTGTTTATAAACATGGTGAATCAATCACAACGATTCAAAAGTTTACTTTCAAACCAAATCCAAATGGATATGGACCGAATCTTGCTGATTACAAACCTAAGTTTTCAAATAGAACATTCAAACCAAATCCTGAAGTTTACAGTGCAGAACATAGAATTGATGATTCCATTATGAGTGTTGTTGAATATAATCGTCAAGAGGAATTAGATGCAAAAGACGAGATTTGATCAAAATTAGAAAATGTTGTTTATAACAAACCATTTAACTATTCAAAAGCCGTCACTTTCGTCGCACAAAAGGATACTTCTAACACACCTTGGGTTATTACACCTATGTCTGAGTCTTCTAATGTTGGTCCTCAACCCAATTCTGCACAAATTAATGGTCCTTTACCTTCACTAAGTGAAGTAAAATCAATACCCGAAAGTCGTCAAATTCTTAGATATTTTGACACTTTCCTATCTGACATCAAACTTTTAGAACGTGAGATTGAATTTCATTCTGAAATAAAAGTTGAACATTTTCAATCGCCTCAGGCGCGAGCACAAAGAGATATTTTTCAGAAAAGAATTTTACCCCATGTTCAAAACTTGAAAAATTGTGCATTGTATTGGGAAAGGGAATTTCATAAGGAACTTGGACTGATGAAAATAGTTTTCGAGAAAACAGAAACATCTATTTCAAATACAAAACGTAAAAAGAAAATGTTACGAAAAGATGTTGATCGACTCTTGGAAGATGTTATCTGTGCTGATATCCATAATGTAGTGTTATTACATTCTTTTGCATATGCATTTGATTATATCTCTGCTGATTTTGTTGATTATGTTGAAAACGTTGAGAATACTGATTCTGTGTCACAAATCAAGTCTTTAAAAGTTGAAAATGAACGATTGTTAAACGAGCTTTCAAATGCAAAACGTCGTCTTCAATGATGTCAAAAAGGTTGTCAAAATCGTGAACTTGCTTTGCAAAACAAAATCAACCAGTTGTACTCCAAACCTCTTAATCCAAAATTTGAGCAACTGGATGATCAAAACGCGTCTTTGAAATTTCAAATCTCAAAATATGAACAAGAACTTGCAAAAGTTAAAAAGGAATATGGTGTCATATTTGATTTACTCAAACAAACTCGTGATGAAGCATCAAACGAACTTGATCATTATCTTGCACACACTAAAGAAGTCATAAATGTTTATGGAAATCTTCGTTCTGAAAATCAAGATTTTTTGCACACTATCATTGAGTTAAAAGAGAAGTTAGGAAAGTATGAACAAGTTAAGCTTAGTAACATTAAGGTACTTGCACCTGTAACACTTAGAAAAAGTGACACTAGAATTCCTAATGACAAACCAAAAGATACTAATGTGCTTCCCTCTACTGAAACAGGAACAATTGCCTCTTTTCCCAACGCCCGCACTTCACAGCCTAGGAGCAATACAAGGAAGAATAGGAAGTTGCGACGTAAGAAAAGAACAATAAAGAATGCTGAAGTAGAAGAACACCCTAGGACTTTGAATAAAACTCAAGTTGCACCCACTTTAGATATTGCGTCTGACAAATGTAATGAACAAAGTGATGTAACGAATTCTGAATCTTTAAGTACTCTTAATGTTTTGTTTGAAGCCTCTTGTGTTGGTTGTCATAAAAGCATGTTTTCTGGTTGTCATGATAAATGTGTTGCTAAGGATATCTTGAATCGTAAGCGGAATAATAGAAAACGGAATACCTCTAGGCCCACTAATGCTTCTAAGTCTGTGCTAGGTAAACCACCATCTAGTGTTCCAACTACGATCATTGATGTACCCATAGAACCCCCTTCACCTCCTAAAAAGAACTTATTACCTAGTGCATTCACTAAGACCAAAGCTAAGACTAGTTGGAGATGGTAGAAATGGTTACATAATACACTTGGATTTAAATGGATACCTAAAATCATTGATATGTGTGTTTCTACTATAACTGCTTCGGAACCCTCTAACTCTTCGGGTTCCACATCTACTTCTATTCCATTTGTGTCATTTGTGTGTAATGCAGGTGATACAGATCATCCTTTGGATTGTTGATAGCGGATGTTCCCGACACATGACAGGCAATCTCAAACTGTTATCAAACTTTGTTTCAAAGTTCATTGGCACTGTCATATTCGGGAATGATCACTTCGCAGCTATCATGGGATACGGAGATTACATCAATGGCAACATCGAAATTAGCAGGGTTTATTATGTGGAAGGCCTCGGTCACAATCTCTTCTCAGTAGGTCAATTCTGTGATGGAGATTTGGAAGTTGCTTTTAGGGAGAAAACTTGTTTCAATCGTGATCTACAAGGAAACGATCTTATGTCTGGCACCCGCAATTCAAGTCTTTACACAATCTCAATGCAAGACATGATTGCTTCATCTCCCATCTGTCTACTTTCAAAGGCAACATCTACAAAATCTTGGCTATGGCACCGTCGTCTCTCACATTTAAACTTTTAAACCATAACCAACCTTGCTCGATACAAACTTGTTGAAGGTCTCCCAAGATTCCGATAATCTAAAGATCACCTCTGTTCAGCTTGTGAACAAGGGAAAAGCACTCGTGCTCACTTTCCTTCAAAGGTGGAACACAGCTCATAGCATGTGCTTCATCTTCTTCACATGGATTTGTGTGGCCCGATGCGCGTGCAGACGATTAATGGCAAATGCTACATCTTGGTAATTGTAGATGACTACTCAAGATGGACTTGGGTTTATTTTCTTCGAAGTAAAGATCAAGCTCCACAGATGATCATCACCTTTCTCACGAAAATTCAAGTTCAGCTCTGGAACACAGTCAGACAAATCAGAACAGACAAAGGAACTGAATTTGTGAATCAAACTCTTCATGCATTTTATGAGAAAGTGGGAATTGAGCATCAAACATCTATTGCACGTACACCAGAACAAAATGGCGTTGTTGAAAGACGAAACCGTACGTTAGTGGAAGCTGCAAGAACAATGTTAATTAATGCTAAACTTCCAGATTACTTGTGGGCTGAAGTCGTGTCAACTGCATGCTACACTCAGAATCGCTCAATGATTACCAAGCGCCACAACAAAACACCTTATGAGCTTATCCACAACCGTAAACCGAATCTCAAACACTTTCATGTATTTGGATCCCTTTGTTATCTGAATAATGATCGTGATGACTTTGGTAAGCTCATAGCCAAAGCTGACATTGGAGTATTTGTAGGATATTGTGAAAACTCCAAGGGTTACTGGATCTGGAATCGTCGTACAAGGGAGATTATGGAAACAATTCATGCCAATTTTGATGAGCTTACAGAAATGGCTTCTGAGCATAACAGCTTGGAACCCGGTCATAACCGTTTAAACTTCCCTCAAACCCCATCATCATCTGAACCTAGTTTACAACTAACTCGACGTCAAATGGAACAGCTATTTGTCCCTCTATTTAGTGAGGTATTGATGAACGTGCACCAGGTGTATCCAATGTTTCCGCTGCTAAACTTGATCAAAATCCAATACCTGATACACCTGCTACAACAACTACTATTGAGGAAGCACCACCAGTTGATTCTACAACAACATTTGAACAAACCGCTTCCAACGACGCTGAACCAGCTGATGATCTTCTAAACAATGAAGTACCCCCACCTGTAGATTATGATCCAAATGCGTTCTTCAACCCGTTTGCTAATGCAACTGCCACATCTGATGTTGCAGAATCATCCACAAGCCATTTGAATCCTCCTAATCTGCAAAATGTATATCAACATCAACCTTCCACACATCGTTGGACGAAAGACCATCCTCTTGAGAACATTATTGGTAACCCGAATCAACCAGTCGTAACGAGACAACGTCTTCACACAGACGGTGAACATTGCATTTATGCACTCACTGTCTGCCAATCTGAACCTAAAACATTAAAGACGCAATGACCAAAGACAACTGGATTGAATCCATGCAAGAAGAACTCAATCAGTTTAAACGTCTTGAAGTATGGGAATTGGTTGAAAAACCAACAGGGGTCTTCATCATTGGTCTAAAATGGATTTGGAAAAAGAAATTGGATGCTGAGGGAACCGTAATCAGAAATAAGTCACGTCTGGTGGCTAAGGGTTATAGAAAGGAATAGGGTATTGACTTTGAAGAATCATTCGCTCCGGTTGCTCGTCTTGAGGCTGTTCGGATATTTCTGGCGTTCGCGGCTCACGTGAACATCACGGTCTTTCAGATGGACGTCAAAACTGCTTTTCTGAATGATAAACTGAAAGAAACAGTCTATGTCAACCAACCAGTAGGATTCGCTGATCCAGAGTTCCCGAACCACATTTACAAACTGAACAAGGCTCTCTACGGACTCAAACAAGCTCCTCGGGCGTGGTACGATAAGTTATCATCCTTTCTTCTCGCCAATAAGTTCGTCAAAGGTTCGGTCGACCCTACACTTTTCATACAATATCACGGGGCACACATTTTAATTGTTCAAATTTATGTGGATGACATCATTTTTGGGTCAACACATCTAAAATACTCAAACGCTTTTTCAAAACTTATGAAAAAACATTTTGAAATGTCCATGATGGGTGAACTTACGTTCTTTCTAGGACTGAAAGTTCATCAACCACCCCGTGGTATTTTCTTGAGTCAGTCCAAATATGCCCTTGAAATTTAAAAAAAAAATGGAATGCAAAACTGTGACACCTATGCCACTCCAATGGCACATACCAAGAAGCTGGACGCTGATTTGCATGGGAAATTGGTTGACCCTACCAAATACCGTAGTATCATTGGGTCTCTCATGTATCTAACAGCCAGTAGACCTGATATTGTCTTTGTTGTTTGTTAGGAATTAGAAAATTCCATAGTGAAGAGTCGGTCACCCCAAATATTATCTAGCATAAGTTAGCTCGTAGACTTGTCATTAGTTACGTTATTTAGTAGTTTATTTATTAGTTTGTAACGTAGTATAGCTTAGTGCAACACCGTGGAGGAAGGACGGGTCTTTACCCACTGTATCCCTGATCCATAGGCCGATAGGAGGTCGTATTTCTTGTAACTATAAATACCCCTTCCATCCATGGAAGGGGTGGTGCTTTCAATCTAATATTCCATACTTTTGTGTAAACCTCTAGCAAGAACACCCTCTCTCTCTAGTTTCTCTCTCTAAATATGGCAAACATGTATTTTGATCATCCAAGACCACCCGAATCATCAACACAATAAATATTTGGATCCTAACAATTGGTATCAAGAGCCAAGGTTATTGTGTTATCTTTGATTTGTGTGGTCCGTTGTTGTTTGTGGTTTGTTGGTCACGTTCTTATCTGGTTTTGCAAATCAAATGGTCAGATTTGTTGTCCTTTGGTAAACTGTTTTTACAAGTCTTGGTATCAATTGGTCAAAGTGTCCAAGTGGGTATATCTGTTAATATATGTCTTGTGTCATGCTTTGTCCAAGTCACGATTTTTACTCATCTTTTATGACTGTTTTGTACCAATCAATATCAGTGTAATCTTGTGGTCATATGGTCTGTTTCTGAATGGTAAAACTGGGTCAAATCTGTCACATCCAGTTTTTCTGGGTTTGTTTGAATATCGTCGGAAAGTGGTCGAAAAACTCATATATTCATGTTAGCGACTTGTTCATCATGTTTCTCTTCCTAGCGACTTGTTACATGTACTCGTGGCGACTTGTCTTTACAAGTCGTCTAAATTCATTGCATAAGTGTAGCGAGTTATACTAGCGAATTTCTTAAAGAAATCTGTAGCGACTAGGTGATTTGTTGACTTTCTTTAAAGTCAATAGCGACTTGGTTTGAAAAATTGGTTAGCGAGTTGTGACTTAAATGGTAGCGACTTGAAAAGCTTAAGTGTTAGCGACTTGAAAAAAATCAGTTTAGTGACTTGTGGACTCATACTTGACCAAGACCACATGACTCAACACGACATCGATTTGCACCACACATCATCAGTCCACAAAACCACATATCTTCATCACATCTCTAACTCTAAACCTAACCTAGACTCGAAATACATATAACATGGACTTATTTGAATCTCAGATTTCAACTTTCGTGGTACTTAAGTACATCAAGACCATGTGCCATAAACACGAAAATGATATTCATCATTGACTCCTATGCTTAATATACGAAACATTATAAGAAAAGAAAGAAGCAAGTATGCCTTTCCTCTTTACTTGGTTTCGATTTCAGAGGTCAAAAGGAAGACTCAATAACATAATGATAATTTACGAAACTAAAGAGATGAATATAACAAGAACGTTACTTCAGCTTCTTGTTTCGTGATAACATTAAATCTAATCGATTCGTATGATTCTCAAAACCTACCTTGGTTGGCTTTTGTAGCTTCGCCCATATGTTCAACGCCATCCCAGTGGAGAATCTAAGTCCCTCTAATCAAAGCCATCATGCCATCTCTTTGGCTTTGATGTCGACCATCACCATCCCCTGTGGCTAGGTCGATATAAGCCATCATCTAGGAAGGAGATGCGTTTAATGGTATTATTAATTGACCGAGTTTTGTAAAGTAGAAATACAAGAGAAGGGTGGCGTCTGATGAGAAGTATTAGGGTTTGGTGAAAAGTGTTACAGAGATGAGAGGCGGACATCTTTTGGGATTAGGTTTTGGGATGAGAATTTTTAGGGGGTAAATCGTTTGTCTTATGTTATATACCCGTGTGATTAGGTCAATGGTGTTTTTGGATCGTGGGTATTATAAATGGACCGAATGAAATGAATCATGGGCCGTAAACTATTTTCATTATTCCTATCTGGGCCTCGTGACTCTATCTGATGTGTAACAAAGTGAGATGGGTCTCTTTTTGATATCATTGAGTTATTATGAAGATCCTACCGATTGTGGTGTATTGCCTACAACCGAAAAGTTTATTAAGATGTGTTATTAATAACTTTTGATGATCATGGGTTCAATCTTTGATCTTATCCGTTTATTGGACTAATATGTTAATCGGATGTGTTAGGATATATGAAGTATTGAACTGGACCGAGATAAACCTTGATTAATTGGGTTTCTCATAATTTTGATTTGATTTTATAAGGTTTATGTGACTTGGATTTTATGAGATTCGTTAAAGAATTTTGATAATGAGATTGGATGATGTGAATTGTTGGGATGATTAGATTCTTTATGAGGTTTGGCAATTTGGTGTATACATCTTCATGGAAAATCATTTTTGTCGCGGCTCGAACTGAAAAATGATCAATGATGACTACGGGGTTGTTTGTACGGTATCACTTATTTGGTTTTAAAGTGAAGTTTTCTGGGCGTGTTTACTTATTTTAATCTTCTTTCTTTCTACCATTCCGCGAAGATGACTTGTTTGGGCATTTAAAGAGTGTGATAAAGACTTGGCTATTTGGTTGCGTTTGTGATTCTTTCTCTATTTACCCACAACGTAGCTATCACCTCGGTGTCTCACTCAGTTGAGAATGTCAAGAGGTTTTGTACATTGGGTACACCGTTTCTTGTTCACGAGGATTAGTACAAGTTTAAGTAACCAATCTGGGGAATTTTACTTCATGATCAAGTTTGACATATCGGGTTTACTTCTCCATGTGGTCACAGCAACAGCCGACAGAATGCGTGAATGATGTGTTTACCAAAGTGTTTATTGGATGGTTGATGTTATTGCTGATATTAGATAATGAACCGTTGATGAACCATCGCATTGTTCCCCTAAAACGATATTCACCAAACCAAAGTTGTCATAACACATTCAAGCTGACATTGTTTACGGTTTTGTCTTGATTTTGTAAAATCCCGCGA
The DNA here is from genome assembly GCA_910596185.1 of Chrysanthemum makinoi. NCBI lineage: Eukaryota > Viridiplantae > Streptophyta > Magnoliopsida > Asterales > Asteraceae > Chrysanthemum > Chrysanthemum makinoi. The sequence goes on along the minus strand of OU343225.1, from coordinate 78,564,407 downwards.
AAGAACCTATTTCTCGGTTTAAATCATAGACTTGTAAAATCCCGTGACAATGGAAACATCCTGGTAATAGTAAAGTACATTTCCGGATCTATCTTATGGTTTATTCTTGGTTTTGTAAAATCCCGCGAAAGAACCTATTTCTCGGTTTAAACCATAGAATTGTAAAATCCCGTAATGATGGAACCATCTTGGAGAAAGGAAAGTGTATTTCGAGATCTTTTCTGATGCTGGTGCTACGGTTTCTGCTTCAATGAAGGGATAATAAGGGTGTACTTCATGAATTGGATGTGTGTTTGGATATTCGTCATGGCAGTTTGGTTATTACTTGGTTTTACGGGGTTATGTGCATTTAACCATGGTCAGGATGAAACCATTATCATAGTTCACTTTAAAGGGCAAAGGAGGCTAGATTTGAGCTTTTAACAAGATGTGACAACGGCGTTAATTCAATATTGTTTATTTGAGGTTGAAGTGAAATATCACTGCGAAAGTGTACTTAGTATCCTGAAGATATCGGGATGGATGGATGAAGATTCTTCATGATCCTTGTTCAAGCTTATTATAAAAAACGAAGACTTGGAAATCTAGTTATTGTTGGGTGATTTTTTTTTCTTTTACCACTTGGGGAATTGGGCTCATACCACTACAAAATAACTATCACTTTAAGGAGTTACATTGTAGTGCTCCGTGTCACATTCAATTGTGGATTTTCAAGAGGTAATGTACGCCTATTACTTGATGGTTGGTTGGTTGAAGAGTATAGAGTACTTAAGAGATTCATTGGAGCATGAATTCTCAGACCGCTCTTGTTACATATGTTCAAGTTTAAGTCACGAAGTTTGGGTTAGTTTACTTCGGGTCAAATTCATCATATTGTTTTTCCATCACCGTCACTACAAAGAGCCTAACTTGAATGATAATGGGGTTGATTACATGTTTTGCAAGAGAGCGAAAAAGAGAGATTATGACGCCTCGCTCACATCGGTTCATGCCTCGTACTCCAAAGAAAAGAAAGTGTACGCTTTGGCGCTTTATCTTCGCCAAGAAGAGAAATCTTCTTATGACGTATGAACACAACAGTTCATGCCTCGTTCTCTAAAAGAAAAGAAATGTGTACGCTTCGCGCATTATTCTTCGAAGAAGAGAAATCTTCTATTATGACCATTCTCATCAACATGCTTCATACTTTTTCCATGTGCTTCAATTATCAAGTGAACCGGCAAGACTCTTTGTTGATTGTTTTCTTATTCCACTTGCTCAACTATAATGACGATGGCGACATCCTCGGCTAATTTTGTGGGGGGAGAAGTGTGAATAGACTACATTTGTTGAAGATATTCACTTGCTTAATCAAGAATGGCATCTCCGTATGCAATTCTTGAGGGGGAGAAGAAGTATGATAATTATGGTTGATCGATATCTGAGAATAAATGGTCAAACGGCTCTAAACTCATGTAAGAACCGAGCTTCTTCTTATCGGGTCATCTTTACATGGCGTTTCTTCTAAGAGCCGTTAGTTGACATCTTCACAAGTTGATATGAGTTTATTGACAAAGTGCTTCGATTAATGATTCACGGCATATCAACATGATGATTCTAAACAACCTTCTGTTCTTGTTTGATGTGATTGTTTGCTTGGTGTTACCATTTCGGTGTATTCGCCGCGGGCCGATTGTCGATTTCCTTGATGAACATCTTTCTGCTCTTGTTTGATTGGGAGGATCTTATTAAAGGGGATTTTGCAAGATGTAAGTTAATTGGGATGCTTTTTGGTGATGTTCTTGTGTTTTGGTGAGTCGAAGATCTTAACTATCTAATCCCCAACCGGGACAATCTTGAAGAAGGTCGAAGTCTACATCGTTTCTACATTTTCTCGCTATATGTTAGAAGACTAAAGACGAGTTGCATTTGATTATCCAAAGACTTCTTCTTAATCTGAGCATCTATCAAACAGATTGTCGGTTTAGGGGAGAGCACTAATTGGGGAGGTGAAATGTCTAATTTAATCCCCAATTAGACTTGCTCACATTCTACTTCAAAGATGTTGATTCCCACAAGATTACCGTGTTCTTCTCAAAAGATTTCATGTATCGGGCTTACATAGAGTTGCCGACTCAAGTATCAAAACCAAAGAAGGGGAAAGAGACACACATCTATACTCGAGTAATCTTGACGAGCTTAATACTTCTAAGTGATTGAAGATATCCCGTGAAGACTATTGTCATACCGCAGAGAAACTCAAGATTTGACTCATGCATGCTCATTGTTTGAGTTTTTTATTCCAACTATGTGGGGAAGAGATGGAAGAGTTAGTTTCGATGATAAAAGAGGTACACATTGTGTGTGATGATGCTATCGCATTCATCGAGGAGAGAGATTGTGTACATTGGGGACGCCAGCTGTCTCACCACTTGAGGGATTAATCACTTATTCCAGAGGGACATCCGCAGATTGTCATCCGCAGAGATAATCGATTCGCCCTGTTTCTTCAATGTTATCGTTATTCTCTTTTGGGCATTCGGTACGGGTTCTTGAGCTTCATACACTTTCTTCTGGGGGAGAGAAAAGTATACATCGGGGTTATTCTTTGGCTATCTGACTTAATCACGCGCATTTACTTCGATGGTATAAGTTTCTTTGTCTTCGGTATGTGTATTCGGTTCGTGAGCTCTAGTCTAAGAGACCGACATTTGCATCAATTCAACTACTGGGAAGTGGTCTCTTGACACCTTTTGGAATGGATTACTTCGACTTCCGAGGCTGGAATGAAATTTGAGAAGAGTTATTTATTTGTGGGATGATACGTGCTGTTCTTTTGGATGATATAACCTCGAACGAAGAATCACGGTGATTATTCTTAAAAGGAGCAGCAAGATCGATGATAATGGTGTGCTTCTTTGTGCACATGGCTAATAGAAGCTTGAAAGAAAGCTTTGAATCGCTCAACATAAAGGATTTTTGGTTTGGGGGGAAGCTGCCAAAGTCTCTTTTTCTCAAAGGCTCATGTTCTATCTTCTATTCTGGAGCCTCGAAGCTTTGGTGGTGGAAATTTAAGAGATGACTAATTCTATCTTCTACGATGTTGCTGCCGATATCCTTATCTCGGTACATTATCATCATCCTCTTAAATTATATCATCTACTCTATCTTTGTAAATATTTATCAAAAAGCAAAATACAAAAATATAAAACCAACAAAAGAAAATAGAAAAATATAAAACCTTCATAAACCCATAAAAATCGTAAAATTGAAAAAGACCAAAAATATTGTTTTTCAAAGACATGTCTTCTGGTATCGATAATATCTACGGTCTTAGAAATGTCATTCAATAATGGCACGAGACCATAGATGAAGTTCGAAAGCGTGAGGTGTAAATATTCTTTCTAAACATGTCAAAATATGGCTGCAGTTACTTGGATGTAACCAACTGCTTAAACTATGGTTTGCTATTATTTCAATAGCAACCCGCTCTTAAAAGGAAGGAAAGTGTTACGCTAAACAATTTTCAAATATTTCGTGCACTTATCCTAAAACAATTTGAGGAAAGTATGTCGAAGGATCGTTGCTCCTACACAAATGTTTTTCCGCTCTAAAATTCTTCGAAAAATATTTGTTGTTTTCAAAAATGGTGGTAAATGAGTTGCTTTAAAACAATCGATTCGAGTTTTTTGTAAATGAAAACTCAATCAATGACTTCGCTTTAAACCTTTTAGAAATGAGTCATTGATTGAGGGGGAGAATGTTTTCAAATCTATATCATCTAACGAGCTTTCTTAATTATCCTACGTGCTTAATTAAAAAAATGATATTTGCCTGTCGGGGACTAGGAATTTAGGATATGATTGTTAGGATTAGATGATTAGAGTTTGATAAACACATTATTCTCATGCCATATATGATCTCGATTGATATGTTGCATTGACTTTTATTAGTCGATTGTTGTTTGGGTGATGTCGACCACCATATATTTGTATGTGTGTTCACTAACATATGCATGTATATTGGTATAAAAGAATGTTCCCGATCCGGATCCCACAATTGAAGATGATTTGATGCCAAAAGGAAAGGGTAACTATATCTTGGGTTGACAAATGAAGAAACGGAGCTTAATTGAACTTCTATGGAGAGTTGGCATATATGCAACGTGAAGAGGTCTCACTTTGCATCGCAGATGGTTTCTTCTAAGTGATTGAAGAAACGGAGCTTAATTTGACCTCGGTTGGCATTCAAAATGCAACGTAAGAAGAAGTCTCACTGCATTGCATCCGCGACGGTTTTTCTTCCAAGCCCTACGCCAACAACGTAAGCTTCTCAACCACCTAACATATCTTTGTGCAGTATAATCGTGATGATACCATTTTTCTAAAACTTTGAAAATATTGTTTTGAAAATGGAAAAATATTGTTTTGAAAATATATTGGACTAAATTTTGAAAATCACCGGACTTCATTTTATCAAAATTTAAGTCACTCAATTATCGACTTCGGTCATCGATTGAGGGGAGAGTGATTTAATTTAAAATATTTTCAAACAATATATCTTCAAAAGAGTCCGTTTGTACTAAATTATGTGGTATCTAAAGATTTAATGTTATGTCATGGTATGATTTTTCTTTTGAATCAAGGTCTTTCAAAACGAAATTTTTTCTGTTCTTGTTTGATTGTGATATTGTTTTGTTTTACTCAAAAGATCTCTTAAAACAATCATATCCTACACTAACAATCTTTAATGTCTAAATTTGTTCCTTATTAATCATTTTCAAAATTAAATTTTGCGCCACGTCTTTCCTAAAACTTTTTTAAATGATTTAAATCAATTGGGATCACAAATCTCAAAAGGTTTGAAATTTTGATCAGGGTAGAGATCGTGATTTAAATCTCAAATTGCTTTTATGGAATTGGTTTTAGTCCTTCAAAGGCACTCTTGCTCCATGTGCCAAACGATTTCATACACAATGCACATGTTGAGGAGGAGGATTTATCCAAAAACATGATGAGTATTTAAACCACATATTCTCCCATGCTCTAAACCTAATTAAATTTTTGGGATCCAAAATCTCAAAGGGTTTGATATTTTTGATCGGGGGGAGAATTTGTGATTTAATAATGAAATTTGATAAAAGGTGATCGTTTTCATTCAATTGTGCAAGTTGCTTCATATGTGCTAAACGCCGAAATTTGAAGCACATATTGAGGGGGAGCACTTTAAAGGAAAATAAACTATCGAGGTACAAAAGATTTTATGTTTTAACATAGAGTACCTTGATTGAGTTTTAAAATGGTTTCTTAATGGCGCTTGTGATTGTGGATGTGCTTCAAATTAACTCTTGCCTCTATGTGATAAAAATGATTTCAAAAATTGTTAGGTCACTAGTTTTACAACACAAGCTTATAAGAAAGGAGATGAGGCGATTGAACAAGATCTAACACACACACACACAATAATATGACCGGTTATGCGTAGGTATGAGTGAAAGAGAAAAACTTGAACAATCAACCTTCAAATGAAGGTTTACAAGAGGTATATATAGGAGGGAAGCTAGCAACACTAGTTCCCTTCCTATCCTTATTGAGCTTGGGTCAAGCTTATGGGCCTTCTACATAAGCTTGACCTTAAACAAACATAAAGGCCATAATAAAGCTACCTATTACATATGAAATATAAATACTTGAAATACTGTTTAGGAGTGATTCCAACAATCTCTCCCTCAAGTATATATGAATGTAAACGGTGAAGGCGTTGATGTAATAGTAGCAGTGACGCCTTCTCGACATTCTTCTTTCTTGTGAGAAGAATTGCCTTGATTCGAACAATCTCCCCAGTGTAGAGAGTTAGTTATCTTTGAACGCTTATGCTTTGACGTCATCTTTAACTTTGTTCTTTGATCATTGTTCTTTGTGGTGAATGTGATAGTATGTTGTTGTTCCGTGATCGGTTCCGCTCAGTTCCGCTTCGTTGCTCAGTGTCTCCACGCCATTCTTCAACATGCTCACACGCTCTTTGACGTTGGAATTCAATACCGATGAAGTTCTTTAAGTCTTTAACTTTGTAGATTCTTTGGTTTGACGAAGAATCATTCTGACGGTTGTGTTGCTTTTGAATAGAACTTCCATTAGTGATGATGTTGGCGTTAGCATGAGAAGAATCAAAGACGATCATCCCGCCCGGAGCTTCCATAAGAAGAAAACATTTCAAACGGTTAGTAATAAGCGGTTCCCGGCACTTACAAGTTTGAACTTCGAGAGTGTTCAAAGATAGTGTGAAAACACAACTCTAATTCTTACAAAGGCCGCTCCTCGAACCTGGAGTCCCACAAGTGAGATAACGCGATGTACCGGGTACATCTACAGTTGAGATGAGTCGAGGTACACCGGCATCACCTCACGATCAGACCGTTTGAGACACACTCCCGTAATCCACGGGAGTTACCGGCGAAGTGACCGACAGTGGCTGTTTGATGTTGACCCTGGCAGGAGTTTCCATTCAATCACCGAGGATCACAGATGTGAACCTCTCATAAATGTTCTCGACAGATTGCTAAGATCTGTGAAGGACTCGATATGAACCACCGATGATCTTATTAGTTGATCATCAAGTGATTAAATGTCAAGTGTTCCTAAGAGATCTTTTGATGAATCTCGTGGCTCTAGACTCAATTTTGCGTTTTGGTTTTCTCCGGAGACTAGGGAGAGGGTCTCCTTCTTCAATACCAGCAATCTCTAAGAGAAAGCCGATAGTTTACGTAGGGTCCCCTGTGAGAATGAAACAAGCTTCTGTTGAGAGAAACTTGAGTGGATAAGATGGTTTAGTGCATGCGCCACCTGGGTCCATGACGACTTTTAATCTTCAATACCGGCGTCACTAAGTGACAACCAATAGCATATGAATTGAACCCGGTGTCTGCTCTAAGTTGAATAATCTGGAGGGCTATTTCTTTTCACCCTTTCTTTGCATTTCTTTTTAATTCTTCAACTCCTTCTTTCCCGATTCTCATTTTCTCCTTTTTACAATCATACCTAAGGACTTCTAAATACTAACTATTTGTAGTGTCTATGGGTAGATCCCTCCGCTCTCAAGGATCATAGGACGGTTATTCCTAACCTTAGTCACCTTATAACTCCATGACTAACCTATGTTTGCCATTAAAACCACAGTATGAAAAAATGTCTCTCAAAGGGTTTGTAAATGAAAAACATGTTTGAACCACTGTGAGAGATAAGATTTTGCATAAATACTCCCCCTCCACATGTGCTTAATAGTTTTAATGGTTAAATGCACAATGAGGAAAGAGCGCGCACTTTTGAATTGATCCATCAAGATAGACAATCCCCCGCGAGACACGGTTACGTTGCATAGTTAAAGAGTTACATTGTCCGCTTTTAGGTGACAACTAGCTCTAATAACTACCTTGAAGGTGTAGACAAACCTTGGAAGGTTGTCAAACCCGTCCGAGTTCATGTCTATCAAAAGTTTCTCGAATGGTACATTCTACTCAGACAAGTCCTTTCCGAGACACGCTACATCACTAGCTTAACTAGCTTGAAATTATTACCCGTCCAGACAAGTCTTTTCGAAGTTACTAACAGCTTAGTATCACCGTCAATTGCGTTGGTTAAGTCGAGGTACACAGATTCATTTGCATTTTGTACAACATATTTCTTATCACACAATTTTCTCCCCCTCAAAATGGCATATTAAAGTGTTATTTTTGAAACGTTTGAGAATAAATATGACCATTTGGAGTGTTGCGGGAAGAATGACCACTGTGAACAATTTGTGAACAAAGTTTCAAATACTCCCCTCAACAAGTGATATAAACGGTTGAGGTTTTGAAAGTCTTAAGGGAAAGTACTTGTTCTTTTGAGCAAAACCTTGAAAAATGAAAGGTTTGATAGGTTTTACTCAAAAGTAAGAAGCTTTCGCTCCTTTTATAAGGATTGTGGCACCGAAGCGTACCACAGGGTCCTTTCTTGACAATTACGGGTTGTACACCGTTATGTGTGCACAAGCCATAGACATATTTAATCATACATCCAAAATTATGAAGAAAACAATTCAAGGGGTACCGGAAGTGCGTGATGTTCCCGTGGAGTGCGCAGGCGTTGAAAGCCGGTGATGTTTCTCCCCGGTCGACTCACCAACATAGCTCTCCAATCGTCTCAATCGATCCCTTCGAACAACCGCTCATCAATCATGGTGATGATCCTTCTCACATCCCTCCTTTCCTGAGAATTCCAGCATTTACGAGATCCCACTTTCAGCGTATATCCTTCAACCTGTAAGCTAATCCGTCCCTAACCAGCTTCAAAGTATGATCCCCGAATTTCTGAAGATCACTACACGCCATTAAGCAGTTGCTTTGAAGTTCACTGCGGTAAACAACTCCGAAAGGTTTGCTGATGAGCGTATATTGAGGTAGCCGATTGAGATCGGGAAGAGTAAGCATTGGAGGAGTGAGGTTGACACGCGTATGATAAGATTCAACACCATCCGGATATCTTCAACACGCTCTTTGATCACAATGCGTCTAATGAAGATGAGAACTGACTTGATAAATTCACGCTGAACTTCAGTCGAGAATTGTCTCATATGACCCCGCACTTGGCAAGGTACATGTCTTCGATGTCGCTGAGGGACAAGTTCTCAAAGTCAGCCTCGGAGAATCCATAGTCCTGTTCATCTTGTCGCTTGACTATGATATTCTTTAAGAATGAATAGTCCCACTTAGACTTGAGATCAATGTGTTTGATGGCCACGATGTCCTTAGAACTATAAACTGCATGTTGAGACTTCAACCGTGCGTCCAGAGTAGATTCTTCGGCGTTCTGGCCAGTGATGAATCCCATACAATGCATCTCGGTCGTATGCTTGCACGCTGTCGAAAACAAGTGATTTGCACGTTCCTCGATAGCTATGCAGTTTGAGTAAATAGCCGCCGGGAATGGAAGAGTCAATGATGTAGCGTATTTTCGCGAACCATCGCTTCCATGTAAGAGAAAATCCGTGTCTCTGTAAAGAAGTATCGGAAGGGAATCCGTGGTTCGCCTGTTTGGCCAATGGTCGGTAGAGGTTTGGTCCAATCGGTGTAGTATGGAGGGTTGTCCCTTTGTGTGAAGTCAATGTTTGCTTCCGGATTGAGCCAATCCATGTCGTTAGACATAGCTCGAGCGATGTTCTCAAGATTATATTCGACCTCGACGCCAGAGCTGTCTTTAAGAAGTTGGAATGCTTCATTCTTGATTCGCTTCAATTGATTCGCCATTTTCTTCACATGGAACTTTTCTTGCAAAAGTTTTGCGTGCTCCAATGTAGAACCGCTCTACCAATTCTGACCTTCATCGTGGTAGGAGTTTGATTGACAAGTGTGGAGAACCATTCAAACTCTTCGGTTTTATCGTCATCTAGTCATGAGACAACTCCAGCCGAGTCGCTTCTTCTTCTTTGGAAGGCCTTGATGATGATACCTGGTTTCGCACTTGTTTGGGTGAGGTGGGTTGTTGTCGGGGCTCAAGGACCTCTTCATCGCCACCACCCGTATACTCAAAGTAATCACCGCTTTATGAGTCAGGTGGTAACTCGGAATCGTCCCGAGGTTTATCAGGAGAAGACCGAGGTGGAGGAGACTTTTGTTGAGAAGAAGTTCGTGATGGAGGAGGTGGCGTAGAGGTAGATTTACCGCACCGCTTCGACGCTTAGGTGCGAATCCTTATCCTTATCATCGTCATCTCTTGGTCGTTTGGGTTGATCGGCTGACTCCTTGCATGATGATCCGAGTTGAAAATCAAGTAGATTTTCGAAAAATTTAGCTTCATCCGAAGTAAACGCTCCAGATCGCTTTGACATTTGTATCACAAGTTTAGCGATTAACTCGCATTCGAGAGATCGCCTTCTTTGGCCATTGTATTTTTAACCAATGCTATGATGTTAGGGGTGAGTTGTCCGAAAATATTTCTAGTCACACCGGGACGTAAGGTCAAGAAGAAACTTGTGAGTATGATCTCGTGCTGTCTTTTCCAGTTCCTTTAGGACTTTAGGAACGATATCCTGAAGGTACTTGTTAGTGTAACCTTCGATCATTTCGCTCAGTTCCTCTTTACGATGACTCTTCATGAACTTCTTAACAAATTCCCTTTCTTTCTCCATCTTGTCATGCTCGCCATACATATGTGTATGTGATCGAAGAAAGAAATTTAGCTTTTTGATGAGCACGCTTTTTCTTTCTCGACTTGTTTGACGGCTTTGTGAATCCGTTTATGAGCTTGAGAAATCCAAGATCGAGGTGGTTTCTTCACCGATTTGGATGATGATTTTGTTGATCTTTTTGATGGTGGTGGTGATGAGTGAGATGAAGAATCTGATGATGAGGGGACATGAGGAGATTCGGGGTCCTTTGGAGGTGCGTAGTATCCTCCTTGAACGAGTTGGACTCCTGAGAAGAAAGTCATCATAATCTTCTTCGCCATCAATGTCCAGCTTTTAGCCTTTTCTTCCCGTTCCTTAGCTTCTTCATCAATTTTCTTTCTCGCCATATTCTTTTCTCGTTCCTCAATGTTAAGATCGAGTAGACTCCTTCACAAGCGCTGTTGTTGTTGCACAAGAGTGGTGGCACCGCATCCCTTTATCGGGTTGATTAACCGCATCGACCTGGTGAAGAGTGGACAAAGACCACTTGATCCTCCGGGGCCACCCATTTGATCTTTGCAAATTCTTCAGCTTTTGAATTTGTCTAACTAATTTAAACTTCTTCCGTAGGATTGATCCAGCTTGCTCTTCTTCTTCGTGAGCTTTCATCATGAGACTCAAGTAGTGAGTCTTTCCTTTTCCATGTTCGCTATTGGACTTGTAGGTTTAGCTGCCTGGAGGAGGGATACGGCTGCGATTCAGAGAAGGTAATCTCTTCATCCTGTGTCAGCACCTTCGAGCTTTCGCCCACAAGCTTTCTTTGCGTTCGGGTTTGGGAATTGGGATGGGAGCAGCTTCCTTAGATGGAACAATCCTTTTTGAAGGAGGGTTCCTCTTGGGGAACTTCCTTTGACTCACAAGACTTGCCGTACTTCCCTGCACTTCCTCTTTTGGTTCTCCATACAGTGTTCCGTAAGATTTTTCGTCGAGATGACCAACTTTGCCTTGTCGACCGCTTCCGCATACCTTTTGTATGCGTTTCGAAGCTTTCTCGACATCTTCGCTAGAAGGAAATCGGTAGCACAAAGACCTTGTTTCTTTGTAGACGCTTCCTTGATTCTAACAGATAGAATGGGTTCCGTCAACATGTCGTGATTGTTGGGGTCATTGAGCCTCTTGGGAATGTCAGGATGAAGTCCAAGTGCTCTCTGGATCAACAATTTTGTATATCCGATGTAGGGAATCTTTGAGCCAAGTTTGTTGAGAAATGACATCATGTCATCCCAAATCCGAGCTTCGATAGCGATGTGTTTCTTGTTGACCAATGCCCAGAATATTTGCAGTTCCATGAGCTTTGGGTGCTCATAGCCGGCCACGACCGCAAACAGACTTGGTGATGATCATGTAGAGAGTTCTCCGGGGTTGAGGAATACTCTTAAGCTCTACATGAGAATGCTTGGTGATTACCTCGTAGCCTCGTCATAACCGATATTGATTAAGAATTGGAGAGTGAGCTCTTCAACAGGTGTGGCATATAGTTTGGTTGGATCGACATCACGAATTAGGAGAACAGCCCTTAAGTCTGCAGGTGTAATGGTGACTTGTTTGTGATTCAGAGTCACCGTCACAGCAGCTTGTCCTTTGACCCTTTCCATAGTGTTCCGTAACTGTTGGATGTAGATCTCGGGAACAGTTGCAGAGTGTGAAAGCATGTTCTGATACGGATGAGTCCTCATAATGTCAATAGCAATTAAACACGAAGATTCAGAGCAAGTGAGGTTGTCAAAGTCAACACGGAGATTATTCTTTCCTATCTTCATTGGATAGCCATGAGGATAGATATCGGCAATGGAGAGAACTTCGTGTGCATCCATATTCATTTGTTCACCATGTCGTGATCTCGAAATAACATTAGCCAAAAGAACCAACATATCGAAAGACATAATGTTAGTCAACATAAGGTCTTATTGTCTAGTTATTGAATGTACAGTGTCAATGATTGTTACGAGTCCTAAGTCACTTGTATATTCAATAGTCCAATGACGCCGTGAAATGTTTCGTGAGTTAGTTAACTTTAAGTTTTAAAGTTTATTTTATCACTTATTGTTCACAACATATCAAACGATTTCAGTTTATTAGTGACATTTTAGGATTCGTGATGATATGATTAGTTTATTTACAAGTTTGTACACGTAACAATTCATAACGAAGGTATGATCACGTCTTATGCGTAGGATTGGTAAAGTTATGCGTGAGCGAGTGAATGATATATGCGTAGGCGTAAACTTACGCGTAGGGTCTTAACTTACGCGTAAGAAGTGTTACTCGTAGGAAAAAGAGACCTTATGCGCAAAGCTTATGCGTAGGCATATATTAACCTTACGCATAAGGCTACTCGTAAGAGTTGACCTTATGCGCGTAGAGGTCATCGCTTACGCATATCCTTCACAGATACGCCAGTAGTCCCATATGTAGAACCTTATGCGTAGACGCTACGCCGTAAGACAAATCTTACGATAACAAGCTACGCCGTAGGTGATCCTTATGCGTAGATTAACAACAACCTTGATTCTGAATATTACGCGTGTTGCAAGCCCTGAATAAAGCATCATATCATCAATGTTTAACACATAACATTCATTTTATGACAGATCAAAACACAATTGGACAGTTTAACAGCTATGCGAGAAATCCATACGCGTAGACTAAACCCTAAATCTACGCCAGTATGAAATCTAGCCATGGATTATGCACCAAAGTTTTTCTGGTATATCTTAGATGTTGTGAGATCATATTGACTAAGTTTTAACACTTAATTTGCAAAGTGAATCAAAAATACCCAATTTTAGAACATTAAACCCTAATTCCTAATTCTGAATCAATTGAGGTTTTCGGTGGTTATAAGGCATGGTTATCATCAATTCATCATCACATAAGCATAACACAACAATCTTTTTGACCAAAACACTTCACATACGAAAATACCCAATTCGACTCATAAACCCTAATTTTCAAGAATCATCAATTCGTGATCCTGGGCGAGTTTTGATGATTAAAATTGTATCATTGATGTGTTAGAAACGTTTTGACACTATTCTTTAACCAAAACACCCAATCTTGATCATGTGTTCATATACCTATGCGTAGAACACAAAACAGATTATACAAAGTTTTAACCGTTGATTTTTGAAAGATTCAAAACCTATGTTTAAAACATGTTTAAACACAAAATCACTTACAAAATGATGATCAAACACGGATTTCTGATGAATAATTATAGGCGAGGATGGTGTTAGGTTTAGTGTATTAAATGTGAAGTATAAGAGTTAGGTGGAGGTTTTATTAAAATGACTTTAAGGTTTTGACAGCGGTTTGGTCCCTCCACCTTTTCCATTTTCATCCAAAGCCTTTTAACTTCCATTTTGGTTACCAAACGAAGATTTTTGGAAAGAAACATGACAACACTCCCCCTCAACTTGAGAAAATAATGAAAGGTTATTAATTTAAGTCCGAGGAGTGTCTTTGAACCGGAAAATGTACCACCATTTGTAAAAAATCAACCGAGATATGATAACATGCAAGTACACAAGTGATTTGAAACAAGCAAGTTTATTTTTCCCCTCAACACTTGATCGGAAAAATAATGAATTTTGAAAGATTAAAGTGTTGACGGAAGAAATGTACTTGCAATGTTGAAAGAAAAGTAGATTAGAAGAATATTTTTGTTGTTTTTATCAGGTTTTATAATTTTGTATTTTGTTTTGAAAAATATTTACAAAAGATGTTTTGGTGTTTGACGTGTTTTAAGACTGCTTTTAGGAGGTCATCCAATTCCTCTTGAGTCAAACACCTCATACCAATCCAGTGGACCAACTCATTAAACCTAGCGGGAGGCAAGGCTTTGGTGAGAAGATATGCCAATTGGTATTCGACTCCACAAAATATAATTCAACAAGCACTGCTCCACGTGATCCTTGATGAAATGATATCGAAGATCGATGTGCTTTGATTTCGAAGTGCCGAAAGTTGCACGAGATTGCAATTGCACTCCGATTGTCGCAATACATCGATTCTCAAATACGTAACCATAGTCTTTGAGTTGTGTTCTCATCCATATGACTTGAGCACAACATGGTGACATGGCTACATATTCTCGCCGGTTGATGACAGCGATGTACAATCCTGCTTCTTCGATTGCCAAGACACCAGCTTATCACCAAGAAATTGTAAAGCTCCCAAGTGCTTTTCCGTGAGTCTAAGCATCCCGCGTGGTCGGATCTGAAAAGCGATTAGTTCAAAACCGTAATCCTTCGGATACCGGATCCCCAAGTTAATGGTTCCCTTTATGTATCGGAGGATTCTTTTAGCCTCAGAGAGGTGGGTTTCAGTTGGTCGCGACCGATAACGGGAGCATAGATAAACGGCAAAGACAATATCAGTCCGCTAGTCGTTAGATACATGAGAGACCCAATAATACTACTTATTTTGTAGGGTCCACCCATTTCCCATGTAAATCAGCGTCTAACTTCTTGGTATGAGCCATTGGTGTGGCATAGGTGTCACATGTTTTCATTCCAAATTTGTTTAACAATTCAAGGGCATATTTGGACTGACTCAAGAAAATACCACGGGGTGATTGATGAACTTGTAGTCCGAGAAAGAATGTAAGTTCACCCATCATGGACATTTCAAAATTTTTCTTCATTAGTTTTGCAAAAGCGATTGAAAACTTTTTATGTGTAGACCCAAAATGATGTCATCCACGTAAATTTGAACAATTAAGATATGTTCCCCGTGATATTGTATAAAAAGAGTTGGGTCAACCAAGCCTTTGGTGAAATTATTAGCAATGAGGAAGGATGATAGCTTATCGCATCATGCCCGAGGAGCTTGTTTGAGACCATACAGAGCTTTGTTCAGTTTGTAGACATGATTCGAAACTCGGATCAACGAATCCATCTGGTTGGCTGACATAAACCGTTTCTTTAAGTTGTCCATTGAGAAACGCAGCTTTGACATCCATCTGATAGACCGTTATATTCATATGAGCTGCGAACGCTAGAAATATCCTCAAACCTCAAGACGAGCAACCGGAGCAAAAGATTCTTCAAAGTCTAATCCCTCTTCCTGACGATAACCCTTAGCCACCGTGACGTGACTTGTTTCGATGACGTTTCCTTCAAAGATCCAATTTGTTTTTCCAAATCCATTTTAGACCAATGACGAAGACCCCTGTTGGTCTTTCAACCGCCTCCCATACTTCAAGACGCTTGAATTGGTTGAGTTCTTCTTGCATGGATTCAATCCAGTTGTCTTTTGTCATTGCGCCTTTGATGTTCTTAGGTTCAGATTGGCAGACGCTGAGTGCATAAATGCAATGTTCACCGTCTGTGTGAAGACGCTTGTCTCGTAACGACCGGGTTGATTCGGGTTGCCAATAATGTTTTCCGGAGGATGGTCTTTCGTCCATCTATGTGTGGAGGGTTGATGTTGGTATACATTGTGCGCATTCGAGGATTCAAATGGTTTGTTGAAGATTCCGCGACATCTGGTGCTAGCAGTCTCATTAGCAAACGGGTTGAAGAACGCATTTGGATCAAAATCTGCAGGAGGGGGTATTTCATTCGTAATATCATCACCGGTTCATCATTGTTGGAAGCGGTGTGTTCAACTGCTGTGTTGGAGTCAACTGGTGTAGGTGCATCTTCAACAAGAGTTGTTGTAGCGTGTGTATCGTATAGGAATATTATCGTTGTGCGCCGAAACAAATGGATACACCGAGCACGCTCATCAATATCGCCACCGAACGGAGCAAATAACCTTTCCATTTGTTGACGAAAGTAGTCGAGGGCTTTCTTCACCGATGATGGGGTTTGAGGGAAGTTTAAGCGGTTGTGACCGGTTCTAAGTGTTATACTCGTAAGCCATTTTGTAAGTTCATCGAAATGAGCATGAATCGCTTCCATCACCTGCTTTGTACGACGATTCCGATTCGAAACCTTTGGAATTATCACAAGATCCGATAAAGACTCCAATGTCAACTTTGGCTTTGAGCTTTCCAAAGTCATCACGATCATTATTCGGATAGCAAAGAGATCCAAATACATGAAAGTGTTTTAGATTCGGTTTTCTGTTATGGACAAGCTCGGAAGGTGTTTTGTTGTATGCTTGTGATCATAGACGGTTTTGAGTATAGCATGCAGAGATCGACTTCGCCCATAAGTAATCTGAAGTTTAGCATTGATTAACATTGTTCTTGCAGCTTCCACTAACGTTCGGTTTCGTCTTTCGACAACTCCGCTTTGTTCGTGTACGCGTGCAATAGATGTTTGATGCTCAATTCCCACTTTCTCATAGAATTCACGAAGGGTTTTGTTAACAAATTCAGCCTTTGTCTGCTTCGATGATTCGGACGGTGTTAATTGCATGGAGCTGAACTGTATTTTTGTGAGAAAGGTGATGATCATTTGTGGAGCTTGGTCTTTGCTACGAAGAAAGTAGACCCAAGTCCATCATGAGTAGTCATCAACAATTACTAAGATGTAGCGTTTGCCATTGATCGCTTGCACGCAAGATCGGGCCACACAAATCCATGTGAAGAAGATGAAGCACATGCTGAGAGTCGTGTTCCACCTTTGAAGGAAAATGAGCACGAGTGCTTTTCCCTTGTTCACAAGCCGAGCAAAGGTGATCTTTTGAATACCAATCGGGAGTCCTTCAACTAGTTTGTGTCGAGCAAGGTTGGTGATGGTTTGAAAGTTTAGATGTGAGAGACGACGGTGCCATAGCCACGATTTTGTTGATGTTGCCTTAGAAAGTAAGCAAATGGGAGAGGAAGCAACCATGTCTTGCATAGAGATAGTGTAGAGACTAGAATTACGCGAGCCTGACATAAGGTCATTTCCTTGTAGATCACTTAATGAAACAAGTTTTCTCCCCAAAGCAACCTCCAAATCTCCATCACAAAATTGACCATCGAAAACAGATTGTGACCGAGGCCTTCCACATAGTAAACCCTTCTAATTTCGATGTTCCCATTGACATAATCTCCGTGAGCCCATGATAGCCGCTAAGTGATCATTCCCAACCCGACAAAGGCCAATGAACTTTGCAATAAAGTTTGATAACAGCTTTAAGATTTCCTGTCATGTGTAGAACATCCGCTATCAACAATCCAGAGAATGATCAGACACCGCATAATAATGCATCTAATAATGGATGGAATAGAAGTAGATGTGGAACCCAAATGTTAGAGGGTTCCATAGCGCTTATAGTAGATATACACACATCAATAGCTTTAGGTATCCACTTAAATCCTAGTGTGTTATATATCCATTTCTGCCATCTATAACTACTCTTTGCTTTAGTCTTAGTGAATTCACTAGGTGGTACTACAATCCTAGGAGGTGAAACCGAGCTACAGGACAGAATGCGCTTAGAATCTAAAGATGGCGGTCTACCGCAATGCACTTAGAAAGATTAGTGGCCTAGAGGTATTCCGGTTCTTAGGATTCCTTAAACGAGAGATTATAGCTTTAGCAACACATTTATCATGGCAATCTGAATTCATACTTTTACCACAAATACACAAGGTGCATCGACCAATATCAAAAGTACTTAACGGTTTAGCATTCGTTACATCACTATTTCTATTACATTTGCCAGACGCAATATCTATAGTGGAGGAAACGTGTGTCTTATTCATAGTCCTAGGGTGTTCTTCTACTGTAGTATTCTTGATTGATCTTTTCTTAGGTCGCAACTTCCTATTCTTCGATTGAGTGCTCCTAGGCTGTGAAGTGCGGACGCTTGGAAAAGGCTCAACTATTCCTCTGCTTTCAAGAGAAGGAAGCACGCTAGCTACTTGTGATTTGGCAAGAGAGATTCTAGGTGCATGAGTACTAAGTGTTACGCGGGCTAATCTCTTAATGATTGTTGGCGGAAGTTGTTCATACTTTCCTAACATTCCTCTTAACTTAATGATAGTGTGAATCGATCTTGATTTTCGTAATCTAACATTTCCAAAGAAAATGCATAACTTTAGTGTGTGCAAGATAATGATCAAGTTCATTTGATGCTTCATCACGAGTCTTTTTGAGTAAATCAAATATGACACCATATTCCTTTTAACTTTTACAAGTTCTTGTTCATATTTTGAGATTTGACACTTGAAAGACACGCTTTGATCATCCAGTTGCTCAATTTTAGAATCAGAAGGTTTTGCACGCAATCGTTGATTTTGTGTTGAAAAGCATGTTGTTGATCGTGAATATCTTTTTGACACCAATTAAGACGACGAATTGCATTTGAAAGTTCGCTTGACAATCGCTTGTTTTCAACAGTAGGACTCGACCAAGCACATTATCGTTCTCAACATTTACCACGTATAAATGCGACAGAGATATTATCAAATGCATATGACAACGAATTCAATAACACAACATTTTGAACATCCGCACTGATAACATCTTCCAAGAGTCGATCAACATCTTTTCTTAACATTTTCTTTTTACGCTTAGTGTTTGAAATAGATGTTTCTTTCGAAAAACGCCATGACCCCAAGTTCCTTATGAAAATCCTTTTCCAGTGCATTGCACAACTTTTCAAGTTTTTAACATTAGGTAAAAGATTTTTCTCAAAAATGTCTCTTTGTTCTCGCGCCAGAGGCGATTGAAAATGTTCAACTTTGATTTCAGAACGATATTCTATCTCATGTTGTAAAATTTTGAGGTCGGCCATGAAAATGTCAAAATATCGAAGAATTTTTCGATTTTCATGTTGTGAGTTTACTTCACTAATGGAAGGTAAAGGACCATAAGTTTGTGCAAAGTTGGGATTAACAATAGAAGACTCGTGTGTTCGATGATAACTCTTGGTGTGTTAGAAGAATCCGCTGGTGTGACGAAAGTGACCGGTTTTGAATAATTAAAAGGTTTGTTGTAAACAACGCTTTAATTTTGATCGACTCTCGCCTTCTCGTGATCTAATTCCTCTTGACGATGATATTCAACAACATTCATAAATGTAATTATCAATTTTATATTGTGCACCGGAAACTTCAGATTTGGTTTGAATGTTTTGGTTGAAAGCTTAGGTTTGTAATCGCGAAGATTGGTCCATATCCATTTGGATTTGGTTTTAAAGTAAACTTTTCAATGGTTGTGACCGACTCGCCATGTTTGTAAACAACAGCTTTAAACTCTTTAAGTTTGTTTTGCAAGCCGATGATTTCTTCAAGATGATCATCTATTCGCTTGGAATGCTTTTTGTATGCAGAGAACTGCTTTTGACAAGTTAACAACTCAGCTTTAGCTTTTTGATTTTCCAAGGTGAGAGCGTTAATTTGCTTTTTATGTTCATGTTTCAAATTGTTCTATTTCGCACAACAAAGCATTCTTCGGCTGCTAGATCAATGATCCGCCGCTCTAAATATTTTTCGTTTTGATAAGATTTGGCGTACGCTTCAAAACCGCTTTTCAATGCTTTTCTTTGAGTTTTGAAAAGTTGAGTTGCTTTTGTAAACATTCAAAAATCCTTGTTAACGTTGCATTTTTACTTTTCAAGTCTGATTTAATGCAACACATTGCGCAATTTGGGATTGTTGGTCTTGATAGCAGAACAAGATGCGGATGGGCAAAAATTCTCTTATT
The DNA here is from genome assembly GCA_910596185.1 of Chrysanthemum makinoi. Lineage (NCBI taxonomy): Eukaryota > Viridiplantae > Streptophyta > Magnoliopsida > Asterales > Asteraceae > Chrysanthemum > Chrysanthemum makinoi. The sequence continues at coordinate 78,544,635 of OU343225.1, read as the reverse complement.
GTTCAGCGTGAGTCACAACATGATCATTATTTAGATCCTCAAGTATGACCACGGAGTCAATTTGATTATCAAGGGAATTCGGTTGGTCATCTTGATGCGTCAAATATAACTTCGAGGTCTAGTTGAAAATCGTCGAGAATGAGATGTGGATGACTCATTTTGAACATTCGAAGAGCTTGCGGATCTGGATGTTGGCGAGGAGATATGAGATCGAGATAAATATGGTTTGTTAGTTACAGACAAGCCATCGATGTCCTACTTGGGACTGTGTCACTCATGTGTAACTCACGCATATTAGCCATCAACATACTTGGTACATTGGCACGAAGTCCTCGTATCATCATCACGGTCGGCATTTGCCATAAAGCTCTTTCTTTGTGCGTGAGAGTTCCTGACTTCATCATTAAGAGCCAAAGAAGAGCCTCTTTGAAATAAACCGCGCCTTAGTCCTTGGCTTTGGGCATGCATTAGCCAGTGTCCGCCTCTCATTGCGGTTGTAGCATGAAGACCATTCAACCTATCGCGAGCATTTCCACTTCCACCACTTGAGCTCATTGTTATTCCTACCCGGCATTAAACCCTTGACCACCCATCGGCGACCATAATCCGCGGTCGAACTTCAACGTCCGTCCATTGTTCACTTGGCTTGAGTCCTGTGTTAGATGAGGAGCGAATCTGATTGTTGGATTTATTGGTATAACGGCCAACAGCATTAGCAATCATCACAAATCCTTGTTGCAATGCTTCGAATGGATCGATTTCCTCGGTGGCTTCAACGACATATGCTTGAGCATTGTTGTATGGAACCAATTGATTTTGTTGAGGTTGAGGTTGTTGTTGTGAAGATGTGTTTGAATGATTGGTTGAGTTAGGTTGAGAGGATAATGCGTTGGAGCATACAAGGCAAGTTGTTGATTGTCGGTTGTTTAGCAATTTGAGCAGGAGAGATCCTTTCCCGTCAACTTCCTTTTCATGAGGCTTCAAATGTAATGCTGCAACAATCCATAGGTAGAGTGATGCATGTTCTTAAGCAGCGGAGAAAAATGACATACTTCTCCCATTCGGAGGACCAAGACTACTGGGAACTTAGTATTCACTTGCAATTCTTGGCATGATGATGTTGTGTTTATCCAAATCATTGATGATGTCTGAAAATCTATGATGATGGGACTCTAGTGTCTCGAGTTCAATCATGAAGTGTTCATAAGCCAAGTAAATTTTGGATTCCAAATCCTCTGATTGATCTGGATCCTTCCATAAGAAGGCGAATATGATCCCATTTTTTTGTGCGATCGTTTGAGCATCAACACTCGAAGAATTGGGTTTGGTAATCCTAAGAGGATGTATTCCATTGCAAGTTCATCTGCTTCATAGTGTAGAAGTTACTTGGGATTTAAATGCATATGATAGCAATGTTGGTTTGTTCATCTCTTGGTGGAATGGCATTTGGATCTCAGGGTACAATGATAGTAGGCATCTCAAATGGACCTTCTAAGATAACCTTCTTTAAGAACTTTCCATGTGGCTTCTTGAGATCACAAAACCTAAAGAACCTTATCACCCATTGATCATAGTTTCTAGGAGTGAGCATTGGAGGTCTATCAAGTGATCGACCTCATGAATTGATTGTTAGGCTTAAAGCTTCACACATCTTTGCCAAACCAAGTGGGTTCCTTCATGGTGTTGTTGATGGATGTTGATTGAATTCATTTGTGTATTTGAACTTGAGACTTGGTTGGTTGAACCATTTGAGGTTGTGGTTTAGGACTTGAGTTGTGGAGTATATTTGTTGATTAAATTGTTGTTGATAAATTGCTTGTTGTTGATTCCATTCTTGATGTTGTGGACTTAGTTGTTGTTGTTGTTGAGGATAAGTGTAAGGGAAATAGTTAGAGTATGGTGGTTGTGACATGTTGATAAACTTGTGTGGTAAAATGGATCTTTGTAGTTGAATGAACCTTTGTTGATGAAGTGTCCTTAAGCGTAGAAAAGACAAGAAACCAAGTAGCACTTATCGTAAAACACCAAAGTTAACAATGAGGAGTTCATGGCGTAGGTTTTAGCTTCAGCGTGCGGGAAAAAAATCTAAAGTTATCGTAGACAAAAGTACAGTTAAAGTAGAAACTTAAGCGTAGGATTTAGCTTATCGTAAAGACAAGGAGCTTAGTAAGAAATCTTAGGCATTAGGATTTCTCTGGCGTAAAGTTGAACTTTCACAGTAATTTTAGGGTTTTATCCCAAATGATCTTTTACACTTCTGATTACAAAAGATATCAAAGTCGGCGTATTTTCGGACTTATCAAGTAGAAAACGGAATAAACCGAGAAAAATAAAGATCAAACCAAGGAAAATCTTACGTAATATTAGGGTTTTGATACTGTAGGATTACTCGTAACTTTGATTTTGCCAAATGTGTTCTAAACCGATTTTTTGTTATGGAATAGCTTCAATAGTACCAAAAGAACACAAAAGTGTGAATTTGATGTACCAGCCTTCTAAGCGGGTTCTGCATTGAGCGACACCACGAACAAAAACAAGCTTAAAAACGTAAATCCACGCGTAAAGTTTGAAACTTTTGCCAAAAACAAGTATTTTAACACCTCAAAGGCTTTGAAAGTACAAGAATCTTGGATTAAAAGTGTAAAAAGCGAGTTTTAAGATAACCAAAGATCGTTACCTACGCGTAAATATAAAATCAAAGCTTCAAAACAAAGCGGTACACCAACTATTTGGCGATTGATACCCTTTGTTGGTCACTAGTTTTACAACACAAACATAAGAGAGGCGATTG
>OU343225.1:78445833-78541744 GCA_910596185.1 Chrysanthemum makinoi | reverse complement strand
CATACGTGTGTTTGTGTGTGTGTTCAACCAATCTCTCTTTCATCTATATTTCTTACATATTGATCCTTGTGTTAACTTATGGTGACCTAACAGTGGTATCAATCGCCATCTAGTTGGGTGAAACACTTTTGTTTTTGAAGTTATACACTATACGCGTGGGTTTTAAGGTCATAAACTTTCATACGCTTAAAGCTTTGGTTTTTACACTTGTAAACTCAAGATTCTTGTGGTTTAAGGTTTATTTAGTGTTAAAGTTTAAGTTTTTTTGCATCAAGTTTCAAACTTTACGTGTGTAGATTAGTTTTTAAGCTTGGTTGGATTCGTGTGTACTTTTATATGCGTAAGGTGGAAAATAGTTTTGGATCATCAAGTTTTAAACTTTCTTGTTATTTTGGTGATACTGAAGCTATGTCATCATTAAAATCAAGTTACAAAACACTTTTGAGAATAAAAATCAGTTTTGGTAAAATTTTGTACTTTCTACGTCTAGTAAAACCCTAGTTCTACTTGTATACTCCTAAGTCTACGCCTATCAGTTTCTATGCATAAGGAATTCTTCATTTGATCTTCGAAGTTGTTGGTTTACTCAGTGTTTTCTTGCTTGGATAAGCCTGAAACACTTCGACTTTGGATATCTTTTACACTTGGATAAGTGTAAAGGATTTTTGGGTAAAACCCTAGTTTTACGCCTAAGCATAAAAGCTTACGAGTAAAAACTTTAAGCCTAAGTATTTCCTACGCATAAGCTTATCTTACGCCTAAGGAAATCTTACACATAAGGTTCTTACTATTAAGCCTTTGGTTTACGCCTAAGCCTAAGTTTTATCTCAAGTCTACGCGTAAGCAAGAATTACGCCTAAGCCTCTGTCTTCGCGTAAGAAGGGTATTACGCGTAAAGTACTTGTTTATGCCTAAGCTGGTTTCTACGCTTAAGAACACTTCATCAACAAACTCAAGTTTCATTCGACTAAAAAGATCCATCATCAACACAAGTTTCAAGATGTCTCAACCACCATACTCTAGCTACTTTCCTCATGAGTATCCTCAACAACAACAACAACTACAACAACAACAACAACAATACTATCAACAATTTCATCAACATCAATTTCAACAACCATCTCAAATGTACTTTCCACAAGGAGCACAACCTCTTCCACCACAGAATCCTCAACCAAACCCTCGTCAACAAGTTCAACATTGTAACTACTTTCAATATCAGTTTCCCGCTAAGTATGCTATGAATGTCACAACACAGAAGGAACCTTCTTGGTTTGCAAAGATGTGTGAAGCTTTAAGTAGCCAACAATCCATTCATGAAGCTGGATCCCTTGATAGACCTCCAATGCTCACTCCCGGAAACTACGATCAATGGGTGATAAGATTTTTTAGGTTTTGTAATCTCAAGAAACCACATGGTAAGTTTTTGAAGAAGGTCATACTTAAAGGTCCTTTTCAGATGCCTACTATCACTATACCCGGAGACCCGAATGCTACTCCACCAAGAGATGATGTTACCAACGTTTTCGGACTTGATCAACTTACTACTGACCAACTTCTTCACTTAGAAGCTGATGAACTTGCAATGCAATATATCCTTTTGGGTTTACCCAATCCGATACTTCGTAGTGTTGATGCTCAGAAGACTGCTAAAGCAATGTGGGAGCACATTCATCTTTTAATGGAAGGCACTGAACTCAATCAAGAAGACATGGAATCAAAAATCTACTAAGCATATGAAAACTTCATGATTGAACCAGGGGAGTCATTAGAGTCATACTATCATCGATTCTCAAACATCATCAATGACTTGGATAAACATAATATCATTATGCCCAGGATTGCAATCAACACAAAGTTCCTGAGCTGCCTTGGTCCTGATTGGGAAAAGTATGTTACATTCATCCGTCAAACGAAGAATCTTCATCAAGCTACTTACGGATTGTTGTATGACTACTTGAAGCACCATCAAAAGGAAGTAGACAAAGACAGAATCATCCGTGGAGTCCCTGCTTCTCCATCACTCCCGGATAATCAAACTCTTGCTTTGTACACTCAAGCATGTTATCCTCAATTTCTGAACTTGCCAACTGTCTTCACAAATCCTCCACAACCAACTGCTCAGATTACACCATATGATTCGTCACAGCAACAATCACAAGAAGCTCAATTGGTTCCATACAACAACAACAATGATCAAGCACTCTAAAATGAATCTACTGAGGATGCGGAAGCCTTCGATGCATTGAATCAAGGATTTGTAATGATTGCAAGAGCCTTTGGTCGATTTGCTAACAAATCCAACAACCGCATTCGCACCTCATCAAACACAAAAAATCAAGTTGTTAACAATGGAAGAGTTGAGGTTCAGAATCGTGGAAATGGTCGTCAGATGGGTAGTGGTCAAGGGTTTAATGTTAATGGAAGGAATAACATGGGTACTCTACAACAACGGGTTCAAGTGGTTGATCAGGGAAATGCGCAAACTGGGGTTAATGGTCTCCGATGCTACAACTGCAATGAGAAGGATCATCTGGCTAATGCATGCCCAAAGCCGAGAACAAGAGGTAGCGCTTATCACAAAGAGGCTTTACTCTTGGCTCTCAAGCCGAGAACAAGGATGAAGCTGGTGGAACACTTACTAACAAGGAACAGAGCTTCATGGCTGATGCAGATTCTGATGATGACATGGAGGACTTGCAAGTTAATGCAGCGGTGATGTTAATGGCAAACATGCAAGAGCTCTACATGAGTGACACAGGGCAGTGTATGACACTGATGGCTTGTATCAGGTACCGGATCCAAATATACTAATACATGATCTGATATCTTCGCCAACATCTGCATCCGACGAGGCTCATACTGTTCAACATGAGCCTTCTACATCTCATTCCGACGATAATCAAATGGATCCCGTAGTCATATTTGATGATCAAGATGACCTTATGGTTAATATTGATAATCAAGTTGACTCCGTGGTCATATTTGAGGATCTAAATAATGATTATGTTGAGACTCAAGTTGAACAAGATGAACCTTTGTCTAATCCAGATCTTGAGCTCATGACCAACTTATTTCAGACCACCCAATCTCAACTGGAAAAGTGCAATGAGATCAATAAGAAACTGCAAGATAAAATTGCACTGTTGACTAAGGATAATGAATGCTATAAGTTCCAACTCAACATTTTTGAAACCAAAGAAAAACGTGAACAAAGTTTTGAACTCGCTTTTGCAAAATCATACCAAAATGAAAAATCTTTGAAAAAACAGATATGTGATCTAGTTGCATCCAAGAATGCATTGCTTTATCAAATAGAACAACTAAAATTTGATCATAAACAACAACTTAACGCTCTCACTTCGGAAACTCAAAAAGCCAAGTCTGAGTTGTTAACTTGTCGAAAACAGTTTTGTGAGTACAAAAAGCATTCAAGGAAACAAATAGATCAGTATCTTGATGAAATTGTCGACTTACAAAACAAAATCAAAGAGTTTCGAAATGTTGTCTACAAAAATGGTGAGTCAATCATAACAATACAAAAGTTTTCTTTTAAACCAAATCCAGATGGATATGTACCAATTCTTGCTGATTACAAACCAAGTTTTTCACATAGAGCATTCAAACCAACTCCTCAAGTCTACAGTGCAGATAATAGAATTGATGACTCAATTATGAGTGTTGTTGAATATAATCGTGATGAGGAAATAGATGTTGATGCTGAGAGTCGATTAAAAATGGAAAATGTTGAATATAACAAACCATTCGATTACTCAAAAATCATACCGTTTGTAAAACAACAAGATCATACTAACACACCTTGGGTTATCACACCACTTCCTGAGTCCTCTTCTAATGATGGTCCCCGACACAATGTTGCACAAATCAATGGTCCTTTGCCTTCCTTCAGTGAAGTAAAATTATTACCCGAACGATGTCAAATTCTTAAATATTTTGATACATTCATGTTTGACATCAAACTTTTGGAACGTGAAATTGAAGTTAATTCTGAAATAAAAGCTGAACATTTTCAATCGCCACATGTGCAAAATCAAAGAGATATTTTTCAGAAAAGACTTTTACCCCATGTCCGAAATTTGAAAGTGTGTGCAATCTATTGGGAACGGGATTTTCAGAAGGAGATTGGACTTATGAAAACAATTTTCGAGAAAACAGAAACATCGATTTCAAATACTAAACGTAAAAAGAAAATATTAAGAAATCATGTTGATCGACTCTTGGAAGATGTTCTATGTGCTGATACCATCTATGTTGTGTTGTTACATACGGTTGCATATGCATTTGATTATATTGCTGTTGATTCTGTTGATAATGTTGAGAATATCGATAATGTGCCTCAAATCGAATCTTTGAAAGTTGAAAATGAGCGTCTGTTAAATGAGCTTTCGAATGCAAAACGTCGTCTTCAATGGTGTCAAAAAGATTGTCAAAATCGAGAACTTGGTTTGCAAAACAAAATCAACCAGTTGCGTGCAAAATCTTTTGATCCAAAACTTGAGCAACTGGATGATGAAAACGTGTCTTAAAAATGTCAAATTTCTAAATATGAACACGAAATTGCCAAAGTCAAAACTGAATATGGTGTCATATTTGATTTGCTAAAAAAGACTCGTGCTAAGGCATCACAAGAACTTGATAATCATCTTGCATACACTAAAGAAGTATTAAACATTAGTGGAAACGTTCGCTCTGAAAACCAAGAATTGTTGCACATTATTGCTGAGTTGAAAGAAAAGTTAGGCAAGTATGCACAAGATAAGACTAGTAACACAAATGTCGTTGCACCTGGAATGCTTAAAATTTACACTAGAACGACTAATGACAAACCACAAGATACTAATGTGCTTCCTTCCACTGATACAGGAATAGTTGACTATTTTCCCAATGTTAGCACTTCACAACTTAAGAGCAAAAACAGGAAGAATAGGAAGTTGCAACGTAAGAGAAGAACAATAAAGACCTCTGAAGTAGAAGAACAATAAAGAATAGGAAGTTGCAACGTAAGAGAAGACAAATCAGAACAGACAAAGGAACTGAATTTGTGAATCAAACTCTTCGTGAATACTATGAGAAAGTAGGAATTGAGCATCAAACATCAATTGCACGGACACCAGAACAAAATGGAGTTGTTGAAAGACGAAACCGTACGTTAGTGGAAGCTGCAAGAACGATGTTAATCAATGCAAAACTTCCAGATTACTTATGGGCAGAAGCCTTGTCAACTGCATGCTACACTCAGAACCGTTCTATGATAACCAAACGCCACAACAAAACACCTTATGAGCTTATCCATAACCGCAAACCGAATCTCAAACACTTTCATGTATTTGGTGCTCTCTGTTACCCGAATAATGATCGTGATGACCTTGGAAAGCTCAAGTCAAAAGCTGACATTTGAGTCTTCGTTGGATACTGTGAAAACTCAAAGGGATACCGAATCTGGAATCGTCGTACAAGGGAGATTATGGAAACGATTCATGATAATTTTGATGAGCTTACTGAAATGGCTTATGAGCAAAACAACTTGGAACCCGGACATAACCGTCTTAACTTCCCCCAAACCCCATCATCAGCTGAACCAAGCTTACAGCTTACTCGTCGTCAAATGGAACAGCTATTTGCTCCTCTGTTTAGTGATGATATTGATCAACGTGCTCCAGATGTATCAAATGTTTCCGCTGCTCAACCTGATACTAATCCAATCCTTGATACACTTGAAACAACAACAACTGTTGATGAAGCACCTCCAATTGATTCTACAACAACAACCGAACAAACCGCATCCAATGACGCTGATCCAGCTGATGATCTTCTGAATCAAGATGTACATGCACCCGCAGATTATGATCTAAATGCGTTCTTTAACCCTTTCGCTAATGAAACTGCAACTTCAGATGTTGCGGAATCATCGTCAAGCCATTTGAATCCACCTAATCTGCATAATGTATATCAACATCAACCCTCTACACATCTTTGGACTAAAGACCATCCTCTTGTGAACATTATTGGAAACCCGAATCAACCAGTCGTAACTAGACAACGCCTTCAGACTGATGGTGAACATTGCATTTATGCACTTACCGTTTGTCAATCTGAACCCAAAAACATTAAAGAAGCAATGACTTATGAGGACTGGATTGAATCCATGCAAGAAGAACTGAATCAGTTTAAACATCTTGAAGTATGGGAATTGGTTGAACGACCAACAGGGGTCTACGTCATTGGTCTCAAATGGATTTGGAAAAACAGGTTAGATGCTGAGGGTACGGTTATCAGAAATAAGTCACGTCTGGTGGCTAAGGGTTATAGACAGGAAGAGGGGATTGACTTCAAAGAATCATTCGCACCGGTTGCTAGACTTGAGGCTGTACGGATTTTTCTGGCATTCGCGGCTCACATGAACATCACAGTCTATCATATGGATGTCAAAACCGCTTTTCTAAATGGTAAACTAAAGGAAACGGTATATGTTAGTCGGCCAGAAGGATTTGTTGATCCAGAGTTCCCTAATCACGTCTAAAAACTGAACAAGGCTCTCTATGGTCTCAAACAAGCCCCTCGGGCGTGGTATGATGAGTTATCATCCTTTCTTCTATCCCATAATTTTGTCAAAGGATCGGTCGACCCAACACTGTTTATACAATATCACGGGGCACAAATTTTAATTGTTCAAATTTACGTGGATGATATCATTTTTGGGTCAACCCATAAAAAGTACTCAAACGCTTTTTCAAAACTTATGAAAACACATTTTGAAATGTCAATGATGGGTGAACTTACGTTCTTCTTAGGACTTCAAGTTCATCAATCACCCCGTGGTATGTTCTTAAGTCAATCCAAATATGCTCGTGAAATTTTAAATAAACATGGAATGCAAAGCTGTGATACCTATGCCACACCAATGGCACATACAAACAAACTGGACACTGATTTGCATGGAAAATTGGTTGACCCTACCAAATACCGAAGTATTATTGGGTCTCTCATGTATCTAACAACCAGTAGACCTGACATTGTATTTTCTGTATATCTTTGCTCCCGTTATCAGTCGCGACCAACTGAGAAACACCTCTCTGAGGCTAAAAGAATCCTCCGATACATAAAGGGAACCATTAATTTGGGGATCTGGTATCCGAAGGATTCTGGTTTTGAACTAATAGCTTTTTCAGATGCTGATCATGCAGGATGCTTAGATTCTTGGAAAAGTACTTCATGTGGTTTGCAATTCCTTGGTGATAAATTGGTGTCATGGCAATCGAAAAAGTAAGATTGTACATCGCTGTCCTCAGCTGAAGCAGAATATGTAGCCATGTCGGCGTGTTGTGCTCAAGTCATTTGGATGAGAACACAACTCAAAGATTATAGTTACGTATTTGACAGAATCCTTGTGTACTATGACAATCGAAGTGCTATTGCGATCTCGTGCAACACCGTTCAACATTCGAAGTCCAAGCACATCGATCTTCGATATCATTTCATCAAAGAGCATGTGGAAAAGGGTACCATTGAATTATATTTTGTAGGTACTGAACACCAACTGGCGGATCTTCTCACCAAAGCCTTGGCTCTTGCTAGGTTCTTGATTTGATCCACGGATTGGCATGAGGTGTTTGACTCCAGAGGACCTGGACGAACTTTTAACACAATCTTGAAACCAGTCAAACACCAAAACCTCTTTTGTAAATAAACTTTTCAAAAACAAAAATAAAAAAATAAAAAATCTGATAAAATACAAAATTATTCTTCTATCTAAATTCTTTCCAACATTGCAAGTACAAATCTTCCGAAAACACTTTGTTCTATCAAAACTTTCATTATTTTTCCCGAACAAGTGTTGAGGGGGAGAATGTAAATAATTTTCAGTTTCATAAAACCTTGTACTTGCATGTTACCATAAGATGTTGTTTCTTCAGTAATGGTGGATACGTTTCTTGTTTAAAACTCTCCTCGAACTCAAATTTGTAAAATTTCACTATTTCTAAAGTCGAGGGGGAGTTTCGTCAAGTTTCTTTTCAAATAATGTTGTGTTGCTAAACCAAAGTGAAAGTTATAGGTATTGGTTGAAAATGATTGAAGTGAAGGGGCTATTTTTTACTAAAACTCCTCACCTAACTTGTTCTAACATTTATTACACACATTTATTATTTTCAACTTCCATATCCACGCCTAACATTCAATACGTAAATCAGTGCTTCAAACTTGAGATTTGTAAGTGTAAAACGTTTCTTTGTGTGATTACAAACATAGGTTTTGAATCTTACTAAAACCAACGGTAAGATTTTGATCTATGAGTGATTTAATGCTCTACGCATACGCGTATGAACAAGAAATAATTATTGTATGTTTATGATGAAATGGATAGTGTCAAAGTGGTTAAAATCAAGTTTTCTAAACATTTTCATCAAAAATTTCAACCCAGAAAACGTTTTTAAACACTTTCGAATTTTAGGGTTCATGTTAGAATTTGGGCGTTTTCACTTGTGAGTGTTTCAGGTTAATTAGTTGCTTAGGATATGTTTGTTACATGCTTAATTGATCATTTCCATCATTGAATCATGCCCAGATACCACAAAAGTGAATAAGTAAACTTCTAGGGTTTATATATGCGTATAAATAGGTACTTTTGATTCTGGGTGTATTTGATGTTAAAACCTATTGGAAACAACTCATTTAGCATCTAAGATAACACTGAAAAAGTTGGGATATATTTCCATGGTTGAAACGCTTACTCGTAGAACTTGTTCTTAGGGTTTTAGATACCTACGCCCTAAGACGTTATTGTTTACGCGTAACTGGATTGAACATGATATGCCATATGATTTTGAAAAGTGATTGAATACATGTTAATATGAGTGTTATGGTTAAACTATTTCAGGCTTCTATACGTACCAGAATTAGAATCAAGGTTACATGGACATTACGCTTAAGGATCACCTTATGCGTAGATGTTACGCATAAGAGAAATCTTACGCGTAACTCTTACGCATAAGGGTCTACAATGGACTACACGTATCCTGTGAAGGATATGCGTAAACTTGGACTCCTACGCCTAAGGGCTACTCTTACGAGTAAACCTTACGCGTAAGTCCTTAACCTAAGCCTACGCGTAAGCCTTATGCTAAGAGTTCTATCCTACGCGTAAGCCTTCTCTTACGCCTAAGGGTATCTCCTACGCATAAGCTTAAGTCTACGCTTAAGGTTACCTGGTTTACGCATAAGCTTACTTGCTTACGCCTAAGCCAACTTGTAACTTAACTTTTGAAATGTTACACGTACAAACTTGTAATAAGTTACTCATAATGTCACAAAACCAAAATGTCACTAATAAGCTACAAAAGTTAAAACATTGTTTGATTAAGTAAACTTTGGACTTTAACATTCAAAATTAACATACTCACGTAACTTATCACGTCAACTTTGGACTATTGGACAATATGTGACTTTGGACTCGTAACATTCATAAACATAACAACTTCAATAATTGGACAATAAAATCAACTTTTGACTAACATAATGTCTTTCGATATGTTGGTTCTTTTGTCTCAATACCTTTCATATCACGAAATGGACGTCATCATGGAAAATGTCAACGCACCAAACGAACTCACAATGGAAGATATCTTCCCAACTGGTTTCAGCAAATCAATTGGAAAGAACAATCTCAGGGTCGATTTTGAGAATTTCACCTGCTCAGAATCATCATGCAGAGTTGCTGTGGATATCCTTAAAGTTCATCCCTACAGTAACATGCTTACCAACTCAGCAACTGTTCCTGAAATCTACATACATCAATTCTAGGAAACAATGGAAAAGGTTGATGGTCAAGATGATGTTAAAGTGACACTCAACAACAAGGAAGTCACTGTCACGGTAGCAAATCTTCGTACGATCCTTCTTCTGCCTGCTATTCAGCCTGCTGACTATGTACCAACTCTGAATGAAGAGGCAATAATGCAGTTCATGGTCGACATCGGCTACGATGAAGCTGCCGGAGTCATCACCAAGCACTCCACGGTCGATCTGAAAAACATTCCTCAACCTTGGAGGACTTTGTACATTATGATCGCTAAGTCTATGTCTGGAAGAGACAGCGATCATGAGCATCCTAAACTCATGCATCTGCAAACTTTATAGGGAATGGTCAACAAACAACACATTGACTATGCAAGCCTGATATGGGAAGATATGATGTCGCATCTCAAGAAGCCTGGGTCAAAGATTCCCTTTATCAGATATACGAAGTTGTTGATTCAGAATATTCTCGGGCAGAATCGGGACATCCCCATGAGAATAAACGACCCCAGGAATCATTCCATGTTGTATGAACCTACATTAAACGTTGTTAGATTTAAGGACTCATCAACAAAGAAGCAAGGTGTAGTGTTACTGGACTGCCTTCTCACTAACACTATCAAGAGTCTTCCGTCGTATCTACGATATCAAGAAGCAGTGAGTGAAGGTAAAGTCGGTTTTATGGATGAGAAGACTTCAGCTGTTCCTGCCAAGAAGACTAGAAGGTCAGGCAACACTGGTAGTACAGGTAGCACTGGGAGCGCTCATAAGTATCCAAAGAGGCATCCAAGCTTCAAGAAAAGAATCCCTTCTCAGGTCGCTCATCCTAACCCTAAACCAAAACCAACTCCAGAGGATGACGACTCTGAAGCTACTAAGTCTGAAGAGGTGGTTTACTATTCCGAAACTACTACAGATGAAACAACCTCACCAAGGTTAGATGACAAACCACCAAGTCCCAAATCAGACAAAGGGAAGACACCAGTGGCTGAAGAAGAAGAAGAAAGTTCTGATGAAGACACAGAACCAAAGGATGAACAAAAATTTCACAAAACTCTTAAGCAACTGAGGTTAGAGCATGTTTCAAAGGAATTCAACCTTCAGCAAACCAGAGGCCCTAGAGGTTCCAGTGGTGGAGCTCTCATCACACTAGTTCTTGATGCGGTTAATCAACCCGATAAGAGAACTGGTGCCATCACTAAGGAATCTACAGAGCAGCAACAACAAGAGTATGAAGTTCTGTTCGAATTTGAGGAAGAAGAACATGAAAAGACTGAGAAGATAACAGATGAAGATGTGGAGAAAGCGGCTAAGGAAAAGGCTGATGAAGAAGCTCGGGCTAAAGCTGATGAAGAAGAAAGGATTCGAATTGAAATAGACAACTAAATTCAAGATAATCCTGATCATAATCCTGAACAATCTTCTGAGCCACCTCAAGACCCATCCACAACTGAGTTATCATCTCACTCCTCACCACCACCATCTAAAGAAACAACCAGATCATCTTCCAAGTCGGTCAAGAAACCCACTGACACATGGGCATCTCGTGCCAAAACCAAAATCCAAAAGGCCGTCAAGCAAGCAAGAAGACGAAGCGCAATTGACAAAAAGTTGAATCAGCTTGCTGACAGGGTCAACTTACTTGGCAATGAGATGGACAATTTCATGGAGGAAAGAGACCAGATCAAGCAATTCCTCAACAGAGACATAAAAGGAGAAATGGACATGCAGATTGTTGACTACACTCATCATTTCTGTGAAAACGTAGAGGGGGGTGAATACGTTACCGTTTAAAATCGTTAGATCTTTTGTATCAAATCACTTATGAAGCTTGTTATTATAGGAAAGTATCAATTATTGTTTATGACTAATATAAAGCTTAGTAAACCAAGTTGTCACACAAGCATCATCATCAAACCACATCATAAGCAATTATAAAAAGTAAAGAGATAAAGAAAGGAAAGTGCAAACCGAACCACGAGGATTTATAGTGGTTCGGTCACGGATCTCCTCTCCGCCCTACTCCACTCCCCGAGTACCCAATTCGAGAGTTACTTCACTAAATCAACAAGCTCCCTTCTCGGCGGAGAAAACCTTACAATCGTCGCTTACACTTTTTCCGGTACAAAGCTAAATACCGGGTTCTAGTTCGAGGTAGAACCAACCTAACGTCGCCTATACAATATTTCCGACACTAAGCTAGATGTCAAATACTTTTCAAGGGTACAACCACTCCCAGTATGTTTTATGGCCCAACATAACAAACCTTGTGTTTTATGGTACAAACACATAAACCATCTAATCTAGTTTTGTGAAAGTGTTGTGATGATGCAATAATGTTTACAATGATGATCCATGACATAAATGTCTAATGGATATGAATGACTAATCTAAATGATCTTCTTAAATAAGAAGTCTTCAATCAATGAGGATATCAAGAGATCTTGAATCTTCATATGTTGATATGCTTTGGTGAATGAGGATGGCTAGATCTCTAAACTTTCCTTGGTTGATCAAAATGTAAAATATGCTTACAACAAAGATGAATGTTAGAAGCATTATGATCATGTGATGGTGAGGGTGATTGATGTATGCTACTACATGTTTATCTATAGATCTAAGTGATGAAAGAATGTTAGAGAGAATGTATGTTGGAAGGGATGAAGATATGAGAAAACCATGAGATGGTATTTATAACCAAAAGTGGTAATCAAAAATATAATAATTTATTAGATTTGATATCTTAGAATATCTTCCAAAATCTTTCCAAAATCTTTTAAAGATTTAGATGACACTATGCATGAGGTAATAAAAGAGTATTTTCCTTTTTATGAAAAATACATTTAAACAAATGTATATACTTATTAAAAAGGTAAGTTACTTGTAAATAAAATGTAAGTAACCTTTTGTAAAATAAAATATCTAGTTGAGTGCTTGTCAAAATAAAATATATTTTGTCAAGTGTAAGTAAACTTTAGTACTTGTATGAATATTATAGTTAGTTTACTTGTACAAATAAAAGTATATATTTGTTAGACATTTTACAAAAGATGTATTTGTATAAAATACTTGTGAATGCAAAATGTAAAATGAGGTTCGAAATAGAATGGTTAACCTATTAAAATACTTAGTGACTCTAAGCGTATTTTAAACATTCTAAATGATTTGTTAATGGGTTTGATCATAATGCCACATAACAAACATGTACTAACCTGTGTTGTAACATACGAGGACTTGAGACATCGAGAGGTGTTGAATGTATGTTGAGACAAATGTAATTACAAGTAACTTGTACATTTTACGTTATGTATTACAAGTTACATGTTTGTCATCAATCAAAACAAACGAGCTGTATAGATTAAATATCGTAATATTTGCACTAACAATCTCCCCCTTTTTGATGATGACAAAGATATGTAAGCGTAATAGAAAGTAAAATGTAAAAAGTTACTTGTATCTCTACTACCTTTACATTACCTTCTCCGTTTACACTCTTCTCCCCCTTTTGTCGAAACAAAAGTGTCCTTGAGTTTAACTTAATTTCTCCCCAAAAGGCGAGCTTGCATCATCCCTAGTGAAGTTGAATCGTCTACTTCAATCCGTCCTTTGTTTGGTAGCAGATCCATGGATCAAATAAAGAGGCTTAACCTACATCAAGGTTAGTTTTATGCAACAAAAATTATGAGAAATATATGAAAAAAAAAGGCATAGCAATGTTAGCCTATTTTCTCCACTTTTATCGAAGCACAAATGCTTGTTGAAAAGTGAGAATGATGCTAAATGCGTGCATGCTCCCCTTGACAGATTGCTCCCCTTGTTTGAGGTGTCAGGTATGATTAAAACCTACAAAACAAATATTAGTGCAAAACTATATTCGTCATTGGACGAGTAAGTGATATACAACAAAGTGTGTATAAGATGCATTCAGTAAATTCTTGATGGAAGCTCCCCTTGCTCTAAGGCGTCAAGATGAACCTTCAAAATAAATATTAGTATAATAGAAGCTTTGTCTTTAGACAAATATGTCATATACAACCAAGTGTATAGGCGATGCAATATGAGTGCTTAAAGGATATTCCTCCTTGTTCGAGGGTGTCAAGAAGCACCTAAAATAAGAAAAATAATTGATGCAAACTTCATCCTTAGATGAGTAAGTTATATACAATCGAGTGTATATGATGATGAACCTACAATGAAAAACATTAGTGCAATATATTTCATCTTTTTCACAAAGAAAAATAAGATGTATATATGTGATAAATAATATAATCAAAGATCTCATGAAGTGTAGTTTCAATCATAAGAAAAGTGAGAATATAATATGATAAAAGCCTAAAAAATAGTTCCTAGAAAGAAGATATGGAGTCTCCCACCGGGTGTGCCACTAGTGGTGCTAGTGTTGGTGTCGGTTTACTAGTAGGATTCATGTGGTGATGGTAGATGACTCGAGATTTAAAAAAGTAAGTTTTCGCTAATCCTTGGTGGTGATGATTAGTGAAAGTGGTGATGGAAGGTGGTGGTGATTAGGTAGGAAGCTATTAAGGATTTAGAAACTCGTATGTATAGCAAATATAAAAATATGGATTCATGCAATCCTTTCGTCGTGTCAAGTGACCAAAGCTAAGAGGAAAAAAATATGAATGGACATTGCATTTCAATGATGCATAAGGGTTATCAATTGAATGATTTATTGATGCTAAAAACCTATTGTTTTGAGCAAGTTCTCATATGCTTCAACCCAAGAGTAATCAATAATGCGTTCTATCTAAGAGTATTATAATGAAGATACCAAAAAATATAAAAGTGATAACATGAAGATAAATTCGTTCATTGATTGACACGAATTATAAAGATGACATATTCTAGGTGACAATGGGAAAGGTAGTATTAGCATGGTTTTGACAGTCATGGATGATTATCACATTGAAAAGAAGTGAGGACAATATGAAAAATACTAATAATAATAATGAGTAACTATATGAGGATGACATCATTTGAGAGTGAGAGTTGGATAGACCAACGTGTTGGGAATGGCTGTTTTGATTAATATATCGTTTGCACTGACAAGGACATGCATGATATGCGGGAAAAGGATAAGATCCTATGATGGTGTTCTAGATAGTGAAGTTGTAAGGTGCTAGTTTAAGGAAAATCCTATATATGGAGATGAAGACTTTTTGTAAAAACACATGATGCATTTTTCACTTGATGAGGTATTGGTGCAAACTTGTGATAAAAAGTTAAAAAGGTTGAACTAGTTGTGGTTTCGTGAACCGGTTTTAGCTAAGTGGTGTTTACCTATGTGTTGGTATTTTAGAGTCTAAGAGACATAAATTTTGACAAAAGACAATTATGTGAATGGATTTCTCTCCCCCTTAATTGGTGGACATCCAACATAATGTGTAATGTATCAAATAAGGAATGACAACACAGTGTTTAGGAGGTTATTCTGGTTAACGAAAGAGGTGAGCTTAGTGATGTTTTTTTGGATGATGGTTAGCATACAATGAACTTCATCCTTAAAGTCACGTACCTCTTCTCGATTAATACGAGATGATCGTATGATGAGGCATGTGGTTTCCTAATAGGAAGTGAAGAGGATTAGAGTATTGTTATAACTAAATAATGATGGAGATGATTTTTGGAAATCGGAAGCAAAAATGAGATTTGGAAAGAGGTCGGTTGAAAGACAAAAATGCAAAGCCAGCCCTCTAGAACTTAATTCTATATGCTTTTAAACTATATGCAAGTGTAGGGGTCCCATAAAGCATAGTACTAATCTACGTAGCAATAAAGAGGATTATGCAAAATGAGCATATAAAAGTTAGAACCAAGTGAGATAAAAAATAATTTGTTATCAACCTACAAAACAAATTTGTTAGTGACAAAAGATGTTAACATGATAGAAATCAAATGATAACATATTATATAAGCAAAAACAACACATTGCACTTAGTAGACAAGAAATCACCACACAAGATAGCATCAAAACAATCATATTATGCAAGAATACGACTTTATTCAAGACACTTCATTAAGAGATTGTTTTGTCGTTAGACTTAGACACTTAAGCATACTTGGATATACAATAATTTATGTGATTAATTTGTAAGATAAAAAGGCTTCTAAAAGTTAGTCGTACCAAAAGCACTTTGTGATTATATGTGCACATGTAACAAACAAATAGTGTGACAAGAAGCAAAAGAAACAAGATGAAAGATTCATGCAAGCCATGTTTAAGACATAACAATTTGGAGCATGTATCATTTGGATCTTACTACACATAGATATAATGAATGCCAACTAATAGCTTTCAAACACAAATATATCCTATCAAAATTATCACATATCAAAATGGCATATTATGAATTCATAAGTAACATGTTAATCATGCTAAAAATAATTCAAAAGTAAGTATCATGCAAATAAAGTTTAGGTTTAAGCGTTTAGTAGCATGAAACAAGAATACAAGCATTATAAAGATAAAACCGTACTAAGGTTTACACATTTGACTTGTTATCAAACACTAAGATAATGTCAAATCAACTTATCGTATTAAACAAGAACATGTAATCAACACATGTAAGTACAATGCAAGTGGTTTTACTAAGGTTTACACATTTGACTAGTTATCAAACACTAAGATAATGTCAAATCAACTTATCGTATCAAACAAGAACATATAATCAACACATGTAAGTGCAATGCAAGTGGTTTTAAAAGAAAAGTCATATATACTACTTATTTGATTAGTATTCCTAAGGCGAGGCAAACTATCAATGATGCAGACAAGGATCCAAAGGCTAAACGTCCAAAGAAAACAGGCGAGTCCTCATCTATGCCTCCACCACCACCAAAGACCACCACCACTACTAGAGCATCTCAACAACCTCCTGCTACTGATAAACCTCAGGACTCTGAGTCTCCACCACCATCGGATAAAACTGGTGATCACTTATAATACACCGGTGGTGACGACGAAGAGATTCCTAAGCCCTAGCAACAGCCCTCATCTCCAACATCAACTAAGCAGCAACCAGGACCATCATCCAAACCAAAGAAGAAGAGATCCAGCTCTGTCGTCTCCTGGTTAGATGAAGATGATACAAAAGAATTTGAATGGTTCAGCAAGCTAGTTGATGCTACACCTCGATTACCGGAAGGCCAAGAACTGGTAGATGGTCATACTATGGAGCATGTTAAGATTATCCATGATAAATTCAAAGTTAAGAATATGACGAAAGGGGAGCTACGTCGGATCAAGAATGATGCATTTCAACTACTAAAAGACAGCTCCGATAGTGCCATTGAGGTCGAATACCATCTTGACAACATCGCACGAGCTATGTCTAACAACATTGATTGGCTCAACCCTGAATCAAAAATTGACTTCACAAGACAGGATAAGACTCCATATTACACAGAGTGGACCAAACCACTACCAACCATTAGTCGACCAGCACAACCCAAGATTCCCTACCAATACTTCTTCAACAATGACCTGGAATTTCTGCAACACGGTAGCGACATCAGCAAAAAGTACACTACATCACTCACCTTCAACATCCTAGCAGCAGTCTTCTCCAACAATGCCACCATCGAAGAAGAAGCCGCCAGAATGTTCGTTGACAACGTGGTGGATTACGATCTTGATGCTCAGTATGGCATTCACCATTGGTCAGAAAGGAGAAGACTATACTACAGAAGCTGCCAAGTTCAAAAGTCAAACAAAGAGGTGTATAGTGATCAAAGGATCGTTGCTATAATGAATGTCTCTCTGGCTACAAAGTGGGATTACTCATTCCTGAAGGAATTCAAAGTCAAACGCCAGGACGAGCAAGAATATGACTTTACTGAAGCTGATTTTCCGAGGTTGTCGCTCAACGACATCAAAGACATGTACCTTGCTAAGGTACAAGGTCGGATGAGACAATTCTCCACCAACATTCAGCTCCAGTACATCACGTCATTATTGATATTCATTAGAAGCAGAGTGATCCAGGAACGTGTTGAAGATCTTCAACTTGCTGTGGAATCTTACCAGAAACAAGTCAACCTCACAAAACCGTTGTTACACTTTCCCGATATAAACCAACTATCTCAGTACACCATTTTGAAGAAACCGAAGTTTGGAGTTGTTTACCGCAGTGAACTTCACCACAACTGCTTCATGGCGTACAACGAGGTTCACAAGTTCTGCGATCACACGTTGAAGTTGGTTCGTGATGGGTTAGCGTATCGGTTGAAGGACATACAGCAAGGAATTGGCTCAAAGAAGTGGTGGAATTCTAAGGAAATGAGGGATGCTAGGAAGATAATCATGAGGATAGATGAAAGAGTGTTTCATCGGGATCAGATAAGGAGGCTAGAGAGCTTTGTGGGTGGAAGAGAGAGTTTCTCCCTTACGGGTTATCAACGTCAAGAGAGAACTCCTGGTCTTAATGAAGGATTGTCTAGTACTCTTTAAACATTTTCTTGATTGACATTTGGATAATATGATTTGTATATTGACAATGGCTTGTGCACATATAACAGTGTACAACCCGTACTTGTAATGAAAGGACCCTGTGGTACGCATCAGTGCCACAATCCTTATAAAAGGAGAGAAAGCTTCTTACTTTTGAGTAAAACTTATCAAAACTTTCACTTTTCAAAGTTTTGCTCAAAAGAACAATTACTTCCCCTTATGTTTTCAAAACCTCAAAAGTTAATATTACTTGTTGAGGGGGTGTATTTGCTAACAAATCTTTTTTCACAAATCGTTCTTCGTGGAATTCTTCCCACAAAACTCAAAATGGTCATATTAGATATCAAAATTTCATCAAAAATAACATTTATATGCCATTTTTTAGGGGGAGAAAAATTATGTGATACAAATATGTGGTAATTGTGATTGAATCTTCGTGTGCTAAGACTTAACCCATGAATTGACGAGTTCTGAATTGACATACATAAAAAAGATTTGTCTTCCAAGACTTATCCGAGTAGATAGTACCTATTCGAGAAACTCTTGATAGACTTGAACTTTGACGGGTTTGACAACCTTTTCAAGGTTTGTCCACACCTTCAAGGTAGTTATTAGAGTTAGTTGTCACCTAAAAGCTGACAATGCATCTCTTTAACTATGCAACATAACCGTGTCTCGCGGGGAATTGTCTATCTTGAGTCGATCAATTCAAAAGTGCGAGCTCTTCCCTCACCGTGCAGATTTCTGTCAAAATACTTAAGCACGTGTGGAGGGGAGTATTTCTGAAAAAGCAAAACTCTCGAAGTGTTACAAACATGTTTTAATTCATAAACACTTTGAGAGATTTTCGAGAAAATGGTTTTATGGTAACATAGGATAGTCATGGTGTTATAGGGTGACTAAGTTTAAGAATAAATGTCCTATGATCCGCCAGAGCCGGAGGGATCTACCCAAGGACTCCACCAATAGTTAGTATTTAGAAGTCCTTAGGTATGATAATAAAAAGGAGAAAGTGAGAATCGGAGAAAGAAGGAGTTGAAGAATTAAAAAGAAAAGTAAAGAAAAGGGTGAAAATAAATATCCATCCAAATTATTCAACTTAGGGCAGACACCGGGTTCAATACATATGCTACTGGTTGTCACTAGATGACACCGGTATTGAAGATTAAAGTCGTCATGGACCCAGTGACGCATGCACTAAACCTTCTTAGCCACTCAAGTTTCTCTCAACAGAAGCTTGTTTCATTCTCACATGGAACCCTACGTAAACTATCGGCTTTCTCTTAGAGATTGTTGGTATTGAAGCAAGGAGTCCCTCTCCTAGTCTGCTCGGAAAACCAAAGCGCACTATTAAGTCTAGAGCCACGAGATTCATCAAAAGATCTCTTAGGAACACTTGACATTTCATCACTTGTCGTTCAACATTAAGGACGCAAGTGATACAATTCTAGAGTCCTACACAGATCTTACACAGATCTTAGCAATCTGTCGTGAACATTTATGAGGGGTTCACAATTGTGATCCTTAGTGATTGAATGGAAACTCCTGCTAGGGTCAACATCAAACAGCCCTGACAACATGTCGCTTCGGTAAATCCTAGTGGGTTACGCTTAGTGTTGTCTCAAACGGTCTACGGTCGTGAGGTGATGCTTCGGTGTACCTCGGCGACTTACCTGAACTGTAGGTATACTACGGTACATCGTGTTATCCTACTTAAGGGACTCGGTTCGAGAGCGACCTTTGCGAGAAATTAGAGATGTGTTTTCACACTATCTTTGCAGCTCGAAGTTCAAACTTGTAAGTGTTGAAAATCCCGCTAAGGAGATTCCTTTCAAAAATCGAGTCCTGAAGATGTAGGTCACTATATGAACTTGTTCAAAGTAATGCCAACTGTCCCTTATGGGATTTGGACGGCTGATTCGCCCGACCAAGGTGAATGAAATCAAGACATTCATCAGAAGAACAATCGTAGTGATCAATTCTCTAAGAAAGCGACCACGTGATCGATTGGTGTTTATCACTAACCCATTCTTATGTTTTCTTCTTATGGATGCTCCTGGAAGATGATCGTGCTGATTCTCCACATGCTCATACCAACAACAACGCAATTTGAAGTTCTCTCAAAAGACAACACAAAAGTCAGAATGATTCTTCTTTTTAAGCCAAAGAATCTACAAAGTATAAAGACTTAGAGAACTACATCAAAATTGAAATTCAACGTCAAAGAGCGTGTGAGCATGTTGGAGAAAGACGTGGAGACACCTGAGCAATGAAGCAGACCTGATGCAGACAACTACATCATAACATCACCATTTCCACACCAGAACAAAGAACAAAGATTACAAAGACGTCAATGCTGAAAACTTCAAAAGAAACAAGATCCTCACACTCGGGAGATTGTTGGAATCAAGACACTTCTTCTCACAAGAAAGAAGAATGTCAGAAGACATCAAGGCAACTACTATTACATCAATACCAGCAACTTTTCCAAGATTGCTGGAGTCATCACTTAACTACTAACACTTAGGGGGAGATTGTTGGAATCACTCCTAACTTGTATTTCAAGTGTTAGCAATTAATATATAATAGGTTGCTTAAACTGGGCTTTTATGTTTGTATTAATGGCAAGGCTTATGTAGAAAGCCCATGAGCCTTGGCCCAAGCCCAATAATGAAGGAAGGGACTAGACATGTTGCCCTAGCTCCCTTCCCCTATAAATAATAATGTAAACCTTCTCATGAAAGTTGGTTGTTCATTTCACATAATTCCTACGCCTAAACTTTCATTATTCATACGTGTGTTTGTGTGTGTTCAACCAATCTCTCTTTCATATATATTTCTTACATATTGATCCTTGTGTTAACTTATGGTGACCTAACACAAGTTATTTCATTAACTGGATCTAAAATCATTAATTCAAAACACAACCTCGCGAGATGTCAAAAAATCTAAACAACCAAACCACACTGAACTACCGACAACACTATCACGGTGTTTTTTCACAGTTGTTTACGAAAACCAAATAAAGCCACCAAAACCACCACTAAAAATTCAAAAACACCACCACCAGATGGCTAAAACTCAATAGATCCGGCTATATATGAACATAAAGCATAAATAAACACACCAAAACGAATCATAGAAAGAACTTTCACTAAAACCAACAACCAAAACCACCTACCAAAACCACCTAGCCACTGTTATAGTAGTGGCAGTTTCAGTGGCAGTGGGGAGTGGGTTTGCGAGTCTTTAGCAAGATCCGATAGTTATGCGTGTGTATTTTGTGGTGCTAGTGTGTCTAGCAGCAGCGCAATCATCTGTTGATGATGGTTATGTGTGTTTATTTTTTTGGGCGTTAGAGAGGCGGAAAGGAGAAAAAGATGAACATAGTGTGTTTTGTGCTTGTTTATATATGGTTAGAGGTTCGGATGTCTGAATTAAGCCCACACTTTATCAAATCGTGTCCTACCTTGTGGTTTACCATCCAGCTGTGTATTAGCTTTCTTCTAACCACAATATTAAAGTAGTTGCCATAGATAATTGTATTACCTTTCTTCCGGCCAGCTTTGCATTTCGTAGGAAGTCAACTTCAATATTTTTAAGTTTCCATTTTTAAGTGTCAAGTTTGTTCAATATTCAAGGTTGACCAAATTCAGTTTTTCACTTTTCAAGGTTGACCTTTTTTGCTTTATATGTAGTTTAGATAGTACTAGACGAATACCCGTGCATAGAAACGAGATTTTATAGCGACAGATCATTTAGTGATAAAAAAAAGTTTATTGATTATAAACGAAAAACAATAAAAGTTTAAAGATTTGGGGATTAAACATAATGTTTTGAAACCCGGTTCGACTCGGGTGGTTCAACCGGTTGAACCGTTCCGGCCAAAAAACATGTTGATTTAAACCGAGTCAACCCGATGGGTTGGGTCGAAAACATGTCAAATTAAGCCAGGTCAACCCACCGGGTTTGAAGCGTCCCGGGTCAACATGGTTTTTGATGTGTATTAATAGTTTCTTTTTGAAATATATGTTTTCAACATTTCTTTTTTTAGTTTCAACTTTTCACTTTTACTTTTTGGTTTTCCTTTATATATAGTATATAGGGTACCGGCCGTTTGTTGTGGTACCTGTGACGATTAACCGGATAAATATATCTCGATGAGTAATTCCACCAGTTTGTATCGGTTTCAGCGGGTCCTCTCTGATTCGTTTTCGGATAGCTTTTATTGGTTAGCCGAACCGGTGGCGACACCGGTTCCTGGTTGAACCCTTTTGGTCCGGTCCGATTTTCAAAACTATAACGTGTATAATAACATGTACTTTTCATTTTAGGGTGTTTTAAAAATAACATTAATTAGTGTGTTTAATTATTTTATATTTTGGATTATGTTGTAGCTTGTTTATATTGTACATTGTGAAAATTTTATTGTACTTTTTAATAAATGGGTATTTTAATTGGTTGTTTTTAATTTGATGGATATGCTATTAATTGGTTGTACAACGTGAATAAATTATTTTACTTTTAAGTAATGAAGTATTTTAATAATAGTATTAATTACACTATACATTTTCTCTCACTTTTGACTTTCAAGATTTCACTTTTTAAATTTTGATCATACACTCTTTATATGTAGTATAGATAGATAAATAAAGCTCCAACTTTTCAAAAATCTCCATTTGGATGCTAAAATATCTCAAAGCTTTTGTTTTGAGTTAATTGCATTTTTGGTCCGTGAGGTTTGGCCAAATTGCATGTTTGGTCCCCATCCTTTTGAAAGTGCATTGGACGTCCCCAAAATGAAGTTTCAGTTGCACTTTAGGTCCCCGGGTCCAAACGCTGTTAATGCTCCTCCGTTAGTCACCCCATGTGCTATGCACACGAGGGTTTTTTGGTCTTTTTCCACCCACTAAAATCCAAATAAACACCTAAACCCCACATAATCTCTCTTTACATTTTACCGCGTTGACTTACTACATAACAATTTTTTAACTAAGAACCTTAATTCTCACTCCAAAACCCTACAAAATACCAATCCGCTTTCAATTAAATGACTGCAAAAACAATCCTTGAAGTTTGACAATATAAAATGGCGAATGGAATTGAGGAGTGGTATTTTCGAACTCGTGAAGATTTTGATCCGTATACCCGTTATGGTAACAACTTGAATTCATCTTACTTTAACTTTGTTGACATTTGATGATTTTAGTAACTTAAATACTGAGAATGTTTTTTTTATACAGCCAATCATCCCCACGTTTTCTCTATGAAGGTTCATCAAGGATTGTTTTTGCAGTCATTTAATTGAAAGAGGATTGGTATTTTGTGGGGTTTTGGAGTGAGAATTAGGATTCTTAGTTAAAAAATTGGGTTATGTAGCAGAAGTCAACGCGGGGTAAAATATAAAGAGAGATTATGTGAGGTTTGGGTGTTTATTTGGATTTTAGTGGGTGGAAAAAGACCAAAAAAACTCCTGCGTGTGCATAGCACATGGGGTGACTAACAGGAGGAACATTAACAACGTTTGGACCGAGGGACCAAAATGCAATGAAACTTCATTTTGGGGACGTCCAATGCACTTTCAAAAGGATGAGGACCAAACATGCAATTTGGCCAAACCTCAAGGACCAAAAATGCAATTAACTCTTTTGTTTATGAAAAAGCTACAAAAGTAAAATGCTCATTTGAGGAGCGTTCAAACATTTTCTACAACATTTTGTATCATAATTGATAGTGTGACCTTTAACTATTGCATGTTGAACTGTAATCCTAATTCCTAAGTATATAAATTGTATGATATCATCATATCATCTATATGGACCAAACTAGTCCACTAGCATATGCACACATATTGTTACTCGTCTGAATTGCTTCTTATTTATCTTGTATTATAGTAAAATTATGAACTAAGGATCAACATACAAATATAAAGTTCAAAGTATACAAGAAAGTAAGATCATAAGTTAAATGGACATGTTTGTAAACCTTTATTACTTCATAGAGGAGTTTAGTCAAAATAAATATTTATATTATAAGTTAAGTCTCGTTATTAATGACATGTCTCGTTATAAGTAAATTTGTTATTTTACTTAACGTACTTATAATCAGGGGCGGACCTCTTTGAGGGCGGGGGAGGGTCCCGACCCTCCCAAAATTTACGGCAGTTAATGTAAATATTATAGGTTTTAGGGGTAATTTAGTTGAGGTTACAAACAAATCTCCGATTCGGCCTCCCAAAATAAATTCGGCCCTCCCAAAAATAAAAGTCAAGTTCCACCACTGCTTATAATGTAATGATAGTTTTCAATTTTAAAGATGTGTTATTGTGCACATATCATTTTCTAGAGGGTTATCTCGTTGATATCAAGCTTTAAGGCCGTGCAAGGAAGTAACTGTTTATTTTGTTAGTTCATAAGATTAGCTTGTCATCTTATGTAGTTAATTAGTTGTCTAATTTTTGGTAGCTATTTTCTCATTTATGGACTTTTGAAAGCGAGGTGATGACCCTTTACCCAAAAAAACTTCTACGTGATAACTTTGTAGACAACGCAACATAAGTTGATGATGTGAAAAAACAAGACTCCCATTAATAGACACCCACATTTAGAATTGTCTAGCCTTGAGGTTTATTGATAGTTATCGCAAAGCTAAGGCGCATATGAAACTGTTTTCTCTTGATTTTGAAAGAGAACATATCTTCTTCAGATGGGAGCAAGAAGAATTTTTTGCAAAAACACTCTAATACTAACCTCATTTTTGTTTGAAACATGTTCAACAATAATATCAACATTTTTTTCATCATTCATTTTTTGCAACTTATGAACTATATCAATCAACTTAACTATGAATTAACATAATAGTAAAGATATGGAAGATTGTTTGAAAACTAGTAATGTTAGAATTAAGTAAAGAAAGAAGTTTCCTAATTTAATTTAGAAACTCTATTAGAAAGAAAAAAATAATGTAAAAAGTTGTAATTCGTAGTTTTTGAAATTGTATGCGAGAATATATCAATCAATTTAAGGTATGGAAGTTATTTCTTGAGCAGTATAAGGTTTTTTTTACTTTCTAAAAGATATTATATGTTATTTTTCAGCTGAAATGGTTAGATAGTGTGACATGTTCATCATAATTGAGCATTTAATTATGATCGATAATCGCTTTCAAAAGTCAAAAATACCTTATATTGCACAGAAAATAAATTCGATACTTTAAATTAAAATAAAATAAAATTGGGTATCTAAAATTCAAATTGACCTAAGTGTAATACTTTTTTCGTGCGATTTGGCCTAAAAAATTGTTGAGTTGAGATGTTTAAAATTTGCCAATTAAATAGAAATAAAAAGTTGACATGTTTTCTATAGGAATATTTTTTTGAAAATTTAAGTGAGAAATTAAAGTTTTAAAAAGATATTATAGGTGTTATACATTACTCAATTTTAAGATTTTCAAGTTTAAAAAAAAATATGAATAATTTATAAATAGTAGAGATAACATATACATTTTCTAATGTTTTTCATTAATTTATAATTATGCACTTGTCCTTGAATATATTTTATATTACATAATTATAAATGAGCTATACTACAATCACAAAAGGTTTAAAAAAATTAATAAAAAAAACCCACAAAGATAGCATTTTTTTTACTGGGTTAATCAAAAGAAAAGAGAAAAATTATTGCAAAAGCCATCAATAAAAACATAACACCTCATTTTGTGGATGTTTTTTTAAAACCTTTTTTGATTGTAGCATAAAAAATGTTTGGTAGTTATTATAAGCTTGCAGTTATTATGAAAAGAGTTAACTACATTTTTTGTCTTTGTGGTTTACCAGATATTTCAGTTTCATTCCAAAAACTTAAAAAATCTCGGATCCAGTCCAAAACCCGACGACCCGTTACAAGTTCAGTCCAAGATTATGTTGACAATTAGTTTTGTTGGTTAACTAACGTGAAATGACGAATGTACTCGCCACTTGGTATAGCAAATGACTAAAATACCATCCTTTATTATTATTATTATTATTATTATTATTATTATTATTATTATTATTATTATTATTATTATTATTATTATTATTATTATTTTATTATAAAAAAACATCACTTCATTAGAAAATCATAGGAAATTACAAGAAATTAGTGGGGAGCCGAGAAACTAACTGGGCTCCAACTCCTCTAGCAATAGCAAAACAAACCCTACTAAAAATATAGTTAGCACCACGAGCGCCAATATCTTGAGTGGCGAGAACTTTGGATTCGCTTAAGCAGGGTCACCGCTTCCTTCTCGAGTTCACCAAAGAAGAGAAAGAAGAGGGGATGAACCCATATCCAATATCAGTGCATTTGGTTTCGTACTTGACACATTTGCGCTGTGCAGCTTCAATCACGGCACGCCCTGCCACAAAGTCAGACATACCAGTTTGCGTCAAGGGTGATGACCCAGTAATTATAATCATTACTTCATTAGAAACCAAAAGGATATTACAAGAAGTTGGTGGGAAGCCGAGACACTAGTTGGGCTCCCACTCATTTCTGAATACAAAAACTTATTATTATTATTATTATTATTATTATTATTATTATTTAATACATACACAAGCAGACATAGAACATCATAGATTCACCAACCACAAGCATGGTGGTTTGGGGGTTCTAGTTTCTATGCTCTCAATAGGGCTCTTCTATCAAATGGGTGTGGCGTTTTCTATCACATGATATCTCTTTATGGTTTCGGGTTATTGCTGCCATACATGGCTCGTGTTCGCAGGTTCTTTCTGCTTCTTATTCTTCGACATGCAGCTCCATCATCAACGAAGTCAATTCTCTTAAGGCTCAAGGTGTTGATTTAATTTCTCATGGTAAGATTCGGGTTGGTAACGGTACGCGTACAAGCTTTTGGAACGATTTTTGGATTGGAGATTCTCTGCTCAAACATTTATTCCCTCGGTTATATGCTTTAGAATCAATCAAAGATATTTCTGTTGCTGATAAGTTTCGAGTTTCTGTTACCTCTTCTTTTCGTCGTTCTGTTCAAGGGGGGGTTGAATCTCAACAGCTCGAGCATCTCTTGGGCTTGCTTGGATCGGTTATGTTATCTAATATAGGAGATAGATGGGTTTGGGATTTGAATGGGGATGGCGTTTTTCGTGTCAAAGACGTTCGGAATTTATTAGACGAGACGTTTCTCCCTAAAGCTGAAATGCCTACACGATGGATTAAATGTATTCCGATTAAAGTCATATTTTTGTTTGGAAGGTCCTTCTTGACCGCTTTCCTACTCGCTTGAATTTAGCCAAAAGAAATGTTGTGACTACTTTATCTTGCCCGATTTGTGACGCTGCGCCTGAAGATACGTCTCATTTGTTTTTCAGTTGCGTTATGGCGACAGATGTGACGAGGTTAGTTTGTCGTTGGTGGAACTTGTGGACGCTTTCTTTCAATTCTTATGTAGAGTGGCTCGTTTGGTTCAAATCGATACGTCTTGGTGCTAAGTCTTAAGAAGTGCTGGAAGCCATTTTTTACGTCTCTTGGTGGAGATTATGGACCTACAGGAATCAACTTCTTTTTGCGGTCAATAAACCTCGAAAAGACGCTATTTTTGATGATATTGTTTTACGCTCTTTTAACTGGTGTTTAGTCAGAGGTATTAGAACTTTGAATTGGGTTAGTTGGCTTCAACACCCGTATTTGATTTCTTTGTAATTGTCTAACTTCTTGCTAGTGGTTCTAATAAAGTTTCCGTTCAAAAAAAAAAAAAAAAAATCATTGTCATCTTTCAAAAATTAACAAAAATCCATAAAAAAACTTAAAATACCATCATCATCTTTATAAGAAAAGCAAAACTCACACATACCAACACCACCAACATCATCATATAACCAAAACTATACATCCTTCCAACTATTCTCACCTTCAATCATCTTCAAGAAACTAACAACAATTTTCAAATCACAAACAACAATTTTTCGGATCTCAAAAAAGAATAAAAATAAATAAATAAATAAATAAATAAATAAATAATAAAAAATAAAAAAATCCCCAACCTGTTTTCCTTGTTACCTTCAACAAACCCATTCATAAACCCAACCAAGCACCTCTTTTTCTTAATTGTATCTCTTTACCCAACAAATACAACCATTTATAAGGGCTGTCAAATGTGATAATCGCACTACAAACCCAATAATCACCTTATATCACTGCAACAACAAATATGATAATTGCCGGAACAATCACCAGTGAAACAAGCACCACCCCAAATTAGGGTTAGGCCTTTTAATTTGTAAATTTTAGGGATTTTCGAGTTACTGTTTGAATGAAGGAATTTGTTGCAGACTTGGTGTTTAGCCGGCGGTTAAGTGTGGGGGGGGGGGTTAGGCGTTGGTGTGGGCTAATGTCCGATAGAGTAGGGAAGACATTAGTAGCGGTCATTTATGGAATCACTGATTTGATGTTGTTAAGTAATGTCATTTATGGAATCTTATGCGATTGTAGATGCAGTATATGCTACATGTTTTTCAAATATGTGATTTATAGCAAGGTTACTGAAATTGGTATTCCATGGATAGATGCCTTATTGCGTGTGTGATCAATTATGACAAGCCTTTTAGATGTTTATTACTTGTTGAAATCTTGTTAGCATTCTTTGATTCGTTATATTCTCATTTCATCATGCTTGGTGGTTACTTTGGGTAATCTGTAAATACAAAATCAATCTGAATAAGAATGCTTATGTGTGAATAAGAAATGATTATTCAATTTCTTTGACTCAAGATTAGAGTAAGGAAAACATTAGTAGCGGTTAGGTGATGTTTGGAGAAAGTCATGAGTATTCTTTAAATAAACTTATCGTCACTGTGAAAGAAATTAATACATGAAACATGAAAATATAGCATGTTGCGAGGCAAAATATACAATGTCTCAATTAAACCATCCAATGTTTTGATTGTGTGGGTCAAATGGCTATGTATCTTGGTGTTGAACTCATTTCTGCTTGGATCTCATTCCCTTGTGATTGTGTATCTTGAAAGATTAGGTAACATCCATTTGGTGTATGTTGATTCTTGTAGTTAATGATAGTAGCTCAATAAGGATAGTTTCGTGTACCTAAGTGGCTAAGTTTGCTATTTCTTGATCTTGAATGAGTTTTGAGAGAAGCTAGCAATGTTTCTGAGATTTTGTCTGATTAATGAGCTTTTGCTCTGTTACCACAAACTCAGGGAATGTTTGGATGTTCGGTCTAGTTAATGACAGATGGCTATATATCTTGGTAGTGAACTCAGCATTGTTTGATCCTCTTCTCCCTTGTGATTGTGTACTTTGAAAGATTAGGTAACTTTCATTTAGAGTTTTGTTTATGCTATGTTGATGGTAGTTCTATAAGGATAGTTTCCTGGTCCTAGTAATTGAGTTTGTAGAATCCTGAATTGGTTGAGTTTTGATAGTAGTTCTATAAGGATAGTTTCCTAGTCCTTTACTCTTTGACAGTTTCCTATTGATTACTGGTACTGGTGTATTCAGAAGTGTTTTAGTATGTTGTGTCTAGTATGGAAGTCTGTATTGTCATGTTGTGTAATGTTTCTAAAATATACGAGGGTGTGTAATGATAATTTTTTTAAATGTAATATTGGCGCATACTGTGGTTAATACCTCTGGATCCACATTTTTGTCTCGCTAATGCCTGGTTTTGGGATGTTTCATGACACTTGTGTTGAATGGTGCCATGCTGCAACTTGGACAGGAACTCTCTTTTCTGAAATTTGAGTTTAGCATGGCTAGCTCTCGTAGTTGCTGTATTTTGATATACTCTTCAGACTAGTCCTGGAAATGAATGAATAAGAACGAGGACATGGATAAGAAAACTGTGCAACAAAGTAACTTTATAGTAAGTTTCTTGGTAAACATTTAAATTTCAGAGGTCAAGTAGACTAAAGATTTTTCTGCAGCAGATAGAAGAGGACAGAGATCAGTGTTAATTCTTGCCAAAATCATAATCAACTTTTGAAGTTAAAGAAGTCCATTTGACTTCAAAAGTCAAAGTACAAGAAATGATCCAGTTGTTTATTCAAGTCTTCGTGTGATTATATATTTGAGGAAACATATAAAGTAGTACCTAAATAAGAATTGCAGGTGTAAACAATGTAGAAAAATGTAGGAAGCTTGTAAAATTTATCACAAGTCTCTGACTTTTCAAAAAGTCAAATGATGCAACTATTCTTGACTGAAGAGAGTAATCTATAAGTAACATACCAGTGGTCATGTGCTTGCCTTAAATTAGCAAGGCTTCGGTCTTCCGCTTACTTATCTTCCTTTATAGCATATAATAAGTAAACTAGTTACCACATGAAATCAGATTAAAGAAATATGTGTTTTAGAATTATAGAACCTTATTGGGATCCTTGATTGACCCTTTTCCTAGTGTATACACGGTTACACACAACCTGTTGTAGCTTTAATACGCTTTAGTGAATTGCCTCTAGGTCCCAGAAGCTGGCCAAAAAAGTTATACCAAATCCAAAAAAGAATATGCCGTCTTAATGAATGAGATGTAGTAAAAAAAGGATGATTAAAACATGACAAAAGAAAAGTATAATGGCTAAAATGTGACAGATGAAACGTATGTTATTACATTATGTGAAAAAAGTCCTTTGAATAAAGATGTATGCATCTTCCTGAAAGCTGACATTAGGGAAAGAATAAACAGGAATGTCGAACCGCAAGATTCGCATAACTGTGTATGAACTCGGACTAGCTGGAGCTCCTTGCCGGTCCATTGCCATTTTGGAGGCCCCACTTAACAGTTGTAGCTTTATTACAAGTGGAAAATCACTCTAGCCATTAAGACATGCAAAAGCCATGGGGCTCAGGCTTCTGTGTTGCAACCCGTCGAGCTCATTGAACCCTTGGTTTGACAATATAGTAGAAACCTGCAAGATTTCTCTAAAAGCAAGAAAATATAGTTTATGACCGAAAGAAAAGAATGTTTCTTTGAATTAGAGAAACAAAAGGGACGGGTTGGGTAACGGATCAAAATGGGTGTAGTTCAAAAAGTGTACAACTTCTAAGAGGCCAATACGAGAAGAGCGAAGAACTTGTGCTTGATTCGTCGGTTTGCCGCGGAATATTAATGTTGCGAGTTCGTTAACCGTTGGAGCTTAGTGATTTTCGGGCACGGTGTTCTAGACACATAGTTCTACGATCTCACCGGAGGATCTTACGTTTGAGGTCCCAACTGAGAGTTATAAGGCGTCGAAGTTTCTGCCCACAATCTGTTTAGTGAGATTAATCTTTGGAGCAATTTTTGTTGGCTTTTATTGCTGTAGGGCTGTATTTTTAATATTTTTTTGGATTGTTGTTGATAAAAAGATGACAAGTTGATATGTCAAAGTTCTCGAACCTGATGTTTGATGGGAAGATGGATTTTACGATGTGGAAGATGACGATTGAAGCTGTATTGGTACAACAAGGTATCGATGAAATTTTTGGAGGAGAAACCGCCAAAGAAGATGAAAACTGATGTTCGGAAGACGATGCAGAAGAATGCTTCGAGTACAATTAGGATGGAACTTGCTCCTGAGGGTACACTAGTACAAAGGTTTTGGATAAAGATAGACACCAACATATATTTATGATAGAGTTGCACTATGAGAGTTGCCCATGGGGCATTAAGGGAAGTGCATCAAAGTGGGGCATTTGGGGTATATATATTGTTTTGGGCAAGATGGGGAATTTGCATTAAACAATTTAGCCAAAAGAATTAACAAAATTCATATTTTAGTAACAAGTTTAATTACCAATATTTTATGACAAAACAACTTCTTAACATAGACAGATATGTTGTGAACAAGAATTGAGGGAATGAAAAGTATTCTTCAAATGATAAAAATATTAGGAGATACAAAGGGTATATATAGATGAATATTAGGGTAAAAACCCCAATAGCTAATTGGGTCATGGGCCTCTTATGAGTTATATGGACATCCACAAATAATTATTCATAACACTCCCTCTTGGATGCTCATATTGTTAATACGCTTAGGAACTGCTGCCTCATTAAAAACCTTGTCGGAAAACCCGATTGGGACAAAACCATGACTAAGGGAAAAAGAGTGCAGCGCGTATTATCTCCCTCTGATGACTACATCACTTGAGCTCTTTGAGTCGACGCATCCCAATGTTGTGACTTAGTTTCCTAAATTTTGAGGTAGGAAGTGCCTTGGTAAATAGATCCACCAAATTGTCGCTTGAACGAACTTGTTGAACAATAATATCACCATTCTTCTGTAGGTCATGAGTGAAGAAGAATTTTTGGTAAAATATGTTTAGATCCTATCGCCCTTTATATAACCTTCTTTAAGTTGAGCAATACATGTTGCATTATCTTCATGCAAAACTGGTGGTGCCACCTTTTATGAATAATTACCACATGATCTACGTATGTGTTGTATCACACTTCTTAGCCAAACACATTCTCGACTTGCTTCATGTATCTCTAGAATTATTGCATGGTTGGATGATATGAGATCGATCTTCTTACTTGAAGCGTCATGAAATTGCGGTTCCTCCACTTGTAAATACATATCCGGTTTATGATGTCGACCATTGTGAGGGTGGACATTACGGAAGATATGTAATCTTCTAATATAACTCAAATACCTGTAATCAATATCCTATAAGATATGGACATCCATATTAAAATAATCTATAACACTCCCCCTTGGATGTCCATTTGAGGATTATGACTTGTTAAAACCTTACTAGAAAAAACCCAGTGGGACAAAAATCTAGTAAAGGAAAAAAAATACATAATTCCTTTATACGCTCGGGGATGTTGCCTCATTAAAAACCTTGCGAAACCTATGGGGACAAAACCATGGTCAAGGGAAAAAGAGTGCAACACATATCTTCTCTCCACGATGATCACATCAATTAAATCTCTTGGTTAGTGCAATCCAATATAATAAACCAACTTCTTTAATGTCAATATAGTAAGTGTCTTGATTGAATATATGTTTGATTCTCATATAAACAAGTGTTCTCCACTTAACCTTCACATATCAAAAAGGTTTAAACATATGTCATACTTATCACTATACGAGTACATCCTCGTACTTCACAAGTTGCAAAGTAAATGATACATTATATCATTTATGACCACTAGTGAGAACAATCAATGTTTTATATACATTATAACTATGACACCTATAAATCGATATTGTGATCATCATCTTTATAAGTAAAGGGGTCTTTCTTCATCAATTGACCTCATAAACATGAGCGTCGTTATCCATATAAAGATAGTTAACATCTTTCTTTAGTTGATGCACCCATATTTCATCCTTTTGTTGTTCAATTCGTAAGCTAAGACAAAAATTGTCATTTGTTTCAAATTCAATTTTTATACATTCACTTGCCTTTATATACATAAAATCAAAATTATGAAACTTAACCAATATTAGAATATCAAGAGTCTCTTTATAAAGTTTTATAGGCAGCGCAGTTAACTCTTTTGTGTTTCTAAAGTCCGGCACTGATACCGTATACACCATAATAAGAGAGTAAAACTTACACCTTTCTAATTGTCAAGTAATAACGTAATACCATCATAGTTTAAACCGTCCGTCTGAAATAAAAATTAGGATACGAATTGGTCCTTAATCTGCGAACGTTAGTCACATCGTTGGTCCCTCACTAGCGGTTGGACTAGCGGTTAAGCCTTGTAATAACAAGTGGAGGTATACATTGTCTTTTCATCCCTTTACCACTTGAAACCACATCCACTTTAAGTTTATATTTACAAGATACTCATATTTTACTCCCTCTCCTCCTTCTCTCTTAAAGGGGATAACCCACATATTCATCACATCATATCCGCTCTTTCATACCACAATCCATGAACAGATTTTGCCACCACCCACCTCCTGCTGCCATCACCTTGATGGAATCAAGAAGAAGCCAAGGGTGTGTTTGATACCTAAGGTTTTTGAGCCAAAGGGTCCGATAGGTTTGTGACGGGGTTGTTTGGTTGAGTTAGCCACCACCAGCCACCCAATATACTTCTATATCACCATACAAAAGCCCCCTCCCTCATCATCATCACAAAAATTAGGCTGTTTGGAAAATCAGGGCTTTTGAAATTGATTGAGGGGTTTGTAAGATTAACGAAGGTTGTTGCAAGTGTTTGATTGTACCAAATTTGGGTCTCGTTCATAGGTGAGATGTAAACAATCCATTTTGTTGTAATCTTGGTACATTGAATTTTTTAACATCGACAGTTAATATGATTTGTTGTTTGTGATTTAAAATTGGATTTGTTGTTCATGATTTGTTGTTTGTGATTTTTGGAAATCTTTTCAATGAGATTTGTAAAGATAATAATAATAATAATTGAAGGCTTCAAATGCTTGTAAGCATTGTTAAGATATAAATATAATTGGATTTGTTGTTTGTGCGGACATTGTTTTAGTAGGAAGCGGTTGATGCAAAGTTAGAATCAAGTCTTTGAGAAAAAGCTCTGCACTAAGAAGATGATTGAGTTAGGCACGCCCAAGTATGCTCAAACTTTTCATTCTAAATCCTTGTCTAAATGCATTCTTTGGGCTATTAAACCAAAAAAAAAAAAGATCATGTGGTGGCATAATTGTTGTATTACTAGGCCAAAGCCCTTTTTAAAATTTAAGGATGTCTTGGGTGGTTAACTTTGGGCCACAATCTACTACCATTAACGAGGGTGTGTTTGTTTTGTATTAAGGAAATCAAATTTTTCTTAAGCTAAAATGTCAATATTGAGTAAAAATTTATTTTTAGTAATTATTTATGAATGAAGTATCATTGATCAAAGAATTGTTGGATCTTGCATTTGTTGTCCATTAAACTAATATCAAAAACAAGTCAATAAATTGAGAATAAGCGATAATATAATTGTCAAATAAAATAAGTATTCTCATGAAAATATAAGGGATATTTTATAACAAAATTAAACATTTTATATTGAGCTAAATAATGATTTTTTTAGTTAGTCGAGATGATGGACAAAAATAAAACTTACACAAGGGAAAATGTTTGTGGGCAAGTATAAGTACACTTATAATATGATTTAATATACTTTTTCTAACTAGTATTAATCATATATAAATATACTTTTAATAACTTTTGATTATAATCCATTAACGTCTAATATTATATGTAATTATTTTCATCGTTGTTGATTGATGATTTTTGGATTTGTTGTTCTTATTATGTATTTGTTGCCAAAATCTACAAAAATTATATTAAACATTAATCATTGTCACACAAGAAACAACAAAAATTTTAATAAACCTTGTCGAGTCATAGTCATGAATAAAGATTTGCCACATACTAAAGATTTGGGTATCATTAATATTCTAATTGATACTACTTTTTCCAGATTGGTGGGTTTTGAAATGCATGTAAACTATATTTTTGTTTTTAAATTATAAATTTATTTGGGATCTTGATGATGACCTTATGATGTTCACGACTGCATAGACCTATGAAGCCTATGAAGTGGCTTGTTGGAGAAAAGTGCAATACTAAGTCTCATTGAGCAATACTAAGTCTCCTTGTGGGCAACAAAAGACGTGATATATTATATATTAAGGCATTATTTACCCTCATGGACTTAAATAGGCATACTACTTGAACTATGGGGTATGTGGCTTATATGTCAAATCTTGTATGGAAGGCCATGGTGGATAGGGTGAACTTTCTAATTATAGTTTTCATAAAACATGTGTACTCACCAAATTTTCATAGTTGACCGTTTTCTCATGCATTTGGTGACGTTGATTAGCATATTTTATGAAGAATTTTAAGGACCCGTCATACAACGTTATGTATTAAAGTGAATGTCAAACTTTATGTTTCAATTGCCAAGGCGGAGAACTTGTTGTAAAGTTAAAATTTCTTTAAATTTAAATTATGTATTGTACAATCTCTTTGCGTGTATATTGATTACACAAGGGACAAATATACGAAACTTAACCAATATTCAAATCAAGATCTCTTTATAAAGTAGTTTATACACTAATGAGATTATAAAACATATGCCAAGAACATGATTAATTCAATACAATCAAGTAGTGTTCTCGAGATCTTTTCTTATATGCTTTAAGCATTACAAAATCACTAGCATGCTTCATGCATTTTATATCCTCTAATAAAATCTTAACATTTCATGAGCTCTATCCATATATATTTTAGACGCATATCAATTATTTCTCACATTGCCAGACTTCTATAATTATAAAATACATTATTGGATCCACCACATTAGAACATGTCTCCTCAAGACATTTTTCTAGTCTTTGTGAAATATATGTGTGCCATCAGTTGTGCCTTGAATATTATGATTTCAATAATTTTGCACATTCATGTGTACGGACTTTAAGTTGCAGTAACCATGTCTCATCACAAGAGACTTCAATGTGTCATTAGTTCTTTGCGTCTTTATATCTTTTGGCCACTAATTTAAACATATGCACTTCATGCATATATGTTTTCATGATCCTCACCATGATTATAGCGCTATCTTATTTATTTACATAAATCATTACCATATCGACGTCGATTCGTTACTTTTCAATTCCACACTTTTCCAGACATGATATTCTATCATTTGTTGAGATCTCAAAGTTTTTCATGTACCCGGGGTTTTCAATAACCTTCATGTCTAGTTTCTCTTTAAGAGACTATTATGGGGTCTTTATTACCTCGATTCGACCATCTTGATTTTATTGATCCATTTTATCTCTTCATTCGAGGACTTTATTTGGAATCGATTAGTCTATCACGTTGCAGACGTGCCATAGACTTACTATCAATCATTGGTTTTAATGTTGGGACACACACTTTAATTGGAGCATTAGCAACGTATATATGATCTAGTCACTTTATATAGGTCACTTTATATAGGTCACAAAACTTGCCTGGCAACTACTAGATCTGGAATGTAAATTGTCCCTTGAACTTTATGTTCATTTTCATTAGTGCGAGGATCAACATTTTTATATCATAATTCATTCCATATTTGTCGCTGCTCATTCTCCCCCTGAATAAATTATCAACTTCAACATCCCTTGTGTGCGTTGTGGTGGATTTACAATACAGGTTCGCACATTCTGAGAAAACTTTATATGGGAAACATATGGTTTGTGACCAAAACCATTCTAATAGGGAGAATTCATTATTAATTGTTGGCAAGAATCGAATTCGTATTTTATCATTTAAAATTACATGCCCCATAAACTAACAGCTGTTCTCACAATTAGTGGCTTTGCAATCAACTGAAGACGTTTTATGAACGTTTCAACAAAAGCAATTCGCGTACGAACATGGGATACTTTTAAGTTCGACACTTGTTCCAATAATTTTCTGACATATGGAAGTATTCACCACCATTTTCAAAGATACAATTTGAAAAACCATGCTCGCATTTTATAAGACGAGTCATTCATCACGCTAACCTTAAGTTGCGTCTTTAATGATCATTTTGACGGTGCATCGATTTTAAAACTCAAAATGATCCAGATGGCAGATGTATAGGCCTACATACATTCCCTTTGTATTTTTTTCAAAACCTTATAGGTATATTCCTTACCTTAATATGGTGGTGATTTATGAACAATTAACTTCCATTTCATTGAGAAGAATCAAAACTATCTTTGAAGAAACTTATGGTTCTTCTATACATTTTCGCATCACCATTGACTCGGGATGGTCCAACCGGTCATGCCAATTACTACAATAATCTTGGCTCATAAACTTATACTTTATGACCACACATGCTGCAGTTGCACATTTTTTTTAATATAAAGTCAAATAATATGGAGAGCTCACATTCTCCGATTAATTCTTTTATGTCTTTCACACATAGATTAATATAATATTCACATTAGCTTATAGCATTATCAAATAATAATCTATAATTTATACTAATTAATCAAGTGTTTTACACGCAAACAAATAAAATCACGTGACAAATAAATCATATAGTTTAAGAAAAGTAGGATCACTACACTTTTCAACCAATCAAAATATTATCCTTACCCATTAAACTTTCTTTTAATTAGTTGACAAAAGAAGATGACTATTATTTTAAGACATTTTAAATGAAAATGGGGACTATACTTTTAAAATGAACGGACTATATCACCAAGTAATAAGGGTTTTGATAAGGAACAATATAGTGTAAAAAAAAATTACTATATAGCATAAGCATTACTCTCTTACATAAAATACACAGTGTAGCGTTTTTGACAAAGCATCCACATGAATAAGACAAAGAACAATTTAATCTATAAATAAACATGATCATAAGTGTATTCATCATCCGACATGAGTAAATTGCATATTTATTAAGGGGTCAGTTACAAGGGATTTACGTGATACTTGTGTATACCATGTCAAATTAAGGTGTATGAGAACACAAAGTTGTATCTTTGTCGGGACTCGCAACTATATGAGACATGCATATATAGCATAAAAACATTAAAATGTAAGACATAAAAATAGTTTAGGCAGATTAAACACATACTAGATGCTTTAGTTAATTTACGTGACTAATAAGCGAACACATAAGGCAAGGTTTAAATTATAATCAAACTTAATTAATGAAGATATATCACAATATCATAGGCATATCTATCAAACAATGTTTGAATCTACATTATGCACGTACGGTTTGCATATGATTACTTTCTTCAAATTAATAATGCTTGTAATTTAACAACATACCGAAGTGAATACGTACATGATGTCAAAGTTTAATACGGGATAATATAATGGGAAAATTGTCTGAAAAGGCATCGAAGTTGCCACTTTTTCCTTTTCTAGGCATCGAACTTTTTTTTTTCCTATTGTAGCCCTAAACTTGCCTAATTTTCCTTTTGTGAGTCACACAATCACACTTAAACCCACTAAAACCCGTTTAGGTGTGATTTTGTGTCACAATAGGAAAAAAGGCATGAGTTGCCACCTTTTCTTACGGGCATCGAACTTTTTTCTATTGTAGCCTAAACTTGCCTAATTTTCCTTTTGTGACACAGGAAAAATGATAAAAAAATCGAAGTTGCGACCTTTTCTACTTTGGGCATCGAACTTTTTTTTTCTATAGTAGCACTAAACTTGCCTAATTTTCCTTTTGTGACACAAAATCACACTTATAGTGTAATTAACCACACTAAACCGTTTTAAAGTGTGATCTACAAAAGGAAAATTAGGCAAGTTTAGGGCTACAATAGGAAAAAAAAAAGTTCGATGCCCAGAAAAGGAAAATGTGGCAACTTCGATGCCTTTTTAGATAATTTGCCCTAATATAATCATGTCTTATCTTTTGTAGTTTGTAACAATCGCAAGGATAAAATATCTATTTCAAAATAAAAAGATTTAACAAATACTTTTATTCTTACAACAAATCAAATAATATAGCATAGTATAAATCTATAGCAATTAGAGTTAGCTTACATAACCAATTCTATAAGATATCCTCTACAATTTAAGAGGTGAGAACCTACGACAAAAAGGTTTTAGTCAAGTCAATCAAACTTATTCCAATGGTTTATTTTATTATGTGGAAAAACAACTAAAAAAATAAAAATTTAATGGCTTACATTTAACATGAATCAATATAAGATTTATATAAGGCAAAACTAACAGCATAATTTAGGTCAATTAAGTCATCTTATGTAACCCGTAAAAATCTAGTAATACGATCACAATGAATATCAACAAAGCTTCTGTAATTTGTTTGAAACGTTTAAGATTAATAAAACAATTAAAATACATGCCTACACGCATGTGAATAGGTAACCACTATAATTAACATATTCATGCTCTCAAGCCTAATGTGTATAATATGTCTTAAACAATATTTTTTTTCATGGTGGAGAGTTATCACAAAATCAATGCCACATAAAGATCGAGAATATCAAGAGCAATCAAGATTTATAGGTGATATATGGAATTTTAAATCGTAGAAGCCAAATCAAGATAACGGGATCACACTAAAAGATGTCCTCAAAATTATATAAAATACAATTCAACAAATCTTATATACATTAGTGGTTAATTTAGTGAAGAAATTACGCATACATCACAAAACTCATTCAATAGATACCAGAATTATATGAAGCCCAATCATAAGATTCATATTATGATTTTTAAACAACTGAAAATATGTAGTGTTTATTGTACGTGGTCTTATAGAAAAATACTATCAGATGAATTTTTTTCCTTGTTTTCTCTATAAAGAAAAATTTAATGGTAGTTTCTTCTTTTTTTTTATGTTTAATTCATGCCCAACAAACAATAGTAAATAAATATCATTATCTCCTAATATTTTTAAGCCATTCTATACTTTTTACTCATCCAATATAGTTTACGGCTGTAGGCTGCTGCTTAATAAGGGAATATGGAGAGAAAAACTTATCTTAAGAATAATTGGTTGACCAATAAAATCAAAATCATAGGCTCCTCTTGCAAT
Organism: Chrysanthemum makinoi; assembly: GCA_910596185.1. NCBI lineage: Eukaryota > Viridiplantae > Streptophyta > Magnoliopsida > Asterales > Asteraceae > Chrysanthemum > Chrysanthemum makinoi. Next base: position 78,500,964 of record OU343225.1, on the reverse strand, counting down.
CAGTGAACTTTCTTGTTGTCTAAGTTGTAATCGCCGTGTGAATTTCATCATAAGAGCGTGCTGATAACGTATTGTGAACAAGAATTGAGGGAATGAAAAGTATTCTTCAATTGATAATAATATTAGGAGATACAAAAGGTATATATAGATGAATATTAGGGTAAAAACCCCAATAGCTAATTGTGCCATAGGCCTCTTATGAGTTATATGAACATCCACAAATAATTATTCATAACAAGATATATATAGTTAAAATGAGCCTTTTTTATCATCTCATAAAACCTAAGATCTGATAAACACGTATCTTCATTGAATGTTGTTGAAGAAACTTGCAACATATCAATATTTTATAGTGGGAAGGGTCATACAAGTAAAACAATTTCGCAAAAATAATTATTTGCCACGATATATTGTTGTTATCTTGCGAAAATTCGTTTAGTATAAATATAAACTTGTATACTTTAAGTCTCAAGATTCTTGTTACCTTGTGTAGCACATCAAATATTGAATTTGTTAGATTTTGACTGTCGCTAGTTCATGTAGATTGAGGGTGTTTGTATGTACATTAAAAACGCGATTTATTTTTTCTTTTCAAGAAGAAAAAGCACACCTTCGTATTTCCAACGTATTTTTTTAACTCATACCCATATATCTCGTCACAAAAAAGCTTTAGAAAGCATATAAATCAAGCTTTATAAAACACATAAGTCAAGCTTTATATACGAAATCACATTCCAAACCCCTCACTAAATTGTATGGATATGAATACAGGCTTTAGTCCAAACAGTCGAAGTAGAAGTTGTACACCCCAAAAATAAAACAACGCAGCGGAAAGGATAAAGACAACGGAGTGCTACTAAATTGGATCACAACACAAAGCATAGAGAACGGATTTACCATATCCGTTTTAGAAAGAAAAAAAATACATCATCATAAGTAAATAAGTTTACAACATTTATTTAGTGCGGAAATACATGACCCATTTATTAAGTAGTCCCAAATATGAAAGTAGTCATAGTTGTGTAAAAACATACGAATAGTCTATGCCGTGCCAAGTGCCTCAAAAAGTCATACAACAACAAGTAATCAAATACCTGAGGAAACATGATTAAAAAGTCGGCATAAAGCTAGTGAGTTAATAGGTTTAAGTATAAAGCAGTAAAGTAGGACCATAAGTAAAGCATGTGAACATTACAACGCATATAATGTCACACAAAAGCATATTACGCTAATACTAAGTTCATGCAACTAATGCTCGACAAGCAAAGCATGCTAGAAAGCACATTAAATAAAGGGGGCACAAAGCAAGTGTTTATTCCGTTACACTCGTATTCCGACATGTTATACGTCTGACTAGCTGGCCCGACCAACCCGGACGGGGGGTGGTCACCCCCGATAGATCTATCTATAGCACTCGCGCTTTCCGACATGAATTGACGGTTCATGAAAGTGGGCATAGTGGTATTTAAGGGCTTAGGCTAAACTACGCAATAGTCTTACAAGCATAAGTATAGTTTTGGTCCAAATAAAAATTTACATGTTTCTCACCCCAAGTTTTGCAAAGCAATTATAAGTTAAAAGTGAGGCTATAAACTCACTTCAGAGTGTGGTGACATAAGTAACACAAATAGGATCAAGTAGCATAGCACAATGGTACCACGGATCGACGACATAATAAATAAATACTTGTCTTATAAATATGTCACACGAAAAGTAATTTAATTCGTATGAGTTTTCAAAAGATAATGCATTATAGTTTTCGTAAAGACTCGTATCATTGTTTCTAAAAAGATTTTTGTATAATCGTTCATGTGATGATTTGAAAGTTTAGACTCGTAAAAATATACGCCAAAGTATAATATATAAAATATATACTATATTATATTATTATACAAAGAAAATAACCAATAATATATACAATATATACAAATAATTGCTAACCCAGACTTTCATGAGAAAACTAAACACTTTGAAATAGATTTGCATTTAGTAAGGGAAAAAGTAACTTTTGGGGTTATTAAAACTTTGAAAGTTACATAAGCTAATAGTGTATGTGGCTATCCATATACTATAACCTTCATAACCTCTTATCTTTTTGTATCCCCTCTTAATGTTTGTACTAAATACCTTGATTGTAAGAACCCTATAAATAGAGGTTCATTTGTAGTTTGTTATCATCAATAAAAATGCATTCCATAATCTCTCAATTCTTCTAGTTTATACTCCTTGTTGATTAGTTGTTATTTCGTAACACGTTATCAGCACGATAGTCTCGAAACGCAATCTTTGATTTTGATCGGTATGTCTTGATATCCATTTATTTATATGTACGACAAAAAGCATCATACTTGTCACAAAAAACAGTTCGACGTAGCGAATAAAAAAAATAGCCCTTTTGGCTACTAAACCCGACTAGTTTGTCTTTTATTGGTCATTTTACCTCCACCTCAACCGATTAGTGCCACTTTGCCAGTTACTTGGCCACGTCATTTGGCCACGTCATTTTCCACATCAGATTGTAACAAATTGATACAGGTGTTGTTTCATGATACATGCTAATCACCTTGAACCCCAAAAACAAATTTGCTAATATTAGTAAGCCTAATATGATGAAAACCATATCTGAAACATGAGAGACCTACAAAATGATTAGTGTTTCAATCCATTGCTTATTTTCAAAGACTATAACAAAGCTGTCCAAAATCCTATCTTCAAACTCTGTAGATCTCGAAGCCAGCGAGTTTTAAAGAAAATATGCCATATTGAACCCGTATGCATCACCTTTACATCCCGTGCATCACATTAACCCAGATCTAACCGGCAATTAGGATTCTTGAACCGGAATCCGCGCCGATCATTGTGAAAAAGAGCGTCGGTTGAACCCATTGGTTGTCGATATCATTTCGATCGATCGACATCGAGATCCCACCATTGGCTTTTTGTTTGTTAATCGGCTATTGTTGCGAAGAGTAAACAACGGAGCATGGTGGTATGTGGGTTATTGTTTTTTGAGATAAAGAGATATATGAATATGCTTTTACTGGGGAGGTGGAAAGAGAAAAAAAAAAAGAAAAATTAATATAATGTATAGGTGGAAAATGGCGTGGCCAAATGGCGTGGCCAAGTAACGTTGCAAAAGTGGCACTAACCGGTTGAGGTGGAGGTAAAATGACCAATAAAGGACAAACTAGTCGAGTTTAGTAGCCAAAATGACTATTTTTTTATTACGTCGAGCTTTTGTGACAAGTATGATAACTTTAATAGGTTATTTGCACTACTTACTCTATAGATGTTATATGTGAGTTTGGATCAAATAATGCTATTTCTGTCGTATATGGTCTTTTGCTTATCATGGGCATTCGATATGTTAGATTAGAATCTTATTTTTTATATCAAACTACGTTAAGTATATATCATTATTTAATGCATTATTGAGAGTTAAAACTTTTACTATCTTTCTGGGGTATAAATTGTCTTTTGTGTACTATGATTTTCCTTTCTTATCATTTGTTATTATTTGTGACCATCTGTAATTGATACATTTTCCTTTCTTATTATTTGTTATTCCTTAGGCGCATGATTTTGCTTATGTTTAACTGTTTAATAATACAATTGTGCTTGAAATCCACTTAAGTTTTATAAGTATATGTTGCAAGCCATTACAAATTGCAAGACTTTATTTTGACACTGATTTAATCTATGATTCAACCTTGCACTATCACTAAACATCCCTTACTTAGTTTTGTTAAAATGTAAAGTTTTTTTTTTTCTCTCATGAATATTCTTGCATTGTGTAAAATGACCGTATAATTAAATTTAATGATGCATGTAACTGAAAAGGTAATGTTATTTACTAATATTTTATGGTGCCTTAATTGATTCTATAACTTTTCGTACGATGCTAACTAATGAGTTCTTTTGCAAACTGAGTAAATGTTAACTTTTGTATATGTGATAATATAGCTAGCCATGTCGAATCTTGCGAAACTTGAATTTTTGGCTTTGGACATAAGTGGACAAAACTATTTGTCTTGGGTTACGGATGCGAGATATATCTTTGCTAATGGTCTTGGTGATACAATCCAAGCGGGAAAGACAACAACTGTTGAACAAAAGGCTAAGACAATGATATTTTTACGCCATCACCTCCATGAGAATTTAAAATATGAATATCTTACTGTTAAGGACCCACTTGTCCTTTGGAATCATTTGAAGGACAAATATGAACATAAAAAAACTATGATTTTACCGAGAGCCCGCTATGATTGGGTTCATTTAAGGTTCCAGGATTTTAAAACAATGAGTGAATATAATTCTGCTATGTTTAAAATTACCTCCCAATTAACTTTATGTGGAGAAAAATCACGATGAGGAAATGCTTGAAAAACATTCTCTACATTTCATGCCTCTAATTTACTATTGCAACAATGATGCATGAAAGAGGCTTTAAAAGTATTGTGATTTGATCTCGTGTTTACTTGTTGCGGAACAAAACAATGAATTATTGATGAAAAACCATGAGTCACGTCCAAGCGGATCCGCTCCACTTTTGGAAGCAAATATGGTATATAGAGGCGTGGTCGTGGATCGGCGGGGACGGGGCGTGGTCATGGGCGTGGCAGCGGGCAAGGGCGTGGTTTTGGTCGAGGTAATTATCATGGTTTTCGATCGGGAATACAAGTGGTCACAAAAAGTGCCAAGAGAAAGGAAAAATGATCAAAAATGATGGAGGTGAAAAAACAAAAGGTAGCATAAAAAGTGTATGTTATCGATGTGGTGGTGCTAATCATTGGGCCCGTGCATGTCGCACACCCAAACATTTGGTGGAACTCTACCGCGATCCTAAAAGAACAAAGGAAAAGGGGTCGAAGTTAACTTTGCATATGATGAAGGAAAATTTGATAGTCTTGATATCAATAGCCTCGGTATTGACAACCTTAGTGTTCCAGAAGACCAAAATGATAACACTCATTTGGATGTGAGTGATTTCCTCACAAACGAGTGATCCGTCAAGCCAATAATAAGAGTGTCAATAAAGCCAAGAATAAAACGTCTTCACGTTGATGTTGATCTTGTTTTTTGTTTTGTTTATTTTCTTTCAAGTTACCTATGTTGTCCTATGAGACGTACTTTATCTACTCACTTGGCTTAATAAAACATGTTATTTCCTTTTAATTATTCAATTAAATACTTTACTTATAGTATGTGTTTTATTTTGAAGAATATGGATCGTGTGGCACAACTTATTATTGATGATGAAGATATATGTCTAGTGGAGAGTGCCACCACACACACAATACTCAAAAAGGAGAAATATTTCTCACACTTGAACCTACAAGAATCAAACGTTAGTACTATCTCAGGTAGTGAAAAACTAATAAAAGGTTATGGAAAAGCACATATATTATTACCCTAAGGTACAATGTTTAAAATTGACAATGCACTATTTTCCCTCATGTCTCAAAGGAATTTATAAAGTTTTAAAGATATTCGTAGAAATGGATATCATATTGAGACTATAAATGAAGGACATGATGAGTACCTTCATATTACGAATATGATTTTGGGTAAAAAGAAAGTGTTGGAAAAATTACCCGCATTTTCATCCGGGTTGTATTACACTAAGATTAATATTGTTGAAACAAATGCGGTCATAAAGAAAAAACTTATTGATCGAGAAAAATTTATCGTTTGGCATGATCGGTTAGGCCATCCCGGATCATTAATGATGCAAAAAATAATAGAAAATTCAAAAGGACACCCATAGACCATAAGGTTCTAGAAACGAAAGATATTACATGTGTTGCTTGCTCACAAGGAAAATTGATCACACGCTTATCACCAGCTAAGATAGGGAATGAATCCCTTAATTTTCTGGAAAGAATCCAAGGAGATATATGTGGGCCCATACACCCACCTTTTGGACCATTTAGATACTTTATGGTTTTAATCGATGCATCGACTCGATGGTCACATGTGTGCTTATTGTCAACTCGCAATATGGCATTGCGAGATTACTTGCTCAATTAATAAGACTGAGAGCACATTTTCAGTTATCCTATAAAGACAATATGTTTGGACAATCTTTGGTGAGTTTACATCCCAAACATTTAATGACTATTGTATGTCTGTTGGGATAAGTGTAGAACATTCAGTAGCTCATGTTCATACATAAAATGGGCTTGCTGAGTCTTTTATCAAGTGGATTCAGATGATTGCAAGGCCCATGATTATGAAAGAGAAACTACCAGTTTCTGCTTGGGGCCACGCTATTTTACATGCAGCAATACTAATTCGTATCAGGCCAATAAGTCACCATACTTACTCCCCACTACAATTGGTTTTTGGTCAAGAACCAAATATTTCCCATCTAAGAATTTTCGGTTGTGCTGTATATGTCCCTATTGCTCCACCACAACGCACAAAGATGGGACCTCAAAGGAGAATGGAAATATATGTTGGGTATGACTCACCATCTATAATTAGATATTTAGAGCCATCAACGGGGGATTTGTTAACGGCTCGATTTGCTGATTGTCATTTTGATGAGTCAGTATTCCCAACATTAGGGGGAGAAAAGAAATAGCTAGGAAGTGAAATAAGTTGGAAAGAATTATCATTATCTCATCTTGATCACCGAACAAAAGAATGTGAACAAGAAGTTCAAAAGATAAAAATCAATTACCAGACGCGTTTACTGACCTTAAAAGAGTAACCAAGTCACATATACTAGTTGTTAATGCTCCTGTCAAAATTGATGTTCCTAAAAAACATTCATAAATTGCTAATCAGTCTAAGGCACACCTAAAGCGTGGTAGACCAGTCGGTTCCAAAGATAAAATTCCTCGAAAGAAAAAGAGCATATAATCAAGATGGTCAATTCGAGGTTAAAGAAACTCCAGAAGGGTCCTCTATAAGGACATTAGACATGACGGTTCAAGAGGAACCCGGGTACCGAAAATGAAGAGATCTCAATAAATTATATCATGTCTAGAAAGGTATGGAATCGAAATTAAATTGACGTCGATGATGCTTTTGCATATAATGTAGCGCTAGAAGTTATGGAGAGGATCAAGAACCAAAGTCAGTTTCGGAATGCAAAAATAGAAATGATTGGCCAAAATGGAAAGAGCGCAATTGAGGCGAAATTAAAATCTCTTGAAAAGCGAGAAGTTTTCGGACCGATAGTCCATACACTGAAGGTGTAAAACTCTGTTGGGTATAAATGGGTCTTTGTGCGAAAACAAAATGAAAAAAATGAAATTACTCGTTACAAAGCACGCTTGGTGGCACAAGGATTTTCACAAAGGCCAGGTATAGATTATGAGGAGACATATTCTCCAGTGGTGGATGCAACTACTTTTTTGGTATCTAATTAGTGCGGTAATACAAGAAGGACTCGATCTGCGTCTAATGGACCTATTTATGACTCACTTGATACAATCTTCATGACGCCTATTTATACGACTCACTTGATCGAATTTGTCCATCTTCGGTTTGGATGAAGCATAATTTTCTATGTTGATGATGGGAACTTTAAAGCCTGAATCATGTAAAGCAAGTTCTCGAGAACAATATGCAATTCTTGGTCAAAGCTGAATAAATCTTTGTACGGGTTACAGGACCGATATATCATTTTCACTAAACTTATTGGCAAGATATAGCGTGTCCATCAAGAGCATTGGAATGTGGTGAAACAAATATTTCGCTATCTTCAATACAAAAGTGGTTTATATTACAATCGTCTTAGTGAATATTTATTAAAGGAAGGATATAAAAATGATTCTATTTGTCCATGCATTTTTATAAACAGGTATGGATCTGAATATGTCATAATTTCTGTCTATGTTGATGATCTGAATATCATTGGAATGCGAATACTCAATGAACTTCAATGATCTAATCATCGAGAGGAGAAAATCACGGTACACTCTTTTCCCTTAGCTATGGTTTTTTTCCACCGGGTTTTTCCTAGCAAGGTTTTTAACGTGGAAGCATACTTAATCGTATGACAACTAATGATGGATAGCCAAGAGGGAGTATTATGAATATTTATGTGTGTGGCTATCCATATACCATAACCTTCATAACCTCTTATCTTTTTGTATCCCCTCTTAATCCTTGTACTAAATACCTTGATTGTAAGAACCCTATAAATAGAGGTTCATTTGTAGTTTGTTATCATCAATAAAAATGCATTCCATAATCTCTCAATTCTTCTAGTTTATACTCCTTATTGATTAGTTGTTATTTCGTAACATATATTATATTATTATATAAAGAAAATAACCAATAATATATACAATATATACAAATAATTGCTAACCTAGTCTTTCATGAGAAAACTAAACACTTTGAAATAGATTTGCGTTTAGTAAGGGAAAAAGTAACTTCTGGGGTTATTAAAACTTTGAAAGTTACATAAGCTAATAATGTTATAGATCTGTTTACTAAAGGGTTGAGTATTTCTCAACATAAGCTGTTTTGTAGCAAGCATAGTTTGGTTGATATGTTCAAGCCATAAGCTTAAGAGGAGGTGTTGAAATATGTTAGTATTGTAAGCTTATGTTTTGACTAATTAAGTCAAGGGACTTAATGTGTCATTTTTTACTATTGTTTATATGTTTAGCTATTAGCGACAGGTTTAGGTTCTACAAGGTTTGAAGTAACTTTCTATTATATAAGCTGGAACCAGCCCTAGCCGTCTCATTCAGTCATTGCTCTCTCTCTCTCTCTCATCAAAGCTTTCTCTCTCAATAGTTTGTTACAGGTTTATGGTATTGATCTGTGATCATCTTGATAAGTTAGTCTAGTATAGTTTGGTAGTGATTGAGAGTATTGTAGTGAGGTTTATCACCACCACCACTTAAACACCACACCGCTATAACAAATAAAACTCACACTCATGAAAAAAAATAAACGACATGTTCGTTCAAGTAAGCGAAATTGCGTCGAATCGTCATTTCAAAAAATTTCATTTTGCTTTTCATCACTTTTCCGGGTTTGCTCCTTCCCCATGAACATGTCGCGTACATAGGGTAACAATTTACCCGACATTAGCTAGGCTTTCTTTTACTTTCTTTAAAAAATTAATGTCGCATACATAGGGTATGTTTTTACCCGACATTATCTTTATGTTTAAGTAAACTTTCAATCCGAGGCGTTACGTTTGTGTCGTGTATGTCAAGTATGGATTTACGCGACATGGATGGGTAGTTTTGATAAGGTAGAAAAAGTAAGGGCATGTGCAGACACACCATCTCAAAATATTGTGTTATGGTGTGTTATTTTATAGTGTTTAATAAAAGCGGGATTAGTTTGTCTTTTTTTTTTTTTTTTTTTTTTTTTTTTTAATGTTGAAACGGTAATATTACCGTTTGTATTTCAAACTTGGGTCCATAAACAGATACTTTTGCAGCATTTTCTGCTTATTATCTAGATAACGAAGTGCTCCACGACGAACGACGACAAGCTAAGGCAATGTAGTGGCGAGTTGCGGTGAAGCTGCCAACTCACCGTGGCGAAACACAAGTATCCCCACACCTGAAGCTCTTATAAACACACAATGGATATTTTTAAAATCTTAAACATAAATGATGCTTTGTTTATCATTTTTCTCGATCTATAAATAAAGTAGAAAAAAATAAAATAAAATAATCAAAAAGCACCCACTAAATTGTACGGAAATGAATATTTCAAATAGCCCACACACTCAAAAACAACACCCCCAACTTTCCCAATTTCATTTCAGTCTTACATAAACCCTAAAAAAATGTCAGACAATATCCCTTTCGACATTCAAATGGATATCATCAAAAGAGTTTATGACGTCAAGTCATTGATTCATTCAGGTCAGTTTCCAAACCATGGAAGTCTTTCATTGACAGCTCTGACTTTATCAAAGGTTACGGCGCCCGCCACACGCAGCCACACAGTCATATTCTAACCTACGAAGTCGAATATTCATCGGAGGTAAAATGCATTTGTCTCGTAGACGATGATAACAATGGAACTTTTAAGGTACAACAAGAGCTTGCTCCATTTGTTATGTCTCCTTTACTTAAACAATATATTATTTATTATTTTGTTGGTGCGTGTCATGGATTACTGTGTTTTTATGGTTTCCATAAAAGTTATAAAAAATCTATGGTTGTTATTTGGAACCCGTCAATTGGAAAATCATTTGGTATTGCTGCCCCTCACACATCTGATTGGATTCATTATGGTTTCGGGGTTTGTCCTGTCACTAAAGATCCTACTGTTGTGACAATAAAGTTTAGAACTGGCATGGCTTGGCATGTTGAAGTCTTTACATTGAGTTCGGGGGTTTGGAATGTGATTCCAAGTGGTAATTTGCCTCGTCAAACAATTAGAATTCATACGGCAACTCAGGTTGTTATAGATAGGTTAATTTACTGGGGTGCTAGTGAAATGACTTTTGCTAATGATGGTAAAATTACCAAAAATTTTATGGTTGTGTCATTTGATTTGATTACCAAGGAATTCAAAGTGGTAGACCTACCATATAGCTTAAGAAACGAGCTAAATGGAGCACGTGTGCTTGTTTCTAAGCAAAGGGAGTCTCTTGTTGTGTATCGATCTATTTATGTCAACGAAGTAGAATGTTGTGGTGTATGGGTGATGGAGCATGATTCATCTTTTAAAAAGCTATTCACAATTGGCGCACGAGCAGATAAACTGGGGTTTATGAAGAACGGTGAAACTATATTTGAAACTATGTTTGAGACACTTGATGTTTACGACCCATGCTCACAACACATCAAGAATCTTGAGATTTCTGCAGAGGGCTTAATCTTCATGGGCTCTTACAAGGAATCACTACTTTTGCTTGATCACGTCGATTCACATATATATTATGACAATAACCGATCAAAATGATGACAATCAAGGGGCCTATTTTGTAGTTCAGATGTGGAAAAATCACTTTCATCTATTTTAGCTTCTTATCACTGATTTAATGTTGTTAAGTAATGTCATTTATGGAATCTTATGCGATTGTAGATGCATTATATGGGAATCCCAAAAAAAAAAATATGTGCTTTGTAGCAAGGTTAGTGAAATCGGTATTCTCAAGTTTAATGTGATTTTTATTATTACATGGATAGTATTACTTCTTACATTATCTTGATGGGTTTTAGAATGGGGAATGTCCTTTATAGATGCCTTACTGCCTGTGTAATTAAAGATCACAAGCCTTTTAGCTGTTATTTATTTTTTGAAATCTTGTTAGCGCTCTTTGGATATGTAGATGCCTATGTGTGTACAAGAAAAGATATCTATGTAATTTGAATTGGGGTTGGGCGATGTTTAGAGGAAGTCATGAGTCTTTCTATAAGAAATTTGTTGATAACCATGTTGCTAGATAAAATCTACAATCTCCTAGTTATACCATCCAAAGTGTAAAATAACATTGCAGAAAGTAGAAACAAAGCTCCGGTTAACAATGGTTATGTCAGTTGAGTACCACTAGGGGTCTACAATGAATCATGCAAGACTTCTTAACAGTAGGTTACAACACTAAATATTGATTGTAGGTTCAAGAACTTAATTGATTCAACTAAACCAACTCGTTTTATGCTCAAGTATCTTGTAAAACATAAATGATTCTAACTGAAGTTCAACAATTTTTTCTCAGCACAAGTTTTCCCGCACTATTCCCATGACTGTTGAACTACTTAAGATCCAACAATAGTTGGTATCTCTCAAGGCTAATATGCTTTTGTGGCTGTTATTATCTAACATTTGATTCTCATAGAAATTTATGTGATTTTGGAATCTTTCCTTTACAAAATTAGCTTTTGTTGTTGTTCAAGATGTATAACATGGTCTATATGAAATAGGTTTTGGTTCTAGGGTTTATCCTAACAGTAGCGACTCTAAGATTATTTAGATTACATATTGTTATAAGTACAAGTTGCATCCTATGTCGAGTACATTGTTTTTAAGTTAAGTTCACGGGTTTGGACTATAGAGAAGCCCATACAGTAATCTACCTCGTAAACTGGTATGAGCAGCACATGAACAAACCAGGGGACAGTGCTTGGTATGAGCAGCACAAGTCTTCCCAGCATTTCATTTTCATAGTAAATTACCGTTCTGTCAATGTGCATATGAGCCGGTACTTACACAACCCAACCATGTTTTGATCATTAAAGGCATGCTTGTAATAACATCCGACAATAACCAAATGCCAGAGAGTTCAATAGCATCCGTAGCAGGCTGAAAACCAGTGCAAAATATTTGATACAATAAATGACTATCATGTACATGACACAATTCTTGTTTTTTTATTAAGCACACTTAATGTTTATGACCCCTGCTCACAACAAATTAAGAGTCTTGGGATTTCTGGAGAAGATGGCTCATTCTTTATGGGCTCTTACAAGGAATCCCTACTTTTGCTTGATCACTCGGTTTACATATATATTAACGATAGTTGATCAAAATGATGAAGGAGTGGATTTACAAAGTACAAGTTACCTAAGGACGGAGGGGCCTATTTTGTAGCTAAGGTGTGGAAAAATCACTTTCATTTATTTTAGTTTTTTATGGAACCTTACGCGATTGTACATGCAGTATATGTTGACTTTTTTTTTTTTTTTTTTTTTTAATATGTGCTTTGTAGCAAGGTTAGTGAAATCGGTATTCTCAGGTTTAATGTGATTTTTATTATTCCATGGATAGTGTTACTTTTGCTCCATGTCTTTAATGGTTTATTGAGAACAGGGAATGACCTTTATAGATGTCTTATTTGTTGTGTAATGAATGATGAACAAGCCTTTCAGATGTTCATTACATGTTGAAATCTTGTTAGCATCCTTTGCTTCATCACTTTCTCCTCTCGTTTTGCTTGGGTTCTATTTTGAATAATCTGTGAATACATACATGAGTTTATATCGGTCATTGAATATGCGACATTTAAATGTGTAAATGCTTATGTGTGAACAAGAAATGATATTCATATACTTTAACTCAGGATTAGAGGAGTAAAGTCATTAGTAGTGGTTAGGCGATGTTTGGAATAAGTCATGAGTTTTTCTGTAAAAGATTTTTTATTAAGGGTAAAGAGTTTCAATATATCAAACATGGAAGTCCAAACCATGATCTACCTCGTAAATTGGTTTACATGTACTTAAGTAGCTATAGTTGCATCTTTCCATAGTGCACATGAACAAACCAGGGGACGGTACTTGGTATGAGCAGCACAAGTATCTCCAGCATTTGATTTTCATAATGAACTACCGATATGTCAATGTCATCAACCAATGCCACAGATTGCAGGCAGAAAACCTGTTTTGTGCTTGGATAACGGAAACACGATCCTTTGACTCATAGAGTCAACTGATATGTTTATTTCTTGAGTTATGCTCTTGAATGTTGGAGCTGTATATCTGACCACCACTTTGAGTCGCCAAGTCACTATAAAAAGCACATAGCGTGACTGTTTGCGATGTCCTTTAAATTGTGGCCCTTTTGAGACAACAATCGGGTATGGACTGGTAAGGGTGTTCGTTCATTCGGGTTTCAGGTCTCTCGGTACGGGTTCTTCGGTTTGAGCATTTTTAAAGGCAAAACTGAACCGAAGTTAAAGTGGATATTACCCGATTTGTTCGGTTCGGTTCGGTTTTGGTTCTCGGTTCATGTGGGTATTACCCGGATTTGTGAACACCCCTACTTGTATTGAATGTTGACACGCTGCCACTTGGACCTGCACTCTCTTTTCTGATATTTGAGTTTAGTATGGCTAGCTTTGGTAGTTGCTGTATTTTGACATATCATCTTTGGACTCGTCCTGCAAATGAATAAATAACAATGAGGAAATGGATAGGAAAAATGTGCAACAAGGTAACTTTATAGTAGTAAGTTTCTTGGTAAACATTTAAAGTTCTGAGGTCAAGTAGATTAAAGATTTCTCTGAAACTTCCAGGTGTTCTGGAATATTTTTCTGAAGCAGATAGAAGAGGTGGACAGAGATCAGAGTTAATTTCTTGTGAAAATCATCATCAACGTTTGAAGTTAAAGAAGTCCATTTGACCTCAAAAGTCAAAGTACAAGAAATGATCCAATTGTTTATACAAGTCTTTGTGAAATTTGTCACACGTCTGACTTTTCAAAAGTCAAATGATGCAACTATTAGAGAGTCAAGAGAGTAATTTATATGTAACATACCACTGGTTTAGCAGCTCCTCAGTTATGTCCTGTGCTTGCCTTAAATTAGCAAGGCTTCGGTCTTCCCCTTAGGCTGGGCACACTCGTGACTAGGGGTGTCCATGGTACTAGAACCGTCCCGAACCGGAACTGAACCGAAAGAACCGAGAACCGAAAATAAGGAAAAATTGGAACCAAGAACCGTCCTAAGTTTTTCGGTTCGGTTCCGGTACGGTACTCGGTTCCGGTACGGGAATTTTCGGTAATTCCCATGAGTACCAAAGTGTTAAAAGAATATGTTTGGCTGGATGTGAATTTACGGTACTCAGTTCGTAGAACTTTGAAAGAAGTTGACAGCCTTAATAGTATTCCATAACTTGACTTACAAACAACAAAAAAAGATATATCCAATAATAGCAAACCCATTATCCACGAAAATAATTACAAACTCGTTGAGAATATTATATATCAATCATGGTGACTAGCTTACAATAACTTACATGGTGACAATATATCATGCAGTGACGCCATAATCGTTAATTGTTTCTCGACTTTTATCATTAAGTTTAATGAATAACAAATACTAACTAGTACAATACCCGTGCGTTGCCCGGGTCTAACGATTAAATAATTTACAAAGAGTATTGAGAAACTTGTTGTATAAACAAATAGTTAAAAAAAAACATATATCAACAAAGTAAAAAATTAAACTTGGTTTCTTTTCCTCATCGCCCACTGACAAAATAACATCCATCTCCATTTCTTACATATAAATAAGAAATTTTAATTAGATACACATGAAGTTCTATTCGATTTCAGAGTAATAACAAATACATTATTTGTCAATCGTGTATCTCCATCCATAACATCATTAAGAGTACCATCATACCAATAAACAATACTCTCATCATTCGTGTTTCAATTTAATAACAAAGTTTCAATTCCTTGTCACCAAATTTGTCTCCCTTTTCTTTGTATTGGATGCACGATTCATCTCATCAAGCAACGAATGGGTATCGTTGCCGCATGGTCATGTTTACATAAGGTAAACAATATTAGGTGTTTATACAAATATAGGAATATGAGGTTATTTTGTTGAAAAGCGAAACCGAAATAAATGTACAATTGAATGTTACCTCATGAGTTTCGACATCGACATTGTTTCCGACTTGCTATTCAAAATGGAAAAAAATATCAAATCTTCATAAAAAGTATAAGAAATGACGTAAAATGTTGAAGTTTAGATTCGAAAAGTGTAGACATGAACTTTACCTTAATTTCTTCATCGACAGTCATTTTGGCGATGTCAGCTAACACGTTTTTGGTTGCCTTGATAGTAAACACATTAGTTGACTTGTTTATCTGTGTAAAAAAGAATCAAATATTAAAATTAACACTTTAAAATAGAAAGCATATGATCTCCCTTTTGGTTGGTTAAATGAGTTCAGATTAATTTTGTTATGAATTGAAATTTGAAAATGGTTTTGTATTTATAAACGTATGCATGGTCAATATACACACCAATATTCATTTTATTTAAATTTCTATTTGCAAAACTATTAAGAAAAAATTGGTAGTTTGTTGTAGGCTATTTTCCCATCAATGATAAGATAAAAGCAGTATTTTAAGCTTATCCTATTATATTTTATTTAAATATGTATTTCTATTTCCACTTTTTACTCTGGTTTGTTAATAAAGATAATTGATGAATTATAATGCTCATGATTAAAAGTTTTTTGATCCAACGAACATAATAAATTTGTGTATAGGTGCACCGTCGGCAATAGAATAGTAATAGTTAATTACAACTTTTTGTTAGTTGCTACCGAGCAACACAGAATTGTTCGATATGTGGCTATGCGCATACTCGATATTCCAGTTTAGAAAAAACTTACTTTCATATTAATGAATGATGTTTGAATCTTTGAATGGAATCAATGGATTAAAGGTTAAGGTTTATGCGTTTTAGGTTTAGGTAAGGTTTTTTCTATTTTTTTAAATGGCCACATACTTGCATGTACACAATATCCCAAACAAACTCTATAAAATTACATATTTTCATAAAAGTCGGTTCTTTCAGGAAAGTATTGGAACCGGACGGTTCCGACTCGAACCGTCCCGAGAACCGAAATTTTGGAATTTTAGGAACCAAGAACCGTACCATGGTTCTAATATACGGCCCCGTTCTCGATTGGTACCGGTACGGTTCCTCGGTTCTTTTGGTTCCCCGGTTTTTTTGGACACCCCTACTCGTGACCCAGGTCACCATGTGCCACATCAGCTTTCTCTATCCGGCGTTTAGACACGACCAAGTTGCCACAGTCGATGACCGACTTTTTTTTTTCTTTTTTCTTTTTTTTTCCTTTTTTTTTTAAATTCAAACATTTTAAACAACACATTTAAATTCATTAAAATTAAAAACATTACTGTACAAAATTCAAATAAACATTAAAAACATTATGTAAATTATTCAAATAACGTTAAAAACATTAAAAAAAATCTTCATCGTCTTCCTCATCGTCATCGTCACTATCGACTTCATTCTCTTGATTGACATTGTTAGGAATTATTGTAATAGTAGGTTCCTGCTGATAAAGGTTCCTGCTGATAGCTTTAGTGTTCCTGCTGATAGTGTAGTTACTGCGGATAGTGCAGTTGCTACTGATAGTTAATATTGTTTCTGCAGATATGTAGTTTCCGTATTATTAGTATTTAGTTAGGATATGCATGAGTTAAATTAGGAATAGATAATGCATATCTTTTACGTGTTTTGTAAGCTGCAGAATTAGGGTTTCTGGTAGTATAAAAGAAAATTGCGGCTAGGGTTTATGTACACTTTTGATAACATTATTAGTAATTGAATATAGATCCATAGAGGATCAAGTACTTTGTGTTTTATTGTCTTCTTAATTCTTGTGTTTATATTCCGCGTAAACATAAGTCTAGCAAAGGTATAGTTTTCTTGTGATTACACAGGTTTACTATACATTCATTAAGGCTCTTAAGATCTATCTGGGACTGATCCAACAAGTGGTATCAGAGCCTGGTGAGAATCATTCAAAGAAGACATTCTTACTCTCTTTCACAAAACCCTAATATCTCTCTAACAATGACATCATCAAAACATTCAGAATCAGACAATGAGGAGAAGCTTGAGTCATCCAATGCTCAGTCTACAATTCAGCAGGTTGTTACCACCATGTCCAACAACAATGCAAAGTTTCCCTATCTGAAGAAGGACGAATATGACATATGGGCTATAAAGATGGAAAATTACATCACCAACAATGACTACCATCTCTGGAATATTGTTCTAAAAGGCAACAGTAAGAAGAAGATTGGTAGAGATACTGAAGGCAATCTGATCGTTCTTCCAGCAGCAACAACTGAGGAAGCTATTGCCCTTCAGAGGGAAACAAAGGCTAGGACTACCTTGCTCCAGGCACTACCAGATGAGAATATGAGTGACTTTCATTATCCTGATGATGCAAAAGAGATCTGGAAGGCCATTAAGGCAAGGTTTGGAGGTAATGAAGAGTCTAAGAAGATGAGGAAGTCTATGCTCAAGCAGAGCTTTCAGGAGTTCACAAATTCTGAAGAGGAGGGCATACACAAGGGGTATGACAGGTTTCAGAAAATCCTGAGCCAGCTCAATCAGATAACGTCCAAACCTGACATGGAGGAATGTAACCTCAAGTTCCTTCGTGCTTTACCTTCTTCCTGGAGGCAGGTTTCTCTCACTCTTAAGGCAAAGGGTTGCCTTGATTATATAAGCTTCGATGACTTATACAATAAGCTTAGATCTCTTGAAATTGATATCAAGGGTCATTCTTCTTATTCTCCAACTCCATCACACTCAGCTTTTGTTAGTGCTACCAGTGCTAACACAATGGTGTCTTATGCTGAGACTCCCACTTCTTCATCAGCAAACAACCAGATCAAACACTTCTTCTACAAGAAAATCAAAGTCCAATTCTGTGATAAAGGATGTGCTTTACTCATTTTTTGCTGAGACTGAAGACCAACAACAGTTGGCCTATGAAGATTTTGAACAAGTGGATAAATGGGATTTGGAGGAGATGGACCTCAAATGGCAGATGGCCATGCTTGCTGTAAAAGTCAACATGTTTGAGAAGGATTCTGGGAGGAAATTCGGCTACAAGGGAAGAGAGTCAGCCAGGTTTGACAGGAAAAAAGATCAGTGCTTTGAATGCAACGAACTAGGTCACTTTGCTAGAGAATGCCCAGATAAGAAGGGAAGTGACAGGAGAAGGTATAATGCATCTCAAGGAAGCTGAGGACGTGAAACCTAAAGCTTTGCTGTCTCTGGACTCAAAGGTTGACTGGGATGCTCATGTGGATGAAGTTCAGGATGAAAATCCTCAGGTTGGATTGGTTGTTGATACTGCTGATGAGTTTGCACTTATGGGCATCACATCTCAGGTACAAAATTGTATTTTTGGCTGTAATGCTAGATATGATGCTCTTATAATTTGATAATGTTAATGGCCAATATAAAGAAAGTTTTATTCAGGTCCAGGCATATAAGAAAATGGTTAAATCTTTAGAAAAACAAAAGGCCTGGTACCAACAAAATCAATTGGCTCTTGAAGAAAGAATTAAGGTTTTAGAGAGGGATTTGGAAAACACCACTAACTTATTAAAATTTTCTAAGAAAGAATATGTAAAAGTTAATATAGAAAAAGAGGGTCTTAAGGCTAATTTAGATACAGAGGTGGCTAGACATAAAGAATGGCAAGAACAGGCTAAAACTCTTGACAAACTGTGGAAAAGTTCTATGTCTGTTAAAACTAAGATGGGGTTGGGCTTCCAGGACTATATTGGTCCAGATGAGGTTTATGACCCTAATGAATACAGTGTTTTTAATCTTGTCACTGATGAAGAAGAAGATAAATATAGAAAACCTATTAAATTTGTAAAACAAGGTGAAATGCATTCAGTTCCTTCTTCTATAAATGGTATTTTTAGGCCACCCAACCTAGAATCAGACTTGGATGAATCACATATGTCCTATGGCCTAAAGTCTAATGACTTAACTGACACTGGCAGTGAAACTAATGATTTTGTCTCTTGTTCTTCCAGTGATAGGACTTCAGAGACCCAGTCTAAAGACTATGCCAGTTGTGATTCAAGTGAAGAGTCTACAACGCCCAAGTCTGCCTCTCCCAAGCCCTTGCCTGTCCCAAGAGTTGCTGTTGATGAACCATCTTAAAAGACAGCTTATTTTAGAAACATTTCTTGTTTTGTTGATTCTGTTAAAAACAATTATGATTTTGGTTGTGGTTTGAATAAGTTTTTTGTGATAATACTATTCCTGTTATGAACAAGCATTTTAAGAAGAAATTATATTTTGTTTGTGGTAGTACATTCCATCTTATCAAAGATTGTGATTTTTATGAGAAACAAATGGGTGTTTGTACTAATCAACAGAGACATAGACCAATATGGAATGATGTGACCAAAATCCCTCCATTTGTTCCCTTTGGAACACATGTGAGGACTGGCAGAACCAATTCTGCTGGTAGACCAGTTGCTGCTGGTAGACCTGTTCCTGCTGGTAGACCGCTGGTAACCCAGTTCTGCCGATAGACCATCTTCATCATGTTGGAGAAGAAATGTTTCTAGGCCATTAATCAGACCTACTAGTACTTATTTTCAAAATGGATATAGGCCTGTTAATAATGACCCATTGAATAAAAGGGGGCAAGGTGGAATACTGCTGTTAAGCCCTCAGCAGGTTGCTTTTGGACACACAATAGACCATCGTTCATGAAGGGTTCCAAGAACAATAGTGGATCTCATCAATCTGCAGGTTTTTCTAATATGATCCACAAGGCAGGCCCAAGTCAGTAATGACTTTGGTCTCCATGTATACTAATGTTGTTGTCTATCTTTTAACTTGTAGGATGATCCTCATTCAAATAAAGATTTAGGTATTGTTGATAGTGGATGTTCTAGGAGTATGACAGGGGAGCAGAGGCAGTTGCATGATTTTGTATCTATTCAAGGAGGTACTGTTACATTTGGAGGAGGAGATGGTAAAATTACAGGGAAGGGAACCATTAGAACTTCCAAGTTGGACTTTGAGAATGTGTATTATGTGGAACAACTAAGAAACTTCAACTTATTTTCTGTGTCTCAAATCTGTGACAAGAAAAATTGTGTTCTGTTCACTGATACTGAATGTCTTGTACTTTCAAAAGACTTCTAGATACCTAATGACAATCAAGTTGTTCTGAAGGTGCCTAGGAAACATAATCTGTATACATTCAATCTCAATGATGTTCAGCCTGAAGGTGATTTAGCTTGTTTGGTGGCAAAGGCATCCTTGGATGAATCTAATAAATGGCATAGAAGGATGGCTCATGTTAATTTCAAAACTATCAACAAGCTGGCAAAACATGGTTTAGTTCATGGACTTCCTTCCAAAGTCTTTACTAATGAGCACAATTGTGTGGCTTGCAACAAGGGAAAGCAGCACAAGGCTTCCTACAAATCCATTACTGCTGTCAGCACTATCACAGAGCCTTTGCAGCTTCTACACATGGACCTCTTTGGTCCTACATCTATCAGAAGCATTGATCACAAGTACTATTGTTTGGTGGTTACTGATGACTACAGTAGGTATTGTTGGGCATTCTTTTTGGGGACTAAGGATGAAACATTTCAGATTCTTCAAGACTTTATTGCCCTGGTTGAGAATCAGTTAAACAAAAAGGTTAAAGCCATTAGGTGTGACAATGGGACAGAGTTCAAGAATGCCAAACTAATTGAGCTCTGTGCTTCTAAGGGGATAAAAAGGGATTATAGTAATGCCAGGACTTCACAACAAAATGGAGTTCTTTGAAAGGAAGAATAGAACCCTTATTGAAGCAGCAAGGTCTATGCTTGCTGATTCAAAGTTGCCTACCATGTTCGGATGAAGCGTCAAGATCTTGCTTGTTATGTTTTGAACAGGGTGTTGATAACTCATCCTCACAATAAGACACCTTATGAACTTTTGTCTGGAAAGATTCCTACCATAACCTATTTTAAGCCTTTTGGTTGTCATGTGACCATCCTTAACATCAGTGATCATTTGGGAAAATTTGAAGGCAAAGCTGATGAGGGTTTTGTTTTCGGTTACTCGGCTCATAGTAAAGCTTACAGAGTGTATAACATATCCACAAACAGGATTGAAGAGACACTGGATCTGAGATTTATGGAGGACAAGCCAAATGTTCAGGGAGCAGGTCAAGAATGGTACTTTGATCTTGACTACTTAAATGATCACTTAGGCTATACTCGTTATAAATCTAATCTTTCTGCAGAACCACAAGATACTTAAACTAACATTGCAGGCTCCTCAGATGATGAGTCAGATTCAAAGTGTGATGAATAACTTATTGTTGTTCCTTCTTTTCCTACTAACCACTTTTCAGGTACAAAGGACACAGCTTCTTCTGATGTAGCTTCAAGTGATTTAGGGTATGCAGAAGAGCTTGTGAAGCTTCAATGCCAAGAACATGCAGCAAAGGATGATTCTGAAAAGTATGGTTCTGAATTCTCCAAAGAAACATAGGAACTCTTAAGGCAGGCAACTATTGAAGCCCGCAGGAAGTTTGATGTTGCTGATAATGTATCTGTTCCTGCTGGTAATGTGTCTGATCCTACTGGTAATGGCTCAGTTGTTGCTGATGGTGATTCTGCTGGTAGTGTTCCTGTTCCTTCTGCTAGTGATGTTGTTCCAGCGGTTCCCTCCACTACTCAATCTGTTGATACTTTGGGTTTAGATGATTCTCCCAACAGATTTCCAAGTCCATCTAACTTAGCCAATTCACAACATTCAAGCTCTGAATTGGATGGCATTCATTAGTTGTAAAAAATAGGCATCTTTGATTCTTCTTCCTACGATGATGATGACTTTGGTCCTACACTTACTAATCTGGCTACATCAATTGATGTTAGTCCTAATGTCACAAAGAGGATTAACACAGTCCATCCACAATCTCTAATAATTGGTGATCCTACTTCATCTGTGCAAACTAGAAGCAGGGTGAAGAAGACAAATTTTGGTGAATCTGCATTTCTCAGTTACATTCAGGATCAACATAGGAACAATCACATAGACTATCATCATTGTCTATTTGCTTGTTTCCTCTCTTAATTTGAACCTACCAGTGTTGCACAGGCTTTGGCAGATGATGATTGGGTAGCTGTTATGCAAGAAGAAATGCAACAATTCTTAAATCAAAATGTGTGGGAGCTTGTTCAGTTGCCTCCTGGCAAGTATGCCATTGGGACAAAGTGGATTCTGAAGTGTAAGAGGGATGCAAGGGGGATTGTGGTGAGGAATAAGGCTAGGTTGGTTGCCCAAGGTCACAGACAAGAAGAAGGGATTGATTATGATGAGGTTTTTGCTCCTGTTGCTAGAGTAGAAGCTATCAGACTCTTCTTGGCATTTGCTTCCTACATGGGCTTCATGGTATATCAGATGGATGTAAAAAGTGCTTTCTTATATGGTGAAATTGAAGAAGAAGTGTATGTCACTCAGCCCAAGGGATTTGTAGACCCTCACAATCCAGATATGGTCTATAAAGTGGTTAAAGCACTCTATTGACTTCATCAGGCACCTAGGGCTTGGTATGCTAGGCTCTCTTCGTTCCTACTGAAACATGGATACATGAAAGGTGCTATTGATAAGACTCTCTTTATCAAGAAGAACTCCGGGGATATCATTCTTGTTCAAGTCTATGTGGATGACATTATCTTTGGTTCTACCAAAGAAGCTTGGTGCAGGGAATTTGAGGAGTTGATGAAAAGTGAGTTTGAGATGAGTGCAATGGGTGAACTTACATTCTTTTTGGGGCCTTCAGTGCAGCAGAAATAAGATGGTATTTTCATTCATCAAGAGAAATATGTGCGTGACATCTTCAAGATGTTTTATATGGAACTAGTTAAGACTACAACTACTCCTTATGAAGCCCCAAAGACTACGTCAAATAATGAACCAGATCCTGCTGTTAATGTTCATCTCTACAGATCCATGATTGGTTCACTCATGTATTTGACTGCTTCTAGGCCTGATATTATGTTTGCAGTCAGTGCTTGTTCTAGGCATCATGTCACTCCTTTGACTTCCCATTTGACTGCTGTCAAGAAGATTTTCAAGTATCTCAAGGGTCAACCTAAGTTGGGTCTTTGGTATCCTAGAGAATCTCCATTTGAGTTGGAAGCTTATAGTGATAGTGACTATGCTGGTGCAAACTTTGATAGGAAATCTACTACTGGGGGTTGTCAGTTTCTGGGAAGGAGATTAATCTCTTGGCAATGCAAGAAACAGACCATAGTGGCTACATCTTCTACTCAGGCTGAATATGTTGTTGCTGCTAGTTGTTGTGGTCAGGTACTTTGGATTCAAAATCAGTTATTGGACTATGGGTTCAATTTTATGAACACTAAGATCTATATTGACAACCAAAGTACAATTTGCATTGTTAAAAATCCTGTTTTTCATCAAAGAACTAAGCACGTACAAATTAGACACCACTTTATCAGAGATGCTAATAAAAAACACCTTATTCAAGTGGTTAAAATACATACAGATGAAAATGTAGCTGATTTGTTGACTAAAGCTTTTAATGGTCCAAGGTTTCAATATTTGGTTGTCCATATAGGCATGATCAACCCCTGATTGTTGTGTTTGAGGGGAGGATTGTGTCTAAGGGGAGGTTTCTGGTTTAAAGGGAGGATTTATGTTGTATATTTTGTATATTTTGCATATATTTTGTATATTTTGTATATTATTGTGAATGTGTATATATTTTTATATATATTTGTTTTGTATGTTACGTGTTCTACTAACCATCTTGCAGATCTAGTATCAAACATACAATCAGTGGCAAAAGATAGCAAAAGATTAATCTACCAAAGTCTTTTATTCATAAAAACAAACTGCATTCTGAGATGCAGTATCACATTACAAGACTTCATAAACGTTGCTGCTGATTACATTAACACACAATCCTAAAAAGCTTCACCAAAGACACCTCCAGACTCCAGCTTCAATCTTCGAGGCTCCTACTCAGGCCTCCTATTTCCCCACTCTGGCATCCTCTGATGCTCCTTTCCCCACCTGTTGATGAATGACCACACCTGCCCGGCTGCAGGCCGCACCAACCACTGTAGCTCTCTTCTCAGGGTTTGAGGTGGAGGGTGTTGGGTTTGGAGCTGAAGTACCCGCAGCTGGTACAGAAGAAGGTGGTACTATGGAAATAGGAGCAACATTCATCGTTGGTTCAGAGGTATCACCATCATCTTCATCCTCTGAAGAAGTGCAAACAAATGGTGATTTGCGAGGATGGTCTCTGGACATGTATGTCAACCGGGCACGCCACGGGGAAAAGTAGTTTAACCATCCATCATTGAATGGCTCACTCTCGAATGATTCTGAACATATTTCGATGGGATGATTTGGAGAGTTATTCATGATGTTTTGGTTGGAAATCGACTCAGGTTTTAAGGTTATGTGGTTGTGTGTATGTTTGATGAGGCAAGGGGTTGGTTATATAGGCATAGTAAATATGGAATCTTTTGGTTGGTAGAATTTATGGCTGTAATTAATGGTTGGAATTTGTATCGTTAAAGGTTATGTTTGGAGACTGTTGATGCACTGTTATGTACAAAAGAATTGATTCCTTCTCCATTCCTGCTGGTATCGTGGTGATTTCTGCTGAGGGAAACGGTTTCTGCTGGTAGTATTGATATGGAAACAGTGGTTAAACGTTCAGTAGTTCCTGCTGGTTGACTAAAGGGTTTCTGCTGAGTGACTTTTCATTGTTGATGATTTCAAAATAATTGGGGATTAATAACGGGATTTAATTATATTCAAAATTGGTCAAAGATTATGTGCGAATCTTGTGCCAATTTAAACGGTTATTTTTAAATATCTTACTTAAATAACCATTCCTTGATATCCCACGGCCTAATTGCACAATTCCCTCCCAGTTTGAAACCAAATCCATCTTCCACCCTCTCAAAACAATTCAATGGCTGCATTGGCTTTCAAAGTTGATCACAACAAAGTTGCATTCCTGGAGAGAGCTAAAGGGAGTGATGTGTATGATCAAATGGTGGACTTTCTTCGCTGATCAAAGCTCAGGTATGCTCTGACTTTCTGTCCATCTGTTGTTTATGACTCTTTAGTCAAGCAATTCTGGGCCACAGCTTATGAGAGATCTCATGAGGGTCAACCCAAGGAGATTGTGGCCACCATAGATGGACAAGAGTTTGTAGTCACTGAGTCACTCATAAGGACTCAGTTGCAATTAGATGATGAAGGAAGTGTGTCTGAAAATAATAGAGACGAAATTATCACCGGTTTGGCCAGCATAGGGTATGCCACTTATGGGAAATTCATTTGGTATAAAAATAAATTTTTCCCTAAATGGAGGTTTTTTGGTCCACACTCTCCTTCAGTGTCTAAGTCCTAAGTCTGGGGGTTAGGATCAGGCTTCTAGCTCTATTGCTACTGCTATCATTTGTTTGGCTCAGGGGAGATCTTATAATTTTTCAAAATATATCTTTGAGGAAATGCTCAGAAATATCAAGGATACCAAACATAAATTCTTAATGTATCCTAGATTTATTCAGATGATATTAAACTTTGAACCCTTTGATAAAACCCCAAAAGTAATAAGTAAATTAACTGCCAAACTTTTTGCAACCATGAAAACCAATTTTGCTGGAGAACACAGGCCCATTTTTCCTTCTATGTTGCCAAGTGGCAATGTAGCTGCTGGTGCAGGTATTCCTGCTGGTGGTTTAGAGCCCATGATTGATAAGGCATCTGGTGACCCTATGTCACCAGACCCCAATGCTGCTGGTGCCTCTACACCAATTTCAGCTGATATTGGGGCCTCCAATGCTCCTGATGCCAATGCATCAGTTTCCACTGAAAACCAGCAACCCCCATCTCCTCCACCTGTTGCCCCACCATCACCTAGTTTTTTTGCTCCTGAGGAGCCTGTTGTTGCCTCTGAATCACAGGGTCATATTCCTGTTGAGACTGAGGACAATGTTGATCAACCTTTTGTTCAACCTTCTAGTCCACCCAGGGATACTTTTGAGGATGACACCACTTTTGGTGATGATTTCTATATGTCTCCTCTCAGGTCCAATGAAACTCCTAAAACCTCGTGAAATCTGTTGGTGGAGTGAGGACCCGATACTCTAATGAAAATGTCTAGCTTGCTTTCTGGTATACTAATAAAGTTGATGATCTTGAGGTTCAGCTTAAAGAATCCAGGGATGAGCTTAAGGAGACCAAGCAGACTCTTGGTGGTGCTCTGGTTAAACTGTTAAAAAGGGTGAATGATTTGGAGGTTAGGCTCAACAAAAGGAGGAGCAGAGTTGTAGTATCTGATACAGAGGAGGAACAGGATGCTGAGAGGACCAATATTGATCTGGAGGCTTTACATGTTTTGGCTTCTATTTCATTGGGAGAGACTTAAGCTCAGAAAGATCCAGAGGTTCAAGTGTTTAACAGAAGAAGCACTAGAAAGAGGAATTATCTAAACCTAAATGTTCTCAAGACTAGTATGGTGAATTCTCCTGCTACTTCTGTTGGTGCTGAACAAGGGCAACTATAACAACCCGTAAAATTTCGGATTATTTTAATAATATTTATCGCGTCAGAAAATTCAAATCAATTATTTTCCGACAAAATGCCAATATAAAAACGAGAGGTCATTTCGTTCCTTTAGAAACCCGACACCGCACACACGGTACTTGTCCACTAAGTATCTGTGAAATTTATTATTTGTCCAAGTTAATGTGTAAGCATACATAAGCCTAATCCATTGTTCCGAAAAGTTATTCCTGAGTATAATGCAAAGGCGTAGCATACAAGACTAAAAATAAATACTGAGATTAGAGAAAAATACATTTTTTTTCAATCACTAATAATTTACGAAAGAAAACGAGAAGTTATCTCGTGAGTTTAGAAAGTCGCGGCATCGCACGCGTACCGACACCAATTAAATAACGACAAACAGCTATAATCAAATTTCAATGAAATAATAATGTCATATTATTACATTAATAAAATCGTTTCCGAAAATATAATTTCTATATCTCTCTGTACCGGAATGTACGTTTACTCAAAGATTCGACAAAACACGGGTACCGATTATACTTTTTCCATCTAATAAAACAAAAAGAAACACAATATATCTTTCTCTCTCCCACGCGTTTTTCTGTTCCCTTCTCCTTTCTTGTTGACATAAACCAGAGAAGACAAAGATAAAAATGGTATCACCTCTTTCTTTTGAGAGTCCAACACAAAAGAGTCACCTCTATCATTCTCCAAATAGCTATCTACCACTCTAGACATCACGAGACGCATGCGAGAGAGGAAAGAGACGAGTGCCAAGAATAGCCAGCCACCATCTCAAAGCCAAGAAAGAAGAATTGGAGCTTTCCATTCGCTTATCTACATATAGAGACGAGTTTCCACAAGTTTAATTGCTATGTTTCCCCAAAACCAAAACATCACGATTAGGGTTCTTAATAATTAGGGTTTCTATAAATCAAAGGGCTTCTTGAAATTGATAGAGGGGTTTTGTAGTTGAGGGCATAAGGAAGCTACCTTAAGTTAATTGTTCCAAATCACCTCGAGTCTCCTCCAATTTGGTTTCTTTGTTTCGGTGTTCATGTCCTTCGACCCACTCTTGGGTTCATTGTAAGAAGTACATTATTCCCATTCTTTTCATTATTTATTGGAATTAAAATTTATTTTATTTTTGAATTCATAATGGTCAATTTAATTGAGGTTCATGTGTTATTGAGATAATATGTTAAATGGTTATATTAGTAAAAAAAATATATACATGTTGTTGTTGTTGATGCCGGCAGCCAAGAACCACAAACAAGTGTTTATCTCAAGTTAATTTAAGACAAGATTGTTTCGGCTTAATTGGCTCTCGATTTAACAAATATTGTTAGAGTCCTATATGAGTTTTGATAAAACGAAATGTGTTCACACAAATGTTAAATTTGTATTAGTTATAGGTTTTACTCATAGTAAAATTACTCTAGTCTCTCGCTAAATAGCATATCTATTTTTTCGACTCATGTATAGTTGTCTCCTAAGGTCATGACGCTTTCGGATGATGGTTGGTTGTACGGGTCTTGTTGCCTTTCGATTCGTGTCTTTGAATCGCTGAGTTATTCAAGGCTATTTCCACCTTTTCGCTTTTATGTAATAAACAAACTACCCATGCTTACATTCCATGTCTTCCATGTTACAAATATTTTGCTCTACAAAAACTCCCGGACTCTTACAAAACTACTTTCAAACGGCACGAGGGTGCGTTTAATAATTTATGTGCCATGTCTTAAATTCTTGACTTCCAAAAATGTGACAATAAGTTTCTGCCATCTTTTGTTCGTTAGGACGCGTTTAGTATCAAGTCTTTTATCGCTCTTGAATGTCAAAATAATAGTACAAGATTTATGTGAAAAACCTTTGTCCCCCTTTGAACGCCAAAGCATTTCAAACTATCATGTCTTCCATTTTTATTTACTAGGGTACGCTTGTTTATCAATTGGGCTACTCACCCTCCCCCTTTCAATCCATTCCCCGCTCTCCTTTAGCCCACGTAATTCGTCCAACAAATAATAGGTCCGTTCAGTTTACATTAATGGGCCACAACCCGGCACGACGTCCTTCGCCTTTTCAAATATTTCTCGTCAATTAATGTCTTTACTTGCGTCGTCCTCATACGTTACATGTATATTGAGTAATGGATTGTATAAACAAAGATTTGTAATCATGTAAAAACAATTAGACCAAATGGGACTAAAATGACGAAAGTGTCTACATTAAGATTCTTCGGAAACTAATATTTCATTTTCTTTTAGGCCCATACTTTTTATATAGATAAACAAGTTAAACTATATAATGCACAAAACTATTCTTCCATAATGGACTCATCAAGATGGTAAATTTGCAAACTTCGGTTCAAATATATTATAGACATACTATTTTACTTTAAAGGCGCTAATGAAAATGTTATATATACTTGTAAATATATAAATATACATACACTTTACTCATAATGATAAAACATAAGTGTTATTGTTTCTAAAATAATCACGACTCGATATTTTTATAAACCTTAATATATCCTTCTTTTATGAAGACCATCGGAGAACACATATATGCATGTAATATCATAAGTAAACATTTACTTTACTTCTAGCATTATTTAAGCCGAATTTTCTACAACTATATTATATATTTTCAATAACAATTGGAATGATCATGTCGACACTCACTTCATTTTTTCAAAGTACAAGCTTTATCATTTTTGCTTAACCATTCTTTTGAAGTATATACATTTATATTAATGACCCGTGAAATGTATTTTGAAGTTTACTAATGTATACAAGTTATATTTTACTCAAATCTTTTAGTATACATAAATATATATATATATATATATATATATATATATATATATATATATATATATATATACACAAATATACTTTTTCATTCATGATATCCAATTAATTCGATAATGTCTCATAACAAATACTTTTTGTACATCGTCATTCGGTTATCATCAAACCGAAGTCTTGTTCAACCTTGATATCTTTTCTGCGTGTACTCTTCTATGTATTATCATTTGGTCATCATTGAACCAAAGCCGAAATTCCTTCTTTGAGATTTCTTCCATGTCATCCTTCGTAAGCCGAAATCCACCCACTTCCTTGTAAATTGTTCTAAGATAAATGATGCAACAACAACAACAACAACAACAACAACAAAAACATTTAAAATCTATATGGTTAGATAAACTTTATCGAGTCTTAAACATGGAGACTAAATATGTCGTACTTAATTAGGTTGCGTGTCGGATGCCGTGCACTATCACTCCTTGATCTAATTCCTTTTAGACTTCATATTGCACATTGCCAAGGTGAGTTTCATAGCCCCTACTTTTACTTGTTTTATAACTGTTTTGGGGGAAGATGCATGCTCATTTTACTTAAATCATTTAATTACTCAAATTGTGCAATCCATGCATACTATGCTTTTACATGTTAAAGTTACATCATACCTAGATGCTTTAAGGACCACACCAAAACCTTTGACCTAGAATATTACGCAGCTTAGCCTAAGTCTTTAGATCCCAAATTGCCCTCTTCATGAACCGTCAATTCCTGCTGGGAAGCGCGAATGTTATAAATAGATTTATTGAGGGTGACTCTTCGGGTTGACCCGCTTGGGTCAAGGCGAAACATATAGCATGTCGGGACCGAGTGTATTGGGATAAACACTTGCCATGGGCTCCTTATTTGTATGACTTCTTTGTGCATACAAGAACTGTCATAGCTCGTTGCATGAACTTAGTGCTAGCGTAATAGATTCAATATATGACATTATATTCGTTGTAATGTACATATACCCTACTCATGGTCCACTAATGAAATCTCTTTTATGAAATCCTTTTATGAATTGAAATCATAAACTCTATGACATTATGCAAGACGTAATGATCATCAAGAACCAACTTTGAATGTGTACAAGGTAATCAAATCCCTTTTAAATAAACCTATGAACTCACCAACATGAAGTTGACCCCTTTAGCATGTATCTTCGTGTTTTGAGGTGATAGCTTATCTTTGAGGCTAAGGCAAAGGCATGGCATGGTCATAGACGACTCTGATTTATGTATTGGGACCACTCGTTTATAATGGGTCATTTTCAAGACTAATCAAAATGTAAACATTGTTTTTAAGAATGAATAAAAGTTTATTTATGAAAAACCAATTGTTCTATGCTTATGTTGTGATACCAATTTAGTAGCATCCTAATACTTGTATGCTTCACGAGTCATTTTTGGGTGCATGACATGATTGGCATCGTGAGCCTAGGTTATAGAGAACTGGGTATTTTAAAACCTAGACTATAACCACTTTTACAAAAACCTAACCCTATGACCGACACGCGTGCTCCCGCCTGCCGAAGCCGATGCTCACTTATGATCCCGTTGAGATCATACTTGATAAGATACATGTTTTATCACTACTCACCTAATTTCATTATAGGTTATAATTACTTTTCCCTATACGTATACTTACGTATCACATCACTACACCTTTCCCTCACATAAAGAGAATAATCGTTCTAATCCTTCAAGACAACCTTTAAAAGTATTGTGACATATTACTAGCGTAACTAAGCTAAGTATTTCAAAATTCATTGAACCTCGGGTGAATATAGACTGATCACCTATATTCAACCAGGGACAGTGGACATAGCCTGATCACCTATGTCCGACTCAGAGGTGAATTTTGCAGTATTTAGGATAGTTATAATAGCCTTATGTCAAGTGAGAAAATGATAATATTTTGATAAACATGTAACATTTCAATAAACTACACATTGACGGTTACCCGGCCACACACAAGGCCACACTATCTTTAAACACAAGCCACTCACTGGCATACCATAATCACAAGCCACTCATCGGCATACCCTAATCACAAGCCACTCATCGGCATACCCTAATCACAAGCCACTCATCGGCATACCTTAATCACAAGCCACTCACAAGCCACTCATCGGCATACCCTAATCACAAGCCACTCACCGGCATACCCTAATCATAAACCACACACTGGCATTTCCTAAACATAAACCACTCACTGGCATTCCCTAAACATAAGTCACTCACTGACATTCATTGATCACAAGTCACTCACTGACACTCATTAATCACAAGTCACTCACTGGCATTTTTTAGTCATAAAACACTCACTAGCATCACAATATCTCTTAATCATAAGCCACTCACTGGCGTCATACTACTTCTTAATCATAAACTTCATAATTTCATATCACAATCGGGTTATGTTATAGTCACACCTACCCCACACCTTACACCCCATGAACAAATCAAACCATTTTAGGAGCAATCTTTCAATAGCACATATGAGAAAAAATTCTAATGGGAATAGGCAACAAAAGAACAATAAACCTTTGGCAAAATCTAGAAAGACACAATAAATGACCCATAATCCCGCAAAACTTGAAAATTTCACCATTGAAAAATTTGATACCTGGAAACTCCACCCACCTCTTAAGAATAACCGTGCCTACCTTATTACCCTACTACAAACAAAAGAGTTGCCTTACAAACTATTTTCGATTATCCCTCAAACTATTATAATCAAAATACTTCATGAATCATTCTACAAACCAAATTACCACATTACCATTTTACCATAAAATAAACTACAATTCTACCCATACCTTACCAAAATAAAGTGTTCCTTAATACTTTGAAAGTTATTCCAGAACCACTCTATTGGTTACTTATTTTCTCGAAATGTGTTTTAAGTTAATACCCCATAAACAGAAATGATCAATGTCCTCCTTGATAGCTAAGCCTGACCTTAGGATGTATCATACACCCTCGCCTAAAACCATAGATAACCATGAGGTTCATCAACTATTAAACCTCCAATCCTACCCAACTTAGACAACTAAACCCTACCAGTGGCTATGGATAAATGTTATATCCTGCTACATATCCTTGCTACAATATATTTTCCAAATTTGAGGATTCCCCTTTTTAAATCCAACAATAATATTTTCCAAATCCCTCATTAAAATGAGACAAAATGCTGAAACACTAAAAGTTTTGCAAAATTTCCTTATACATCTCATAATTAAGAACCGGTTTTACAACCTTTTAAAAATGTATCATTTTTACACATTATCGATTTTGAAATCTAGTCCTAGTCAAACTTGTATAAACATTTAGTCGAAAGAAAAATTCGAAAACAAATGTTTCTTCATCCTTTAAAGAAGAAAACACACAAACCTGTACCAAACCTTAATAATCAACCTATATACTTTAGAATCATGAAACACCAGAAATGAGTACATTTTACCATGGGAAGTTAGAGATTCCCACACTAACAAAATAGTAAAACCTCATAACATCAATAATTAGAACTTTCACCCAATGAACCTACCCCAGAAAATTATGGCTCCTCAGATAGAGGATATGCTGCTGACATAACACCTAAGTACTCATGCCCAAAGAGGAAACGCTAGAACAATCTAGGGAAAATTCAAAACTTGTTCCAAATACCATCACCTCGTTCCTGACGCCCTATCGGGTAACGTAAACTGAGATCCGGGACGGATCTCCTGTAAGGTGGGTAGACTATAACAACCCGTAAAATTTCGGATTATTTTAATAATATTTATCGCGTCAGAAAATTCAAATCAATTATTTTCCGACAAAATGCCAATATAAAAACGAGAGGTCATTTCGTTCCTTTAGAAACCCGACACCGCACACACGGTACTTGTCCACTAAGTATCTGTGAAATTTATTATTTGTCCAAGTTAATGTGTAAGCATACATAAGCCTAATCCATTGTTCAAAAGTTATTCCGTGATCACCGCAAAGGCAAAGAGCATACAAGACTAAAAATAAATAACCGAGATTAGAGAAAAATACATTTTTTCAATCACTAATAATTTATTTAAAGAAAACGAGAAGTTATCTCGTGAGTTTAGAAAGTCGCAGCATCGCGCACGCTCATTCCACACCAATTAAATAACGACAAACAAATTATAATCAAATTTCAATGAAATAATAATGTCATATTATTACATTAATAAAATCGCTTCCTAAAAATATAATTTCTATATCTCTGCAACCGAAGGTACGCTTTACTCAAAGATTCGACAAAACACGGGTACCGATTATATCGCTCCATCTAATAAAACAAAAGAAACACAATATATCTTTCCTCTCTCCCACGCTTTCTCTTCTCCTTTCTTGTCGACATAAACCAGAGAAGACAAAGATAAAAATGGTATCACCTCTTTCTTTTGAGAGTCCAACACAAAAGAGTCACCTCTATCATTCTCCAAATAGCTATCTACCACTCTAGACATCACGAGCATTTAGAGGAAAGAGACGAGTGCCAAGAATAGCCACCACCATCTCAAAGCCAAGAAAGAAGAATTGAGCTTTCCATTCGCTATCTACATATAGAGACGAGTTTCCACAAGTTTAATTGCTATGTTTCCCCAAAACCAAAACATCACTTCAGTTAGGGTTCTTAATAATTAGGGTTTCTATAAATCAAAGGGCTTCTTGAAATTGATAGAGGGGTTTTGTAGTTGAGGGCATAAGGAAGCTACCGTTAATTGTTCCAAATCACCTCGAGTCTCCTCCAATTTGGTTTCTTTGTTTCGGTGTTCATGTCCTTCGACCCACTCTTGGGTTCATTGTAAGAAATACATTATTTCCATTCTTTTCATTATTTGTTGGAATTAAAATTAATTTTATTTTCGAATTCATAATGGTCAATTTAATTGAGGTTCATGTGTTGTTGAGATAATATGTTAAATGGTTATGTTAGTCAAAAAAATATATACATGTTGTTGTTGTTGATGCCAATGCCAAGAACCACAAACAAGTGTTTATCTCAAGTTAATTTAAGACAAGATTGTTTTCGCTTAATTGGCTCTCATTTAACAAATATTGTTAGAGTCCTATATGAGTTTTGATAAAACTAAATGTGTTCTCGACACAAATGTTAAATTTGTATTAGTTATAGGTTTTACTCATAGTAAAATTACTCTAGTCTCCGGCTAAATAGCATATCTATTTTTTCGACTCATGTATAGTTGTCGGCCTAAGGTCATGACGCTTTCGGATGATGGTTGGTTGTACGGGTCTTGTTGCTTTTCGATTGTGTCTTTGAATCGCGAGTTATTCGCCATTTCCACCTTTTCGTTTTATGTAATAAACAAACTACCCATGCTTACATTCCATGTCTTCCATGTTACAAATATTTTGCTCTACAAAACTCCCGACTCTTACAAAACTACTTTCAAACGCAAATTTAGGGTGCTTAATAATTTATGTGCCATGTCTTAAATTCTTGACTTCCAAAAATGTGACAATAAGTTTCTGCCATCTTTTGTTCGTTAGGACGCGTTTAGTATCAAGTCTTTTATCGCTCTTGAATGTCAAAATAATACAAGATTTATGTGAAAACCTTTGTCCCCTTTGAACGCCAAAGCATTTCAAACTATCATGTCTTGCATTTTATTTCCTAGGTATGCTTGGTTTATCAATTGGGCTACTCAAATTCTCCCCTTTCAATCCATTCGCCCGCCTCCTTTAGCCCACGTAATTCGGTCCAACAAATAATAGGTCCGTTCAGCTTTACATTAATGGGCCACAACCCGAAAGCACCCACGCCCTACTCGCCGCTTTTCAAATATTTCGTCAATTAATGTCTTTACTTGCTGTCGTCCTCATATCGTTACATGTATATTGAGTAATGGATTGTATAAACAAAGATTTGTAATCATGTAAAAACAATTAGACCAAATGGGACTAAAATGACGAAAGTGTCTACATTAAGATTCTTCGGAAACTAATATTTCATTTTCTTTTAGGCCCGATACTTTTATATAGATAAAACAAGTTAAACTATACGCATAAAACTATTCTTCCATAATGGACTCATCAAGATGGTAAATTTGTAAACTTCGGTTCAAATATATTATAGACATACTATTTTACTTTAAAGGCGCTAATGAAAATGTTATATATACTTGTAAATATATAAATATACATACACTTTACTCATAATGATAAAACATAAGTGTTATTGTTTCTAAAATAATCACGCGAATTTATATTTTTATAAACCTTAATATATCCTTCTTTTATGAAGACCATCGGAGAACACATATATGCATGTAATATCATAAGTAAACATTTACTTTACTTCTAGCATTATTTAAGCCGAATTTTCTACAACTATATTATATATTTTCAATAACAATTGGAATGATCATGTCGACACTCACTTCATTTTTTCAAAGTACAAGCTTTATCATTTTTGCTTAACCATTCTTTTGAAGTATATACATTTATATTAATGACCCGTGAAATGTATTTTGAAGTTTACTAATGTATACAAGTTATATTTTACTCAAATCTTTTAGTAGCGACATAAATATAGATATATATATATATATACAAATATACTTTCTTCATTCATGATATCCAATTAATTCGATAATGTCTCATAACAAATACTTTTTGTACATCGTCATTCGGTTATCATCAAACCGAAGTCTTGTTCAACCTTGATATCTTTTTGTACTCTTCTATGTATTATCATTTGGTCATCATTGAACCAAAGCCGAAATTCCTTCTTTGAGATTTCTTCCATGTCATCCTTCGTAAGCCGAAATCCACCCACTTCCTTGTAAATTGTTCTAAGATAAATGATGCAACAACAACAACAACAACAACAAAAACATTTAAAATCTATATGGTTAGATAAACTTTATCGAGTCTTAAACATGGAGACTAAATATGTCGTACTTAATTAGGTTAGGTGTCGGATGTCGTGCACTATCACCCTTGATCTAATTCCTTTTAGACTTCATATTGCACATTGCCAAGGTGAGTTTCATAGCCCCTATTTTTACTTGTTTTATAACCTGCTTTGGGGAAGATGCATGCTCATTTTACTTAAATCATTTAATTACTCAAATTGTGCAATCCATGCATACTATGCTTTTACATGTTAAAGTTACATCATACCTAGATGCTTTAAGGACCACACCAAACCTTTGACCTAGAATATTACGCAGCTTAGCCTAAGTCTTTAGATCCCAAATTGCCCTTTTTCATGAACCGTCAATTCTCTGGAAGCGCCGAATGTTATAAATAGATCTATTGAGGTGCTCTTCTGTTTCGGTTGACCCCGCTTGGGTCAAGGCGAAACATATAGCATGCCTGTCGACCGAGTGTATTGGGATAAACACTCGCCATGGGCTCCTTATTTGTATGACTTCTTTGTGCATACAAGAACTGTCATAGCTTCGGTTGCATGAACTTAGTGCTAGCGTAATAGATTCAATATATGACATTATATTCGTTGTAATGTACATATACCCTACTCATGGTCCACTAATGAAATATCTTTTATGAAATCCTTTTATGAATTGAAATCATAAACTCTATGACATTATGCAAGACGTAATGATCATCAAGAACCAACTTTGAAACAAGTAGTTGTATCGAAATCCTTTTAAATAAACCTATGAACTCACCTCCAAATGTAGTCGACCCTTTTAGCATGTATCTTCATGTTTTGAGGTGATAGCTTATCTTTGGAGGCGCAAGGCAAAGGCATGGCATGGTCATAGACGACTCTGATTTATGTATTGGGACCACTCGTTTATAATGGGCCATTTTCCGCACTAATCAAAAATGTAAACATTGTTTTTAAGAATGAATAAAAGTTTATTTATGAAAACCAATTGTTCTATGCTTATGTTGTGATACCAATTTAGTAGCATCCTAATACTTGTATGCTTCATGAGTCATTTTTGGGGTGTTACAAGAACTTC
Organism: Chrysanthemum makinoi; assembly: GCA_910596185.1. Classification (NCBI taxonomy): domain Eukaryota; kingdom Viridiplantae; phylum Streptophyta; class Magnoliopsida; order Asterales; family Asteraceae; genus Chrysanthemum; species Chrysanthemum makinoi. The sequence goes on along the minus strand of OU343225.1, from coordinate 78,463,313 downwards.
CTCCTAACATGTTTCTACCGCACAAGGTTGCCGAGTTTGTGATAAGGAGCCTTCTGATGTCACAGAATCGTTCCTTCCGATAACCCCATACTACTGATAAGCCCTCAGATTCCGCTGATCCTTCCTCTATTGCTTCTGAGATTCCAGAGTCCCTTTCTTCTGATCCCAAGGTTACTTCTGATGATGTTCAAGTTGGTGTCTCTTCAGCAGAAAAAGGAAAGGCTCCAATGGTTGAAGAGGAAGTGGATCCTGCTGTTGTCAAGGCTGAACAGGAAAGACTCTTTAGGCTTCATGAGATAGCAAAGGGTGATAGAGAAGTAGCAGAGAAAGTTCAAGCTTCCTTTGATGCATAATTTTAGGCTCACACAGTTCCTGAGATCACACCTGAAAGAATGAAAGAATTGGATGAGGTCGCTTTGAACTTCACCTATGACACATGGACATCCCTTATGACTGGGAGTGTGCCTCAAATCCATCACTTGCTCACCCATCTTAGGAGGTGCATTTGACTCGATAATTTTGTTAATGATTTGATGGCCATTGCAAATAAGAGAAAGAAAGCGTGATGCAGAGAGGAAAGCTAAGGCAAAAAGGATCGACCTCTTTACTCAACGAACAAAGACTACATATGAGGGAGTTTGTCAAAAACATGAGCTCTTCCGTATACACAACTGGATGGAGTATGGCTTATGTGAAGTCCTTCACAGATGATCAACTGATGTGAGTAGGTTGGAAAAGGATGGTCTTGATCCATATGCAAGAATGAAGAGACATCCGCCTTCATTGGAAGGACCTGCAGTTAAGAGGTTGAAATCTAAGGATTCTTCTGATGAGATACTTCTTACCAGTGCAGATGTTGGTGTTCATGCTGAAGAGAACACTGCACAACATTCCATACCTGCTGATACACCAACTACTTCTCCAACTGTTGATGCTACCAAGACCAATCCTTCTGAAGGTACTCCTTTTGCTCCTGCTAATGAAACTCAGAGCATTCCCTCTGTCAACCTTGGTGATGACTCTTCTGCTACACCTAAGGTTGTTCCTACTGAGACCAAACCATTTGTTGCTTCTGTTGATGATCATACTACTATTGCTGCTGATCAACCTGATTCTTCTAAAAAGATTGATCTTGTTTCCACTGATTCATATGTTCCCTCTGAAGATGCTAAGTTCTCAGATGCTGCACCAGTGTTGCCTACTCCAGATACTCCAAGTACGAACATTTCTTCTCCTTCCTCCACACCTGGTAGAAGACGGAAGAGTCTTGCAAAGAAGAGAAGTTCTAGGACCATTGATCTAAAGGCTTCTGAGCGTTATTTTATCAAAGATTTTGAGGAGGATGACTCTGATGAGGAGGTGGTGGTATGGTCCAAGCTTGATAGATGGGAACTTACTCCTACTGGACTTGGTGGTATAGGATCTTTCAACACTCAGATATCGCAAGGATGGATCTGTGTGACACTTTACATTTCTTACTGAGATTCTTAACTTTCTGGATAGATAGGATCGATTAATTGTATGGTATGGTGTCTACATACTTTGAGACACATTCTCGCTAATCGTGCCGGGTTTGTTCTTGCTGGGATATTCAAGTCTTATTTGATTCTCAGATATCCGGACAAAAGGGTTTAAGATTTGGGAAGGTCAAAGATGAGTGGAAAATCTATCAGGAAGTTCTATCCATTGTCAAATGTTCATGGTGCGCATGGTCTAGGTTGTATCTTTATATGTTTTCGATATGCATTACCCAATCGCTCTGTGAAGTTAATGGAGCGTATGTTGTCTCGTAAGTTGGTATTCTCGACGCCCAGTGGGTAATGATATGATTAATGTTGAGCACTTGGTTAAGCTGTTAAGGATAAACTCATTGAGGACTCTCTCACGGGCATCTTCCCGACTTTGGTATGTTGTTATATCTTTTGTTATATATTCTTTATTTCTTATCTTTTATTTATGTTAATATATATATATATATATATATATATATATATATATATATATATATATATATTATGCTTTGTATATATTGTGTGATTACTAACTTTCATCTTTGAGGATCATCTTGTATAGTTTTGTATCATATATGGTAATCAACTCACCATGTCTTTAACAAGAAAGAGTTGACTCACCATGGGGGTACGACTCTGGTGGGCATTTCTCAAATTCGTTGATAGTTGCTGATTTACTCAAAATCAAAGGGTTTTCAATGTACCCTGGTCTAACACACCAAACATTGGCTACTCCATGAGCAAACGGCTCTGGTAAATAGATATCAAATCTGTTGGATGGTTGACAATTTGCCAATAAATTGCATGGTGCTCAACTCACCATGTCCTCATAGATGAAGAGTTGACTAGCCCACAAGTTCATGGCTTGTGGTAACGATAGTGGAATACCATGACTAGTCCTGAGTTAACGGCTTCAGGTAAAGACAAGCCAAATCCGTTGATGGCTGTGATGGTTTGCCAAAAACCATTAGGGTTTTCCAACTCACCGTTGATTCACGGTCTAAGTGTTGGACTGGTTCTTGGTTTGCCAGGGTGATGACATGATTCCACCAAAGAACTAGCTAGCCCAAGAGTGAGTAGCTACTTGGTAAATGCTTATCAAATCTACTCTGTTATGTTGTCGTTGGATTCGATGTCGTTGCATAGGAGCCGATGGATTTTTGCTGCTCATGCCGCTATATGGTGGTTCTAGGAGTTGTCACTGGTTCATTTTGTGCTTCAGTTGCTGTGGTCTTCAATCCTCTTGCACATTCAAGATCTATCTGGAAACTTGAAGTTAACAAGGTCAAATTCAAGTTTAGGGGAGGATTGTTAGGAATTATTGTAATAGTAGGTTCCTGCTTATAGCTTTAGTGTTCTCACGATAGTGTAGTTACTGCGGATAGTGCAGTTGCTACTGATAGTTAATATTTTTTCTGTGGATATGTAGTTTCCGTATTATTAGTATTTAGTTAGGATATGCATGAGTTAAATTAGGAATAGATAATGCATATATTTTACGTGTTTTGTAGTCGCAGTAATTAGGGTTTATGGTAGTATAAAAGAAACCTGCGGCTAGGGTTTATGTACACTTTTGATAACATTATTAGTAATTGAATATAGATCCATAGAGGATAAAGTACTTTGAATTTTATTGTCTTCTTAATTCTTGTGTTTATATTCCGCGTAAACATAAGTCTAGCAAAGGTTCTCCATAGTTTTCTTGTGATTACACAGGTTTACTATACTTTCATTAAGGCTCTTAAGATCTACCTGGGACTGATCCAACAGACATGATTATGACGATTTCTCCAAATGTGTTTGATCAAATCAGATTTTAAGTTTTGATGAGTTGATGAGTCCATTAGCTCCTGAGTAACTACTAGGGGTGAAAACGAGCCAAGCCGATCCCAAGCTCGCTGAGCAGCGAGCTCGCTCGTTTAGTATAAAAAGCTCGAGCTCGGGCTCGAGCTCGTTTCGAGCCTTACATTTTGAGCTCAAGCTCGGCTCGTGAAAATATTTACAAGCTCGAGCTCGGGCTCAAGCACGACTAATTTATATGATGTTTAAAGAAAACAAAGTTCAAATGGAGCTCGACTCGTTAATTACATAAGGCTCGAGCTCGTTTACTAATTTTAAGCTCGTTTATATGTATAGAAAACATATATATATGTATATATTTCTAGGGCTCGTTTAGGCTCGCGAGCCTATTCGAGCTTTTTGTATAGAGCTCGGGCTCGAGCTCGATTATTAAATGTGCCCAAACTTAGGCTCGAACTCGAGCTCGTTTAGGCTCAGCTCGTTCGAGCTTTTTATCAATCCGATCCCGAGCTTTTCACGAGCAACTCGGCTCGTTTCCACCCCTAGTAACTACTAACGATTCTTCATGCGATCTTAAGGGATCATGATCTTGGTGTCCCTCATTTTCGAACCATGTAGGACATATCGCTCGCTACTTGTGTCGAATGATCATATTATGTAATATGATACATGTATACATAATATCTTGGATATCCTTTTTATACAACCCTCGAGCAGGAACTTTAAGCATTTTCCACTTCTTCTTCAACACACCAAAAGCCCGTTCCACATCTTTCCTTGCTGCTTCATGCTTCCTCTTGTACAATATTCTTTTATGATCACCCGTGGGAGGATTTGAAATTGACTTAATAAGAACGGACCATTGTGGATATATCCCGTTAGTAAGATAATATCCCCTTTTATAAGTCACATCGTTAGCCTCGAATTCAAGGTCTGGTGCTCTCCCAGATTTGATATCACTGAAAACATGGGAACGATGTAAAACGTTTACGTAGTTATTCATTCCGGAGACACCAAAGTACGCATGCCAAATCCATAAATTTTAGGAAGCGACCGCTTCCAATAAAATGAATGGATGTGGCCCGTGATCACCCCTAGCATATTGAGCTCTCGCACTATTTGAGCAATTATCACACTCCCAACTTGTACAATCAATGCTTCCTATCATCCCAGGAAAGCCATGCTTATGCTCGTGATGAGCATATAATCTTTCAAGGTCAGAATACGTGGGCTTTCGCAAATACTCAGCACCATATAACTCCATGATAACCTTGCAAAACTTACAGATACATTCATGGGATGTTGTTGCAGCCATTTCCAGATTCTCGTCAAGAGAATCAGGAACGGCCGCGTATCCCAATTGACGAATGGCCGCAGTACACTTAACCAATTGGCTCATACCAGGTATGCCCTAGCATCAAGAGTTTGTTGAAAATAAGGAGAATGATCGGTTACCTCTCGAACAATTTGTGAAAATAGTTCTCGGCTCATTCGGATTCGCCGACGGAATGTTCTTGCGTCGAACTGCGGGTTTTCGGAGAAGTATGCCGCCACTAAACGATTATGAGCACCCTCATGATCCTTACGTATGTACCTTCGTCGAACTTTTGGCTGTGATGCTTTGTAAGCCTTTCAAGTATAATCCGCAAACTCCGCAAACTCACTAAAAACTTCTTCATTGTCGGAAGACGAAGAAGAACCAAATAAAAGCTCGAACGACATATTAAAGAATGTGTTTGAAGGTATTGAGATAGAAATGTTGATTGAAATTGTGTGTTTTACAAATGTGTTTGAGTTGGTATTTATAGGAAAAGTTGTAAAGTTTTTTTTTTTTTTAAAGTGGTTTTTTTTTTTTTTTTTTTTTGTGGCAACGGTACTCAAAATTTGGGAAATGTGGAAGAATTGAATATCGGTTGAAAATACAACCGATACCCAAAAATTATGGCCTCGACCAATTTGACGACCCGTGTTCCACACTCGACTTGACCGATTTGAATGTCGGTTGTCGAGGAAATATTTTGATGCCCAACCGATTTGTAATCTCCCATTGCGTCTAGCCACTTATCTTCCTTTAGTAGCATATAATAAGTAAACTAGTTATCAAATATTAGATTCGAAAACCACATGAAATCAGATTAAATAAATCGGTGTTTTAGAATTATAGAACCTTATCGAGATCTTTGATTGACCCTTTTCCTTGTATATACACATGCCAACTTTTTTTTTGAAAGATCAGTATTATTATAAACAAAGAGGAAATCCAAAAAGGGAACCTCAATAACCAGAGGAGGAAGCTATACAAAGCAACCCAAACAAAAAATTAAGAAAATAAGTCGAAGGGTTTAGCAACCCAACAATTCCAATTCGTCTTCAGCTTTGGGCTTATACGATCAGACATCCACAACTTAGCTATCCGTTGGATCCCCGGGAAGATGTCTTCATTCTTGATAGAATCAATGTCGTCACCGGTGGCATGAATGAGACTATTTCTCCAATTCCAGATAGCCCATGAAGTAATATGCAAAACCCTGCTCGTTGCTTTGATAAGGTTCGCATCACCAAGATATTGATGTTCCCACTTGCCATTTCAATAGCCGAGAAATAGGGGAATGAGACCGGGGAAGGAAGAATCCACCAACTCCACACCTTTCTCCAAATCCCACACACTTTCTGGCAACTAACAAAAACATGATCCATGTCTTCTAAAACCAACCCACAAAAAGGACAGTTGTAAGTAGGAAGGACTATACCACGAGCCATAGGATTAGAACACGTTGCAAGCCTATCAAGAGACGCCTTCCACACCATAATATTCACTGTGTTTTAGTGAATTTCCTCTAGGTCTTAGAAGCCGGCCAACAAAGTTATACCAAAATCTAAAAAAGAATATGCCATCTTAATGAATGAGATGTAGTAAAAAAAGTATAACGACTAAAACATGAGACAAAAAAACGTATAATGGCTAAAACGTGACAAATTAAACGTATGTTGTTACATTTTATGAAAAAATCCTTCGAATAAAGATGTGTTTGCATCTTCCAGAAAGCTGACATTAGGGAAAGAATCAACAGGAATGTCTAATCGCTAGATTCATATCACTGTGTATGAATTAGGACTAGCTGGAGCTCCTTGTCAGTCCATTGCCATTTCGGATGCCCCACTTATCCTGTTGTAGCTTTATTGCAAGTGTACTATCATTATTATGAGTGTAAATTAAGTTTTTATGTTGTGTAAATAAAACACCTCTTGTGGAAAACCACTCTAGCCATTAATACCGGAAGCATGGGGCTCGGGCTTCTATGTTGCAAAAGATGTCGAGCTCACTGAACCCTTGGTTTGACAATATAGTAGGACCCTTGGTTTGAAATGTTTGTTTTTTGTAGTTCTTTTGTGATAAAATAATAGAAAATATATTTATTTCTTTTCTTTTCTTTAATAAAAGTGGATACTGTGGTTAGAACCCATGGATTCATGTTTTCGTCAACCCCAACTTTTCGGACGTTTCATGCCACTTGTGTTGAATTGTGACGCGCTACCACTTGGGCCGGGACTCTCTTCTCTAAAATTTGAGTTCAGCATGGCTAGTTCTTGCAGTAAGTTTATTGGTAAACATTTGACTTTGTGAGGTCAAGTGACTACTTTTCAGACTTTACACTTTCCTGAAATTATTTGGTGTTCTGGTATATTTGGTTGATTTAGTCATACATTGAAGCGCATGTAAGAGGTATATATAGATTGGTGTTAATTTCTTGAGAAAATCGTCATCAGTTTTTGAAGTTAAAAAAAGTCCGTTGACTTCAAAAGTCAAAGTACAAAAAATGGTCTGTTTGTTTGTACAAATGTCTGTGCTGTTATTTTTATAGTGAGAAAACATATAAAGTAGTACCATAAATAGGAATTACAGGTCTAAATAATGTAGAAAATTGTAGAAAAGGTTGTGAATTTAGTCACATGTTTGAATTTTTAAATAGTCAAATGATACAATCATAAGTAAAATACCACTTGCTATTTGTTTTAGTTTATTGCTATTAATTTTACTCGATATTATGATTTATTTATATTTTAGAGGTACAAGAACAAGTATACTTTCGACTAGGTAATATAAGTGTTCTTCGGACAGGTGCACATGTCCGTTTATGAGTTTATTTCTCGGGGAAAATTACGGGATCGGCTTAATGGTATGGAGCTTTTAAGACTTGATTCTTTTGAAATTTACTGGTGCTTTGATGTGCATTTTGAAAGTAAGAATGTAGCATTAGATTCATCCAAAGGGATTCTTCATCTTCACACTCAAGCCACCCCACCTATATTCCACCACGATATAAAAAAAAGCAACATTCTCATCGACTCCAAACTCACTTCCAAAGTTGCTGATTTTGGGCTCTCAAGGCTTGCACCATTATTGGATGACTATGGACTATGGAGTCGGTCCTAACTATGCATCCACGTTGTTAGAGGAACACATATAAGTCTTTTTACATCTACTTTCTAGACGAGGAACCTTGGTATATGAATCAACCTTGTTGATTTCATTGACTTAGAACAGATGCTAGCTAGATTGGGTAATGATATCATAAAAACCTTTTTGATTATTTTCATTTGATTTCAAATGGGATGTTGTCTTTCTACCAAAAAAATTCTAGGGTTTATGCTACTGAAATACCTAGTTTGAAAAGTAGTCTACTTCACTACTTGACCTCATGAAGAATGTTTGGGCTATTTGAGACATCTATCAGGTATGGGTCGGTAAACCCATATTCATATCCCTATTTTTCTTTGGGTAATTGCATATTCCACTTTGTGCCGACCACTTAATATTTTATTAAATCGTTGTCACATATAAAACTCTTTAGACTCGGGAGGTTGATTTGGACACTTTATAATATTTTGTACCTTCCAAGAATTAAATTTGAGACCTAGAAATAGTTGGACAACCACGACAACCTGTCTTTGGGTGATGACATCATAAACCCTCTTGCTTTAACACTTGATTATGAGCACTACGAGGTAAGAGTGGTAAGAAATGGTGAGAAAATATGCTGATATGGCGTTGACGTAGAAATAGTTGGACAACCACGACAACCTGCCTTTTAATCATCGTTGTAAAGTATATAATAGAAGTTTTTCCCCATACTATATTACTGAAGATTTTTTATTATCAAAACTTTTATTTTAATCATTGTTATTATTTGTATTGTTTATGTTTTTATTCACTTGTATTCTTATTATAGAGTAAATTACATAAATGGTCACTATGGTTTGTCCATTTTTCACATTTAGTCACTGAACTTTTTTTTGACATACATGGTCACTGAAGTTTGAAATCGTTACAGATTCGGTCATTAAGGTTTCAATTTTGTTACATAAATGGTCACTGTGGTTTGAAACTTCAGTGACCATTTATGTAACGAAATGGACTGAATCTGTAACGATTTGAAACTTCAGTGACCATGTATGTCAAAAAAGAAGTTCAGTGGCTAAATGTGAAAAAATGGACAAACCATAATGACCATTCATGTAATTTACTCCTTATTATATAATGTATTATGTTAAGCATTTTATTTGTAAAGTGACGAATGCAATTTTTCTTGAAATGATTGTTTGAGATTTTGACATACCCGTTTGAATATGTAAAGGTGTTTGTCTCATAATATGACTAGACGAATATTCGCGCAAAGCGACGGCATACAACGGCTAATAATTATACTTGTGAACTTGTGGTTCTGATGTACATCTGATGTAACACTTACGAGTTCAATTTGTAGTTATTGCGAGATTAAACAATATATAAAATATTAATTTAATTGATGACGTTGTTACCATTTTTTTAAATGATATAGATAAGGCAAATCACTTTACTATTTAAAAAAAAATTGAAGTTCCAAAAATAGAAAATTTACTTTAAAAGTAGTAAAGATTTGTTTCTATGAGAAAATCAAAAGCAAAATGTGTTAAAGGTTAAAATCATCAAATATTGATCAAATTTGAGTTTTGTTTCAACAAGATACCCTACCTTCCTTTTTGGTATCAAATCACTAAATTCGTCAAAGGTGTTTCACTATTATGACACTTGTCCTCATTTTATTGATAGAACATATATTTAATATTATTCCTAATATACCTTTAATAAATACTTCCGATTAATTCCCTAATTTATAAACTTTCTTTTTGAAACTACATCATCTTTGTTCTTATCTCCCGATGCATTCCCTAGTCCCTACGTACCAATAATTAGACTTGTTTCATCAATTCACCTAGTTACACAATCAATATTTTATGTTGATTAGGAATCTGTGAAGAATGCATCTTAAACATTAATAAAAGCCATTTCTTCTTTTTTTACTCGCACACTTAGATTTTTTTATTTTTTTTATTTTTTTAGTGCAAAGGTGTAAGTTTTATTAATTATCAACAAATTACATCATTCATGGAGAAAGGATAGACATGCCTATCCTCCTTCTATACATCCAAATCAATACATACCATAGTTCCAAAGATCTCTGTCGATATACAACTACTATCTCGGACATAATTGAGAGACAATCGTTTGGTAATCATCCATCCATATATTGGATGAACACCTAAAGCACAAAAATCCATTTCTTTGTTTGCCTTCTTGTTATGGTTTATGTCAGAACTCGTAAGTGGGCATGTATTATTAAATTTGTAGTACTCTTTGCCACCGCCAACACAAATAGTTAAAGTATCAATATGTGTTGTGTTGTCTCACATTTTCATGACGTACGAATTTGTTTTCAAACTGGGTGATGGTATGGTTTTAATTAGGTTAGAGATATGATGCAAAAAAAGATGCACAACATAGGGCATATTAGGAATAATTTAAAAGTTTGATTTAGTTTTTAAATATAGATACAAGTGGATCAATCATATTCTTAGGTCTAATTTTAGGCATAGTAATTAGGCCTAACAATCATTTTTCATTGTGAAATTATTACATTTTAGAGTTAATTACATAATTGGTCCTTGTGGTTTGTCGGATCTTGCGTCAAATGTCCCCGCGTGTTTTTTGAATGGTCATGTCCCGGTGGCATGCAAAGTTTGGTTTGTCCTTGACGGTCGTCCGACAAAGTTAGTTGACCGTTAACTTGGCAAACCACAAGGACGATTTATGTAATTAACCATAAAAAATAATAATAAAAAATAAAAAAAAAAATAAAACTTAAAAAAAAAAAAAACTAAAAAATTTAAAAAAAAAAAAAACACAGGGACATTTTTTGCAAGATTCGACAAACCACAAGGACCAATCATGTAATTAACTCAAAAAATTTATTAAAACTTAAAAATTATTAAACGCTTTTTTCTACGTTTAAAAATTTATACGCATTAAAAAGTTTTTTACACGCTAAAATTTTTAGTTAATACTTAAAACATATTTTAATAAAAAATGTATAAAAACTTATAAAACAGACGAAAACGTATAAAAATAGATGAAAATATACAAAAATCGTACAAAATACGCCGTGAGGGCTTAAATTTTTAATGCTTATTTTGTAATTTTTTTATTTTAAATTTTTTTAATTTTTTAAAAAATTTATTATACTTAAAAATAAAAAAATTAAGCCCTCACAACGTGAGGGCTTAAATTTTTAATGCGTATTTTGAACGATTAGTTTTATTATGGTTGGGCTTAAAAAAATTAGGCCCTCACAACGTGAGGGCTTAAAAAGTTTATTATACTTAAAAATAAAAAATGGTGAACACTTCTCACGTTAGATCGTTTGTAGAGTAATCGTTCATTTAGTTTTATTATTGTTGGGTCCCCCAAAATACGCATTAAAAATTTAAGCCCTCACTTTTTTTATTTTTCGTCTGTTTTATAAGTTTTTATACATTTTTTTTATTAAAATATATTTTTAAGTATTAACTAAAAAATTTAAGCGTATAAAAAAAAACTTTTTTTAATGCGTATAAATTTTTTTTAAACGTAGAAAAACTGTTTAATAATTTTTTTAAAGTTTTAATAAATTTTTTGAGTTAATTACATGATTGGTCCTTGTGGTTTGTCGAATCTTGCGTAAAATGTCCCCTTTTTAAATCGGTTTTCGTTTTTTAAGTTTTATTTTTTATTTTTTATTTTTTATTATTTTTTTGGTTAATTACATAAATCGTCCTTGTGGTTTGCCAAGTTAACGGTCAACTAACTGTCGGACCCGTTAAAGGACCAAACCCGTAACTTTTGCATACCACGAGGACATGACCCGTCAAAAAAAAACACAGGGACATTTTACGCAAGATCCGACAAACCATAAGGACCAATTATGTAATTAACTCTACATTTTAATATCATGTCATTTTTTAAAGTTGTTTATTATTTCTCGATTTTTTTTTTCTTTTTTTAAATTGCATATATTAGTTATACATGAAGTTTGTTGTACATGAAATTAGTTGATAATAGTTATCACGAGGGTGTGTTTATATTAAGGTGCAATTAAATAATGTATATTTGGTTAAACATTCGCATAAATGCATATTTGGTTAAACGTTCACGCAAAATATTTTTAAACGAGATGGCTATTGTGTAGTTAATAGAAGATTTGAATGACAAATTAATTTTTACTATACAAGGATCATCTAACAACATTAGTATGATCTAAGTTCATATTCATCAACAAGGCAGTAAATATTTATAACAGACGTAACAAAAACATGAAGAACTCTTTACTCTACTTTATACGAAAGACGGTATAAAACCGAACGAATCAAAACCGAAAACATTAGTATATAGAACCGAAATTGAACCGAATATGATTGGTTTGGTCGGTTCGGTTCAGTTTATATGGTTGAGGTGTATTTTTCTTGGTTGTGGGTCGAATCGAACCGAACCAAAACCGAAAACTGTTAGTATATAGAACAGAAACCAAAGCGAATATGTTTTGCTCGGTTCAGTTCAGCTCGGTTATACCGTCCAGTATGCTTAACCCTACTCTACTCATTATGGATCAATAAACACACTCGCTTTACAACATATTATTGTCCAACTTACTTTTTCAAGATGTGCTAAATATATGTCCACTGTCAAAAAGAGATAGAAAATTTAATATAGATTACCATATTACTTTTACTTGCAGTTATATTTACAAACTTTAAAGAAAGCATGTTTAATATTTTTCCAAACATAAACAAACGTTCTCAAACAAAAATAATGCTATGTTTAATATCTTAGTTTGTCAAAATTGCCTTTAAATACCCTTTAAATTTTACAATTTTTTAAAAACTTGGCAACTTAAATTTTTTTTTTTTTTTATCAGTTATAACTTTGCAACTTTTTTAAAACACGCAATATATTAATTTTAAAAACACACACTTTGTATTTTAAAAAACTAGGCGAGTACCCGTGCATAGCAACATAATTTTCTAACGGTAAACATTTATAGTTGCGATATTGGGGTATTGTTTCGTTCAACGTTTAAATATGAACGTGAAAATTCATATTTCAAAAAAATTCAAATTTAGATAAATTTCACAATTTAACAATTCATATATAAAATTTACCAAGAATATGTCTAGCAATTTACGCAAAATTTTACCCTATAATTTATCATTACAAAGATTTAGCTACACTATTCTAATAATGTTATAACAAAATTTCACCAACAAATAGGTTTACAATTAAAAAATATATTAAAAAAAAAAAAAAAAAAAAAAAAAGCTCTATAACAAAATTTACACAAACTTTATAGCAACAAAATACACCAATTTATATAAACTTTATGACTAAATTACACAAACCTAGAAAAACTATTACACAACAAACTCAAAAAATATGCACTTTCACTGGTGACAACGACATATTCCGGTAACGGCGGCATGGGAAACTCAGGCGACCGCAACTGTAAATTCCGGCAAAATTTACATAATACATTTAAACCGACAACTTTAAAACAAAAATTACATAATAAATTTTATAAAAAAATTTCTACAATAACGATTATAACAAATATTAACAACTTAAGAATAAAGCATACTATTTCCGGTGATAGCAACGAGACGGTAGTAGCAACTCTTTCCGGCGACAGCGCCAATGGCGATTTTTTTCGGCGAAATATTAGCGGCAAGGGGCGGTAAGAGGCGGCACTACCAAACAAAAATACCAAAAATGTTAATATAACTTCAAAACTATTAAAAAAAAAAAAAAAAAAAAAAAAAAAAAAAAAAAAAAAAACCTTCAAAACTTGCAAAACCCTTTTGGTGGTCGTGGGTCTTGATGGTTCCTCTCGGTGGTAGTGATATTGTGGTGGTGGGATGACGGTGGAGATGGAGTTCAGTGGTGAGTTGGTTTCTGTAGTGGTGGCGTCCAATGGTGGTGTGTTGATAGTGGGAGAGATGAGGGTTTTTTTTAGTTGCAAGATGCGATTATTTGTGTGTGTGTTTTTTTTAGAGTGTGATTTGATTTTCTAATTCCTACATTTTCTTGATCTCCAGACCAGTTATGTAAAGTTTTTAAAGTGGTTTAAAGAGTCGGCATATATAGATTCAAAAGTTAGCCGATTTTAAAGAGTTGACAAATATAGATTTTTTAAATTTCAAGAATTCAATACTTTCCTTAATTAAAAATAAGTTTTTCACATTGACTAATTTAAATTTCAAGGTATATTTCAATGTTTGACCAAGATTCAAGATTTCACTTTCAAGTTTGACCATGCACCTATTATATGTAGTTAAAATACACGTTTTGCATTAAGAGGCCAAACCAAAATCACAGTTTTGCAAATATAATTATTTTGCTGGTATATACTATCGTTTTACGCGAGTATTCATGTAATCTACGAATAAAAATGGAAAAAAATCCAAAAGCACCCACTAATAGGGGTGTCATTCGGGTCGGGTTGGTCGGGTTCGGGTCAATTAGGGTCGGGTCAAATTAGGGTCAAGGCTAAAAATAATTTACCCGAACCCGACCCTATTTGAACTCGGGTTAGTCGGGTTCGGGTCAACTCGGGTCGGGTCAACCCGGATATAAATTAAATAGTGAAAACGTTGCCTATTTGTTCTAATTTATATAGAAAATTTCTAAAATAAATATTTATAAAAAAATAAAATAAAATCCTTATTCGTGTCAAACGGGTTGAGCCGAACCCGACTTAGCCAAAAAATCTCAACCCGATACCCGACCCTATTTAGTATTCGGGTTACTCGGGTTGACCCGAATAACCCGAATTCGATTTCTAACCGAGTAACCCGACCCGAATATGCTTAGTCGGGTTCGGGTTCGGGTCGGGTCAGGATTTTGGACACTCAACCCACTAATATGATACGGATATGAATATGGGTTTTTTACCCGGTTCATACCCACTCACTATATGTTTCAAATTGCCCGAACACTCAAAAACAACACCCCCCAAAATTTTCAGTCTCAACTTACATAAACCCTAGAAAAAATTGTACAATGTCAGACAACATCCCTTTTGAACTCCAAATGGAAATCATTAAAAGGGTTTCTAATGTCAAGTCTTTGATTCAATTCAGGTCAGTTTCGAAACCTTGGAAGTCTTTCATCGACAGCTCTGAGTTTATCAAAGGTTACGGCGCCCGCCACACACAGCCACATAGTCTTATTTTAACGCACAGAGCTAATTTAGTAGATGCGGCACAACACTTTTGTCTCGTAGACGATGAGAACTGTGAAACTTTTAAGGTACAACAACAAGAGTTTGCTCCATCTCTTGTTGAGTCTCCTTTGCTTAAACAATATTGGCTTTTAAAGGTTGTTGGTATGTGTCATGGATTGCTCTGTTTGTCATGTTATAATAAAGATAATTATGATAAAAGGATGCTTGTTATTTGGAACCCTTGTATCGGAAAATCATTTGGTATTGCTGTCCATAGATGTCTCACTGAGATTCGGATTGTATATGGTTCGGGTTTGTCCTGCTAATAGTGACCCTAACAAGTTGTGAAGATTTTATGTGCAGATAACATGCCTTGGCATGTTGAAGTTTTTACATTGAGCTCGGGTGTTTGGACTGTGATTCCAAGTGGTAATTTGCCTCGTCATTCTATTAAACTCAACCCATCAACTCAGGTTGTTATAGATAGGTTTATCTATTGGAGTGCTTGGGAGAAGACTCTTAGTGATGATGGTGAATCTACCCTAAATCATATGGTTGTGTCATTTGATTTGATTACCAAGGAATTTAAAGTGGTAGATCTACCATATAGCTTAACAAATGAGATAATGGAATGTGTGTTCCTTTCTAAGCTAAGGGATTCTCTTGTTGTGTATGGATGCAATGTGGTGGATGGAGCAATTAGTTGTGGTGCATGGGTGATGGAGCATGACTCGTCTCTTAGAAAGCTATTCACAACTGGCGCACCAATACTAAAAATGCTAGGGTTTAAGCAGAATGGTGAAACTATATTTGAAACTCAAAGGGACGGATGGGTTACCATGCTTAATGTTTATGATCCCTGCTCACAACAAATCAAGAATCTTGGGATTTCTGGAGCAGCGAACTCATTCTTCATGGGCTCTTACAAGGAATCGCTACTTCTGCTTAATCACTTGGATTCACGTATTTATGATGACAACAACTTATCATAATGATGATGGCCACATTTCAAGGGGACTATTTTGTAGTTAAGGTGTGGAAAACTCACTTTCATCTATCAGTGATTAAATGTTGTTAATCTAGGAATGACATGAAATCTTATGCGATTGTAGATGCAAAATATGCTACATATATCTCAGATATGTGATTTGTAGAAAGGTTAGTGAAATTGGTATTATCAAGTTTAATGTGATTTTTGTTATTCCATTGTTCTTTTAGAATGGGAATGTCCTTTGTAGATGCCTTATTGCTTGGATATTAATGATGACAAGCCTTTTAGATGTTCATTACTTATTGAAATCTTGTTAGCGTTTTTTGCTTCGTTACATTCTCATTTCATTATGCTTTGCGGTTGCTTTGGATGCTCTCTAAATACAAACACAAGTTTATCAATCTTTGAATTTTCAACATTTGAATGTGTAGATGCCTAGGTGTGTGCAAGAAATAATTTATATGTACTTTGAATCGGGATTAGCGGAGTGAAGGCATTAGTAGTGGTTAGGCGATGTTTGGAGAAAGTCCTGGATTTTTCTCTAAGAAAATTGTTGATAACCATGTTGCCAGACAAAATCTACAATCTCATAGTTATACCCTCCAAAGTGTAAAATAAAATAGCAGAAAGTAGAAACAGAGTTGCGGTTAACATGGCTACATCAGTTGAGTACCACTAGGGGTCTGCAATGCACTCATGCATTAGGCTTCTTACCAGTAGGTTGCAATACTAAATACTGATTGTAGGTCCTAGTGCTTATTTGATTCTTCTCAACCAACTTGTTGTATTCAACAATAGTTCAACAATTTTGTCTCAGTCCAACAATAGTTGGTATCTCTCAAGTCTCAAGGCTTATTGTGCTTTTGTGGCGGTTATTATCTAACATTTGATTCTCATAGAAATATGTGATTTTGGAATGGATATTGTAGTTGCTTGTAATTTTTCCATTACAAAATCAGTTTTTGTGCTCGTATAACATGGTCTATATGAAATTGGTTTTGGTTATGGGGTTTATCCCAACAGTGGCGACTAAGATTATCTAGATTACATATTTTTATAAGTACAAGTTGCATCCTGTGTCAAGTACATTGTTTTTAAGTTAAGTTCACGGGTTTGGACTATAGAGAAGTCCAGATCGTAATCTCCCCAGCATTTCATTTTCATAGTAAATTACCGCTCTGTCAATGTGCATATGACCTGGTAGTTACACAGCCCAACCAAGTTTTGATCATTGAAGGCAGGTTTTTAAATTAACGTCTGACAATGACCAATGCCACAGAAGTCAATAGCATCCATATAGCAGGCTGAAAACCAGTGCAAAAGTTGGATACTAAACGATCGTGGTGTACATGACATTTGATTTTTGCAAGACTTAAATCCTGTTTGTGCCTGGGCAAAGGAAACACGATCCTTTGACTCGTAGAGTCAACTGATGCTTTTGTTTCTTGCGTTATGCTCTTAAATGGAGCGTACCCGAGTTACTATAAAGAGTGTACAATGTGACTGTGCTTCTTTTAATTGTGACCCTTTCGAGACATTAGACCTGTAAGGGAGTTTGTAGGTTCAGGTTTCTCGGTTGAGAATTTTGAAGGCAAAATCAAACTGAAT
>OU343225.1:78363238-78445733 GCA_910596185.1 Chrysanthemum makinoi | reverse complement strand
TCAGGTGTGATCTCAGGAACTGTGTGAGCCTAAAATTCTGCATCAAAGGAAGCTTGAACTTTCTCTGCTACTTCTCTATCACCCTTTGCTATCTCATGAAGCCTAAAGAGTCTTTCCTGTTCAGCCTTGACAACAGCAGGATCCACTTCCTCTTCAACCATTGGAGCCTTTCCTTTTTCTGCTGAAGAGACACCAACTTGAACATCATCAGAAGTAACCTTGGGATCAGAAGAAAGGGACTCTGGAATCTCAGAAGCAATAGAGGAAGGATCATCGATACGCTTATCAAGAGTATCGGGTTATCGAAGGAACACGATTCTCGCAAAGATCGTAAGGCTCCTTATCCTCAGCAACCTTGTCAGTAGAAACATGTTCAGGAGGAAGTTGCCCTTGTTCAGCACCAACAGAAGTAGCAGGAGAATTCACCATACTAGTCTTGAGAACATTTAGGTTTAGATAATTCCTCTTTCTAGTCCTTCTTCTGTTAAACACTTGAACCTCTGGATCTTTCTGAGCTTAAGTCTCTCCCAATGAAATAGAAGCCAAAACATGTAAAGCCTCCAGATCAATATTGGTCCTCTCAAAGATCCTGTTCCTCCTCTGTATCAGATACTACAACTCTGCTCCTCCTTTTGTTGAGCCTAACCTCCAAATCATTCACCCTTTTTAACAGTTTAACCAGAGCACCACCAAGAGTCTGCTTGGTCTCCTTAAGCTCATCCCTGGATTCTTTAAGCTGAACCTCAAGATCATCAACTTTATTAGTATACCTGTAAAGCAAGCTAGACATTTTCATTAGAGTATCAGGGTCCTCAGCTCCACCAACAGGATTTCCTGAGGTTTTAGGAGTTTCATTGGACCTGAGAGGAGACATATAGAAATCATCACCAAAAGTGGTGTCATCCTCAAAAGTATCCCTGGGTGGACTAGAAGGTTGAACAAAAGGTTGATCAACATTGTCCTCAGTCTCAACAGGAATATGACCCTGTGATTCAGAGGCAACAACAGGCTCATCAGGAGCAACAAAACTAGGTGATGGTGGGGCAACAGGTGGAGGAGATGGGGGTTGTTGGTTTTCAGTGGAAACTGATGCATTGGCATCAGGAGCATTGGAGGCCCCAATATCAGCTGAAATTAGTGTAGAGGCACCAGCAGCATTGGGGTCTGGTGACATAGGGTCACCAGATGCCTCATCAATCATGGGCTCTAAACCACCAGCAGGAATACCTGCACCAACAGCTACATTGCCACTTGGCAACATAGAAGGCAAAATGGGCCTGTGTTCTCCAAAGAAAATTGGTTTTCATGGTTGCAAAAATTTTGGCAGTTAATTTACTTATTACTTTTAGGGTTTTATCAAAGGGTTCAAAGTTTAATATCATCTGAAGAAATCTAGGATACATTAAGAATTTATGTTTGGTATCCTTGATATTTCTGAGCATTTCCTCAAAGATATATTTTGAAAAATTATAAGATCTCCCCTGAGCCAAACAAATGATAGCAGTAGCAATAGAGCTAGAGAACTGATCCTAACCCCCAGACTTAGGACTTAGACACTGAAGGAGAGTGTGGACCAAAAAACCTCCATTTAGGGAAAAATTTATTTTTATACCAAATGAATTTCCCATCAGTGGCATACCCTATGCTGGCCAAACCGGTGATAATTTTTTCTCTATTATTTTCAGACACACTTCCTTCATCATCTAATTGCAACTGAGTCCTTATGAGTGACTCAGTGACTACAAACTCTTGTCCATCTATGGTGGCCACAATCTCCTTGGGTTGACCCTCAGGAGATCTCTCATAAGCTGTGGCCCAGAATTTCTTGACTAAAGAGTCATAAACAACAGATGGACAGAAAGTCAGAGCATACCTGAGCTTTGATCAGAGAAGAAAGTCCACCATTTGATCATACACATCACTCCCTTTAGCTCTCTCCAGGAATGCAACTTTGTTGTGATCAACTTTGAAAGCCAATGCAGCCATTGAATTGTTCTGAGAGGGTGGAAGATGGATTTGGTTTCAAAATGGGAGGGAATTGTGCAATTAGGCCGTGGGATATCAAGGATTGGTTATTTAAGTAAGATATTTAAAAATGACCGTTTAAATTGGCACAAGATTCGCACATAATCTTTGACCAATTTTGAATATAATTAAATCCCGTTATTAATCCCCAATTATTTTGAAATCATCAACAATGAAAAGTCACTCAGCAGAAACCCTTTAGTCAACCAGCAGGAACTACTGAACGTTTAACCACTGTTTCCATATCAATACTACCAGCAGAAACCGTTTCCCTCAGCAGAAATCACCACGATACCAGCAGGAATGGAGAAGGAATCAATTCTTCTGTACATAACAGTGCATCAACAGTCTCCAAACATAACCTTTAACGATACAAATTCCAACCATTAATTACAGCCATAAATTCTACCAACCAAAAGATTCCATATTTACTATGCCTATATAACCAACCCCTTGCCTCATCAAACATACACACAACCACATAACCCTAAAACCTGAGTCGATTTCCAACCAAAACATCATGAATAACTCTCCAAATCATCCCATCGAAATATCTTCAGACTCATTCGAGAGTGACCATTCAATGATGGATGGTTAAACTACTTTCCCCGTGGCTGCTCCAGTGTGACATACATGTCCAGAGACCCTCCTCGCAAATCACCATTTGTTTGCACTTCTTCAGAGGATGAAGATGATGGTGATACCTCTCAACCAACGATGAATGTTGCTCCTCTTTCCATAGTACCACCTTCTTCTGTACCAGCTGCGGGTACTTCAGCTCCAAACCCAACACCCTCCACCTCAAACCCTGAGAAGAGAGCTACAGTGGTTGGTCTGGCTGCAAAGCCAGTGTGGTCATTCATCAACAGGTGGGGAAAGGAGCATCAGAGGATGCCAGAGTGGGGAAATAGGAGGCCTGAGTAGGAGCCTCGAAGATTGAAGCTGGAGTCTGGAGGTGTCTTTGGTGAAGCTTGTTAGGATTGTGTGTTAATGTAATCAGCAGCAACGTTTATGAAGTCTTGTAATGTGATACTGCATCTCAGAATGCAGTTTGTTTTTATGAATAAAAGACTTTGGTAGATTAATCTTTTGCTATCTTTTGCCACTGATTGTATGTTTGATACTAGATCTGCAAGATGGTTAGTAGAACACATAACATACAAAACAAATATATATAAAAATATATACACATTCACAATAATATACAAAATATACAAAATATATGCAAAATATACAACATAAATCCTCCCTTTAAACCAGAAACCTCCCCTTAGGCACAATCCTCCCCTCAAACCTCCCCTTAGGCACAAGCCCTAGGTGCCTGATGAAGTCAATAGAGTGCTTTAACCACTTTATAGACCATATCTGGATTGTGAGGGTCTACAAATCCCTTGGGCTGAGTGACATACACTTCTTCTTCAATTTCACCATATAAGAAAGCACTTTTTACATCCATCTGATATACCATGAAGCCCATGTAGGAAGCAAATGCCAAGAAGAGTCTGATAGCTTCTACTCTAGCAACAGAAGCAAAAACCTCATCATAATCAATCCCTTCTTCTTTTCTGTGACCTTGGGCAACCAACCTAGCCTTATTCCTCACCACAATCCCCCTTGCATCCCTCTTACACTTCAGAATCCACTTTGTCCCAATGGCATACTTGCCAGGAGGCAACGGAACAAGCTCCTACACATTTTGATTTAAGAATTGTTGCATTTCTTCTTGCATAACAGCTACCCAATCATCATCTGCCAAAGCCTGTGCAACACTGGTAGGTTCAACTTGAGAGAGGAAACAAGCAAATAGACAATGATGATAGTCTATGTGATTGTTCCTATGTTGATCCTGAATGTAACTGAGAAATGCAGATTCACCAAAATTTGTCTTCTTCACCCTGCTTCTAGTTTGCACAGATGAAGTAGGATCACCAATTATTAGAGATTGTGGATGGACTGTGTTAATCCTCTTTGTGACATTAGGACTAACATCAATTGATGTAGCCAGATTAGTAAGTGTAGGACCAAAGTCATCATCATTGTAGGAAGAAGAATCAAATATGCCTGTTTTTTACAACTAATGAATGCCATCCAATTCAGAGCTTGAATGTTGTGAATTGGCTAAGTCAGATGGACTTGGAAATCTGT
Source organism: Chrysanthemum makinoi (assembly GCA_910596185.1). Taxonomy (NCBI): domain Eukaryota; kingdom Viridiplantae; phylum Streptophyta; class Magnoliopsida; order Asterales; family Asteraceae; genus Chrysanthemum; species Chrysanthemum makinoi. Next base: position 78,441,563 of record OU343225.1, on the reverse strand, counting down.
TGGGAGAATCATCTAAACCCAAAGTATCAACAGATGGAGTAGTGGAGGGAACCGCTGGAACAACATCACTAGCAGAAGGAACATGAACACTACCCAGAATCACCATCGCAAGAATCGAGCCATTACCAAGAGGGATCGGACACATTACCAGCAGAACAGATACATTATCAGCAACATCAAACTTCCTGCGGGCTTCAATAGTTGCCTACCTTAAGAGTTCCTCTGTTTCTTTGGAGAATTCAGAACCATACTTTTCAAAGATCATCCTTTGCTGCATGTTCTTGGCATTGAAGCTTCAAGCTCTTCTCGCATACCCTAAATCACTTGAAGCTACATCAGAAGAAGCTGTGTCCTTTGTACCTGAAAAGTGGTTAGTAGGAAAAGAAGGAACAACAATAAGTTATTCATCACACTCTGAATCTGACTCATCATCTGAGGAACCTGCAATGTTAGTTTAAGTATCTTGTGGTTCTGCAGAAAGATTAGATTTATAACGAGTATAGCCTAAGTGATCATTTAAGTAGTCAAGATCAAAGTACCATTCTTGACCTGCTCCCTGAACATTTGGCTTGTCCTCCATAAATCTCAGATCCAGTGTCTCTTCAATCCTCTTTGTGGAGATGTTATACACTCTGTAAGCTTTACTATGAGCCGAGTAACCGACAACAAAACCCTCATCAGCTTTGCCTTCAAATTTGCCCAAATGATCACTGATGTTAAGGATGGTCACATGACAACCAAAAGGCTTAAAATAGGTTATGGTAAGAATCTTTCCAGACAAAAGTTCATAAGGTGTCTTATTGTGAGGATGAGTTATCAACACCCTGTTCAAAACATAACAAGCAGTACTGACTGCTTCAGTCCAGAACATGGTAGGCAACTTTGAATCAGTAAGCATAGACCTTGCTGCTTCAATAAGGGTTCTATTCTTCCTTTCAGCAACTCCATTTTGTTGTGGAGTCCTAGCATTACTATAATCCCTTTTTATCCCCTTAGAGGCACATAGCTCAATTAGTTTGGCATTCTTGAACGCTGTCCCATTGTCACACCTAATGGCTTTAACCTTTTTGTTTAACTGATTCTCAACCAGGGCAATAAAGTCTTGAAGAATCTAAAATGTTTCATCCTTAGTCCCCAAAAAGAATGCCCAGCAATACCTACTGTAGTCATCAGTAACCACCAAACAATAGTACTTGTGATCAATGCTTCTGATAGATGTAGGACCAAAGAGGTCCATGTGTAGAAGCTGCAAAGGCTCTGTGATAGTGCTGACAGCAGTAATGGATTTGTAGGAAGCCTTGTGCTGCTTTCCCTTGTTGCAAGCCACACAATTGTGCTCATTAGTAAAGACTTTGGAAGGAAGTCCATGAACTAAACCATGTTTTGCCAGCTTGTTGATAGTTTTGAAATTAACATGAGCCATCCTTCTATGCCATTTATTAGATTCATCCAAGGATGCCTTTGCCACCAAACAAGCTAAATCACCTTCAGGTTGAACATCATTGAGATTGAATGTATACAGATTATGTTTCCTAGGCACCTTCAGAACAACTTGACTGTCATCAGGTATCTAGAAGTCTTTTGAAAGTACAAGACATTCAGTATCAGTGAACAGAACACAATTTTTCTTGTCACAGATTTGAGACACAGAAAATAAGTTGAAGTTTCTTAGTTGTTCCACATAATACACATTCTCAAAGTCCATCTTGGAAGTTCTAATGGTTCCCTTCCCTGTAATTTTACCATATCCTCCTCCAAATGTAACAATACCTCCTTGAATAGATACAAAATCATGCAATCTGTCTCTGTTCCCTGTCATACTCCTAGAACATCCACTATCAACAATACCTAAATCTTTATTTGAATGAGGATCATCCTACAAGTTAAAAGATAGACAACAACATTAGTATACATGGAGACCAAAGTCATTACTGACTTGGGCCTGCCTTGTGGATCATATTAGAAAAACCTCCAGATTGATGAGATCCACTATTGTTCTTGGAACCCTTCATGAATGATGGTCTATTGTGTGTCCAAAAGCAACCTGCTGAGGGCTTAACAGCAGTATTCCACCTTGCCCCCTTTTATTCAATGGGTCATTATTAACAGGCCTATATCCATTTTGAAAATAAGTACTAGTAGGTCTGATTAATGGCCTAGAAACATTTCTTCTCCAACATGATGAAGATGGTCTACCGGCAGAAACTGGGTTACCGCCAGAACGGTCTACCGCCAGGAACAGGTCTACCGCAAAGAATGGTCTACCAAATAATTGGTTCTGCCAGTCCTCACATGTGTTCCAAATGGGAACAAATGGAGGGATTTTGGTCACATCATTCCATATTGGTCTATGTCTCTGTTGATTAGTACAAAAACCCATTTGTTTCTCATAAAAATCACAATCTTTGATAAGATGGAATGTACTACCACAAACAAAACATGATTTCTTCTTAAAATGCTTGTTCATAACAGGAATAGTCTTATCACAAACAAACTTATTCAAACCACAACCAAAATCAATTGTTTTACAGAATCAACAAAACATGAAATGTTTCTAAAATAAGCTATCTTTTAAGATGGTTCATCAACAAGAACTCTTGGGACAGCAAGGGCTTGGGAGAGGCGACTTGGGCGTTGTAGACTCTTCACTTGAATCACAACGGCATAGTCTTTAGACTGGTCTCAAGTCCTATCACCGAAGAACAAGAGACAAAATCATTAGTTTCACCGCCAGGTCGCTAAGTCATTAGACTTTTGGCCATAGGACATATGTGATTCATCCAAGTCTGATTCTAGGTTGGGTGGCCTAAAAATACCATTTATAGAAGAAGGAACTGAATGCATTTCACCTTGTTTTACAAATTTAACAAGTTTTCTATATTTATCTTCTTCTTCATCAGTGACAAGATTAAAAACACTGTATTCATTAGGGTCATAAACCTCATCTGGACAAATATAGTCCGGGAAGCCCAACCCCATCTTAGTTTTAATAGACATAGAACTTTTCCACAGTTTGTCAAGATTTTTAGCCTGTTCTTGCCATTCTTTATGTCTAGCCACCTCTGTATCTAAATTAGCCTTAAGACCCTCTTTTTCTATATTAACTTTTACATATTCTTTCTCAAAAAATTTTAATAAGTTAGTGGTGTTTTCCAAATCCCTCTCTAAAACCTTAATTCTTTCTTCAAGAGCCAATTGATTTTGTTGGTACCAGGCCTTTTGTTTTTCTAAAGATTTAACCGTTTTCTTATATGCCTGGACCTGAATAAAACTTTCTTTATATTGGCCATTAACATTATCAAATTATAAGAGCATCATATCTAGCATTACAGCCAAAAATACAATTTTGTACCTGAGATGTGATGCCCATCAGTGCAAACTCATCAGTAGTATCAACAACCAATCCAACCTGAGGATTTTCATCCTGAACTTCATCCACATGAGCATCCCAGTCAACCCTTGAGTCCAGAGACAGCAAAGCTTTAGGTTTCACGTCCTCAGCTTCCTTGAGATGCATTATACCTTCTCTTGTCACTTCCCTTCTTATCTGGGCATTCTCTGGCAAAGTGACCTAGTTCGTTGCATTCAAAGCACCTGATCTTTTTCCTGTCAAACCTGGCTGACTCTCTTCCCTTGTAGCCGAATTTCCTCCCAGAATCCTTCTCAAACCTGTTGACTTTTACAGCAAGCATGGCCATCTGCCATTTGAGGTCCATCTCCTCCAAATCCCATTTATCCACTTGTTCAAAATCTTCATAGGCCAACTGTTGTTGGTCTTCAGTCTCAGCAAAAAATGAGTAAAGCACATCCTCTATCACAGAATTGGACTTTGATTTTCTTGTAGAAGAAGTGTGTGATCTGGTTGTTGCTGATGAAGAAGTGAGACTCAAGATAAGACACCATTGTGTTAGCACTGGTAGCACTAACAAAAGCTGAGTGTGATGGAGTTGGAGAATAAGAAGAATGACCCTTGATATCAATTTCAAGAGATCTAAGCTTATTGTATAAGTCATCGAAGCTCATATAATCAAGGCCTCCATTTGCCTTAAGAGTGAGAGAAACCTGCCTCCAGGAAGAAGGTAAAGCACGAAGGAACTTGAGGTTACATTCCTCCATGTCAGGTTTGGACTTTATCTGATTGAGCTGGCTCAGGATTTTCTGAAACCTGTCATACCCCTTGTGTATGCCCTCCTCTTCAGAATTTGTGAACTCTTGAAAGCTCTGCTTGAGCATAGACTTCCTCATCTTCTTAGACTCTTCATTACCTCCAAACCTTGCCTTAATGGCCTTCCAGATCTCTTTTTCATCATCAGGATAATGAAAGTCACTTATATTCTCATCTGGTAGTGCCTGGAGCAAGGTAGTCCTAGCCTTTGTTTCCATCTGAAGGGCAATAGCTTCCTCAGTTGTTGCTGCTGGAAGAACGATCAGATTGCCTTCAGTATCTCTACCAATCTTCTTCTTACTGTTGCCTTTTAGAACAATATTCCAGAGATGGTAGTCATTGTTGGTGATGTAATTTTCCATCTTTATAGCCCATATGTCATATTCGTCCTTCTTCAGATAGGGAAACTTTGCATTGTTGTTGGACATGGTGGTAACAACCTGCTGAATTGTAGACTGAGCATTGGATGACTCAGGCTTCTCCTCATTGTCTGATTCTGAATGTTTTGATGATGTCATTGTTAGAGAGATATTAGGGTTTTGTGAAAGAGAGTAAGAATGTCTTCTTTGAAAGATTCTCACCAGGCTCTGATACCACTTGTTGGATCAGTCCCAGATAGATCTTAAGAGCCTTAATGAAAGTATAGTAAACCTGTGTAATCACAAGAAAACTATACCTTTGCTAGACTTATGTTTACGCGGAATATAAACACAAGAATTAAGAAGACAATAAAACACAAAGTACTTGATCCTCTATGGATCTATATTCAATTACTAATAATGTTATCAAAAGTGTACATAAACCCTAGCCGCAATTTTCTTTTATACTACCACAAACCCTAATTCTGCAGCTTACAAAACACGTAAAAGATATGCATTATCTATTCCTAATTTAACTCATGCATATCCTAACTAAATACTAATAATACGGAAAATACATATCTGCAGAAACAATATTAACTATCAGTAGCAACTGCACTATCCGCAGTAACTACACTATCAGCAGGAACACTAAAGCTATCAGCAGGAACCTTTATCAGCAGGAACCTACTATTACAATAATTCCTAACAATGTCAATCAAGAGAATGAAGTCGATAGTGACGATGACGATGAGGAAGACGATGAAGATTTTTTTTTAATGTTTTTAACGTTATTTGAATAATTTACATAATGTTTTTAATGTTTATTTGAATTTCGTACAATAATGTTTTTAATTTTAATGAATTTAAATGTGTTGTTTAAAATGTTTGAATTTAAAAAAAAAAGGAAAAAAAAAGAAAAAAGAAAAAAAAAAGTCGGTCATCGACTGTGGCAACTTGGTCATGTCTAAACGCCGGATAGAGAAAGCTGATGTGGCACCTGGTGACCTGGGTCACGAGTAGGGGTGTCCAAAAAAACCGGGGAACCAAAAGAACCGAGGAACCGTACCGGTACCAATCGAGAACGGGGCCGTATATTAGAACCATGGTACGGTTCTTGGTTCCTAAAATTCCAAAATTTCGGTTCTCGGGACGGTTCGGATCGGAACCGTCCGGTTCCGGTACTTTCCTGAAAGAACCGACTTTTATGAAAATATGTAATTTTATAGAGTTTGTTTGGGATATTGTGTACATGCAAGTATGTGGCCATTTAAAAAAAATAGAAAAAACCCTACCTAAACCTAAAACGCATAAACCTTCACCTTTAATCCATTGATTCCATTCAAAGATTCAAACATCATTCATTAATATGAAAGTAAGTTTTTTCTAAACTGGAATATCGAGTATGCGCATAGCCACATATCGAACAATTATGTGTTGCTCGGTAACAACTAACAAGAAGTTGTAATTAACTATTACTATTCTATTGCCGACGGTGCACCTATACACAAATTTATTACGTTCGTTGGATCAAAAAACTTTTAATCATGACCATTATAATTAATCAATTATCTTTATTAACAAACCAGAGTAAAAAGTGGAAATAGAAATACATATTTAAATAAAATATAATAGGATAAGCTTAAAATACTGCTTTTATCTTATCATTGATGGGAAAATAGCCTACAACAAACTACCAATTTTTTCTTAATAGTTTTGCAAATAGAAATTTAAATAAAATGAATATCGGTTTGTATATTGACCATGCATACGTTTATAAATACAAAACCATTTTCAAATTTCAATTCATAACAAAATTAATCTGAACTCATTTAAGCAACCAAAAGGGAGATCATATGCTTTCTATTTTAAAGTGTTAATTTTAATATTTGATTCTTTTTTACACAGATAAACAAGTCAACTAATGTGTTTACTATCAAGGCAACCAAAAACGTGTTAGCCAACATCGCCAAAATGACTGTCGATGAAGAAATTAAGGTAAAGTTCATGTCTACACTTTTCGAATCTAAACTTCAACATTTTACGTCATTTCTTATACTTTTTATGAAGATTTGATATTTTTTTCCATTTTGAATAGCAAGTCGGAAACAATGTCGATGTCGAAACTCATGAGGTAACATTCAATTGTACATTTATTTCGGTTTCGCTTTTCAACAAAATAACCTCATATTCCTATATTTGTATAAACACCTAATATTGTTTACCTTATGTAAACATGACCATGCGGCAACGATACCCATTCGTTGCTTGATGAGATGAATCGTGCATCCAATACAAAGAAAAGGGAGACAAATTTGGTGACAAGGAATTGAAACTTTGTTATTAAATTGAAACACGAATGATGAGAGTATTGTTTATTGGTATGATGGTACTCTTAATGATGTTATGGATGGAGATACACGATTGACAAATAATGTATTTGTTATTACTCTGAAATCGAATAGAACTTCATGTGTATCTAATTAAAATTTCTTATTTATATGTAAGAAATGGAGATGGATGTTATTTTGTCAGTGGGCGATGAGGAAAAGAAACCAAGTTTAATTTTTTACTATGTTGATATATGTTTTTTTTTTTAACTATTTGTTTATACAACAAGTTTCTCAATACTCTTTGTAAATTATTTAATCGTAAGACCCGGGCAACGCACGGGTATTGTACTAGTTGGTATTTGTTATTCATTAAACTTAATGATAAAAGTCGAGAAACAATTAACGATTATGGCGTCACTGCATGATATATTGTCACCATGTAAGTTATTGTAAGCTAGTCACCATGATTGATATATAATATTCTCAACGAATTTGTAATTATTTTCGTGGATAATGAGTTTGCTATTATTGGATATATGTTTTTTTGTTGTTTGTAAGTCAAGTTATGGAATACTATTAAGGCTGTCAACTTCTTTCAAAGTTCTACGAACTGAGTACCGTAAATTCACATCCAGCCAAACATATTCTTTTAACACTTTGGTACTCATGGGAATTACCGAAAATTCCCGTACCGGAACCGAGTACCGTACCGGAACCGAACCGAAAAACTTAGGACGGTTCTTGGTTCCAATTTTTCCTTATTTTCGGTTCTCGGTTCTTTCGGTTCAGTTCCGGTTCGGGACGGTTCTAGTACCATGGACACCCCTAGTCACGAGTGTGCCCAGCCTAAGGGGAAGACCGAAGCCTTGCTAATTTAAGGCAAGCACAGGACATAACTGAGGAGCTGCTAAACCAGTGGTATGTTACATATAAATTACTCTCGACTCTCTAATAGTTGCATCATTTGACTTTTTGAAAAGTCAGACGTGTGACAAATTTCACAAAGACTTGTATAAACAATTGGATCATTTCTTGTACTTTGACTTTTGAGGTCAAATGGACTTCTTTAACTTCAAACGTTGATGATGATTTTCACAAGAAATTAACACTGATCTCTGTCCACCTCTTCTATCTGCTTCAGAAAAATATTCCAGAACACCTGGAAGTTTCAGAGAAATCTTTAATCTACTTGACCTCAGAACTTTAAATGTTTACCAAGAAACTTACTACTATAAAGTTACCTTGTTGCACATTTTTCCTATCCATTTCCTCATTGTTATTTATTCATTTGCAGGACGAGTCCAAAGATGATATGTCAAAATACAGCAACTACCAAAGCTAGCCATGCTAAACTCAAATATCAGAAAAGAGAGTGCAGGTCCAAGTGGCAGCGTGTCAACATTCAATACAAGTAGGGGTGTTCACAAATCCGGGTAATACCCACATGAACCGAGAACCAAAACCGAACCGAACCGAACAAATCGGGTAATATCCACTTTAACTTCGGTTCAGTTTTGCCTTTAAAAATGCTCAAACCGAAGAACCCGTACCGAGAGACCTGAAACCCGAATGAACGAACACCCTTACCAGTCCATACCCGATTGTTGTCTCAAAAGGGCCACAATTTAAAGGACATCGCAAATAGTCACGCTATGTGCTTTTTATAGTGACTTGGCGACTCAAAGTGGTGGTCAGATATACAGCTCCAACATTCAAGAGCATAACTCAAGAAATAAACATATCAGTTGACTCTATGAGTCAAAGGATCGTGTTTCCGTTATCCAAGCACAAAACAGGTTTTCAGCCTGCAATCTGTGGCATTGGTTGATGACATTGACATATCGGTAGTTCATTATGAAAATCAAATGCTGGAGATACTTGTGCTGCTCATACCAAGTACCGTCCCCTGGTTTGTTCATGTGCACTATGGAAAGATGCAACTATAGCTACTTAAGTACATGTAAACCAATTTACGAGGTAGATCATGGTTTGGACTTCCATGTTTGATATATTGAAACTCTTTACCCTTAATAAAAAATCTTTTACAGAAAAACTCATGACTTATTCCAAACATCGCCTAACCACTACTAATGACTTTACTCCTCTAATCCTGAGTTAAAGTATATGAATATCATTTCTTGTTCACACATAAGCATTTACACATTTAAATGTCGCATATTCAATGACCGATATAAACTCATGTATGTATTCACAGATTATTCAAAATAGAACCCAAGCAAAACGAGAGGAGAAAGTGATGAAGCAAAGGATGCTAACAAGATTTCAACATGTAATGAACATCTGAAAGGCTTGTTCATCATTCATTACACAACCAATAAGACATCTATAAAGGTCATTCCCTGTTCTCAATAAACCATTAAAGACATGGAGCAAAAGTAACACTATCCATGGAATAATAAAAATCACATTAAACCTGAGAATACCGATTTCACTAACCTTGCTACAAAGCACACATTTGGAAAAAAAAAAAAATTAACATATACTGCATGTACAATCGCGTAAGGTTCCATAAAAAACTAAAATAGATGAAAGTGATTTTTCCACACCTTAGCTACAAAATAGGCCCCTCCGTCCTTAGGTAACTTGTACTTTGTAAATCCACTCCCTCATCATTTTGATCAACTATCGTCAGAATATATATGTAAATCCGAGTGATCAAGCAAAAGTAGGGATTCCTTGTAAGAGCCCATAAAGAATGAGCCATCTTCTCCAGAAATCCCAAGACTCTTAATTTGTTGTGAGCAGGGGTCATAAACATTAAGTGTGCTAAATAAAAAACAAGAATTGTGTCATGTACATGATAGTCATTTATTGTATCAAATATTTTGCACTGGTTTTCAGCCTGCTACGGATGCTATTGAACTCTCTGGCATTAGGTTATTGTCGGATGTTATTACAAGCATGCCTTTAATGATCAAAACATGGTTGGGTTGTGTAAGTACCGGCTCATATGCACATTGACAGAGCGGTAATTTACTATGAAAATGAAATGCTGGGAAGACTTGTGCTGCTCATACCAAGCACTGTCCCCTGGTTTGTTCATGTGCTGCTCATACCAGTTTACGAGGTAGATTACTGTATGGGCTTCTCTATAGTCCAAACCCGTGAACTTAACTTAAAAACAATGTACTCGACATAGGATGCAACTTGTACTTATAACAATATGTAATCTAAATAATCTTAGAGTCGCTACTGTTAGGATAAACCCTAGAACCAAAACCTATTTCATATAGACCATGTTATACATCTTGAACAACAACAAAAGCTAATTTTGTAAAGGAAAGATTCCAAAATCACATAAATTTCTATGAGAATCAAATGTTAGATAATAACAGCCACAAAAGCATATTAGCCTTGAGAGATACCAACTATTGTTGGATCTTAAGTAGTTCAACAGTCATGGGAATAGTGCGGGAAAACTTGTGCTGAGAAAAAATTGTTGAACTTCAGTTAGAATCATTTATGTTTTACAAGATACTTGAGCATAAAACGAGTTGGTTTAGTTGAATCAATTAAGTTCTTGAACCTACAATCAATATTTAGTGTTGTAACCTACTGTTAAGAAGTCTTGCATGATTCATTGTAGACCCCTAGTGGTACTCAACTGACATAACCATTGTTAACCGGAGCTTTGTTTCTACTTTCTGCAATGTTATTTTACACTTTGGATGGTATAACTAGGAGATTGTAGATTTTATCTAGCAACATGGTTATCAACAAATTTCTTATAGAAAGACTCATGACTTCCTCTAAACATCGCCCAACCCCAATTCAAATTACATAGATATCTTTTCTTGTACACACATAGGCATCTACATATCCAAAGAGCGCTAACAAGATTTCAAAAAATAAATAACAGCTAAAAGGCTTGTGATCTTTAATTACACAGGCAGTAAGGCATCTATAAAGGACATTCCCCATTCTAAAAACCCATCAAGATACGAAGCAGAAGTAATACTATCCATGTAATAATAAAAATCACATTAAACTTGAGAATACTATTTCACTAACCTTGCTACAAAGCACATATTTTTTTTTTTGGGGGGGGGGGGAGATTCCCATATACTGCATCTACAATCGCATAAGATTCCATAAATGACATTACTTAACAACATTAAATCAGTGATAAGAAGCTAAAATAGATGAAAGTGATTTTTCCACATCTGAACTACAAAATAGGCCCCTTGATTGTCATCATTTTGATCTGTTATTGTCATAATATATATGTGAATCGACGTGATCAAGCAAAAGTAGTGATTCCTTGTAAGAGCCCATGAAGATTAAGCCCTCTGCAGAAATCTCAAGATTCTTGATGTGTTGTGAGCATGGGTCGTAAACATCAAGTGTCTCAAACATAGTTTCAAATATAGTTTCACCGTTCTTCATAAACCCCAGTTTATCTGCTCGTGCGCCAATTGTGAATAGCTTTTTAAAAGATGAATCATGCTCCATCACCCATACACCACAACATTCTACTTCGTTGACATAAATAGATCGATACACAACAAGAGACTCCCTTTGCTTAGAAACAAGCACACGTGCTCCATTTAGCTCGTTTCTTAAGCTATATGGTAGGTCTACCACTTTGAATTCCTTGGTAATCAAATCAAATGACACAACCATAAAATTTTTGGTAATTTTACCATCATTAGCAAAAGTCATTTCACTAGCACCCCAGTAAATTAACCTATCTATAACAACCTGAGTTGCCGTATGAATTCTAATTGTTTGACGAGGCAAATTACCACTTGGAATCACATTCCAAACCCCCGAACTCAATGTAAAGACTTCAACATGCCAAGCCATGCCAGTTCTAATCTTTATTGTCACAACAGTAGGATCTTTAGTGACAGGACAAACCCCGAAACCATAATGAATCCAATCAGATGTGTGAGGGGCAGCAATACCAAATGATTTTCCAATTGACGGGTTCCAAATAACAACCATCGATTTTTTATAACTTTTATGGAAACCATAAAAACACAGTAATCCATGACACGCACCAACAAAATAATAAACAATATATTGTTTAAGTAAAGGAGACATAACAAATGGAGCAAGCTCTTGTTGTACCTTAAAAGTTCCATTGTTATCATCGTCTACGAGACAAATGCATTTTACCTCCGATGAATATTCGACTTCGTAGGTTAGAATATGACTGTGTGGCTGCGTGTGGCGGGCGCCGTAACCTTTGATAAAGTCAGAGCTGTCAATGAAAGACTTCTATGGTTTGGAAACTGACCTGAATCGAATCAATGACTTGACGTCATAAACTCTTTTGATGATATCCATTTGAATGTCGAAAGGGATATTGTTGACATTTTTTTAGGGTTTATGTAAGACTGAAATGAAATTGGGAAAGTTGGGGGTGTTGTTTTTGATTATTTTATTTTATTTTTTTCTTCTTTATTTATAGATCGAGAAAAATGATAAACAAAGCATCATTTATGTTTAAGATTTTAAAAATATCCATTGTGTGTTTATAAGAGCTTCAGGTGTGGGGATACTTGTGTTTCGCCACGGTGAGTTGGCAGCTTCACCGCAACTCGCCACTACACTGCCCTAGCTTGTCGTCGTTCGTCGTGGAGCACTTCGTTATCTAGATAATAAGCAGAAAATGCTGCAAAAGTATCTGTTTATGGACCCAAGTTTGAAATACAAACGGTAATATTACCGTTTCAACATTAAAAAAAGAAAAAAAAAATAAAAATAAAAAAAAAGACAAACTAATCCTGCTTTTATTAAACACTATAAAATAACACACCATAACACAATATTTTGAGATGGTGTGTCTGCACATGCCCTTACTTTTTCTACCTTATCAAAACTACCCATCCATGTCGCGTAAATCCATACTTGACATACACGACACAAACATGTACGTCTCGGATTGAAAGTTTACGAAACATAAAGATAATGTCGGGTAAAAACATACCCTATGTATGCGACATTAATTTTTTAAAGAAAGTAAAAGAAAGCCTAGCTAATGTCGGGTAAATTGTTACCCTATGTACGCGACATGTTCATGGGGAAGGAGCAAACCTGGAAAAGCTGACGAAAAGCAAAATGAAATTTTTTTTGAAATGACGATTCGTACGAATTTCGCTTACTTGAACGAACATGTCGTTTATTTTTTTTCATGAGTGTGAGTTTTATTTGTTATAGCGGTGTGGTGTTTAAGTGGTGGTGGTGATAAACCTCACTACAATACTCTCAATCACTACCAAACTATACTAGACTAACTTATCAAGATGATCACAGACTGAATACCAGAAACTGTAACAAACTATTGAGAGAGAAAGCTTTAATGAGAGAGAGAGAGAGAGAGAGAGAGAGAGCAATGACTGAATGAGACGGCTAGGGCTGGTTCCAGCTTATATAATAGAAAGTTACTTCTTGTAGAACCTAAACCTGTCGCTAATAGCTAAACATATAAACAATAGTAAAAAATGACACATTAAGTCCCTTGACTTAATTAGTCAAAACATAAGCTTACAATACTAACATATTTCAACACCTCCTCTTAAGCTTATGGCTTGAACATATCAACCAAACTATGCTTGCTACAAAACAGCTTATGTTGAGAAATACTCAACCCTTTAGTGTCACACCCCCAAAATATCGCAGCGGAACGATAGTGTCATTGGGGTATGACGTCATAGCACAAAGTATGGATACAGAAAACGACCTCTATAATGAGACGTTTTGAAAAGTTTACCATTCGATTAAATAAGTTAAAGTTTACAAAACATGAGATCCCAAAGTTTGATAATACATAAAGAGTTACAAAACACGTCGAATGGTAAATGATAAAAACACAAGACTCCAATGTATGCTATGTGACCCAAAAGCTCCATGAAATGCTATCGCCTTACAACCTGAGATAAACATGCTAAAAAATGTCAACACTAAGGTTGGTGAGTTCATAAGTTTGTAATAAATGATCTGAAATACTTTGAGAAATGTTCACACAGCAAAGGCATTGTAAATCCACTCAGTTCCAAGTTCCGCCCATACAAAACTTGCAACCTGTGTGTTCACAACCCATTGCCTAAAATAGAATGACAATCATGAATATGCGTAATAAGGTAGTTAAAAGTATAAATGTCACCACAAGGGTCTTCCAACAACTCGTGTTGGGATGTCCCTCCAACGACTCACGTTGGGCTGTATCCATAAAAATGGCCTTCCAACATATAAATGCTGGGATGTTCCTCCAACGACTCACGTTGGGCTGTATCCAAATAATTGGCCTTCCATCATATAAATGATGGGATGTTTGTTTAAGTCTAGTCACTACACGCACCAAGTCTAAAGTATAAGTAATGTTGTTTGGCAAAAGAGTTTAAATGTTTTGATAAATAAGCATGTATCTCGCCCCAAATAGTTTATAGGAATTTAAATGAGTAAAAGCGGGGTATGAACTCACCTGGTAGGATTGATATGCTAACAAAATGAAGTGCACGAAAATGAGGCTCGGAAACTATCCGCGACCTAAAATGAATGTTATGACTTGAGTTATGATATGTTGTCGTGAATGCAAACTCATACGATATTCATACCACTTGTACGTTTTGGAAATAAGGTTTATCGTCAAAATATATGTTTATGACATCCCGCCGTATTAAAAGTACTCTACAAGTAGTTATGTTGAAACAACCTCCTATGATAGTCGCAAAATGGTGCACATCGAGCGTTAGGAAACGAACCCATCAGTTTTGGAAAGCTTGTATCATTATCTCAAAGTTTTAGTATTTAAGTTTTCATCCTAGAGATCTCGATCACAAAGAAAAATATAGTTTAAAGGATGGTTTTCGGCAAAGTTTAAGCAACCATAATTAATACATTACAACTCCGCTAAACAAACAGTCGGACATTTTGGAAAATATACTTGGCGAACTCACTTTTACTAGAAGACATCTCTTTATAAAAAGTTCTACATCAATGTTAAAAACAACCTTCAACTTGGTCTCTTTGTTTGCCATAAAACTTGCCTATTAGAAATTAGAGTAAATTACATAATTGGTCCTTGTGCTTTGTCGGATCTTGCAGAGAATGTCCCTGAACTTTTTTTTTGACGGGTCATGTCCTCGTGGTATGCAAAAGTTACGGGTTTGGTCCTTTGACGGGTCATGCTGTTAGTTGACCGTTAACTCCGTTAACTTGGCAAACCACAGGGACGATTTATGTAACTGACAAAAAAAAACATTTAAAAAAAATATATACAAAAATCGTATTCGTCCGTTTTTGTCGGTTTTACCCGTTTTGGTCCGTTTTTTACGTTTTCGCTGTTTTGTCCGTTTTTACGCTCGTCCGCTATCTATCCGTTTTTAATGTTTTCGTCCATTTTTTTACGTTACTCGGTTTTTACGTTTTTGTACGTTTGTACTCGTTTTCTTTCGTTTTAATATGTTCGTCCGCTTTTTATCCGTAAAAAAGGACGAGAACAAAAAAAAGACAAAAACGTAAAAAACGGACGAAAACGTAAAAAAAACGGACGAGAACGTACAAAATGGACAAAAACGTATATATAAACGTTTTTGTCCATTTTGTACGTTCTCGTCCGTTTTTTTACGTTTTTGTCCGTTTTTACGTTTTTGTCTTTTTTTTGTTCTCGTCCTTTTTTACGGATAAAAAGCGGACGAACATATTAAAACGAAAGAAAACGAGTACAAACGTACAAAAACGTAAAAACCGAGTAACGTAAAAAAATGGACGAAAACATTAAAAACGGATAGATAGCGGACGGGAACGTAAAAAACGGACAAAAACAGACGAAAACGTAAAAAAAACGGACCAAAACGGTAAAACCGACAAAAACGGACGAATCATTTTGTATATATTTTTTAAATGTTTTTTTATTTTATTTTATTTATTTATTTTTTTTTGTCAGTTACATAAATCGTCCATGTGGTTTGCCAAGTTAACGGAGTTAACGGTCAACTAACAGCATGACCCGTCAAAGGACCAAACCCGTAACTTTTGCATACCACGAGGACATGACCCGTCAAAAAAAAAGTTCAGGGACATTCTCTGCAAGATCCGACAAAGCACAAGGACCAATTATGTAATTTACTCTAGAAATTATATAGTTTTTCTTATATTTTAAAGTTACGGCAACTTTTTGTAAACGTGTATAATTTAATCGTTACAAATCCGTTTTCTACGTTTTAAAGGTCCTTAGCTTTGTATCAAAGTATACTAACATATTTTTGACAAGTCGACATAATTTATAACACCTAAGTTTCATTTTTGACTCGTACAAAATAAACAATACATGCTGAAATTTCCATAAAATTATAGTTTTCGTCGCCAACTTGAAAAATTCATAACTTCTTCGTTATAGCTCCGTTTTAATCCGTTCAAGCGGCCACGTTTTCGTTTTAAAGTATATTTTATAAATATCTAGGCCAAAAATTTTTACCTACTGTCGGATTTTCCAGATTTTTAAAATAAGGACAGACCCTTTTGCAAACTTGTCGAAATGAGTTTTTCTCGCGCCAAACCTATTCTAATCCATTCAAAACAACTCCGAAGCTATTCTAATCCTACCATACACCTTCTTAGGGTGTCATGGGTTCCTAGACATCACCAAAAATAATATATAACAAGGAGTAATTATAGGATGACTTATATATTCATAACTCTTAAAAATCAATGAAAAAGTGGTACAACATCATATGACTTGCATGTTTTTGCTCAAATATGATGAAATGAATATGAAATGAATTTGAAAGATGAAAAATGGACATGAGATGCTTACTAGAATACTTGATGAGGTTTATGGACAAAGGGTTTTTCCTAATCACTTGAGGTTTTTATTGCAAAACCTATACAACAAGTGATACTAGAGTGTATATAAACTTTGTCTTGAAAATAAATATGGTCTCCTTCTTGGTCTATGGTGTTGCCGGTTTTGGAAGAGGAAGAAAGGAGAGCAAATTGCTTTTTCACTTTAGATAATATCTTGTATGTGTTAAGTTAATTAGTATAATACATGTACAAGGAGATATTTAGGCAAGTCTTCACATGACTCACCCTCCCCTTGTCGACAAGGGGAGTATTAGTCATACAAAATATATATATATATATATATTTTTATATTATGTATAAGTAATGTTTTGTAAGGTTAAATGAAGATAAGTGATAAGTTAAATACACATTTGAATATTTAGAGTAGCATTAGATAAACATAACTTTTAACGGGTCAAGATAAAATATATTATGGTCATAAAAATTATAAAAATATATTTCTTGCAAAATTTGAGTGAAATAATAATTATCGTGTAGTATTTAATAAAAACGTCGTAATTATATAAATAAGACAATTTAGTTACAAAATAAATTTAAAACACTGGGTAAACTAATAATAATATTTTTATAAACTTAATATGAGTATAAAAATATATTGGAATAATTTTTGAAAGTAATGGATCAATTGTTCAAAATAATTAATTACGCGATAACGTTTATTTAATATGAAATTATACGGTTAATGTAAAAATGTAAAACCATGAATGAACTAATATGATGAATGTTGAGTTTGAGAAATGACCAAAAATTGAGAATTGTGACATTCTTCCCATGTCAGAAGAATCGCGTCCTCGCGATTCAATCGATGATACTTAAAGGTCTACCCTTAGGTTTCGCGAAATCAGGGTGTATGGTCAAAGTGCTTATGCCAAAACTTACGCGTCTAGGTTTCTTATCTAATGAGGCTCACTGAATCTGAATAATACTGTGGATCACTTAATGGTCTAGGGAAAACGTACCAGTTACGCATTGCGGGCTGCCTCGGTCCCTACATAGAATGCTCGACCTCGGGGTGGACTGATATTGAGTACAGGGTTTGGGTTGTTTCCGTCAATTGCCACAGCTAGATGAGCTTGCATCGGTGGCTTATTCAACTGAGGACAATTATTCCGGTAGTGGTTCGGGCTGTTGCACTCGAAGCAAGTCCTTTGGTTATTCCTCATGTTGCCCGTGTTAGCCGTTGTTATCGGTCTTGCACGCTCTCTACACTGGTTTGAAAAATGGTTTGACTGATTGCAAATTGTACATAAGCGGCAGGGCTTGGACTTCGGGTGATGATAAGCACATTTAGCACATTTGGGATATGTACCCGCATATTCTCTTTGTTCAGTACCCGTTGCCACAAAAACTCTTGCTCTCTTGTTGTCTGCTACCACATCCATCTGTCTACTCGATCCACTCGATTCTTTCCTCTTGTCACTGCTCTTCAAAGTCCCATTTCTGACCATCTCATCTGTTAGAGTTCCTGCTCTCAATATTGCACTTTGTATTGTAGAAGGCTCAGTAGTTTTTACAGTTCCACGGATTTCGGGGACAAGACCATATATGTACCTATCGATTCTCTTGGATTCAGGGGTGACCAGATGAGGAACTAGCCTGGCTAATTCATGGAATCGGTCTGTGTAGGCTGCGTGACCAGCTCCTATCATGGAGTGGTGATAAAGTTCGTCTTCCAGTTTTTGCATTTCATTATCCGGGCAATACTCCTCTTTCAATAACGCCTTAAACTCTTCCCATGTCATACCTGTAGCTGCTTCTCTGCCCCTAGCCTGTAGTTGTGTGTTCCACCATGTCAATGCCTTTCCTGATAGCAAGCAAGCAGCATACTTCACCCTCTGATGTACGGCACAATTGCTGATGTCGATCACTGACTCTGTCTTCTCTACCCATCGAGTATACGCCAGAGCACCTCCTATACCATCAAACTCCACGGGTTTGCATACTGAAAATTCCTTATACGTGCATCCAATTCTGTTGTTGTTGTTGTTGGTGGTGGTGTTGTTATTGTTGCCACTGCCAACTACATTGTTGGTGTCGACATTCCCGTTCCGTGGTTTCCCGAGTTATTCATATGATTTCCAACTTGTGTGACAATAGTGGGAAGCAAGATTTGAAGTTGTTGAGCGGTGATGGCGGCAAAATCGGTTTCCGGCGTTGTTGTCATTGTTACCCATGTCGCGACCGTCTTCTCTACCTCCATGCTCACCTGTCCTTCCACCCCTTTGCGCCGCACCACCTCGGCCAGTGTTGCGTGTTACCCTCTTTGGTGCCATGATCTCTGCAAGGAAAGGACAGTTGAATTCCCAATGTCTATACTTAACGTCCTCAAACATAATACCACGCCACAAATTGGTTCCTAAGGTGTACCCACACCGATCTACGTATGCGTGGTCGCATATGTCCACGTGGGTTGTGACGCATTTATAATTATGTTGGCCACCATAATTATAATTGCCTCATTTCACACGTGTACATACCACCAAGCATACATGTCTCGGTGATTGTTGTTACTGAAATAGGTAGCCATTCTATCATCTGATTCTAAATGGTGGATGAGGGATTTAGGGTAGGTATCTAGGGAGAGTCGCACTTGGTGTATAGGAAATTTCCTTAGGTGCTAAAGTCACTATGAGGTTTGGTCGCCAGCAGTTCCCAAAGTATCCTCAAGAGAACTCCCATCCTCGGGCAAAATCATCAAAACTATACAGCTATATAGTAACACTTATTTAGCTCGATCTCGTGTCTCATCAAACAAGAACTGTCACGAGATCAAGTTAGATAAGTGCTCATTACTGAGCTCCATATTTTTTATGACTTGACTAGATTTTGGGACTCCCCTATCGGTACAAGGAAACTACGTTATCTAGAAGAAATATTTAAGAAAACATATGTGCACGAAAAGTGTGTAAGGCGATAGGAAAAGAAAGGATCGACGTGAAAGCGGTTATAGTCTAGGAACTAAAATGCAACCTAGTTCTCTATAACCAAGTCTCTGATACCAATCTGTCACACCCCCAAAATATCGCAGCGGAACGATAGTGTCATTGGGGTATGACGTCATAGCACAAAGTATGAATACAGAAAACGACCTCTATAATGAGACATTTTGAAAAGTTTACCATTCGATTAAATAAGTTAAAGTTTACAAAACATGAGATCCCAAATTTTGATAATACATAAAGAGTTACAAAACACGTCGAATGGTAAATGATAAAAACACAAGACTCCAATGTATGCCATGTGACCCAAAAGCTCCATGAAATGCTATCGCCTTACAACCTGAGATAAACATGCTAAAAAGTGTCAACACTAAGGTTGGTGAGTTCATAAGTTTGTAATAAATGATCTGAAATACTTTGAGAAATGTTCACACAACAAAGGCATTGTAAATCCACTCAGTTCCAAGTTCCGCCCATACAAAACTTGCAACCTGTGTGTTCACAACCTATTGCCTAAAATAGAATGACAATCATGAATATGCGCAATAAGGTAGTTAAAAGTATAAATGTCACCACAAGGGTCTTCCAACAACTCGTGTTGGGATGTCCCTCCAACGACTCACGTTGGGCTGTATCCATAAGAATGGCCTTCCAACATATAAATGATGGGATGTTCCTCCAACGACTCACGTTGGGCTGTATCCAAATAAATGGCCTTCCAACATATAAATGATGGGATGTTTGTTTAAGTCTAGTCACTACACGCACCAAGTCTAAAGTATAAGTAATGTTGTTTGGCAAAAGAGTTTAAATGTTTTGATAAATAAGCATGTATCTCGCCCCAAATAGTTTATAGGAATTTAAACGAGTAAAAGCGGGGTATGAACTCACCTGGTAGGATTGATATGCTAACAAAATGAAGTGCACGAAAATGAGGCTCGAAAACTATCCGCGACCTAAAATGAATGTTATGACTTGAGTTATGATATGTTGTCGTGAATGCAAACTCATATGATATTCATACCACTTGTACGTTTTGGAAATAAGGTTTATCGTCAAAATATATGTTTATGACATCCCGCCGTATTAAAAGTACTCTACAAGTAGTTATGTTGAAACAACCTCCTATGATAGTCGCAAAATGGTGCACATCGAGCGTTAGGAAACGAACCCATCAATTTTGGAAAGCTTGTATCATTATCTCAAAGTTTTAGTATTTAAGTTTCCATCCTAGAGATCTCGATCACAAAGAAAAATATAGTTTAAAGGATGGTTTTCGGCAAAGTTTAAGCAACCATAATTAATACATTACAACTCCGCTAAACAAACAGTCGGACATTTTGAAAAATATACTTGGCGAACTCACTTTTACTAGAAGACATCTCTTTATAAAAAGCTCTACATCAATGTTAAAAACAACCTTCAACTTGGTCTCTTTGTTTGCCGTAAAACTTGCCTATTAGAAATTATATAGTTTTTCTTATATTTTAAAGTTACGGCAACTTTTTGTAAACGTGTATAATTTAATCGTTACAAATCCGTTTTCTACGTTTTAAAGGTCCTTAGCTTTGTATCAAAGTATACTAACATATTTTTGACAAGTCGACATAATTTATAACACCTAAGTTTCATTTTTGACTCGTACAAAATAAACAATACATGCTGAAATTTCCAGAAAATTATAGTTTTCGTCGCCAACTTGAAAAATTCATAACTTCTTCGTTATAGCTCCGTTTTAATCCGTTCAAGCGGCCACGTTTTCGTTTTAAAGTATATTTTATAAATATATAGGCCAAAAATTTTTACCTACTGTCGGATTTTCCAGATTTTTAAAATAAGGACAGACCCTTTTGCAAACTTGTCGAAATGAGTTTTTCTCGCGCCAAACCTATTCTAATCCATTCAAAACAACTCCGAAGCTATTCTAATCCTACCATACACCTTCTTAGGGTGTCATGGGTTCCTAGACATCACCAAAAATAATATATAACAAGGAGTAATTATAGGATGACTTATATATTCATAACTCTTAAAAATCAATGAAAAAATGGTACAACATCATATGACTTGCATGTTTTTGCTCAAATATGATGAAATGAATATGAAATGAATATGAAAGATGAAAAATGGACATGAGATGCTTACTAGAATACTTGATGAGGTTTATGGACAAAGGGTTTTTCCTAATCACTTGAGGTTTTTATTGCAAAACCTATACAACAAGTGATACTAGAGTGTATATAAACTTTGTCTTGAAAATAAATATGGTCTCCTTCTTGGTCTATGGTGTTGCCGGTTTTGGAAGAGGAAGAAAGGAGAGCAAATTGCTTTTTCACTTTAGATAATATCTTGTATGTGTTAAGTTAATTAGTATAATACATGTACAAGGAGATATTTAGGCAAGTCTTCACATGACTCACCCTCCCCTTGTCGACAAGGGGAGTATTAGTCATACAAAATATATATATATATTTTTTTATATTATGTATAAGTAATGTTTTGTAAGGTTAAATGAAGATAAGTGATAAGTTAAATACACATTTGAATATTTAGAGTAGCATTAGATAAACATAACTTTTAACGGGTCAAGATAAAATATATTATGGTCATAAAAATTATAAAAATATATTTCTTGCAAAATTTGAGTGAAATAATAATTATCGTGTAGTATGTAATAAAAACGTCGTAATTATATAAATAAGACAATTTAGTTACAAAATAAATTTAAAACACTGGGTAAACTAATAATAATATTTTTATAAACTTAATATGAGTATAAAAATATATTGGAATAATTTTTGAAAGTAATGGATCAATTGTTCAAAATAATTAATTACGCGATAACGTTTATTTAATATGAAATTATACGGTTAATGTAAAAATGTAAAACCATGAATGAACTAATATGATGAATGTTGAGTTTGAGAAATGACCAAAAATTGAGAATTGTGACATTTAGTAAACAGATCTGTAACATTATTAGCTTATGTAACTTTCAAAGTTTTAATAACCCACAAGTTACTTTTTCCCTTACTAAATGCAAATCTATTTCAAAGTGTTTAGTTTTCTCATGAAAGACTAGGTTAGCAATTATTTGTATATATTGTATATATTATTGGTTATTTTCTTTATATAATAATATAATATATGTTACGAAATAACAACTAATCAACAAGGAGTATAAACTAGAAGAATTGAGAGATTATGGAATGCATTTTTATTGATGATAACAAACTACAAATGAACCTCTATTTATAGGGTTCTTACAATCAAAGTATTTAGTACAAGGATTAAGAGGGGATACAAAAAGATAAGAGGTTATGAAGGTTATGGTATATGGATAGCCACACACATAAATATTCATAATACTCCCTCTTGGCTATCCATCATTAGTTGTCATACGATTAAGTATGCTTCCACGTTAAAAACCTTGCTAGGAAAAACCCGGTGGAAAAAAACCATAGCTAAGGGAAAAAGAGTGCAGCCCGTATTTTCTCCCTCTGATGATTAGATCATTGAAGTTCATTGAGTCTTCGCATTCCAATGCCGTTAACCAACTTTTTAAATGTTGCAGCGGGAAGTGCTTTGGTAAACAAGTCTGCTAAGTTATCGCTTGAACGGACCTTTTGAACAATAATATCGCCGCTCTTCAGTAATTCATGAATGAAAAAGAAATTCGGTAGAATATGCTTGGTTCTGTCACCTTTGATGTATCCGTCCTTAAGTTGAGCAATGCATGCTGCATTATCTTCATACACGATTGTTGGAGCTCCCTGACCTGAAGATATACCACATGATTCACGAATATGTTGTACCACATTTCTTAACCATACGCATTCCCGACTTGCTTCATGGATGGCCAAGATCTCTGCATGATTCGATGAAGTGGCACTCATTGTTTGCTTCACAGAACGCCATGAAATGGCAGTACTGGAACTTGTGAAAACATATCCAGTTTGGGACCGACCGGTATGGGGATCAGACATATATCTTGCATCTGCAAAACCAACTAGATCTCTTTCGGATGAATTAGTGTAATATAAACCCATATCTTTTGTACCTTGAAGATAGCGAAATATTTGTTTCACCACATTCCAATGTCTCCTTGATGGACACGAGCTATATCTTGCCAATAAGTTTAGTGAAAATGATATATCGGGTCCTGTATGACCCGCAAGAAATAACAATGCCTCAATGGAACTTAAATAGGGTACTTTGGGACCAAGAATTTCCTCGTCGTCATCTGGAGGTGGAAAAGGGTCCTTTTCTACATCTAAGGTCCTTACAACCATTGGGGTGCTCAATGGATGAGATTTTTCCATATAAAATCTTTTTAGCAACTTCTCTGTGTATGCTTTTTGGTGTAATCCAAGACAAAACTTTGTTTTTCCTAGATCTTTCATCTCAAATTCTTTCTTGAGGTATTCAACTGCCTTTGGTAGCTCACCTGGAGTTCCAATGATATTCAGATCATCAACATAGACAGAAATTATGACATATTCAGATCCAGACCTGTATATAAAAATGCATGGACAAATAGAATCGTTTTTATATCCTTCCTTTAATAAATATTCACTAAGACGATTGTACCACATTCGCCCAGACTGCTTCAACCTGTACAAAGATTTATTCAGTTTGATTGCATATTGTTCTCGAGAACTTGCTTTACATGATTCAGGCAGCTTAAACCCATCTGGAAGCTTCATGAAGATTTCTGTATCAAGTGAGTCGTATAAATAGGCTGTCACAACATCCATTAGACGCAGATCGAGTCCTTCTTGTATTACCAGACTAATTAGATACCGAAAAAGTAGTTGCATCCACCACTGGAGAATATGTCTCCTCATAATCTATACCTGGTCTTTGTGAAAATCCTTGTGCCACCAAGCGTGCTTTGTAACGAGTAATTTCATTTTTTTCATTTTGTTTTCGCACAAAGACCCATTTATACCCAACAGGTTTTACACCTTCAGGTGTACGGACTATCGGTCCGAAAACTTCTCGCTTTTCAAGAGATTTTAATTCTGCCTCAATTGCGTCTTTCCATTTTGGCCAATCATTTCTACTTTTGCATTCCGGAACTGACTTTGGTTCTTGATCCTCATCATTTTCCATAACTTCTAGCGCTACATTATATGCAAAATCATCATCGACGTCAATTTAATTTCGATTCCATACCTTTCTAGACATGATATAATTTATTGAGATCTCTTCATTTTCGGGTACCCGGGGTTCCTCTTGAACCGTCATGTCTAATGTCCTTATAGAGGACCCTTCTGGAGTTTCTTTAACCTCGAATTGACCATCTTGATTATATGCGCCCTTTTTCTTTCGAGGATTTTTATCTTTGGAACCGACTGGTCTACCACGCTTTAGGTATGCCTTAGACTGATTAGCAATTTATGAATGTTTTTTAGGAACATCAATTTTGACAGGAGCATTAACAGCTATTATATGTGACTTGGTTACTCTTTTAAGGTCAGTAAACGCGTCTGGTAATTGATTTTTATCTTTTGAACTTCTTGTTCACATTCTTTTGTTCGATGATCAAGATGAGATAATGATAATTCTTTCCAACTTATTTCACTTCCTAGCTATTTCTTTTCTCCCCCTAATGTTGGGAATACTGACTCATCAAAATGACAATCAGCAAATCGAGCCATTAACAAATCCCCCGTTGATGGCTCTAAATATCTAATTATAGATGGTGAGTCATACCCAACATATATTCCCATTCTCTTTTGAGGTCCCATCTTTGTGCGTTGTGGTGGAGCAATAGGGACATATACAACACAACCGAAAATTCTTAGATGGGAAATATTTGGTTCTTGACCAAAAACCAATTGTAGTGGGGAGTAAGTATGGTGACTTATTGGCCTGATACGAATTAGTATTGCTGCATGTAGAATAGCGTGGCCCCAAGCAGAAACTGGTAGTTTCTCTTTCATAATCATGGGCCTTGCAATCATCTGAATCCACTTGATAAAAGACTCAGCAAGCCCATTTTATGTATGAACATGAGCTACTAAATGTTCTACACTTATCCCAATAGACATACAATAGTCATTAAATGTTTGGGATGTAAACTCACCAGCATTGTCCAAACATATTGTCTTTATAGGATAATCTGGAAAATGTGCTCTCAGTCTTATTAATTGAGCAAGTAATCTCGCAATGCCATATTGCGAGTTGACAATAAGCACACATGTGACCATCGAGTCGATGCATCGATTAAAACCATAAAGTATCTAAATGGTCCAAAAGGTGGGTGTATGGGCCCACATATATCTCCTTGGATTCTTTCCAGAAAATTAAGGGATTCATTCCCTATCTTAGCTGGTGATGAGCGTCTGATCAATTTTCCTTGTGAGCAAGCAACACATGTAATATCTTTCGTTTCTAGAACCTTATGGTCTATGGGTGTCCTTTTGAATTTTCTATTATTTTTTGCATCATTAATGATCCGGGATGGCCTAACCGATCATGCCAAACGATAAATTTTTCTCGGTCAATAAGTTTTTTCTTTATGACCGCATTTTTTTCAACAATATTAATCTTAGTGTAATACAACCCGGATGAAAATGCGGGTAATTTTTCCAACACTTTCTTTTTACCCAAAATCATATTCGTAACTTATTATGTCCTTCATTTATAGTCTCAATATGATATCCATTTCTACGAATATCTTTAAAACTTTATAAATTCCTTTGAGACATGAGGGAAAATAGTGCATTGTCAATTTTAAACATTGTACCTTAGGGTAATAATATATGTGCTTTTCCATAACCTTTTATTAGTTTTTCACTACCTAAGATAGTACTAACGTTTGATTCTTGTAGGTTCAAGTGTGAGAAATATTTCTCCTTTTTGAGTATTGTGTGTGTGGTGGCACTCTCCACTAGACATATATCTTCATCATCAATAATAAGTTGTGCCACACGATCCATATTCTTCAAAATAAAACACATACTATAAGTAAAGTATTTAATTGAATAATTAAAAGGAAATAACATGTTTTATTAAGCCAAGTGAGTAGATAAAGTACGTCTCATAGGACAACATAGGTAACTTGAAAGAAAATAAACGAAACAAAAAAACAAGATCAACATCAACGTGAAGACGTTTTATTCTTGGCTTTATTGACACTCTTATTATTGGCTTGACGGATCACTCGTTTGTGAGGAAATCACTCACATCCAAATGAGTGTTATCATTTTGGTCTTCTGGAACACTAAGGTTGTCAATACCGAGGCTATTGATATCAAGACTATCAAATTTTCCTTCATCATATGCAAAGTTAACTTCGACCCCTTTTCCTTTGTTCTTTTAGGATCGTTGGTAGAGTTCCACCAAATGTTTGGGTGTGCGACATGCACGGGCCCAATGATTAGCACCACCACATCGATAACATACACTTTTTATGCTACCTTTTGTTTTTTCACCTCCATCATTTTTGATCAGTTTTCCTTTCTCTTGGCACTTTTTGTGACCACTTGTATTCCCAGACTGAAAACCATGATAATTACCTCGACCAAAACCACGCCCTTGGCCGCGGCTACGCCCATGACCACGTCCTAGTCCGCTGTCAGATCCACGACCGCGACGTCTATATACCATATTTGCTTCCAAAAGTGGAGCGGATCCAGTTGGACGTGACTCATGGTTTTTCATCAATAATTCATTGTTTTGTTCCGCGACAAGTAAACACGAGATCAAATCACAATACTTTTTAAAGCCTCTTTCGCGGTACTGTTGTTGCAATAGTAAATTAGAGGCATGAAATGTAGAGAATGTTTTTTCAAGCATTTCCTCATCAGTGATTTTTTCTCCACATAAAGTTAATTGGGAGGTAATTTTAAACATAGCAGAATTATATTCACTCATTGTTTTAAAATCCTGGAACCTTAAATGAACCCAATCATAGCGGGCTCTCGGTAAAATCATAGTTTTTTTATGTTCATATTTGTCCTTCAAATGATTCCAAAGGACAAGTGGGTCCTTAACAGTAAGATATTCATATTTTAAATTCTCATGGAGGTGATGGCGTAAGAATATCATTGTCTTAGCCTTTTTTCAACAGTTGTTGTCTTTCCCGCTTGGATTGTATCACCAAGACCATTAGCAGCAAGATATATCTTGGCATCCAGAACCCAAGACAAATAGTTTTGTCCACTTATGTCCAAAGCCAAAAATTCAAGTTTCGCAAGATTCGACATGGCTAGCTATATTATCACATATACACAAGTTAACGTTTACTCAGTTTGCAAAATAACTCATTAGTTAGCATTATAGGAAAAGTTATAGAATCAATTAAGGCACCATAAAATATTAGTAACTAACATCACCTTTTCAGTTTGCATGCATCATTAAATTTAATTATACGATCATTTTACACAATGCAAGAATATTCATGAGAGAAAAAAAAACTTTACATTTTAACAAAACTAAGTAAGG
This sequence comes from Chrysanthemum makinoi, assembly GCA_910596185.1. Classification (NCBI taxonomy): domain Eukaryota; kingdom Viridiplantae; phylum Streptophyta; class Magnoliopsida; order Asterales; family Asteraceae; genus Chrysanthemum; species Chrysanthemum makinoi. Next base: position 78,413,479 of record OU343225.1, on the reverse strand, counting down.
GATGTTTAGTGATCGTGCAAGGTTGAATCATAGATTAAATCAGTGTCAAAATAAAGTCTTGCAATTTGTAATGGCTTGCAACATATACTTATAAAACTTAAGTGGATTTCAAGCACAATTGTATTATTAAACAGTTAAACATAAGCAAAATCATGCGCCTAAAGAATAACAAATAATAAGAAAGGAAAATGTATCAATTACAGATGGTCACAAATAATAACAAATGATAAGAAAGGAAAATCATAGTACACACAGAAAGATAGTAAAAGTTTTAACTCTCAATAATGCATTAAATAATGATAGATACTTAACGTAGTTTGATATAAAAAATAAGATTCTAATCTAACATATCGAATGCCCATGATAAGCAAAAGACCATATACGACAGAAATAGCATTATTTGATCCAAACTCACATATAACATCTATAGAGTAAGTAGTGCAAATAACCTATTAAATCATCATACTTGTCACAAAAAGCAGTTCGACGTAGCGAATAAAAAAAATAACCCTTTTGGATACTAAACCTGACTAGTTTGTCCTTTATTGGTCATTTTACCTTCACCTCAACCGGTTAGCGCCACTTTGGCAATTACTTGGCCACGTCATTTTCCACCTATACATTATATTAATTTTTTCTTTTTTTTTTCTCTCTTTCCACCTCCCCAGAAAAGCATGTTCATATATCTCTCTTATCTCAAAAAACAATAACCCACATACCACCATGCTCCCGTTGTTTACTCTTCGGCAACAATAGCCGATTAACAAGACAAAAAAGCGCCTCAATGGTGGGATCTGATGTCGATCAGATCGGAAATGATATCGACAACCAATGGGTTCAACCGACGTCTTTTTTTTCACAATGATCGGCGCGGATTCCGGTTCAAGAATCCTAATTGCCGGTTAGATCTGGGTTAATGTGATGCACGGGGTGTAAAGGTGATGCATACGGGTTCAATATGGCATATTTTCTTTAAAACTCATTGTGGCTTCGAGATCTACATAGTTTGAAGATAGGATTTTTGGACAGTTTTGTTATAGTCTTTGAAAATAAGCAATGGATTGAAACACTAATCATTTTGTAGGTCTCTCATGTTTCAGATATGGTTTTCATCATATTAGGCTTACTAATATTAGCATATTTGTTTTTGGGGTTCAAGGTGATTAGCATGTATCATGAAACAACACCTGTATCAATTTGTTACAATCTGATGTGGAAAATGACGTGGCCAAGTAACTCGCAAAGTGGCACTAACCGATTGAGGTGGAGGTAAAATGACCAATAAAAGACAAACTAGTCGGGTTTAGTAGCCAAAAGGGCTATTTTTTTTATTCGCTACGTCGAACTGTTTTTTGTGACAAGTATGATGCTTTTTGTCGTACATATAAATAAATGGATATCAAGACATACCGATCAAAATCAAAGATTGCGTTTCGAGACTATCGTGCTGATAACGTGTTACGAAATAACAACTAATCAACAAGGAGTATAAACTAGAAGAATTGAGAGATTATGGAATGCATTTTTATTGATGATAACAAACTCCAAATGAACCTCTATTTATAGGGTTCTTACAATCAAGGTAATTAGTACAAGCATTAAGAGGGGATACAAAAAGATAAGAGGTTATGAAGGTTATGGTATATGGATAGCCACATACACTATTAGCTTATGTAACTTTCAAAGTTTTAATAACCCCAAAAGTTACTTTTTCCCTTACTAAATGCAAATCTATTTCAAAGTGTTTAGTTTTCTCATGAAAGTCTGGGTTAGCAATTATTTGTATATATTGTATATATTATTGGTTATTTTCTTTGTATAATAATATAATATAGTATATATTTTATATATTATACTTTGGCGTATATTTTTACGAGTCTAAACTTTCAAATCACCACATGAACGATTATACAAAAATCTTTTTAGAAACAATGATACGAGTCTTTATGAAAACTATAATGCATTATCTTTTGAAAACTCATACGAATTAAATTACTTTTCGTGTGACATATTTATAAGACAAGTCTTTATTTATGTCGTGCCGACCGTGTACCGTTGTGCTCTGCTATTTGATCCTATCTGTGTTACTTATGTCACCACACTCTTAAGTGAGTTTATAGCCTCACTTTTAACTTATAATTGCTTTGCAAAACTTGGGGTGAGAAACATGCAAAATTTTATTTGGACCAAAACTATACTTATGCTTGTAAGACTATTACGTAGTTTAGCCTAAGCCCTTAAATACCACTATGCACACTTTCATGAACCGTCAATTCATGTCGGAAAGCGCGAGTGCTATAGATAGATCTATCGGGGGTGACTACCCTTCGTCTGGGTTGGTCGGGCCAGCTAGTCAGACGTATAACATGTCGGAATACGAGTGTAACGGGATAAACACTTGCTTTGGGCCCCCTTTATTTAATGTGCTTTCTAGCATGCTTTGCTTGTCGAGCATCAGCTGCATGAACTTAGTGTTAGCGTAATAGGCTTTTGTGTGACATTATATGCGTTGTAATGTTCACATGCTTTACTTATGGTCCTACTTTACTGCTTTATACTTAAACTTATTAACTCACCAGCTTTATGCCGACTTTTTAATCATGTTTCCTCAGGTATTTGATTACTTGTTGTTGTATGACTTTTTGAGGCACTTGGCATGGCATAGACTATTCAGAAGTGTTTTTACATAACTATGACTACTTTCATATTTGGGACTACTTAATAAATGGGCCATGTATTTCCGCACTAAATAAATGTTGTAAACTTATTTACTTATGATGGTGTATTTTTTTCTAAAACGGATAAGGTAAATTCGTTCTCTATGCTTTGTGTTGTGATCCAATTTAGTAGCACTCCGTTGTCTTTATCCTATCCGCTGCGTTGTTTTAGTTTTTCGGTGTACAACTTCTACTTCGACTGTTTGGACTAAAGCCTGTATTCATATCCATACAATTTAGTGAGGGGTTTGGAATGTGATTTCGTATATAAAGCTTGACTTATGCGTTTTATAAAGCTTGATTTATATGCTTTCTAAAGCTTTTTTGTGACGAGATATATGGGTATGAGTTAAAAAAATACGTTGGAAATACGAAGGTGTGCTTTTTCTTCTTGAAAAGAAAAAATAAATCGCGTTTTTAATGTACATACAAACACCCTCAATCTACATGAACTAGCGACAGTCAAAATCTAACAAATTCAATATTTGATGTGCTACACAAGGTAACAAGAATCTTGAGACTTAAAGTATACAAGTTTATATTTATACTAAACGAATTTTCGCGCATAACAACAATATATCGTGGCAAATAATTATTTTTGTGAAATTGTTTTACTTGTATGACCCTTCCCACTATAAAATATTGATATGTTGCAAGTTTCTTCAACAACATTCAATGAAGATACGTGTTTATCAGATCTTAGGTTTTATGAGATGATAAAAAAGGCTCATTTTAACTATATATATCTTGTTATGAATAATTATTTGTGGATGTCCATATAACTCATAAGAGGCCCATGGTCCAATGGGTTTTTACCCTAATATTCATCTATATATACCCTTTGTATCTCCTAATATTATTATCAATTGAAGAATACTTTTCATTCCCTCAATTCTTGTTCACAACACGTTATCAGCACGCTCTTATGATGAAATTCACACGGCGATTACAACTTAGACAACAAGAAAGTTCACTGATTGCAAGAGGAGCCTATGATTTTGATTTTATTGGTCAACCAATTATTCTTAAGATAAGTTTTTCTTTCCATATTCCCTTATTAAGCAGCAGCCTACAGCCGTAAACTATATTGGATGAGTAAAAAGTATAGAATGGCTTAAAAATATTAGGAGATAATGATATTTATTTACTATTGTTTGTTGGGCATGAATTAAACATAAAAAAAAAAAAGAAAAAGGAAGCTACCATTAAATTTTTCTTTATAGAGAAAACAAGGAAAAAAATTCATCTGATAGTATTTTTCTATAAGACCACGTACAATAAACACTACATATTTTCAGTTGTTTAAAAATCATAATATGAATCTTATGATTGGGCTTCATATAATTCTGGTATCTATTGAATGAGTTTTGTGATGTATGCGTAATTTCTTCACTAAATTAACCACTAATGTATATAAGATTTGTTGAATTGTATTTTATATAATTTTGAGGACATCTTTTAGTGTGATCCCGTTATCTTGATTTGGCTTCTACGATTTAAAATTCCATATATCACCTATAAATCTTGATTGCTCCTATAAATCTTGATTGCTCTTGATATTCTCGATCTTTATGTGGCATTGATTTTGTGATAACTCTCCACCATGAAAAAAAATATTGTTTAAGACATATTATACGCATTAGGCTTGAGAGCATGAATATGTTAATTATAGTGGTTACCTATTCACATGCGTGTAGGCATGTATTTTAATTGTTTTATTAATCTTAAACGTTTCAAACAAATTACAGAAGCTTTGTTGATATTCATTGTGATCGTATTACTAGATTTTTACGGGTTACATAAGATGACTTAATTGACCTAAATTATGCTGTTAGTTTTGCCTTATATAAATCTTATATTGATTCATGTTAAATGTAAGCCATTAAATTTTTATTTTTTTAGTTGTTTTTCCACATAATAAAATAAACCATTGGAATAAGTTTGATTGACTTGACTAAAACCTTTTTGTCGTAGGTTCTCACCTCTTAAATTGTAGAGGATATCTTATAGAATTGGTTATGTAAGCTAACTCTAATTGCTATAGATTTATACTATGCTATATTATTTGATTTGTTGTAAGAATAAAAGTATTTGTTAAATCTTTTTATTTTGAAATAGATATTTTTATCCTCGCGATTGTTACAAACTACAAAAGATAAGACATGATTATATTACCCGTATTAAACTTTGACATCATGTACGTATTCACTTCGGTATGTTGTTAAATTACAAGCATTATTAATTTGAAGAAAGTAATCATATGCAAACCGTACATGCATAATGTAGATTCAAACATTGTTTGATAGATATGCCTATGATATTGTGATATATCTTCATTAATTAAGTTTGATTATAATTTAAACCTTGCCTTATGTGTTCGCTTATTAGTCAGGTAAATTAACTAAAGCATCTAGTATGTGTTTAATCTGCCTAAACTATTTTTATGTCTTACATTTTAATGTTTGTATGCTATATATGCATGTCTCGTATAGTTGTGAGTCCCGACAGTATTACAACTTTGTGTTCTCATACACCTTAATTTGACACGGTATACACAAGTGTCACGTAAATCCCTTGTAACTGACCCCTTAATAAATATGCAATTTACTCATGTCGGATGATGAATACACTTATGATCATGTTTATTTATAGATTAAATTGTTCTTTGTCTTATTCATGTGGATGCTTTGTCGAAAAACGTTATACCAGGTATTTTATGTAAGAGAGTAATGCTTATGCTATATAGTAATTTTTTTTACACTATATTGTTCCTTATCAAAACCCTTATTACTTGGTGATATAGTCCGTTCATTTTAAAAGTATAGTCCCCATTTTCATTTAAAATGTCTTAAAATAATAGTCATCTTCTTTTGTCAACTAATTAAAAGAAAGTTTAATGGGCAAGGATAATATTTTGATTGGTTGAAAAGTGTAGTGATCCTACTTTTCTTAAACTATATGATTTATTTGTCACGTGATTTTATTTGTTTGCGTGTAAGACACTTGATTAATTAGTATAAATTATAGATTATTATTTGACTAGAAGGGTACCCGCGCAATGCGGTGGCGGGTACCCAGTGACCATTTTTATGGCGAACAAATGTTTTTCATGTGACATTTTAAGCACAACAAGGCGACCGCCATTTTTTTCAACTTTTTTTTTCAACCAGTACATAATAATTCAAATACATTTAAGAGCATTACAAATAAAACTTCAAATAAAATGACTAAACTACTAATCCATCAACACATTTACCATAACTTTTGGGGATAAACTACTGCCTATGTATATTTGGATAAGCCCATTAGTGGTCCAGATTTTCGGATAGTCCAATTACTAATCCATCAAAACGTTTACTACATGATGATGATAGATTAAATGGGCTGTTACAACTCACAAATCAATGTGTTTTATAAATATTAAAGTTGTGACAATTAAAGACATTTAATTTACATTTGAATGTTGGGTTGTTAATTTCAATTTCCAATTAAAGAAATGTTTTTGGTCTTAAAATTTTTAAGACTTCTTTATTTAGAAAGTCCCAAACCCTTTATAAAGTAGTATAGATAATGCTATAAGCTAATGTGAATATTATATTAATCTATGTGTGAAAGACATAAAAGAATTAATCGGAGAATGTGAGCTCTCCATATTATTTGACTTTATATTAAAAAAAATGTGCAACTGCAGCATGTGTGGTCATAAAGTATAAGTTTATGAGCCAAGATTATTGTAGTAATTGGCATGACCGGTTGGACCATCCCGAGTCAATGGTGATGCGAAATGTATAGAAGAACCATAAGTTTCTTCAAAGATAGTTTTGATTCTTCTCAATGAAATGAAAGTTAATTGTTCATAAATCACCACCATATTAAGGTAAGGAATATACCTATAAGGTTTTTAAAAAAATACAAAGGGAATGTATGTAGGCCTATACATCCGCCATCTGGATCATTTTGAGTTTTAAAATCGATGCATCGTCAAAATGATCATTAAAGACGCAACTTAAGGTTAGCGTGATGAATGACTCGTCTTATAAAATGCGAGCATGGTTTTTCAAATTGTATCTTTGAAAATGGTGGTGAATACTTCCATATGTCAGAAAATTATTGGAACAAGTGTCGAACTTAAAAGTATCCCATGTTCGTACGCGAATTGCTTTTTTTGAAACGTTCATAAAACGTCTTCAGTTGATTGCAAAGCCACTAATTGTGATAACAGCTATTAGTTTATGGGGCATGTAATTTTAAATGATAAAATACGAATTCGCATCTTGCCAACAATTAATAATGAATTCTCCCTATTAGAATGGTTTTGGTCACAAACCATATGTTTCCCATATAAAGTTTTCTGTAAATGTGCGGAACCTGTATTGTAAATCCACCACAACGCACACAAGGGATGTTGAAGTTGATAATTTATTCAGGGGGAGAATGAGCAACGACAAATATGGAATGAATTATGATATAAAAATGTTGATCCTCACACTAATGAAAATGAACATAAAGTTCAAGGGACAATTTACATTCCAGATCTAGTAGTTGCCAGGCAAGTTTTGTGACCTATATAAAGTGACTAGATCATATATACGTTGCTAATGCTCCAATTAAAGTGTGTGTCCCAACATTAAAACCAATGATTGATAGTAAGTCTATGGCACGTCTGCAACGTGATAGACTAATCGATTCCAAATAAAGTCCTCGAATGAAGAGATAAAATGGATCAATAAAATCAAGATGGTCGAATCGAGGTAATAAAGACCCCATAATAGTCTCTTAAAGAGAAACTAGACATGAAGGTTATTGAAAACCCCGGGTACATGAAAAACTTTGAGATCTCAACAAATGATAGAATATCATGTCTGGAAAAGTGTGGAATTGAAAAGTAACGAATCGACGTCGATATGGTAATGATTATGTAAATAAATAAGATAGCGCTATAATCATGGTGAGGATCATGAAAACATATATGCATGAAGTGCATATGTTTAAATTAGTGGCCAAAAGATATAAAGACGCAAAGAACTAATGACAGATTGAAGTCTCTTGTGATGAGACATGGTTACTGCAACTTAAAGTCCGTACACATGAATGTGCAAAATTATTGAAATCATAATATTCAAGGCACAACTGATGGCACACATATATTTCACAAAGACTAGAAAATTGTCTTGAGGAGACATGTTCTAATGTGGTGGATCCAATAATGTATTTTATAATTATAGAAGTCTGGCAATGTGAGAAATAATTGATATGCGTCTAAAATATATATGGATAGAGCTCATGAAATGTTAAGATTTTATTAGAGGATATAAAATGAATGAAGCATGCTAGTGATTTTGTAATGCTTAAAGCATATAAGAAAAGATCTTGAGAACACTACTTGATTGTATTGAATTAATCATGTTCTTGGCATATGTTTTATAATCTCATTAGTGTATACTATTGCGCCAAAAAGAGTTATGCGTGCCTATAAAACTTTATAAAGAGATCTTGATTTGAATATTGGTTAAGTTTCATACAGTTTGATTTTATGTATATAAAGGCAAGTGAATGTATAAAAATTGAATTTGAAACAAATGACAATTTTTGTCTTAGCTTACGAATTGAACAACAAAAGGATGAAATATGGGTGCATCAACTAAAGAAAGATGCTAACTATCTTTATATGGATAACGACGCTCATGTTTATGAGGTCAATTGATGAAGAAATACCCATTTACTTATAAAGATGATGATCACAATATCGATTTATAGGTGTCATAGTTATAATGTATATAAAATATTGATTGTTCTCACTAGTGGTCATAAATGATATAATGTATCATTTACTTTGCAACTTGTGAAGTACGAGGATGTACTCGTATAGTGATAAGTATGACATATGTTTAAACCTTTTTGATATGTGAAGGTTAAGTGGAGAACACTTGTTTATATGAGAATCAAACATATATTCAATCAAGACACTTACTATATTGACATTAAAGAAGTTGGTTTATTATATTGGATTGCACTAACCAAGAGATTTAATTGATGTGATCATCAGGGGGAGAGAAGATATGTGTTGCACTCTTTTTCCCTTGACCATGGTTTTGTCCCCATAGGGTTTCTGGCAAGGTTTTTAATGAGGCAACATCCCGAGAGATAAAGGAATTATGTATTTTTTTCCTTTACTAGATTTTTTGTCCCACTTGGGTTTTTCTAGTAAGGTTTTAACAAGTCATAATCCTCAAATGGACATCCAAGGGGGAGTGTTATAGATTATTTTAATATGGATGTCCATATCTTATAGGATATTGATTACAGGTATTTGAGTTATATTAGAAGATTACATATCTTCAGAATGTCGACCCTCACAATGGTCGATCTTAAACTGGATATGTATTTACAAGTGGAGGAACCGCAATTTCATGACGTTCAAGTAAGAAGGCGATCTCGTGATATCATCCAACCATGCAGAAATTCTAGAGATACATGAAGCAAGTCGAGAATGTGTTTGGCTAAGAAGTGTGATACAACACATACGTAGATCATGTGGTAATTATTCATAAAAGGTGGCACCACCAGTTTTGCATGAAGATAATGCAACATGTATTGCTCAACTTAAAGAAGGTTATATAAAGGGCGATAGGACGAAACATATTTTACCAAAAATTCTTCTTCACTCATGACCTACAGAAGAATGGTGATATTATTGTTCAACAAGTTCGTTCAAGCGACAATTTGGTGGATCTATTTACCAAGGCACTTCCTACCTCAACATTTAGGAAACTAAGTCACAACATTGGGATGCGTCGACTCAAAGAGCTCAAGTGATGTAGTCATCAGAGGGAGATATCGCGGCGCACTCTTTTCCTTAGTCATGGTTTTGTCCCACTGGGTTTTCCTGACAAGGTTTTTAATGAGGCAGCAGTTCCTAAGCGTATTAACAATATGAACATCCAAGAGGGAGTGTTATGAATAATTATTTGTGGATGTCCATATAACTCATAAGAGGCCCATGACCCAATTAGCTATTGGGGTTTTTACCCTAATATTCATCTATATATACCCTTTGTATCTCCTAATATTTTTATCAATTGAAGAATACTTTTCATTCCCTCAATTCTTGTTCACAACATATCTGTCTATGTTAAGAAGTTGTGTTTTGTCATAAAATATTGGTAATTAAACTTGTTACTAAAATATGAATTTTGTTAATTCTTTTGGCTAAATTGTTTAATTCACTCATCAAATTCCATCTTCAAAACAATCTACAGTATACGTCAATGACTTTGATGCATAAATATTCGTGAACTTGTCATAAATATATGTTGGTGTCTTCTTCAAAACACTATACCCTCAGGAGCAAGTTCCATCCTAATTGTACTCGAAGCATTCTTCTGCATCGTCTTCCGAACATCAGTTTTCATCTTCTTTGGCGGTTTCTCCTCCAAAAATTTCATCGATACCTTGTTGTACCAATACAGCTTCAATCGTCATCTTCCACATCGTAAAATCCATCTTCCCATCAAACATCAGGTTCGAGAACTTTGACATATCACTTGTCATCTTTTTATCAACAACAATCCAAAAAAATATTAAAAATACAGCCCTACAGCAATAAAAGCCAACAAAAATTGCTCCAAAGATTAATCTCACTAAACAGATTGTGGGCAGAAACTTCGACGCCTTATAACTCTCAGTTGGGACCTCAAACGTAAGATCCTCCGGTGAGATCGTAGAACTATGTGTCTAGAACACCGTGCCCGAAAATCACTAAGCTCCAACGGTTAACGAACTCGCAACGTTAATATTCCGCGGCAAACCGACGAATCAAGCACAAGTTCTTCGCTCTTCTCGTATTGGCCTCTTAGAAGTTGTACGATTCTTTTGTGCTAAATATACTCTTTTTGAACTACACCCATTTTGATCCGTTACCCAACCCGTCCCTTTTGTTTCTCTAATTCAAAGAAACATTCTTTTCTTTCGGTCATAAACTATATTTTCTTGCTTTTAGAGAAATCTTGCAGGTTTCTACTATATTGTCAAACCAAGGGTTCAATGAGCTCGACGGGTTGCAACACAGAAGCCTGAGCCCCATGGCTTTTGCATAGGGGTGGAAACGAGCCGAGCCGCTCGTGAAAAGCTCGGGATCGGATCGGTAAAAAGCTCGAACGAGCCGAGCCTAAACGAGCTCGAGCCCGAGCTCGAGCCTGAGTTTGGGCTCATTTAATAATCGAGCTCGAGCCCGAGCTCTATACAAAAGGCTCGTTTAGGCTCGCGAGCCTAAACGAGCCCTAGAAATATATACTTATATATATTTTCTATAATATAACGCGTGTTAACGAGCTCGAGCCTTGTGTTAACGAGTCGAGCTTTGTGTTAACGAGCCGAGCTCGAGCTTGTTAAAAATTTCACGAGCCGAGCTCGAGCTCAAAATGTGAGGCTCGAAACGAGCTCGAGCTCGAGCTCGAGCTTTTTATATATAAACGAGCCGAGCTCGAGCCTAAACGTTTTGCATGTCTTAATGGCTAGAGTGATTTTCCACTTGTAATAAAGCTACAACTGTTAAGTGGGGCCTCCAAAATGGCAATGGACTGGCAAGGAGCTCCAGCTAGTCCTAGTTCATACACACTTATGCGAATCTTGCGGTTCGACATTCCTGTTGATTCTTTCCCTAATGTCAGCTTTCAGGAAGATGCAAACATCTTTATTCGAAGGATTTTTTTCACATAATGTAATAACATACGTTTCATCTGTCACGTTTTAGCCATTATACTTTTCTTTTGTCATGTTTTAGTCATACTTTTTTTACTACATCTCATTCATTAAGATGGCATATTCTTTTTTGGATTTAGGTTTAACTTTTTTGGCCAGCTTCTGGGACCTAGAGGCAATTCACTAAAACGTATCAAAGCTACAACAGGTTGGCGTGTGTGTATATACGAGGAAAAGGGTCAATCAAGGATCCCGATAAGGTTCTATAATTCTAAAACACAGATTTATTTAATATAATTTCACGTGGTTTTCAAATCTAATATTTGATAACTAGTTTACTTATTATATGCAACTAAAGGAAGATAAGCTAAGGGGAAGACCGAAGCCTTGCTAATTTAAGGCAAGCACATGACATAATTGAGGAGCTGCCCAAACCAGTGGTATGTTACTTATAGATTACTCTCTTCACTCAATAATAGTTGCATCATTTGACTTTTTGAAAAGTCAGACGTGTGATAAATTTCACAAGCTTCCTACATTTTTCTACATTGTTTACACCTGCAATTCCTATTTAGGTACTACTTTATATGTTTCCTCAAATATATAAAATCACGAAGACTTATATAAACAAATGGATCATTTCTTGTACTTTGACTTTTGAAGTCAAATGAGCTTCTTTAACTTCAAAAGTTGATTATAATATGCTTTTGGCAAGAAATTAACACTGATCTCTGTCCTCTTCTATCTGCTGCAGAAAATCTTTAGTCTACTTGACCTCAGAAATTTAAATGTTTACGAAGAAACTTACTATAAAGTTACTTTGCTGCACATTTTTCTTATCCATGTCCTCATTCTTATTCATTCATTTCCAGGAGTAGTCCGAAGATTATATCAAAATACAGCAACTACGAGAGCTAGCCATGCTAAACTCAAATTTCAGAAAAGAGAGTCCCGGTCCAAGTTGCAGCATGTCACCATTCAACACAAGTGGCATGAAACATCCCAAAACCAGGCGTTACAAGACAAAAACGTGGATCCAGAGGTGTTAACCACAGTGCCGCGCCAATATTACATTAAAAAAAACTATCATTACACACCATCGTATATTTTTGAAACATTACATAACATGACAATATAGACTTTCCATACTAGACACAACATACTAAAACCAAACTAGAGGCCAAAAAAAAAATCTAACTGTAAGCCAGAACAAAAGACTGACAGAATAACAAAGAAAACACGTGTGAATACACTAGTGCCAGTAATCGATAGGAAATTGTCAAAGAGTAAAGGACCAGGAAACTATCCTTATAGAGCTACCATCAACATCGCATAAACAAAACTCTAAACGAAAGTTACCTAATCTTTCAAAGTACACAATCACAAGGGAGAAGAGGATCAAACAATGCTGAGTTCAATACCAAGATACATAACCATCTGTCATTAACTAAACCGAACATCCAAACACTCCCTGAGTTTGTGGTAACAGAGGAAAAGCTCATTAATCAGACAAAATCTCAGAAACATTGGGCTAGCTTCTCTCAAAACTCATTCAAGATCAAGAAATAGCAAACTTAGCCACTTAGGTACAGGAAACTATCCTTATCGAGTTACTATCATTAACTACAAGAATCAACATAAACCAAATGGATGTTACCTAATCTTTCAGGATACACAATCACAAGGGTATGAGATCCAAGCATAAATGAGTTCAACACCAAGATACATAGCCATCTCACCCCCACAATTCAAACTTTGGATGGTATAACTGGGAGATTGTATATTTTGCCGCGCAACAAGCAATACGGCATCTAAAAAGGACATTCCCCATTCTAAAAAAAACCATCAAAGATAAGGAGTAGAAGTAAGACTATCCATGGAATAATAGAAATCACATTAAACTTGATAATACCGATTTCACTAATCTTGCTACAAATCACATATTTGAAAAATATGTAGCATATACGGCATTTGCAATCTAATAACGTTCCATAAATGGCATTAATTAACGACATTAAATAGAGTAATAAACAACTAAAATAAATAAATGAGATTTTTCCACACCTTAACTAAAAATTAGGCCCCTCCCTCCTAAGGTAACATCCATTTTATAAATCCAAACCTTGAAATGTAGCCGTTATCATTGTGATCAACTATGGTCCGAATGTGTATGTAAATCCGAGTGATCAAGTAGAAGTAGGGATTCCTTGTAAGAGTCCATGAATAATGAGTGCTCAAATCCTGAAATCCCAAGATTCTTGACTTGTTTTGAGCACGGGTCATAAACATTAAGTGTGGTAATTAATTCTCCACCCGCCTTATAAATTTCAAATATAGGTTCACCATTCTTCATAAACCCTAAAATTTTATTTACATCTACGCCAATTGAGAATAGCTTTCTAAAAGACGAGTCATGCTCCATCATCCATACACCACAATGAATTCCTCCCTCGTCTATAACGTATCCATACACAACAAGAGACCCCTTTAGCTTATAAACTGAGACATCAAAGAACAATTCGTTTGTTAAGCTATCTGGTAGGTTTAGCACTTTAAACTCCTTGGTAATCAAATCAAATGACACAACGATGGCTTTCCTGGTAGATTCACCGTCATTTGTAGATATCTTCTCACTAGCACCCCAATAGATAAACCTATCTATAACAACCCGAGTTGATATCCTTTTAAGTCTAATTGATTGACGAGGCAAATTACCACTTGGAATCACATTCCAAACACCCGAGCTCAATGTAAAAACTTCAACATGCCAAGGCTTGTTATCTTCACATAAAATCTTCACAATTGTAGGATCTGTAGTGACAGGACAGACCCCGAAACCAAATACAGGGCGGTCAGGGCGGTCATATCCAGGGACAGCAATACCAAATGATTTTCTGATACAAGGGTTCCAAATAACAATCATCCATTTCTTATAACCTTTATGAAAACCACACAAACAGAGTAATCCATGACACGCACCAACAACGTATGAAACACGATATTTTTTTCGTTAAAGGAGACACAAGAGATGGAGCTAACTCTTGTTGTTGTACCTCAATATCATTTTCTACCAAACAAATGTACTTTGGCTCCGATAAATAATCGACTTTGTAGCTTACAATAAATCTATGTGGCTGCGTGTGGCGGGCGCCGTAACCTTTGATAAAGTCAGAGCTGTCAATGAAAGACTTCCATGGTTTGGAAACTGACCTGAATCGAATCAATGACTTGATATCATAAACCTTTTTGATGATTTCCATTTGGATTTCAAACGGGATATTGTCTGACATTTTTCAATTTTTTTCCTAGGGTTTATGTAAGTAGCAAGAGACTGAAATGAAATTGGGAAATTTGGGGGAAGTTATTTTGGGGGTGTTTGGTCTTTTTATTACATCAATTGGGTATGGGACCGGAGAAAACCCATATTCATGTGTGTACAATTTAGCGGGTGGTTTTTTTGGTTAAATTGAGAAATAAAGTTTGACTGAAGATGCATCCACTTTTATAGGTGTATCTAGATTGTGTGGTTGTGATTTCTTCTCATCCTTCTCATTTTAATTATTTTTCTCATTTGATCTAACTCTTTCTTAGTAATGATAAAGTACTTATAATACTGCAGACTCTGCATTTGGTGTTTTTTAATTTTGGTTTTTCTAATTTTTACTATGAATTATTATTGATTAATATACAAAGTAAGGTTTTATAACTTGTGTAGATGTTTTATATGCTTTTATTTATTTATTGATTATATATATGGTCTTTTTGGTAAGATTTGTCCAGAATTCTGACCACTGTTGACCGTCATTGACCGTCGTTTATCATGACTAGGCTGATTTGTTTGACTAATTTACACAAATCTAAAAAGTTGGTGGTCTATTAGCCTCTTGGTGACGATTAATCTACTATGTTTTTTCTTGCACACATCGATTTTATTTATTCATTGTTTTTTTAGTGAATTGGGGGTTTTACATACTACCTCCGTCTCAAAATAAGTGGTTTGACTTTTCAGAGTCAAACATGCTTAACTTTGACCTTAACTATTTGTGTGAGTGTTATATAATATTTGATGCAAAATATATAAATATAATGAGTTTTACGTGTATTTTTCATTGGTATAATTTTTCATCAACTATTATATAATGCAAAAAAAATATTTAACGTAAAAGTTGAACCAGTTTGACTCTTAAAAATTGTTGATGCATAATCTGGCGCGGACTGGATTCGACGACTCTCAGTGGCCAGTTACTGTCTTTCTCGAGCCCTAGTAGACATGTCAACAAAGAACTCGTTAGGAGTGGACCCGGGCCGTAGGCCTGGGTCCACCTCCACTGGTCAAGCTAGATTTCCGGATGCTGTCTGATGTAGCCAATATATCTAGGGTTAGAGATAACCAGCATGTGTATATATAGGCATGGATTAGGGTTTAGATCGTAGAGGGTCGCGATGCTTAAGATTTCCTGCCCGACCCATTCCCCGGCGATCCAGCCTCGACCATACGTCCACAAGCCCCCAAGTTTAGTATGTAGAGCGCATGGCTATGTTATGCTAAACTTAAGTTTCGATGGCCGCGTAGGTGAAAGTGGATCCCGCATGCTCGCATCACGGAGTAAGGCATTTTTTGTACCAAGAAGCGGACGCAACATGGTGCGGCGTAAGACGTTTTAGTATAAGAGTGCACGCTGCGGCGACAAAGAAGGTGCGACTGTAGCACGTGCCAGCGAAGTGCACGCGGCGCGCGACAAAGAGGTGCGCGAAGACGCCGCTTCAGGCGTGGCGCTTACGTAGCTGGCTGGGTGCGCATGGGCGACGCGCTTCACAAATGCTGACGCTGGGCTGTGGCAACAAAGGGGTGCGATAAGATCAAGCCAGAGGTTAATGCAAGGCCAGGCGCGCTGATTAAGAGATGGGCGACGTAAGACGCGTGCCGCTATGTTCGCAAAGTTGCGACTTAAAGAAAAGTCGCGACAAGACGCGTTTCAGAAGCGGCGCGCAACAAAGAAGGCGCGACAAAGAGGTGCGCACGTAAGACGTATTTAGCGGCGCGCAACAAAGAAGTGCGACAAAGAGGTAAAGCGACTTAAGACGCAAGCCAGGCCAAATGCAAGGCTACCGCGCTGCCTTTACAACCGACACGAGGACGTCTCCCCGGCAAAGAAAGACGCGCGAATATTTAAACCGTCTTGTACCGAAGCCAAGGCTTCGTTGTTTGCTTCCAAATAATCTGCGTGACGCCGACGAAACAGCTTATTTACTATATACCACTGGTAGCCCCCAAGTTTGATGGTGCTACTGCGTGTAGGAGCATTAAACTTATTTATGCACAAGTAAAACACTTAATGCAAACATTAAAGTATATGCCGCTAATCGCAAAGATATAAAACCTAATGAAGTGAAACAATAAACAAAACACATAGCATGAATAATATATTGCGATAGCATAAATAATATATAGCATATAAGAAAAGTGGCAAAGGCGCATTTCATTATGGGATGCGTATCGACGAAATAATTAATTGTGTTTTTTTAATGTATAAAAAAACTTCGGATGGATGTACCGTGACGCGACTAATAGACATGTAAAGATTTATCGTGACCGATAGACTCGAAGCGTTTGTGGATGATCGCAGATGTTTATACCGCCACGCCTTTGTCCAGGTATGCATCATGGCGATTGACTAGCATCGTGGTGTTAGCGCTGCTGCTCTCTCGCGAAGATGTCTCAACGCACGCGGCCTACCATGCGGTAGATTTATCACGCATCGCATTATTGGCCGAGCGCCAACAAGCATACCAACCGTGAAAAGCGAAGTGTTCTGCGCGTTGTAATTTATCGCGCTAAAAAATAAAATACCATCGTCGCGGGCTTTTTCTTAGATCCGATCGTAAGGACTAAAAGATAAAATAGGTCCGATCATGCGGATATTTTCTTTTATATATAAAAGAAGAATAAAATATGTAATTTAACAATATTCAATTTAATTGAACGTGCAATTTAACGTAAATAATGATCTTTTTATCTAACGTGAAGATGCTTTTATTTGATCATAGATTTGACCATAAATAGGCCGACACGCAATATGCAATTCAACGTGATAAATGTTAATATCGACACGCAATATGCAATTCAACGTGATAAATGTTACCATTTTAGGAATTTATCTCTTTTGGTAATATGAGAACACGAAACATAGTTTATTCATGGTCCCAACGGATGTGGCCAACTTGTTGATGCATAATCCTGGCGCGGATCGATCGACGACTCTCCCTTGGCCGTTAGTGTCTTCTCGAGCCCTAGTAGACGCATTAACAAAGAGAACTCGTTAGAGTGGACGGGCGGTCAGAGTCCCTGGGTCCACCGACGTCAAGTTAGTATCTATGGCGGATGTAGCCAATATATCTTAGGGTTAGAGATAACTCTGGTGTGTATATATAGGCATGGATTATGGTTTAGATCGTAGAGTGGGCCGCATCTTCCGGGCCTGACCCATTCCTGGCCCAGTCCGGACCATACGTCCACAAAAATCAAACTGGATACTTATTTTGAGACGAAGGGAGTAATATGTAACTAAAACATAAAATTCATAAAACTATTCATATAAAAACTTTACTTACAAAAAAATAATAATAAATTAAAAATAAATAAAAATTAAAACAAAACACACAGTTAAACAAAAGAAACAATTTTTTATAGAGTTTCGGGCTTCAAATAAGAAGTTTTTTTTATATTACATCATTTGTTAGTTATTGTAAGTTAACTTCGTCTTTTAAAAACTGTGAATATATCTTATTGACGGTGACTATTTAACACTTGATTGTTTTATCTTTAAATTTGGTTAGACATCATTGGCCACTTAGTTAACAAATCTAGACTAATTTTGTAAAGAGAAATTATTTGGGAAGGAAATGTCCCTCCCAACTCCTAGTTCATGTCTTCATCTAACCTAACTCTACCGAATGCAACATATAGATTCTCAAACATGCCCATTTTGCCGAAGTCTTTATGGAAGCAACCATTTTACCCTTGGATAAAGATGTAACTGCCTACATCATATCTTCCTTATACCCCGCTCCGACAAGATTGGATATGTTGTTGTTCAAACATTCATCATATATAATTTATAATCGTGATAAATAAAATGACGTTCAAAAGTATAATCATAAATAAAAGAACATATAACGCAACATACGTAGTTTATAAGTGTGAATTGTGTATTGCAAATTTGTTTGGAATAGCTATCACATTGAGAAGTTTTGAGTTACAGAATTAATGTGAGGGTCAAAAATGTTTTGGTGTTTTTGGCAATTGAGCCAATTGGTTGGTAGAAGCTACCGATACTTAAGTAAATAAAAGCACAACGCGTAAGGTAAGTAACGGTTAACTAATTTCGATACTGAAGTAAATAAGAGCACGTGCAACATTTTTGCTACTACATTTACACCATTAGTATAGAGTAGCATTTGAAATTTTGTATAATGAATAATGATCAAACAGATTGTTTAAATGGATGTGCGTAAGAGTGACGATATGAAATGTAAGCAGCCGTTTGTCAACAGATGTTTGGAACTTGTGGTTGGCCATACCTGATTCCATAAAAATTATTTGTATACCTTAGAATAGTTCTCACAAAAAATATAGCTAATAACAAATAGCACACGAAAGTACTTGTTGAGGCTGAATAAATGATTCTATATTTGCACTTAATAAGAAAATATATATTACAGGTTATACTATAACACCCTGAAACTGGGCCTAAGCGTTTTATTACAAGAATGCCATTTGACTAAGTTGACTACGACTTTTATAAGTTTTAAGGACTCACGGGATTGATTGGTCAAACCCGGTAGTCAAACGATAAGTATTAAATGTTACGTAAATGGTTATAGAAAATGTGATGTGTCATATTATAATGAAAAGGGACTTAAGGGACCTAAGTTGCCAAGTTATAAATGTGTTATTAAGTGTTTGTGGCCAAATTGGAAGGAAGGGGACTTGAGGGACCTAATGTGCTAATTAGGAAAACTTGCCTCTTACAATAATCTGGATACTTCTCTAGTATCATTGGATTTCCAGAAAGTTGTGGTGTGTGTTTGTCGTGAAGTAGAAAAGAGAGGGAATAAGAAGACCAAGCCTTGATGGTGATTCATGGTGTTAAGTACTTCAATTAAACTAGATGAAGCCTTACCAATGTTTCCTACCCAAGTAAGTATCTTATTTAGAGTTAATTGGATAATTGAAAGTTAGGGTTCTATGAGCACTAATTGGGGGAAAAGGGTAAATGATGTCTATAAGTTAATTAAGAAGTTAAAATGAATATAGGTTAAGTATTATTGGATTTAAGTTAACAAATTAATGAATTTAATTATCATAGAATCATCATATGATTAGGTATGGTTAGAAAGGAGTTATGGTTGTTGTGGCCATGATATAGTTGATTGATTATGTGTTTGTGCCTATAGTGATTATGGCTTAGATGACAAGAGTGGAGATGATGATGTGCTTGGTTTCATTAGCTTGTAATCAAGGTAACTAACCGATTACAAGTTAATTTTATATGGATTCATTACATTATGTGTTATGTGTTGTTAATGTATAAGTTATGGAATGGCTTAATTGTATGTGCTTATGTGAAAGTAGATGGTAAGGTTAGTTTGGCATAACTAGCAATTGTATGTTAGAATAGGAGGGTTTTGACTATGAAGTAAATGGTGAAGCTTAAGGATGGTTTAAGGTATGTTTTATGATTAATGTTGTAATGGACAATGGGTATAGTGCTTAATGTATGGATGATTATAATATTATGTTATGATCGTTTTACTTACTAAGCCTCATGCTTATGGTTTAAGATGTCAATGCTTTGTAGGTCCACACGTGATGGCGATGGTAAGTATCAGATTAATTCTTATGGATTGCTAGAAGGAAGTTAGAAGATTGGTAAGAAAGTAGGAGCTTAGGTAGATACCGAGCTCAAGTCAATGTTGTCCCCCCGAGAGTCTAAATGGTTTTGTAAACGTGTTGTCAAGTGTCAAAGTGAATGTCATAGTCGTTGAATATAATTGAGTCATCAATGGTGCATCAAAGTATGGTTTAAATATTCATAGTCTTGTTTAAAGGGGCGTTTGGTACAATGTCTATTTATACTCATTTTGGGTTGTAAATGGGTTAATGATAATGAATACGATTCATTTGAACATTACGAGCTGTCCCGTAATAAAACCAGTTGTTGATGCGAACTCTTCTTTCTATGCTTTCAATTACATCTGAAAGAGACTTGTACGTTAAGTTAATAATTTCTATAAGGTTTGAGGTAATATGAATGTGTATAGTAAGTGTAAATACGTACATGTTTCAGAAATACCATTAATATATATTGGATATTTGGTTCTCTCATAATAAAATATAATCCATATTATATATCTAATGTAAAGAGCAACGACGGTGGCTTTTTTAAAAATTTCAAGACTGGTCCGTGCATTCCTTATTTGGGCCGTTTGGTTTTGAGCCTATTTGGGTCGTTTGGTTTTGATCGTATAATGGGAGAGGGCCGTTTCTTTTTTCCACCGCTTCATGTTAACACGTGTAGTGATAACTTGATCTTGTCATCTCAGTTTAGTGATTTGCACCGAATCTCAAAATAGATCCTCGATTGTTACAGATTTTTTGAGGGTTTACTTTTGATCACATGGGTTTAGATCAATTTTTTGGGTGCTATTAGCTTCTGCGATTTTGATTTGATTACTATGGTCACCGGAAGAAATTTACATTTCCTTCTGCTGGATCTACGATTTTTGGTTGTCAAAGAAAATGGTAAGTTGTTTCCTTATTGCATGTTGATATTTAATTTTGTTATCTATGGCTATGGTTTTCAAAAGTTCGTTGCAACATATGGAATAAAAATTCCTTCATGTGTAGTTAGCTTGAGACGTTTGCTGATATTGGTTTTGTTTATTCAGAAGCGGGTCA
Source organism: Chrysanthemum makinoi (assembly GCA_910596185.1). Taxonomy (NCBI): domain Eukaryota; kingdom Viridiplantae; phylum Streptophyta; class Magnoliopsida; order Asterales; family Asteraceae; genus Chrysanthemum; species Chrysanthemum makinoi. The sequence continues at coordinate 78,392,101 of OU343225.1, read as the reverse complement.
GCTTTCTTTGCCTAACTGAGTGTGGCTTGCCGAGGCTCGTATCTTGGCGGGATAGCCATTTGGTTGCAGCCATGATGGGTTTCGTACCACTTCGCTGTGGCCAAACAAAATGTTGGTGTCGTTGGACATAAGAGGCGATGATGGATTTGGATGGGTTTGATCAAAGCCGTGAACCTCTGCACCTTGACGGAGCAAACAATCAGGTTTGCAGCCATGGTGGATGTATCCAGTTTCTGAGATTACTAATCAATCTGAGCCTCATATAGTGTGGTGAAAATGAGTGACAGATTCTTGGTTATATGTGTTGGTGACAACATATTGAGGTGTGGTTGTGTGTGTTTCATGGGTTGTGTTCAAGGTGAACGGTAAATAGCAACGCAATCTGCTAGGTGCCTCGCTGAGACAAGGTATACTTATCCAGTTAATATGTTGACTTTTACACTTTGACAGATTTCTTTGACATATTTCTTTGCGTAATATATTTATGCACTTTGACAAGGTATACTTATTTGAGAATTAGTTATCCAGTTAATATGTTGACTTTTATCCACTTTGACACATTTCTTTCTGAGACAAATAAACCTCTTGATCTACTTTGCGTAATATTTTTATTCACTTTGACAACTTTCTTTCTGAGAAAAGGTATACTTATCTAGTTAATATGTTGATTTTTATTCTCAACTTATGTTAATATTTGGCAACATTACTGCAGTTAACTAACTAAGTATGGGAGGGGTTGTGCCCATGAAAGAAACGCTATTATATACATGAATTTGAACCTTCTCCATTTCTATAGGCAATGACGATAATATGACAATACTGTGTATACATTTCGTTGGCCCGTTATCTTGTGGGCAAATACATCCGACGTTGGCCATTTAATATTTGCTTCGCTAATGGTCGGTTACTAAAACAATTTCGATTAGATCATGGTCGGTTTTTGGGGCGTTTTTGGGCCTCACGGCTCGCCTGGCCACGTATACGATATGAGCTCGTTGTCTCTACCTATACATTTTGTTGGACGTTTCAGTTCGGTATAGAATAATTTGTGCTACGTTTCATTACATGAGAGGAAAGTTAGTAGGTGGTGCGATCTCAAATTTTTAAGGTTTTGCTATATGCTTCGCTTACATTTTTTTGCTCGGGGTTTTCAGACGATTTTCTTGCAATACGTAGCTTTCAGTGTCGTAGAACTGATGTGGATGTTGTTGTGTATTACGCAAATGTTTATGTTGTCTTTATTTAGGTTGCATGTCGAGGTCTAAAGAGCAACGACGGTGGCATTTAAAAAAAGAAGCAGCAGTTTGGTTGGTCGGTTGGTTTGTGTTGTTGTTTTATTTTCGGGCCACTCGGCTTTCAGGCTCTATTCCCATATCATGCTGGCCCGTTATATTAGTGCCACGCCAGTTTCATTCCATCCGAACACACCACTGCTTGCTTATCATCTCATCTAAGCTTTTTCTGCACCGCCTTATTGGATGTGATGTAGTTTAGAGATGGTGTGTCCTGAATGACCGCTGCTTATGTCGGTTTCTTCTTATGCGGGTTGCCTTCTTTTCATACCTATTTGCAGATAATTATACATGTAAAGAGACTGAATTTTGAAATTAGGGTTTTGAATTGGGTTACTGGTGGAGGTTAGTCATTATACAGATCCTAAAACCCTGATTCAATTATTACATATTATTTGCAGATTCTTACTAGCTGTTACAAACTATATGCGTGTCAAGTTGTTTGAATCAGGGTTTTCAATTGGGTTAGTGTTGGATGGCAGGCAACTGAGCTTGCAGCCACTGTTACATGTGAGCACTATGTCTTAGAAATTGTATTCAAATACCACCGTCGTTGCTCTTTACCTTATTTATTATATAATGGTATTGAGTGTCATAGGTTTCGATTAAGAATGAGATTGGTAACATGTTGGCGAGGCATCTAACTGAGCATGCAGCCACTGTTACATGTGAGGAATTTAGAAATATATGATGTACTAAGGGGCAGTGATGATTACATGTTTTCTGAATAAAATGAAGTGGGTCATTGGAAGTTCGATACGTAACTTGGCATGGCAATAACCGGGCGGCATGTAGTTGTCATTATGCAACCGTGTTTTTGCGACCATGGCAGAATCGGCTCTTTTACCCTCGCATTGAAGAATCTGAGCCTAATTACTTATTTTATTCAAATTTGGTTTAAACTTATCGCTTTATACATTTTTAATATGTGTAGATAGACATGTATATATAGCGTACTGGCCTGTCATGATCGTTATTGGTTTTATTGGTTTTGTCACCCGGTTTAAACGTACCGTTTTTATATACTTTGCTGGAACTTCTAATGGAACTTCTATAAATATTGGCGATGGTGAAAATAGAGTAGCCATTGCGGCTACTTTTCTGGATAAACATGCTTTAATTTAATTTGTCGGACGCTTTTCAAAATACCAATATGAAAAGAGTTGTTTTTTATGAAGAGTGGGGTTTTTGATGGTTTGGATACCTTAGTACAAACTTTCGGAGGAGCTTCACGAGTCCTTTCGTCTCACGATGAAATATCCGTGTTATCGTACTATTTCCGCATACTATTCAAAGTTTTGACTGCGATCCGATCTCAGTCATGCATTTCTTTGGTATCTACTTTTCCGATCAAGATTCGCAATGGATGTTGTGACAAGATTATTCGCCACGAAAAAATAATCCTACCATGATGTATGGATTGCTTTTTCTTGGTCAAATACTAATCACCGCTTATGATTTCCATAATGCATCCACCACAAGGTTTGGTCTTTCATACAAGATTTCAATCTTTACGGATACAAGTATTTATTTTCAATTTAAATTTCGCATATTTAATGGAATAATATTACTTGGGGTCATTTCATTTCCTTACATGTATATATCCGCTAGCACAAACTTGGCAACTGGCTCTCATCTAAAATGGTAATTGCCTAACAATTGTATTAATGTTTTGTTGCTTTAATGGAATAGCGTTACTTGGTATTAATTATAGTCTATGTGAAAATGTTATGATGTCGTTGAATTTAGGTATTATAATGGTTTTGAAAAAATTAAGATAAAATAAAGGATGGTATATTTGGCATCGTTAGGCGCGACACAAGAATGGTAGTTCGTAAGCGTCTGAGAAATCTATTAACTGATCGTAACATTGTTAGTTTGTGTGTAAAGGGTTAGTGGTGAGTTATTATTTGTCTACGTAATATTTTATGCTCTTTAGTAGCGAAACTAATTATGAAACTTTGTTTGTAGGTCGTGTAGATGCAGAAGTTTTGAACGGGGTTCCGTAAGCAGATGCACAATCTATACAACACGTTAGAGATGTTGTGTACACAGAGGCTATAATTGATGCACAGAAGGTTTGTCTTCTTAGCGACTGCCGATAATTTAAACCTTTAAAAAGGTGTAATCTTGTCGGACCGTTTATTGTAACGCAACCACGAGTCTTGCTGGCACTGTTTGTTGCCTGGCGACGCTATTGTATACCTGGATTTTAGCGTTCTACCATTCTATAGCGATGATGACAATATGGTAACCAACGCGTATACATTTCCTTGGCCCGCATCGTGGCAGGGCAGTCACATCGAATGTGTGACTACAGCCATGTTGGTTGCCTGGTATCGCTATTGTATACATATATTTGAGCCTCATTTGTTATCATTATTCATGTTTTTCTCTTACTTTTGACGTGTTAGTGAAATCGTGGATTAAGTGAGAAATACACGTATGTCTACGTAGTATTCGGTGCGCGTATTTAACACGACATTCTGTTATCTGTATGCTAAATCAAGACTCACAAATAATGTATATAAAAGGTTTCACAACAAATAATGTTACCTGCCAACTACCATGTATGTGTTCCTCTATCAGTACGTTCTAATTCTAATATTGTAATAATACTATTTGAAATACCAGTATCCTCATATTGTATATGCGCTTATATAACCTTTCAGAATCATGGATAACTGCATTTTTGTAACTAAGGGTTGTCTGGAATCAGCCATATGTATGCAGTTGGAATGAGTTGAATCTTATGCAACTGAATAGTCGTGTCATCGATTGGAATCTTTCCACTCGGTAGAATAGTGCGATCTTCATTTGCTAATATTGATACGGGATGTTTAAGATATTGCCCGGTTCTCATCTTCCCCTCGAATTCTTTTCGTTGTGACAATGGTCTAGCAATACGTCTGGTGCAGACTTTTGCACAAAGACTCTTGAAACAAAGAAAAGGAATTTGAGGGGATCAACGGGTCTCACTATCCTGAACATCGCGTGTCAACATCATCGACTGACGATTGGAGTATACTTCCGAGTGAAAAGATTCAACTCGATGACACAACGATATTCAAGTATGGAAAAAGGAATGTTAGGACCGAAAAACTATAAGATTTATGTGGTTTGGAGGTCGGGGTTGGTGGAAGAAGATGAATAGATTCATCTCTTCTAGTGAGAGAAAGTAGTGAGAGGGAGGAAAAAACACAAGATGAGTTTATTGATAAAACACACAATACACAATACACAATACACACAAGATGAGTGTATTGTGTGTTTTATAAAGTTATAGTTTGTTGAGCCTATAAAATGAGAGCAAAGCACTCTCAACTGATCCGAAACACATCCAAACCCAACAACATCAAACTTTAAACTATACTATCCTAACTCATACTCCTTCTCTTCAATCAAATCGAAAAATCAGAAAATTAACAAGAAATCAGATACGATTCATTTTTTTTCAATCTTTAAAGATTGTTTCAATTGAATCTTTATCCTCACAGATCCTTTAGAAGCTTAGCTTCTTTAATTTCCAAGTAAAAAGAAAGAGTTATAACAATATTGTTACACTCGTTTCTCTAACTCGTTCATGACCAACATCAATAAACAAATAATTAAAACCCTACCTGAGACCATTTAAATGATCTTGAAGTCGACATACGATTGGTTATTCACTCGTACGTATGAGCAACTCGAAGGTGTTTTATCCGTTTTGTATTCGAACTACATAAGAAATACTTGATGTTGTTGATTATGAGATTAGATGAATGGATTTGATGAGATGAGTTTTTAAGCGTACAAAAAATTTTAAGATCTGTTTTTTTGGAGAGAGAGTTTGTTGGTAGGCGTATATTAATCACATATGTGATTAGGGTAACGTTATGTTTTAGGTTTTGGTCAATGTGTGTATTAGAGTATAACAACCCGTAAAATTTCGAATTATTATAATAATAAAAATCGGCTATTTTCTGACAGTTGTCAATATTTAGATCCATAAACGAGAAGTTATCTCGTGAATTTAGAAAGTCACGCAACACGCCACGCGCACGCTACCGACACCAATTATATAACGACAAACAGTTATAATCAAATGACAACATAATAAAAATGTCATATTATCACGTTTAAGAAAACGTTTCCGAAAATAAAATTTCTATATTTCTCGAGTACCGGAAAGGTATGTTTACTCGAAGATTCGACAAAACACGGGGTACAATCTATACTGCGTTTAATAATAAAACAAAAGTAATACAAATATCCCTCACCCTCTCTCTCCCACGTTTTTCTGTCACCTGTTCCCTTCTCTCTACCTCTTGTCAACACAAACCAAAACAAACAAACATAAAAATGGAAATTTCTTTCTCCTTTGAAGGTCAAACACAAAAGGGATAATCTATACCTTCCTCAAGTGCCCTGCTATCACTAGAGACCTTCCCACGCATGCCTTGAAACGCGGCTGTGAAAGAAGACTAGAGCCAGGAATGATACTCGCCCACACACTAGGCCAAGGAAGCTACAAGGCTGCATTCCTCTTCCTCATCTCTAAATAGAAGGAGAAACATCAGGAACTTTCTCATCTCTCGCCCAAGCAATCACAGTTCGAAAATTAGGGTTCATATAATTTTAGGGTTTTCAGAAATTGAGATAGGGCTTTTGTAATTAAAGGCGAGTAGAACCCGATTTCATCATCAATTTGGCGATATTCAAGAGTGATCAAGCTCGATTGGATTATTTCCTTTCCCCTCCCACTCGACGTTCATATAGTAAGGATAATTATCTTTTTTTTATTCTTGGTTTGAAACAATATTGTTGTAAAATTTTCAGTTTCGAATGATATACACATATATATATGAAATTATGAGAATCTTAAGTCAAGGTGTTTTGTTATGTTGTCATGGGAAGGGAAACTATAAAACTTGTAAATGGATTAACTGATTTCTCTTTTAAATTGTTGTTGTTGGTCATGGCGGTCAAACACAAAATAAAACACGCGAACCAAAACTTAAAAACTGATGAAAGATAAAATTTGTATTCGACACATATAATTTTGAGGCATCAAATGTTCCTGGTTATAGTCATTTTAGCTTAAAGGCTTATTTGTTTCAACTTATATTGCCTCGCGTAATAGTTTATTTGTCTCGTTAACGTTCCAACTTATCTCTAGTGTTTCGGCTTAATTTCCAGAAACATTTCTTAGATTCAGCGTATTCATTCTCAAGTTTTATTCCTAGTTTACTTTGTCTTACCCAACTGTGTTGAAAATTTTCATGAAAAGTCTTTGTTGTGCTCGTTGTATTTGACTCGACAATCACCACAAACCCGTAAGGGTGATGTTGGTAACGAGACTAATACGGATTGAGTTGTACTTGATCAACACGAACCTAGCTCAATCACCATTTTTAAATTACCACTCTCTAAATGTGCGTTAATATAAATCTTGTTTTGGAGCAGGTGTAAACCATATAGTGTTCCGGGTCAGTTTCGAGTTCACTAATTTGGTCTTGGTCACAATATGGTTTTGATGTTTGATGTTACCTTAGTTATTCTGGATTCAGGTTAGGGCAGTAACCCATTTTGAGTCGCGAAGTAATTTAGAATTGGTTAGATTTCTTCGTTTTCCTAGTCATTATAAATAGGTTTTGAGAGCTTGTTTGGTCTTGTTTTCAAATGTACTAAAGTGTTTTGAAACTTGGTTTATTTGTGTGCTTGTCCATGTTTGTCGAGCCACCCAAAGGGGTGTTTGTCTGCTGCAACGCAGCCACCCAAAGGGGTGTTTGTCTGCTGCAACGTAGCCACCCAACAGGGGTGTTTGCCTGCTGTAACACAGCCCCAACAAGGGTGTTTTACTGCTGCAATACAACCCCAAAGTGGGTGCATCTAACTGCTGATTTTCAGCTCGAAACGGGTGTTTGTTTGGCTTGTTTTTCAGCCCCTAAATGGTGTGTTTTGTGCGTTTATTTTCTGCATAGAACGGGTGCGTTTAAGTTGCTGATTTTCAGCAACAACAGGTGTATTTTGGTCGTGTTGTTTTCAGCCCATTCCTCTTTGTTTAAGTTCCTTGGCCCGTCTGGTTTGTACTCTAGGCCGCAGCCCATTACAAATTAATAAGGGGTCCGTTTGGCTAATGCAAACCCACCAGAAAAATTGTTTTATTCCCCGAGTTCGTAATAACAGTAGGCAGATAAATCCTTCTCCGTCTTGTCCACTCGATTCCAATTCTTTTGCAACGCGCAACCATTTCCATAAGCAAATCGGCATACTACTCCCGTCTTGAAAATGAAATCATTTAAAACAAGTAATTATGTTTATCCCGACTTGAAAACTAAACGAGACATAAACACATAAATATACATATTCACTTTCGATTTAAACTGGATTATAAACTTGAGATACAAAATTTTGACATTTAGTCAAACTGGATGAATAGGGAAATTAAACTAGGATCATGCTTAATTTTTCCGAACACATAATTTATTTTACCATTTACAAACGAAATATATTACTTGAAAACCTATATTGTAATATGTATTTATTAGTCAAGAATATATACAACTTTTGAAACATATTAATATTTGAACTATAATTATTAAAACCTACGTTGTATTTTTTCCAACAAAACTTACACATGAGTTAAATGAGACTTAATTTCCTTATAATAAATTTATACTAAATGTTTTAAATACATATATGTATATATACACTTACATATATATATATATATATATATATATATATATATATATATATATATATATATATATATATATATATATATATATATATATCTTTGTCATTTACATCAACGACGTCTTATGATAAGCATACAATCCTTCCGTATATTATCATTTGGTCAACATTAAACCAAAGTCGCAATTCTTTCTTCGAGATTTCTTTCCATGTCACACCCTCATAAGCCGAAATCCACTCAATTCCTTGTAAAATGTTCTAAGATAAACGATGCCACATAAACAACAACAACAACAAGTCAAACATTTAAAAACTTATAAAGTTAGTTAAACTTTATCGAGTCTTAAACATAAGGACTAAATATGCCGTACTTAATTAGGTTGCGTGTCGGAGCCGTGCACTATCATCCTTTGATTTAATTCCCTTTAGACTTCCTATTGCACATTGCCAAGGTGAGTTTCATAGCCCCTACTTTTACTTGTTTTGTAACTATTTTGGGGGAAGATACATGCTCATTTTTACTTAAATGATTTAATTACTAAAATTCTGCATTCTATGGATACTATGCCCTTTGATTGATATGTTTTAAGATACATCATACCTAGATGCTTTAAGGACCACACCAAAACCTTTGACCTAGAATATTACGCAGCTTAGCCTAAGACTTTAGATCCCAAATTTGCCCTTTTTCATGAACGCCAATTCCTGCTGAAGTGAATGTTATAAATAGATCTATTGGGAGTGACTTCCTGTTCGGTTGACCCCGGCAGGGGTCAAGGCGGAAACATATATAACATGTCGGACCGAGTGTATTGGGATAAACACTCGCCATGGGCTCCTTATTTGTATGACTTCCTTGTGCATACATAAAGCTGGCCTTAGCTTCGTTGCATGAACTTAGTGCTAGCGTAATAGATTCAATATATGACATTATATTCATTGTAATGTACATATACCCTACTTATGGTCCACTAATGAAATCTCTTTTATGAAATCCTTTTATGAATTGAAATCATAAACTTTATGACATTATGCAAGACGTAATGATCATCAAGAACCAAATTTGAAACAAGCATTAGAAATCCCTTTTTAAATAAACCTATGAACTCACAGTATTAAAGTAGAATGTTTCCACCCTTTTCTTTAGCATGTATCTTCAGGTTTTGAGGTGATAGCTTATCTTTGGAGGCGCAAGGCAAAGGCATTGGCATGGTCAGACGCATATGACTTATTCTGTATTGGGACCACCTTTTATATTGGGCCATTTTCGCATCAAATCAAAAATGTAAACATTGTTTTTAAGAAATGAATAAAAGTTATTTATAAAAATCCGTTGATCTATGCTTATGTTGTGGTATCAATTTAGTAGCACCCCAAATACTTGTATGCTTCCGCTAAGCCATTTTGAGGGTGTTACATATGGCAAGATCGAGCCTAGGTTATAGAACTGGGTATATTTTAAAACCTAGACTATAACCACTTTTACAAAACTTAACCCTATGTACCGACACGCTACCGCCTTCAGCCAAGCCGATGCCTCACTTATGATTCGCGTTGAGATCATACTTGATAAGATACATGTTTTATCACTGCTCACCTAATTTCATTATAGGTTATAATTATCTTCCTATAACGATATTTACGCATCACAAAGACTATACCTTTCCTCACATAAAGAGAATAATTGTTCTAATCCTTCAAGACAACCTTTAAAAGTATAGTGATATATTACTAGCGTAACTAAGCTAAGTATTTCAAAATTCATTGAACCTCTGGGTGAATATAGGATCGATCACCTATATTCAACAGGGACTGACAGGACATACCTGATCACCTATGTCCCACTCGGAGGTGAATTTTGCAAAGTACTTAGGATAGTTATAATAGCTTTATGTCCAAAGGAGAAAATGATAATATTTTAATAAACATGTAACGTTTTAATAAGCCACACATTGAGGTTACACTAAAGCCACACATTGGCGGCCACACTATTCCTTAATCACAAGCCACTCAATTGCATTCCCTAAACACAAGCCACACCCACCGGCATTTTCGATCACAAGCCACTCACCCGGGCATACCCTAATCACAAGCCACCCATCGGCATCACCCTATTCCTTAGTCATAAACCACTCAGCGGCATCACTCTATCATAAGCCACTCACCAATGGCCACAATATTCCTTAAGTAGTCATAAGCCACTCATCGGCCATCCCACCTCTAATCATAAACTTTATAATTCCATATCACAATCGGGTTATGTTATACCGCTCCTACCCCACAACTTACACCCCATGGACGAATCAAACCATTCTAGGAGCAACCTTTCAATAGCACCTATGAGAAAATACAATAAACTTTTGGCAAAATCTAGAAGGGCATGATAAAGGACCTATAATTCCACAAAACTTGAAAACTAATACTTCCTTACCGGGAGAATTAAAACCTAGAAGCCCCACCCACCTCTTAAGAATAACAATGCCTACCTTGTTACCTTCCTACAAACTAAAATAAAGAGTTACCATACAAACTATTTCCGATTATCCCTCAAACCATTATAATCAAAATACTTCATGAACCACTCCATGAATTATTCTACAAACCAAATTACCACCTTACCATTTCACCATAAAGTAAACTACCATTTCGCTAACTACCCCCCACAAGGATAAAGTATTTCTTAATACTTTGAAAAGTATTTTAGAACCACTCTATTGGTTACTTATTCCCTCAAAAAGCGTTTTTAAGTTAATACCTCATAAACAGAAATCACCAATGTCCTCCTTAGTAGCTAAGCCTGACCTAGGAATGTATCCCACACCTCTGCCTAAAACCATAGAAAACAATGAGGTTCACCAACCATTAAACCTCTAACCTTACCCAACTTAGACTAATGAACCTTACTTGTAGCTATGGATAAATATTATATCCTGCTACACACCCTTGCTACAATATAGTCCCTAATTTTTAAGGATTCCCCTTTAAAAACCCTATAATAATATTTTCTAAATCCCACATTTAAGATGAGACAAAATGCTCAAACATTAAAAGTTTCGCAAAATTTTCTTATACACACCATAAATAAGAACCAGTTTTACAATCTTTTGAAAATGTGACATGTTTACACAACTATCGATTTTGAAATCTGGTCCTAGTCAAACTTGTATAAACATTTAGTCAAAAAAAAAAATAATAAATAAATAAATAAGTTTTGAAAACAAATGTTTCTTCATCCTTTAAAGAAGAAAACACACAAAACCAGTAGAAACCTTATACTTTAGAGTTATTAAATACCGTAAATGAGTACGCTTACCATGGAAGTTAGAGATTCCCACCAACAACAAAAATGAAACCTCATAACATCAAAATTGAACTTTCACCCAATGAACCTACCCCAAAAATCATGACTCCTGATAGAGGATGTCTCCGGCATAACACTTAGGTACCCATACCCAAAGAGGAAACCCTAGAACAACCTAGGGAAAACTCAAAACTTGTTCCAAATACCATCACCTTGTTTGCATACATCATCTAACGAACCGGATCGGACGGATCTCCTAAGCGGTTAGACTATAACAACCCGTAAAATTTCTGGATTATTATAATAATAAAATAAACTATTTTCTCGGTTGTCAATATTTAGATCCATAAGCGAAGTTATCTCGTGAATTTAGAAAAGTACATCAAAAGACGCGTCCGACACCAATTATATAACGACAAACAGTTATAATCAAATGACAACATAATAAAAATGTCATATTATCACGCTTAAGAAACGCTCGAAAATAAAATTTCTATATTTCGAAGACGGAAATATGATGCTTATCAAGATTCGACAAAACACGCATAATCTATATCATGTTTAATAATAAACCAAAAGTAATACAAATATCCCTCACCCTCTCTCTCCCACGTTTTTCTGTCACCTGTTCCCTTCTCTCTACCTCTTGTCAACACAAACCAAAACAAACAAACATAAAAATGGAAATTTCTTTCTCCTTTGAAGGTCAAACACAAAAGGGATAATCTATACCTTCCTCAAGTGCCCTGCTATCACTAGAGACCTTCCCACGCATGCCTTGAAACGCGGCTGTGAAAGAAGACTAGAGCCAGGAATGATACTCGCCCACACACTAGGCCAAGGAAGCTACAAGGCTGCATTCCTCTTCCTCATCTCTAAATAGAAGGAGAAACATCAGGGAACTTTCTCATCTCTCGCCCAAGCAATCACAGTTCGAAAATTAGGGTTCATATAATTTTAGGGTTTTCAGAAATTAAGATAGGGCTTTTGTAACTAAAGGCGAGTAGAACCCGATTTCATCATCAATTTGGCGATATTCAAGAGTGATCAAGCTCGATTGGATTATTTCCTTTCCCCTCCCACTCGACGTTCATATAGTAAGGATAATTATCTTTTTTTTTATTCTTGGTTTGAAACAATATTGTTGTAAAATTTTCAGTTTCGAATGATATACACATGTATATATGAAATTATGAGAATCTTAAGTCATGGTGTTTTGTTATGTTGTCATGGGAAGGGAAACTATAAAACTTGTAAACGGATTAACTGATTTCTCTTTTAAATTGTTGTTGTTGGTCATGGCGGTCAAACACAAAATAAAACACGCGAACCAAAACTTAAAAACTGATGAAAGATAAAATTTGTATTCGACACATATAATTTTGAGGCATCAAATGTTCCTGGTTATAGTCATTTTAGCTTAAAGGCTTATTTGTTTCAACTTATATTGCCTCGCGTAATAGTTTATTTGTCTCGTTAACGTTCCAACTTATCTCTAGTGTTTCGGCTTAATTTCCAGAAACATTTCTTAGATTCAGCGTATTCATTTTCAAGTTTTATTCCCAGTTTACTTTGTCTTACCCAACAGTGTTAAAAATTTTCATGAAAAGTCTTTGTTGTGCTCGTCGTATTTGACTCGACAGTCACCACAAACCCGTAAGGGTGATGTTGGTAACGAGACTATACGATTGAGTTGTACTTGATCAACACGAACCTAGCTCAATCACCATTTTTAAATTGCCACTCTCTAAATGTGCATTAATATAAATCTTGTTTTGGAGCAGGTAAAACCATATAGTGTTCGGGTCAGTTTCGAGTTCACTAATTTGGTCTTGGTCACAATATGGTTTTGATGTTTGATGTTACCTTAGTTATTCTGGATTCAGGTTAGGGCAGTAACCCATTTTGAGTCGTAATTTAGAATTGGTTAGATTTCTTCGTTTTCCTAGTCATTATAAATAGGTTTTGAGAGCTTGTTTGGTCTTGTTTTCAAATGTACTAAAGTTTTTTGAAACTTGGTTTATTTGTGTGCTTGTCCGTGTTTGTCGAGCCACCCAAAGGGGTGTCTGTCTGCTGCAACGCAGCCACCCAAAGGGGTGTTTGTCTGCTGCAACATAGCCACCCAACAGGGGTGTTTGCCTGCAGTAACACAGCCCCAACAGGGGTGTTTTACTGCTGCAATACAACCCCAAAGTGGGTGCATTTAACTGCTGATTTTCAGCTCGAAACGGGTGTTTGTTTGGCTTGTTTTTCAGCCCCTAAATGGTGTGTTTTGTGCGTTTATTTTCTGCATAGAACGGGTGCGTTTAAGTTGCTGATTTTCTGCAACAACAGGTGTATTTTGGTCGTGTTGTTTTCAGCCCATTCCTCTTTGTTTAAGTTCCTTGGCCCGTCTGGTTTGTACTCTAGGCCGCAGCCCATTACAAATTAATAAGGGGTCCATTTGGCTAATGCAAACCCACCAGAAAAATTGTTTTATTCCCGAGTTGTAACAACAGTAAGCAGATAAATCCTTCTCCGTCTTGTCCGACTCGATTCCATTTGTTGCAACGCAACCATTTCCATAAGCAAATCGGCATACTACTCCCGTCTTGAAAATGAAATCATTTAAAACAAGTAATTATGTTTATCCCGACTTGAAAACTAAACGAGACATAAACACATAAATATACATATTCACTTTCGATTTAAACCGGATTATAAACTTGAGATACAAAATTTTGACATTTAGTCAAACCGGATGAATAGGGAAATTAAACTAGGATCATGCTTAATTTTTACGAACACATAATTTATTTTACCATTTACAAACGAAATATATTACTTGAAAACCTATATTGTAATATGTATTTATTAGTCAAGAATATATACAACTTTTGAAACATATTGATATTTGAACTATAATTATTAAAACCTACATTGTATTTTTTCCAACAAAACTTACACATGAGTTAAATCGAGACTTAATTTCCTTATAATAAATTTATACTAAATGTTTTAAATACATATATGTATATATACACTTAACATATATATATATATATATATATATATATATATATATATATATATATATATATATATATATATATATATATATATATATATATCTTTGTCATTTACATCAACGACGTCTTATGATAAGCATACAATCCTTCCGTATGTTATCATTTGGTCAACATTAAACCAAAGTCGCAATTCTTTGTTCGAGATTTCATTCCATGTCACACCCTCATGTTTCTAAATCCACTCAATTCCTTGTAAAATGTTCTAAGATAAACGATGCCACATAAACAACAACAACAACAACAACAACAACAACAACAAGTCAAACATTTAAAAACTTATAAAGTTAGGTAAACTTTATCGAGTCTTAAACATAAGGACTAAATATGCCGTACTTAATTATTAGGTCAGTGTCCGAGCCGTGCACTATCATCCTTTGATTTAATTCCCTTTAGACTTCCTATTGCACATTGCCAATGTGAGTTTACATACCCTACTTTTACTTGTTTTATAAGCTTTTTGGGGAAGATACATGCTCATTTTACTTAAATGATTTAATTACTAAAATTTCAGATTCTATGCATACTATGCCATTTGATTGATATGTTTTAAGATACATCATACCTAGATGCTTTAAGGACCTCACCAAAACCTTTGACCTAGAATATTACGCAGCTTAGCCTAAGACTTTAGATCCCAAATTTGCCCTTTTTCATGAACGTCACAATTCCTGGGAAGCATGAATGTTATAAATAGATCTATTGGAGTGACTTCCTCTGTTCGGTTGACCCCGTCAAGCGAAACATATACATGTCGGGACCAGTGTATTGATAAACACTTACGGGCTCCTTATTTGTATGACTTCCTTGTGCATACATAACCGTCAGAAACGGTTGCATGAACTTAGTGCTAGCGTAATAGATTCAATATATGACATTATATTCGTTGTAATGTACATATACCCTACTTATGGTCCACTAATGAAATCTCTTTTATGAATTGAAATCATAAACTTTATGACATTATGCAAGACGTAATGATCATCAAAAACCAAATTTGAAACAATGTCTTTGAAATCCCTTTTAAATAAACCTATGAACTCACCGTAGTTGAACCCTTTAGCATGTATCTTCGGTTTTGAGGTGATAGCTTATCTTTGGAAGGCTAAGCGCATGGCGATACAAGGGCACGACCGATTTATGATTGGGACCACCTTTTATATTGGGCCATTTTCCGCATCAAATCAAAAATGTAAACATTGTTTTTAAGAAATGAATAAAAGTTATTTATAACAATCCGTTGATCTATGCTTATGTTGTGGTATCAATTTAGTAGCACCCCAAATACTTGTATGCTTCCGCTAAGCCATTTTTAGGGTGTTACATAGGTCTTATATCGGTGATACAAACTTTGAATGGATCATGGCCACGTGGGCTTTGGCCTGATATGGATAATCGGACGCAGGGCCGGTGATGCTTTATCTCCTTGGGCTTGGGGTCCGAATATTTTTGCAATGTTATCTACGCTTAAATGGAAGGCCATAAATTCACTATCCCAATAATTTTTGGATATACAAATTTATGATAATGAATGGTATTTTTGGTATGGTATAATTTCACCTGAGGGATACATATTCACTTGAACAAAAATTCAAGAAAAAATACTCACGGTTTTTGTACCGATTGCTTACGAGGAATAGAAGTGACATTTCACGGGTGTACTTCTTTATCTTTGAGACGTTGGTTGGGTGGTTGCATGTCTCAAGATAACTTGTTGGTGCATTACTGTCACTTTAAGTGATTATGAATTGACAATCCGTTATAAGCGATGTAGGAGTTACGTTGTAGTGCTCACGCCAGTATAACTATCACTTTAAGGAAGTTGTAGTACTTAGTGTCACACCGGCTGTGGATTGCTCAAAATTTAGAACAAGCAAGAAGTCAAGTTGGGATGTTTACTTCCTTTTCAAGTTGGTCGTGATCGTTTTCTCCATCTGTGGTCATTACTATTACCGGTGAATTCAAAGGAGGTTCGACATGAGGTTGGTTTGAGAGACGACGAGAGTATTTTTGCGACATATTCTCACGGAAATTTTGATCAAGTTAAGATTTTAATATTGCATCAAGAAAAATGTATACCGACATGCGAACATTATGATGATTCGATAGCTCGCATAACCATCGGGAGGGAGAAGTTGGTATTTCATCTTCCGTGATTGGATTACGAAGGGATTTTTGCTTACATCAAGAAGGAGAAGTAGGTGTGTACATGGGGCTTTTTACCAACTTGGATGCAATACTAAATGAGTTATGTTGTTATGGTGTTCCCAGAACGACAACCATTGTGCTACAATGAAGAGTCTACTTTCTCCTTGCGTGTTTGAAGACTAAAGAGATTTCAAGAAGAGAGTTGTCGATTCGGGAGGAGCATAAGAAAGAAAAAGGCTCACTAGTTAGGAGGGAGTAATAACCTAACTAGACCGCTACAATTGAAGTTGAGTTACAAGGATTTGTGCCGCCGCCACAAAGATCAAATGTCGAGATCGCGAAGGAGAACTTCAAGTTTGCCTCAAGATTCTAGACTACAGAGACTCTTCGCTTCAACAAAGTCAACATTGTTCATTACCATTGTAATTTACTTTGTTTTGTATTTATAGGTCTCATTGTAACCATTCACGTGACGCATATCTCTGGTGGAGATTATTAGCCTCACTTTTTATAAAGATAACGTCACTACGCTGGAATTGTACTAGATGCGTAGTATACTTTGCCCATAGGGACTAATATTGTTTAAGTGGCAAAGTTATGGTTTGTTGAGCCTATAAATTCCTCATGACTCTCCACGGGGTGAAGATTAGCGTGTTGTTTTTCTTTAATAAAACTCATCTTTGTGTTTCTCCTCCCTCTCACTATTTCTCTCTCTAAAAGGATGAAGATATTCATCTTCTTCCACCAACCTAGACCTCCAAAATCATATAAATCATAATGATTCAGTCCTACAAGGAACCTTCACAGAGCGCAACTTGCGCGGTACAAGCTTCAATTTAACAACGAAGATTCTTTCACCAAGTTGATGGCGATAACCTCCTCGAACATGCACGTAGTCGCAGCATTCCTGCCTTATTGGAGTTTTTTGTTTTTATTTGTTTATTTAATTCCTTTAATGTATCCGCTTATGAACGTATCAAAGGTCCAACATTTCTTTATTTTGTGAAGTTCTTAAACGATCCAAACGCTGCTCCGCATTTAAAAAAACAAAAAATTAAAAATCCCCGCAACGCTGCATGTTTCACCCTCAAGTATTTAAAGAGGAATTTCCTCAAGGGATAACTCCCTGATTCCACACTCTCCTAAAAATATATCTTTTCAAAATACCCGTAATTTCATGGGTCTATATTTAAATTAAAATACATCACAAACAAACAATTTATGATCACATGTACATGTATACCAAACGTGGCAATTTGTGCCAAAATTTTCCAAAAAAAAAAAGAAAAAAAAAACTATTAATTAAGACTAATTGGTAAAGATGTGAAGTAGCATTTAAGCCCCCTTTGTTTTTGAAATGAGCATGTATATCCATTAAAAGTTAAATGGGCATTAAATGAAACATATATTTTTTTCAATTCAAGTAAAACTTATATATATAATATATTTAATGTTTTAAATATAATGAGATATTACGTTTGAGTAATTTATTTCGTAGTTTGGGTATTTTCGATTAGGTATAACATAAGTCCCAGTTTAAGCCTGTGCCCATTTTGGCCCGAGCTGTTTGGACCGTGGCCCGTCCGACCTATTTTGCCACCTCTAATATATACGTATCTCGCATGAGTAGAAATAAAGGATCGAAGATGTTTGTTTTTTGTTTTAGATTATTTTACTATTGTGTTTTATATAACATATTTTTTATTATTACCAATTGTATACTTTACGTTTTTTTATCTAGAAGTTGTTCTTTCTAACTTATAATTTTATAATACGTAATATTATTTACTATTTTTTAATGATGCTTAAAAATACACGGTCTTTTAGTTAGTAAACTAAATATATGACATATAAATAATACAAATTAAATCATGTTAAGTTACTATGATATTCGTACTAAAATCAAAGGCGCACTCTGCTACAACATAAACCCACTATTCTCTCAGCTCGATCTATAAGAAAAAAAGTTCAAAATTACCCTCAACATATGCAATCATGGCCTTATACAAAAGTTAGTACATATATGAATATTATTATCAGAAGTTACTTCATCACGTCAATATTAGTTAACGATAGGCATCAAGATCCGGTTTTGGATAATCTCCCTTTAGGAAATTTATCATCTTAAGGGATTTGGAATTCAAAGTCAAGTTTTCTATTCAAATTGGTTAGCACTGGTGGTAAAAGGAAAAACTGATAAATGATAATTAACATAGGTGCATATTAGCTAACAGAAAAAGAGTTATTTTACACATTATGATTACATCTACCTTTACGTTACCAAATTTTATAGAAAAAATTGGATTTATTTTACCAAACACGCCCAGACGCTCTACATATGTTAGTTGATGTGGATTTGAGACTTTACTTTTTATAATTCCATTTTGCTTTGATGTAATTGTAAAATGACTTGTTTTTTCAAAATCACTAATACTAACAAAAAAGAAATATATAGAGTTTATCGGCCCATACCTAGTAGATAATAGGGGTGAGCGAAAAAATCGAAAAGACCGAAAACCGAAACCGAACCGAACCAAACTAATAACCGAACCGAACCGAACTACTAATTCGGTTCTCGGGTTGGATATGGGTTTGACAGTTTGAACCGAAAACCGAATTCATATAAATATGTATACTTTTTATATATTTATATATATATATTTATATATTTTTATGTATATTTATATATAAATAAATACTATTAAAATGTTATCATAATATAATAAAATACTTTTTATGCTTGAAATATATTTTTTTGCTAAATATCTATGTAATTATTAAAATTTTTTTTCAATCCAAGAACCGAACCGAATTAGAATTCAACCGAACGAACCGAAAACCGAATTTGAATTTGGTTTGATTCGGTTCTCGGATTGACCTAAAAATTTTTTAACCGAATTAATCAAACCGAAGTAACCGAATAACCCTATAACCGAACCGATCAACACCGCAGATACGTGTCAAAGAGCCCAACAATTCTTCTTTAGGTCATTTCACCATTTGTTCTTTTCAAAAAGTTACTTCTATTTCATCTCCAGCTACACAACTCACGCACACACCACCATACAACCACCAGATCTCCGGCGTATCACGACGGCGCTCGACGCCCTTCAAAACCCAGATCCAAAATCACCTCCTCTCCAATACCCACTTTTCAGTTTTCACTAATTCAACCTATTTCAGAACTTAACATAAACCCTAGAAAAAAACTTTTGATAGAAATGTCAGACAATATCCCATTTGAAATCCAAATGGAAATCATTAAAATAGTTTCTGATGTCAAGTCATTAATTCAGTTCAGGTCAGTTTCCAAACCATGGAAATCTTTTATTGACAGCTCTGAGTTTATTAAAGGTTTCGGCGCCCGCCACACGCAGCCACGTAGTTTTATTCTAAGCTGCAGACCTGACTTTGAAGAACCAGAGTTAAGGTACATTCGTTTAGTAGAAGATGATGATAAGAATAAAACTTATAAGGTACAACAACAAGAGTTAGATCCGCTGATTAAACAATTTTCTAGGACACAATTTGTTGGTGCGTGTCATGGATTACTCTGTTTAATTTGTTATAATAAAGATAATGATAGAAAGATGCTTGTTATTTGGAACCCTTCTATTCAAAAATCATTTGGTATTGCTCTCCCTGACTATGAATATGAGCCTCATAGTCAGGCTTACTGGACTCGGCTTGTTTTGGTTTCGTTTGTCCGTCACCAGAGATCCTACCGTTGTGAAGATTTTACAAACGCATAAGAAGCCTTGGCATGTGGAAGTTTTTACATTGAGCTCGGGTGTTTGGAATGTGATTCCAGCTAGCAATCGCCGTCAATCAATTCAACTTAAACTATGTTTACCTCATGTTGTTATAGATAGGTTTATTTATTGGACTGCTTGTGATACGACCTCTGCTAATGATAAGTATATGGTTGTGTCATTTGATTTGATTACCAAGGAATTTAAACTGGTAGACGCACCAAATACCTTAATAAACAGGCATTATCGACGTGTGTGTGTTTCTAAGCTAAGGGAGTCTCTTGTTGTATATGAATCTATTTATGTCGACGGAGGAAAATGTTGTGTATGGGTGATGGAGCATGATTTGACTTTTAGAAAGCTATACACAATTGACGCACTAGTAGATAAAATATTGGGGTTTAGGGAGAGTGGTGAACCTATATTTGAAACTCTAAAGAAGGAGGACGGATGGTTTAACACACTTGATGTTTACAACCCGTGCTCAGAAGAAATCAAAAATCTTGGGGTTGATGGAGTTCGAACTCATTCAGATGGGCTTTACAATGAATCGCTACTTCTACTCGATCACTCGGGTTTACATATATATTGTGATGATAATTAACTAAAAAGATGACGACGACACATTATAAGGCGTGAATGTACAAAGTGATATGTTATCTATGAGGGAGAGCTTATTTTGTTGTTAAGTTTTGGAAAAATCACTTTCATCTATTTTAGTTGTTTGTCACTGCTTTAATGTTATTAAGTAATGCCATTTATGGAACCTTATGTGATTATAGATTTAGTATGTGCTACATATTCATTGATATATCATATATGATTTGTTGCAATGTTGATGAAATACATTTAGAATGCACTTCAACCCTAGTGTTATATTGTTTTTACAGGTTTGTTTGCTTTTTGCATTATGTGGTTAAAAGCTCCTTGTATTGTTTGTTACCCATATAAACACATTCGGCTTCTAACATATTCATACAAACAAATCATGTTTTAAAAGACGCTTACAAACACCCATAATCTGTATCCAAAAACGAGTGTATGCCAAAATTTTATAACAAATATTTCGGAAAAAAGGACTTCATGTCTGTTTACAGCTACACAAATTAATAAGAATGTCAAGATTAGAGAAACCTATGTTTCGGTGATTGTAATGGACAAAAAACCAGGCTTGATATGTTACGAAGTTTATTCGTATAAAAATATAGAGGAACTATATAATTACATTTGACCATATATAAAAAAAGACTGCATTGCTCACAATGTTCGCCTACACAAATTTACAACTATGTGTACTTATGTTCATGCAAAATTTCTTTATATATCATCGAGAATACACTATGGGGTCATCACCACTGCTAAGATCACTCCACTGCACATTTGACAAGCTGTAAAATGAAGCGTTGATGATGATCCCCATAAATGACCTTGACTCGAGAAAAGTCCCCTGTTTGTGGCATCTTTTCAAGAATGTGCTCAAGCTCCCAGACCATATCTAAGATTGATACATTCATAGGGTATGGACCGATTCATTATCAATGATTGAAAGCATCGTTCCTTGATTAGCCAATTTTACCTAAAAAAAAAAAAAAAAAATTATATATTTAAGTAAACTTATAAATAATCCGGGTTTTTTAGAGGTGGGATTTCGTACCAATTGCTTACGGTGTTTGATCATCTTTACCCATTAAAACTAATTATTAAACCAAAACAAACAAATTTGGACGAAAAAGTTTTTCGGGTCAACCCAACCATATAAAAAGGTTACCCATCTTGACGGTCCTGTGATATGAATATATTAAGGTAAAGAGAAAATAAAGGATACCTCATGGAAGATATTTTTGCCATGTGATATTGGTTTCATGCTGGTCGAGATCTCTAAAAGTACAACTCCAAGGCTATAAACGTCACTCTTGTCTGTTAGTTTATGGGTCAATAAGTATTCGGGATCAAGGTAACCCTGCAATAAAGTATGAAATTAGTTACAAAAATGACGTTCAACAAACTAAACAAGTGAGCGAGATTTTTTATTCAGAAAACATTTGACTATATATAAAGGCCATCTCCATTCTACTAGAAATTACCCACTTTGACCCGTTACCCAACCCACCCATTTTGCTACTTCTTCTAGCTAGCTTGTGTCCTAAGTCACAAAAAGTAACAAGGTCTGTCCATACACCATGGTCCCTCAACTAGCCAGTAAAGGAGAGACTTACGGGTGTTCCTCTAAGAACGGCGGGTACGTAGTAAGGACCGACTCCATCGTCATCCAAAAGTGGTGCAAGCCTTGAGAGTCCAGAATCAGCAACTTTGGCAGTGAGTTTGGAGTCAATGAGAATGTTGCTTGTATTGATGTCGTGGTGGAATATAGGTGGGTTGGGTTCGGTGTGAAGATAAGGAATGCCTTTGGCTGAATCCAATGCTACATGTAACCTTATTTGGAAGCTTAGGGACTCGTGATTTGGCTGTAAATGCAACACATAATCACTTTCAAAACGCACAACAACACACCTCTAAAATGCAAAGAATCAAATTTCATACCTTTAGCCAATCACGTAACATTCCTCGAGAAATAAACTCATAAACCGACATCTCCACAAGTCCGAAGAACACTTACATTATCCAGCCAAAAGACTACTTGTTCTTGTACCTCTAAAATATAAAGAAGAGTAAAATAAATAGCTATAAAGCGAAATAAATAAAGTGTTGTTGATTTAAGAATGAGGCTTTCAACCGGAATAAATAAGTAGGAGATAAATAAAGAGCTGCTCAAACCAGTGGTTTTTTACTTATAAACTACTGTCTTAACTCTTTATTAGTTGTATCATTTGACTTTTTGAAAAGTCAAACGTGTGACAAATTTCACAAGCTTCCTACATTTTCCTACATTGTGTATACATTTAATTCCTAATTATGATACTAATTTATATGTTTCCTCACTATAAAAATCAAAGCACGGATATTTATACAAACAAACGGACCATTTCGTGGGTTCAAATTGGATGAATCTGTCAAGTCAAGGTTTTGACTTTTGAAGGCAACGTAGTTTTTTAACTTTTCAAAATCTGACGACGATTTTCTCAAGAAATTTTTACCTCTTTTGTCTGCTACAATGTTTGGATAAATCAACAAAATATACGAATATACCATAACACTTGATAATTTTTGGAAAGTGTAAAGTCTGAAAAGTAGTCACTTGACCTGAGAAAGTCAAATGTTTACCAATAAACTTACAGTGAACCTCTTCACTATTAAGATTATATCAAAAGACAAACAACTGCGAGAACAGCCCGTGCTGAACTCAAATTTCAGAGAAGAGAGTCCCGGCCCAAGTGGTAGTGTCTCATTATAAGTGGCATGAAACATCTGAAAATCAGCCGTTAGCGAGACAAAAACTTGGATCCAAGGGTTAAATCATAGTATGCACTAATATTACGTAAAAGACCCAAAAAAAACTACAAAAGACAACATTTTCATGTACATACACTGAACCCCTTCTAGATCCGCCCCTGAAGGGACCAACATTTTTTGCGTAACTAGAATGATAGAGTGGATGGAGTATAAAGTGTAGAGTAAGGAATGATTCATTCTTCTTGTTTTTAGGTGATGCATTTGTAACATAAGATTCATTAAATTTATTCATATGATATTGTTGTACATTGTTAATGAGTCAATGCATTTCAGGCAACATATTTTTAAATTTAATTGAATAAATTTTAACAAATTTTGCAGTTCCTATTTTATGTTCAATACCTAAACCAAACTGAATTTAAATTAGATTTCATTTCGGTTTTGTCTTCAAAAATGGTCAACCCGAAGAACCCCTACTGAGAAATCCGAACCGACAAACACCCTACGGGGGTCCATACCTGATTGATGTCCAAAGTGCCACAATTAAAATGATAGCACAAACAGTCGCAGTGTATGCAATAGTAACTTAAGTTTGGCGGTCAGATATTACAGCTCCATCATTTAAGAGAATAACTTCAAAGAAACAAAAGTATCAGTTGCCTCTACGCGTCAAAGGACCGTGTTTCCTTTACCCAAGCAAAAACAGCAATTGTGGAGAATAATAGTATCCACTCTGATATTGCAGTGGTTTTCAGCCAGGAATGGTAACTATTGAACTATGTAGCATTGGTTTACAGTCTGATATATGTCTTTTTTTTTTCCTTTGTTTTTATTTTGATTTTATTTTTATTTAGTTTTTATTTTGTTTGTGCTTGTTAGGGTGCAAGTTCTTACGTTTCATGAAACGAAATGCTCTCTTTTGTGTTTTGTAAACAATGTGCAGTGGTTCAAATTGTAATATTTGTTGTTGTTTGATGTACTGAAAGGGCATTTCATTGTTTTTGTCAATGGTATCTTTTGGACAATGGTCCCAATTTACATACAGCAATAGTGGTCTCCACTAACATGGTTCAATAAAGTTAAGATAAAATAAGAAGTGTCGGTGTCCATGTGCATAGTTTAAAAAATAAGTGCCTATTTAATCAAGGCACA
This sequence comes from Chrysanthemum makinoi, assembly GCA_910596185.1. Taxonomy (NCBI): domain Eukaryota; kingdom Viridiplantae; phylum Streptophyta; class Magnoliopsida; order Asterales; family Asteraceae; genus Chrysanthemum; species Chrysanthemum makinoi. Next base: position 78,367,359 of record OU343225.1, on the reverse strand, counting down.
CCCATCCACATAACCCTAATACCCTATCACATACTACTACAAAATACAAGTTTCAAATGGAAATCATCAAAAAAGTTTATCAATGGGTTAAAAAGTTTATGATGTCCATAAAAGACTTCCATGGTTTTGAAACTGACCTTGATTTGATTCGGGTCGGTTTCCAAACCATGGAAGTTTTTCATCGACATCTCTCAGTTTATCAATAGGTTACGGTGCCCGCCACACACAGCCACATTCGTTTAGTAGAAGATGATAACAATTAAACTTTTAAGGTACAACAACAAGAGTTTGATCCATCTGTTGTGTCTCCTTTGCTTAAACAACATCGTGTTTTAATGGTTGTTGGTGCGTGTCATGGATCATTGTGTTTGTTTTCTTTGTTTATAGTGTTTGTTTTCTTTGATTATAGTTTCAGCCCGGGAGATGATGAATGTTACATATTCATATGTAATAACACGAGAACGTGAATAATTTATCATCTGGACCTCATATAGCGCCGATACGTCCAGTGAAGGTATGAAATAAGGGAAGTAAAGTATAAATAATCATGTGTTTTATAGATCAAATTAAATTCTTACCAGCCAAGCTACGAAAGGCATTCTCAGCAGCCTGTTGCTGTGCATCCTTTCTCATCTTACCCATTCTAATAGCTACTTTCTCACCCCGTGAACAAGACCTGCGTCATTGAGTCCATTATAGCACAGACCATTAACACTAAACCCAAGAAATAACTGCTGAATATAACAAATAGTGTTCTCTGTTGTATTTCATCAGATTGAAATCATAACTGGAACACTAGTATAAACCTATGGATCATTTGCTGTACTTTGACTTTTGAAGTAAAATGGAATTCTTTAACTTCAAGTTCAGATTCGGTTTTGTGTTCGGTTTGGTCCAGTTTGTATTCAGTTTGGTTTTGCCTTCAAAAATTCTCAACCCGAGAAACCTGAACCTACGAACTCCCTTACAGGTCTAATGTCTCGAAAGGGTCACAATTAAAAGAATAGCAGTCACATTGTACACTCTTTATAGTAACTCGGGTACGCTCCATTTAAGAGCATAACGCAAGAAACAAAAGCATCAGTTGACTCTACGAGTCAAAGGATCGTGTTTCCTTTGCCCAGGCACAAACAGGGTTTAAGTCTTGCAAAAATCAAATGTCATGTGCACCACGATCGATTAGTATCCAACTTTTGCACTGGTTTTCAGCCTGCTATATGGATGCTATTAACTTCTGTGGCATTGGTCATTGTCAGACGCTAATTCACAAATCTGCTTTTAATGATCAAAACTTGGTTGGGCTGTGTAACTACCGGGTCATATGCACATTGACAGAGCGGTAATTTACAATGAAAATGAAATGCTGGGGAGATTACGATCTGGACTTCTCTATAGTCCAAACCCGTGAACTTAACTTAACTTAAAAACAATGTACTTGACACAGGATGCAACTTGTACTTATAAAAATATGTAATCTAAATAATCTTAGTCACTACTGTTAGGATACCAGAACCAAAACCAATTTCATATAGACCATGTTATACAGAACGTCAAAAACTAATTTTGTTAAGGAAAGATTCCAAGCAACAACCATATCCATTCCAAAATCACCTAATTTTTATGAGAATCAAATGTTAGATAATAACAGCCACAAAAGCACATTAAGCCTTGAGACTTGAGAGATACCAACTATTGTTAGACTGAGACAAAATTGTTAAACTTCCGTTAGAATCATTTATGTTTTCTAAGAGACTTGAGCATACAACAAGTTGGTTGAGAAGAATCAAATAAGCTCTAGAACCTACAATCAGTATATTGTAACCTACTGGTAAGAAGCCAAATGCATGATTGCATTGCAGACCCCTAGTGGTACTCAACTGATGTAGCCATTGTTAACCGCAACTCTGTTTCTACTTTCTGCTATTTTATTTTACACTTTGGAGGGTATAAGAGATTGTTGATTTTGTCTAGCAACATGGTTATCAACAATTTTCTTAGAGAAAAATCCAGGACTTTCTCCAAACATCGCCTAACCACTACTAATGCCTTCACTCAAGAAATGATTCAAAGTACATATAAATTATTTCTTGCACACACCTAGGCATCTACACATTCAAATGTTGAAAATTCAAAGATTGATAAACTTGTGTTTGTATTTAGAGAGCATCCAAAGCAACCGCAAAGCATAATGAAATGAGAATGTATGAAGCAAAAACGCTAACAAGATTTCAATAAGTAATGAACATCTAAAAGGCTTGTCATCATTAATATCCAAGCAATAAGGCATCTACAAAGGACATTCCCATTCTAAAAGAACAATGGAATAACAAAAATCACATTAAACTTGATAATACCAATTTCACTAACCTTTCTACAAATCACATATCTGAGATATATGTAGCATATTTTGCATCTACAATCGCATAAGATTTCATGTCATTCCTAGATTAACAACATTTAATCACTGATAGATGAAAATGAGTTTTCCACACCTTAACTACAAAATAGTCCCCTTGAAATGTGGCCATCATCATTATGATAAGTTGTTGTCATCATAAATACGTGAATCCAAGTGATTAAGCAGAAGTAGCGATTCCTTGTAAGAGCCCATGAAGAATGAGTTCGCTGCTCCAGAAATCCCAAGATTCTTGATTTGTTGTGAGCAGGGATCATAAACATTAAGCATGGTAACCCATCCGTCCCTTTGAGTTTCAAATATAGTTTCACCATTCTGCTTAAACCCTAGCATTTTTAGTATTGTAGTCGCCAGTTGTGAATAGCTTTCTAAGAGACGAGTCATGCTCCATCACCCATGCACCACAACTAATTGCTCCATCCACCACATTGCATCCATACACAACAAGAGAATCCCTTAGCTTAGAAAGGAACACACATTCCATTATCTCATTTGTTAAGCTATATGGTAGATCTACCACTTTAAATTCCTTGGTAATCAAATCAAATGACACAACCATATGATTTAGGGTAGATTCACCATCATCACTAAGAGTCTTCTCCCAAGCACTCCAATAGATAAACCTATCTATAACAACCTGAGTTGATGGGTTGAGTTTAATAGAATGATGAGGCAAATTACCACTTGGAATCACAGTCCAAACACCCGAGCTCAATGTAAAAACTTCAACATGCCAAGGCATGTTATCTGCACATAAAATCTTCACAACGGTAGGGTCACTAGTAACGGGACAAACCCCGAAACCATATACAATCCGAATCTCAGTGAGACATCTATGGACAGCAATACCAAATGATTTTCCGATACAAGGGTTCCAAATAACAAGCATCCTTTTATCATAATTATCTTTATTATAACATGACAAACAGAGTAATCCATGACACATACCAACAACCTTTAAAAGCCAATATTGTTTAAGCAAAGGAGACTCAACAAGAGATGGAGCAAACTCTTGTTGTTGTACCTTAAAAGTTTCACAGTTATCATCGTCTACGAGACAAAAGTGTTGTGCCGCATCTACTAAATGAGCTCTGTGCGTTAAAATAAGACTATGCGGCTGTGTGTGGCGGGCGCCGTAACCTTTGATAAAGTCAGAGCTGTCAATGAAAGACTTCCATAGTTTAGAAACTGACCTGAATCGAATCAATGACTTGACATCAAAAACCTTTTTGATGATTTCCATTTGGATTTCAAATGGGATGTTGTCTGACATTCTTCAATTTTTTTCTTAGGGTTTATGTAAGTAGCAAGAGACTGAAATGAAATTGGGAAATTTGGGGGAAGTTATTTTGGGTGTTTGGTCTTTTTATTACATCAGTTGGGTATGGACCGGGGAAAACCCATATTCATTGTGTGTAGTGTGTACAATTTAGTGGGTGCTTTTTGTTTTTTTTTAATGATAAATTAGCTTAGTAAATTTCTATTTCACGCCAAGAATGCGTTGATCATGAAGGCTGTGATTATATTTTGCGACGAGCAAATGTTATCTTGGCTCAAATAAGTAGATAATCAAAAAGAGATTGCTCCATCCAAACCTAAGATGGCTGAATCTATTTTGTGTGTGAAGTATGATTTGTTTGTGTTGTAGTTTTTGATTCTTTCATAAACCATAAGCTCTTTTTATATTAAGATTACATAACTAACA
>OU343225.1:78307748-78363138 GCA_910596185.1 Chrysanthemum makinoi | reverse complement strand
AAGAATGAAAGAATTGGATGGGGCTGCTTTGAACTTCACTGATGACACATGGACATCCCTTGTGGTGAGTTGCCTCAAATCCATCACTTGCTCAGTCCATCTTAGGAGGTGCATTTGACTCTGATAATTTTGTTACTGATTTGATGGCCCTTGCAAATAAGAGAAAGAAAGAAGATGCAGAGAGGAAAGCTAAGGCAAAAAAGGATCGACCTCTTACTCAAGCTGAACAAAGACTACATATGAGGGAGTTTGTCAAAAACATGAGCTCTTCCGTATACACAACTGGATGGAGTATGGCTTATGTGAAGTTCTTCACAGATGATCAACTGATGTGAGTAGGTTGGAAAAGGATGGTCTTGATCCATATGCAAGAATGAAGAGACATCCGCCTTCATTGGAAGGACCTGCAATTAAGAGGTTGAAATCTAAGGATTCTTCTGATGAGATACTTCTTACGGTCTTGAGATGTTGGTGTTCATCTTTGAAGAGAACACTGCACAACATTCCATACCTGCTGATACACCAACTACTTCTCCAACTGTTGATGCTTCCAAGACCAATCCTTCTGAAGGTACTCCTTTTGCTCCTGCTAATGAAACTCAGAGCATTCCCTCTGTCAACCTTGGTGATGACTCTTCTGCTACACCTAAGGTTGTTCCTACTGAGACCAAACCATTTGTTGCTTCTGTTGGTGATCATACTACTATTGCTGCTGATCAACCTGATTCTTCTGAAAAGATTGATCTTGTTTCCACTGATGCATATGTTCCCTCTGAAGATGCTAAGTTCTCAGATCTTTGCACCAGTGTTGCCTACTCCAGATACTCCAAGTACGAACATTTCTTCTCCTTCCTCCACACCTGGTAGAAGACGGAAGAGTCTTGCAAAGAAGAGAAGTTCTAGGACCATTGATCTAAAGGCTTCTGAGCGTTATTTTATCAAAGATTTTGAGGAGGATGACTCTGATGAGGAGGTGGTGGTATGGTCCAAGCTTGATAGATGGGAACTTACTCCTACTGGACTTGGTGGTATAGGATCTTTCAACACTGTATATCGCAAGGATGGATCTGTGTGACACTTTACATTTCTTACTGAGATTCTTAACTTTCTGGATAGATAGGATCTGATTAAGTTGTATGGTATGGTGTCTACATACTTTGAGACACATTCTGCTCTTTGGTCTTTGGTTTGTTCTTGCTTGGGGATCTTCAAGTCTTATTTGATTCTGTATATCCGGACGGTAAAGGGTTTAATATTTGGGAAGGTCAGCATGAGTGGAAAATCTATCAGTGGAAGTTCTATCCATTGTCAAATGTTCATGTGGTGCAGACATGGTCTAGGTTGTATCTTTATATGTTTTCTGATATGCATTACCCACTGTCTGTGAAGTTAATGGAGCAGATGTTGTCTCGTAAGTTGGTATTCTCGACTGATCCAGTGGGTAATGATATGATTAATGTTGAGCACTTGGTTAAGCGTATTAAGGATAAACTCATTGAGGACTCTGCTGGTGCATCTTCCTGACTTTGGTATGTTGTTATATCTTTTTGTTATATATTCTTTATTTCTTATCTTTTATTTATGTTAATATATATATATATATATATATATATATATATATATATATATATATATATATATATATATATATATATATGCTTTGTATATATATGTGTGATTACTAACTTTCATCTTTGAGGATCATCTTGTATAGTTTTGTATCATATATGGTAATCAACTCACCATGTCATTAACAAGAAAGAGTTGACTCACCATGGGGGTACGGCTCTGGTGGGAATTTCTCAAATTCGTTGATAGTTGCTGATTTACTCAAAATCAGAGGGTTTTCAATGTACCCTGGTCTAACACACCAAACATTGGCTACTCCATGAGCAAACGGCTCTGGTAAAGAGATATCAAATATGTTGGATGGTTGACAATTTGCCAATAAATTGCATGGTGCTCAACTCACCATGTCCTCATAGATGAAGAGTTGACTAGCCCACAAGTTCATGGCTTGTGGTAACGACAGTGGAATACCATGACTAGTCCCTCGAGTTAAGCGGCCGGTAAAGACAAGTCAAATCCGTTGATGGCTGTGATGGTTTGCTAAAAACCATTAGGGTTTTCCAACTCACCGTTGATTCACGGTCTGAGTGTTGGACTGGTTCTTGGTTTGCCAGGGTGATGACATGATTCCACCAAAGAACTAGCTAGCCCAAGAGTGAGTAGATACTTGGTAAAGGCTCATCAAATCTACTCAGTTCACTTGTTCTTTGTTGATTACGATCTTTCTTTGCATAGGGCTGTGATGGATTTTTGTGCGTTCATGCTGATACTGGTGGTTCTAGGAGTTGCTGCTGGTTCATTTTTGTGCTTCAGTTGCTGTGGTCTTCAATCCTCTTGCACATTCAAGATCTATCTGGAAACTTGAAGTTAACAAGGTCAAATTCAAGTTTAGGGGAGGATTGTTAGGAATTATTGTAATAGTAGGTTCCTGCTGATAGCTTTAGTGTTCCTGCTGATAGTGTAGTTACTGCGGATAGTGCAGTTGCTACTGATAGTTAATATTTTTTCTGCGGATATGTAGTTTCCGTATTATTAGTATTTAGTTAGGATATGCATGAGTTAAATTAGGAATAGATAATGCATATCTTTTACGTGTTTTGTAAGCTGCAGAATTAGGGTTTATGGTAGTATAAAAGAAACCCGCGGCTAGGGTTTATGTACACTTTTGATAACATTATTAGTAATTGAATATAGATCCATAGAGGATAAAGTACTTTGAATTTTATTGTCTTCTTAATTCTTGTGTTTATATTCCGCGTAAACATAAGTCTAGCAAAGGTTCTCTATAGTTTTCTTGTGATTACACAGGTTTACTATACTTTCATTAAGGCTCTTAAGATCTACCTGGGACTGATCCAACAGACATGATTATGACGATTTCTCCAAATGTGTTTGATCAAATCAGATTTTAAGTTTTGATGAGTTGATGAGTCCATTAGCTCCTGAGTAACTACTAGGGGTGAAAACGAGCCAAGCCGATCCCAAGCCTGCCAGAGCGCGAGCTCAGCTCGTTTAGTATAAAAAGCTCGAGCTCGGGCTCGAGCTCATTTCGAGCCTTACATTTTGAGCTCAAGCTCGGCTCGTGAAAATATTTACAAGCTCGAGCTCGGGCTCGAGCACGACTAATTTATATGATGTTTAAAGAAAACAAAGTTCAAATGGAGCTCGACTCGTTAATTACATAAGGCTCGAGCTCGTTTACTAATTTTAAGCTCGTTTATATGTATAGAAAACATATATATATGTATATATTTCTAGGGCTCGTTTAGGCTCGCGAGCCTATTAGTGCTTTTTGTATAGAGCTCGGGCTCGAGCTCGATTATTAAATGAGCCCAAACTTAGGCTCGAGCTCGAGCTCGTTTAGGCTCAGCTCGTTCGAGCTTTTTATCAATCCGATCCCGAGCTTTTCACGAGCAACTCGGCTCGTTTCCACCCCTAGTAACTACTAACGATTCTTCATGCGATCTTAAGGGATCATGATCTTGGTGTCCCTCATTTTCGAACCATGTAGGACATATCGCTCGCTACTTGTGTCGAATGATCATATTATGTAATATGATACATGTATACATAATATCTTGGATATCCTTTTTATACAACCCTCAAGCAGGAACTTTAAGCATTTTCCACTTCTTCTTCAACACACCAAAAGCCCGTTCCACATCTTTCCTTGCTGCTTCGTGCTTCCTCTTGTACAATATTCTTTTATGATCACCCGTGGGAGGATTTGAAATTGACTTAATAAGAACGGACCGTTGTGGATATATCCCGTTAGTAAGATAATATCCCCTTTTATAAGCCACATCGTTAGCCTCGAATTCAAGGTCTGGTGCTCTCCCAGATTTGATATCACTGAAAACATGGGAACGACGTAAAACGTTTACGTAGTTATTCATTCCGGAGACACCAAAGTACGCATGCCAAATCCATAAATCTTAGGAAGCGACCGCTTCCAATAAAATGAATGGATGTGGCCCGTGATCACCCCTAGCATATTGAGCTCTCACACTATTTGAGCAATTATCACACTCCCAACTTGTACAATCAATGCTTCCCATCATCCCAGGAATTATGCTCGTGATGAGCATATAATCTTTCAAGGTCAGAATACGTGGGCTTTCGCAAATACTCAGCACCATATAACTCCATGATAACCTTGCAAAACTTACAGAGACATTCATGGGATGTTGTTGCAGCCATTTCCAGATTCTCGTCAAGAGAATCAGGAACGGCCGCGTATCCCAATTGACGAATGGCCGCAGTACACTTAACCAATGGGCTCATACCAGGTATGCCCTAGCATCAAGAGTTTGTTGAAAATAAGGAGAATGATCGGTTACCTCTCGAACAATTTGTGTGAATAGTTCTCGGCTCATTCGGATTCGCCGACGGAATGTTCTTGCGTCGAACTGCGGGTTTTCGGAGAAGTATGCCGCCACTAAACGATTATGAGCACCCTCATGATCCTTACGTATGTACCTTCGTCGAACTTTTGGCTGTGATGCTTTGTAAGCCTTTCAAGCATAATCCGCAAACTCCGCAAACTCACTAAAAACTTCTTCATTGTCGGAAGACGAAGAAGAACCAAATAAAAGCTCGAACGACATATTAAAGAATGTGTTTGAAGGTATTGAGATAGAAATGTTGATTGAAATTGTGTGTTTTAGAAATGTGTTTGAGTTGGTATTTATTGGAAAAGTTGTAAAGTTTTAAAAAAAAGTTTTTAATTGTGGCAACGGTACTCAAAATTTGGGAAATGTGGAAGAATTGAATATCGGTTGAAAATACAACCGATACCCAAAAATTATGGCCTCGACCGATTTGACGACCCGTGTTCCACACTCGACTTGACCGATTTGAATGTCGGTTGTCGAGGAAATATTTTGATGCCCAACCGATTTGTAATCTCCCATTGCGTCTAGCCACTTATCTTCCTTTAGTAGCATATAATAAGTAAACTAGTTATCAAATATTATATTCGAAAACCACATGAAATCAGATTAAATAAATCGGTGTTTTAGAATTATAGAACCTTATCGGGATCCTTGATTGACCCTTTTCCTTGTATATACACATGCCAACTTTTTTTTTGAAAGATCAGTATTATTATAAACAAAGAGGAAATCCAAAAAGGGAACCTCAATAACCAGAGGAGGAAGCTATACAAAGCAACCCAAACAAAAAATTAAGAAAATAAGTCGAAGGGTTTAGCAACCCAACAATTCCAATTCGTCTTCAGCTTTGGGCTTATACGATCAGACATCCACAACTTAGCTATCCGTTGGATCCCCAGGAAGATGTCTTCATTCTTGATAGAATCAATGTCGTCACCGGTGGCATGAATGAGACTCTTTCTCCAATTCCAGATAGCCCATGAAGTAATATGCAAAACCCTGCTCGTTGCTTTGATAAGGTTCGCATCACCAAGATATTGATGTTCCCACTTGCCATTTCAATAGCCGAGAAAGAGGGGAATGAGACCGGGGAAGGAAGAATCCACCAACTCCACACCTTTCTCCAAATCCCACATACTTTCTGGCAACTAACAAAAACATGATCCATGTCTTCTAAAACCAACCCACAAAAAGGACAGTTGTAAGTAGGAAGGACTATACCACGAGCCATAAGATTAGAACACGTTGCAAGCCTATCAAGAGACGCCTTCCACACCATAATATTCACTGCGTTTTAGTGAATTTCCTCTAGGTCTTAGAAGCCGGCCAACAAAGTTATACCAAAATCTAAAAAAGAATATGCCATCTTAATGAATGAGATGTAGTAAAAAAAAGTATAACGACTAAAACATGAGACAAAAAAACATATAATGGCTAAAACGTGACAGATGAAACGTATGTTGTTACATTTTATGAAAAAATCCTTCGAATAAAGATGTGTTTGCATCTTCAAGAAAGCTGACATTAGGGAAAGAATCAACAGGAATGTCTAATCGCTAGATTCATATCACTGTGTATGAATTAGGACTAGTTGGAGCTCCTTGTCAGTCCATTGCCATTTCGGATGCCCCACTTATCCTGTTGTAGCTTTATTGCAAGTGTACTATCATTATTATGAGTGTAAACTAAGTTTTTATGTTGTGTAAATAAAACACCTCTTGTGGAAAACCACTCTAGCCATTAATACCTGCAGAAGCCATGGGGCTCGGGCTTCTATGTTGCAGCATGTCGAGCTCACTGAACCCTTGGTTTGACAATATAGTAGGACCCTTGGTTTGAAATGTTTGTTTTTTGTAGTTCTTTTGTGATAAAATAATAGAAAATATATTTATTTCTTTTTCTTTTTTCTTTAATAAAAGTGGATACTGTGGTTAGAACCCATGGATTCATGTTTTCGTCAACCCCAACTTTTCGGACGTTTCATGCCACTTGTGTTGAATTGTGACGCGCTACCACTTGGGCCGGGACTCTCTTCTCTAAAATTTGAGTTCAGCATGGCTAGTTCTTGCAGTAAGTTTATTGGTAAACATTTGACTTTGTGAGGTCAAGTGACTACTTTTCAGACTTTACACTTTCCTGAAATTATTTGGTGTTCTGGTATATTTGGTTGATTTAGTCATACATTGAAGCAGACAGAAGAGGTATATATAGATTGGTGTTAATTTCTTGAGAAAATCGTCATCAGTTTTTGAAGTTAAAAAAAGTCCGTTGACTTCAAAAGTCAAAGTACAAAAAATGGTCTGTTTGTTTGTACAAATGTATGTTTTGTTATTTTTATAGTTAGAAAACATATAAAGTAGTACCATAAATAGGAACTACAGGTCTAAATAATGTAGAAAATTGTAGAAAAGGTTGTGAATTTAGTCACATGTTTGAATTTTTAAATAGTCAAATGATACAATCATAAGTAAAATACCACTTGCTATTTGTTTTAGTTTATTGCTATTAATTTTACTCGATCTTATGATTTATTTATATTTTAGAGGTACAAGAACAAGTATTCTTTCGACTAGGTAATATAAGTGTTCTTCGGACAGGTGCACATGTCCGTTTATGAGTTTATTTCTCGGGGGAAATTACGGGATCGGCTTAATGGTATGGAGCTTTTAAGACTTGATTCTTTTGAAATTCTTGGTGCTTTGATGTGCATTTTGAAAGTAAGAATGTAGCATTAGATTCATCCAAATGGATTCTTCATCTTCACACTCAAGCCACCCCACCTATATTCCACCACGATATCAAAAAAAGCAACATTCTCATCGACTCCAAACTCACTTCCAAAGTTGCTGATTTTGGGCTCTCAAGGCTTGCACCATTATTGGATGACTATGGACTATGGAGTCGGTCCTAACTATGCATCCACGTTGTTAGAGGAACACATGTAAGTCTTTTTACATCTACTTTCTAGACGAGGAACCTTGGTATATGAATCAACCTTGTTGATTTCATTGACTTAGAACAGATGCTAGCTAGATTGGGTAATGATATCATAAAAACCTTTTTGATTATTTTCATTTGATTTCAAATGGGATGTTGTCTTTCTACCAAAAAAATTCTAGGGTTTATGCTACTGAAATACCTAGTTTGAAAAGTAGTCTACTTCACTACTTGACCTCATGAAGAATGTTTGGGCTATTTGAGACATCTATCAGGTATGGGCCGGTAAACCCATATTCATATCCCTATTTTTCTTTGGGTAATTGCATATTCCACTTTGTGCCGACCACTTAATATTTTATTAAATCGTTGTCACATATAAAACTCTTTAGACTCGGGAGGTTGATTTGGTCACTTTATAATATTTTGTACCTTCCAAGAATTAAATTTGAGACCTAGAAATAGTTGGACAACCACGACAACCTGTCTTTGGGTGATGACATCATAAACCCTCTTGCTTTAACACTTGATTATGAGCACTACGAGGTAAGAGTGGTGAGAAAATATGCTGATATGGCGTTGACGTAGAAATAGTTGGACAACCACGACAACCTGCCTTTTAATCATCGTTGTAAAGTATATAATAGAAGTTTTTCCCCATACTATATTACTGAAGATTTTTTATTATCAAAACTTTTATTTTAATCATTGTTATTATTTGTATTGTTTATGTTTTTATTCACTTGTATTCTTATTATAGAGTAAATTACATAAATGGTCACTATGGTTTGTCCATTTTTCACATTTAGTCACTGAACTTTTTTTTGACATACATGGTCACTGAAGTTTGAAATCGTTACAGATTCGGTCATTAAGGTTTCAATTTTGTTACATAAATGGTCACTGTGGTTTGAAACTTCAGTGACCATTTATGTAACGAAATGGACTGAATGTGTAACGATTTAAAACTTCAGTGACCATGTATGTCAAAAAAGAAGTTCAGTGGCTAAATGTGAAAAAATGGACAAACCATAATGACCATTCATGTAATTTACTCCTTATTATATAATGTATTATGTTAAGCATTTTATTTGTAAAGTGACGAATGCAATTTTTCTTGAAATGATTGTTTGAGATTTTGACATACCCGTTTGAATATGTAAAGGTGTTTGTCTCATAATATGACTAGACGAATATTCGCGCAAAGCGACGGCATACAACGGCTAATAATTATACTTGTGAACTTGTGGTTCTGATGTACATCTGATGTAACACTTACGAGTTCAATTTGTAGTTATTGCGAGATTAAACAATATATAAAATATTAATTTAATTGATGACGTTGTTACCATTTTTTTAAATGATATAGATAAGGCAAATCACTTTACTATTTAAAAAAAAATTGAAGTTCCAAAAATAGAAAATTTACTTTAAAAGTAGTAAAGATTTGTTTCAATGAGAAAATCAAAAGCAAAATGTGTTAAAGGTTAAAATCATCAAATATTGATCAAATTTGAGTTTTGTTTCAACAAGATACCCTACCTTCCTTTTTGGTATCAAATCACTAAATTCGTCAAAGGTGTTTCACTATTTTGAAAGAGTGTTGATATTTATGCCTGCTTAACATGCCTAATAAGTAATAATAGATCTAACCATATTATTATGACACTTGTCCTCATTTTATTGATAGAACATATATTTAATATTATTCCTAATATACCTTTAATAAATACTTCTGATTAATTCCCTAATTTATAAACTTTCTTTTTGAAACTACATCATCTTTGTTCTTATCTCCCGATGCATTCCCTAGTCTAGAGGTGAACAAAAAAACCGGTTAACGAGGCGTAGCGAAAGAAACCGAAAAACCCAACCGGTCAAAACCGGTTTTGACCCAAACCGGTCCGGTTTTTATCCAAACCGCCGGTTTGGAACCGGTTTGGGGTTTTGGAGAAACCACCGGTTTGGAGACCGGTTTTTATTAACCGAATATTGGAACCGGTTTTTTGCATATGGCGGGTTTTTTTTATTTTTTTGAATTTTAAACTTTTGAATTTGAATTTTGAAAGAGGGGGAGCGGGGGCGGATATGATTAAATATGTTTCAAAAATTACCATTTTACCATACAAATGTTAGTATAAATAGATGTGTTATGTATTTGGTTAATTACCACTTTCAAGCAATCAAAAACACTCCAAAAATCAAAACGAAAGTATTTCACTAAACACTAATGGAAAGTTCAAACACCCACAACACCACCAACAGAAATTGGTTCAACAAGTGCGGCGGTTTGAAAGTTTACCGTGTGACCGTGTAAGAGATCCATGGGAACGCCGACTACGTCTAATGTCGGACGGTAAGAAAAATGCTCGATGCAAATATTGCTTGAGTATATTGTCTGCCGGTTCCAACTCGGCGTTGAAGGCTCACATCAAACAAAAGTATTGCGGGGCACTCAAATGGTTCCGGGAGGCGGTCAATCGTCCATGGCTCGAGGCGGGACTCTTTTGCATTCGATCATGATGCACTCCGTGAACAACGGCGGTTTGGTGATTCAGCGTGGTTTGCCGTTCAACCACTATGACCCGAGGGGCGGCGGAGGTGTACGAATTATATGCAACGCGGTACCATCATGTAAGTCGTGATGACTCTTAAACGCGATGCTATATGAAATTGTGGAAAGCGGCTAAGCAAGATTTAAAAATAAATTTTTAAATATGGATCGTGTGTTAATTTAACAACCCCAGATGTTTGGGCCGCTCCTCATAATTTGCCATTTTATACCTTTGTGTTACGCACATTGGGTTGATCGAAAGTTGGCAAATGATGAAGCAGTCGTAACATTTGAAAACTTTCGGTTCCTACACCGGAGAAGCTTTATACAATTTGTTGAGAAAAGTGTTTCATAAGTTTAACTTGACGAGAAAAAAATTTTTCAATAACGTTGGATAATGCTAGTAACAACACAAATGCAATGGAATCGACTAAAATGGAATACGAGCCACCTTGTAATGGCGATTTTTTCATAGTCGATGTGTTGCACACATCATTAACTTGGCATTACAGCGGGATTAAAAGATCCGCATTTGAGTGAAGTGAAACAAGATTTTAAAACAATGTTAGTCGATGTTTTTAAAAAGGGTAATAAAAGATATAATGCATACATTAGGATGTGTGAAGCTACTTGGGAAACATTGGTTTACAACCTTGTTGGGATATTGAAACACGATGGAACTCCACTTATCTTATGTTCATAAGTGGTTTAAGACAAAAGGTGACTTTGCAATATTTTCATGATGAGAAGTTGTCGGGGAAGGGTAGGTGTGCTCCATTTAGTCAAGATAATTGGGATACTATTGAAAAAATAACCCGACTACTTGAAGTTTTTACAAGCATAACAAAAAATTGTCGGGGGTTTATTATCTAACGGCTCATTTGGTACTCGAGCAACTATTCTTGATGTCTTCACAAATCGCCGCATTTGAATTTAATGGTGGTGTTTATACAAGCATGGTTTCCGGGATGAAAGAAAAGCTTTTGAAATATTTTGAAACTTTGCCACCGTTAATTACTTGTCTTGGCGCATTAAATCCATGTTACAATGTAGCGGGTAGAGGTGCTTATCGACTTCGATTGTGACCGATTTGGGTTGTTTAGAGTCAAACCGAACTATGCTAATGATGAAAAAGAGTCCTTTGGCCATTCTTTTAAAAGTTTGTGGCAATATTATTTTGAAAAATATGGCAACCCACCTCCTATTGTGACGGAGTCTTCTTCATCATCATCAAAAGGGCTTTTAGAAATCCGATACTTGCTTTGCATAAAAGATAAGAGATAATCCCAACAAGCGGATAAGAAGTGATGGTTTAGCGAGCAGTGAATATGAAAGATATGTCACAACCGATTTTTATCTCACATATTAGGCCGAACAAGTTGAAAACTTTGATGTGTTGGCTTTTTGGAAAGCAAAGGAAACAATGTTTCCCGTTCTATCCCGAATGACTCGTGATGTACTAAGTGTACAAGCTACTTGTAACCTCTTTTCAACAAGTGGAAGGGTTTTATCAAATCAGAAGCGACTCACCGGCTTCTTTGGTGATGTGTATGGGTTTGAAAGATCACTTGGACGCAATGAAGCGAGTGCAACATAAAAGTAGTCTTGATGATGTCGCGAACTTGAAGAGGAGGTCTACGAGGAAGAGGCACAAGCGGGTGAAATCGAGATGCTTTCCGATGAAGAACTAAGACAAGATCAATTTGCTAAAAAGCTAGGGATCCGATGACGACTATTAGTTTATGTATTTCCTTTGATGTATTATGTTTTAAGTTTATGTATTTCCTTTGATGTATTTCTATTAAGTTTATGTATTTCCTTTCAGTTTATGTATTTCCGGCGTTCTAAATAAAAGTTGAAGTTTATTGATGTAAGTTTGAATAATGTTGAAAAGCGAAAAAAAAAAAATCGGTTAACGGTTACAAACGGTTCAAACCGATTATATGTTTTAAAATTTGAAATTTTGAACTAGGCGGCAAAATTTTTTAAAATGAAACCGGTTAACGTTAAAACCGGTTACAAACCAGTTCAAACTTTTAAAAATTTGAATTTTTGAACTGGCGGCAATTTTTAAAATTCAAAATTTTGAAACCGATCAGGTTAACGGTTAAAACCGGTCCAAAACCGGTTAAAACCGGTCAAACCGGTCCAATATTCAAAATTTAAAATTTTGTATTTTTGGCGAGGAAGAAGGCGGGGTAAACTTTCAAAATTTGATTTTTTTTTAATATTTACAAGTTTGTCATTGTAAGAATAGTATAAATAAATATATTGTGTGTTTATTTTTTGCAACTTTCATACAATTTAAATTACACTCTAAAAATAAAAATGGAAGCATTTAATTAATGGTGATCATGCTTTTCCTACTGCCACCCTTGCCAATCGGTTATTGTTCGTTATTTTCAGGTAGACCGTGCAAGCGGTAATCCCAAGGTTTGGGCTCACTACAACTACATCGAAATGTCGGATGGCAAGCGAATGGCTCAATGTAAGTATTGTTTATGTTTATTCAAACCCACTTCGGCGTGCGTTGAGGTTCACACGGAAAGTATTGCCGCCAAGCACACGCAATTGATGCGATTCAAGATCTCGTGTTGACGTTGAGTATCGTATCAAGTTATCGATGATTTATGTTTAAGTTATTATGTGTTGTGTTTTAAGTTTATATGTAATGTGTGATGTATCATGTATTCTCCGATCCGTTCTATTAAATAAAAGTTCTAGTTTATTTTTGAAAGACTAGTTATGAACATTTTGTAAATTTAGCATTTTTCATGATTTATTTAAATCCAATGTTCAAAGCGGCACGATTTGGTACAATAAATTAGTGTTCTAAACATGATTACATTATGTATCATGTATTCTCCGTTCTATTAAATAAAAGTTCTAGTTTATTAATACCGAGAAACAAAGAAATCGATGACAACGGCTAACGTCACGAAGAAAAAAACACAAGAACGGTCAAAACCGGTTAAGCGGTCTAAACCGGTCCCAAACCGAACCCAAACGGTTTGGACGGTTGGATTTTAGTTCTCCACACCGGTTGAGGACGAACCGGTTAACCTTCCGACCGGTTTTTTCCCTTGTTGACCCAAACCGGTTCGGTTTTGACCGGCCGTCAAACCGAACCGGTTAACCGGAATGTGCACCTCTAGTCCCTACGTACCAATAATTAGACTTGTTTCATCAATTCACCTAGTTACACAATCAATATTTTATGTTGATTAGGAATCTTTGAAGAATGCATCTTAAACATTAATAAAAGCCATTTCTTCTTTTTTTACTCGCACACTTAGATTTTTTTTATTTTTTTTTATTTTTTTTGGTGCAAAGGTGTAAGTTTTATTAATTATCAACAAATTACATCATTCATGGAGAAAGGATAGACATGCCTATCCTCCTTCTATACATCCAAATCAATACATACCATAGTTCCAAAGATCTCTGTCGATATACAACTACTATCTCGGACATAATTGAGAGACAATCGTTTGGTAATCATCCATCCATATATTGGACAGAACACGAAAGCACAAAAAATCCATTTCTTTGTTTGCCTTCTTGTTATGGTTTATGTCGTAACTCGTAAGTGGGCATGTATTATTAAATTTGTAGTACTCTTTGCCACCGCCAACACAAATAGTTAAAGTATCAATATGTGTTGTGTTGTCTCACATTTTCATGACGTACGAATTTGTTTTCAAACTGGGTGATGGTATGGTTTTAATTAGGTTAGAGATATGATGCAAAAAAAGATGCACAACATAGGGCATATTAGGAATAATTTAAAAGTTTGATTTAGTTTTTAAATATAGATACAAGTGGATCAATCACATTCTTAGGTCTAATTTTAGGCATAGTAATTAGGCCTAACAATCATTTTTCATTGTGAAATTATTACATTTTAGAGTTAATTACATAATTGGTCCTTGTGGTTTGTCGGATCTTGCGTAAAATGTCCCTGTGTTTTTTTTTGAATGGTCATGTCCTCGTGGTATGCAAAAGTTACGGGTTTGGTCCTTTAACGGGTCCGACAGTTAGTTGACCGTTAACTTGGCAAACCACAAGGACGATTTATGTAATTAACCAAAAAAAATAATAAAAAATGAAAAATAAAACTTTAAAAAGCGAAAAACTGATTTAAAAAACAGGGGACATTTTTAAGCAAGATTGACAAACCACAAGGACCAATCATGTAATTAACTCAAAAAATTTATTAAAACTTAAAAAAAATTATTAAACAGTTTTTCTACGTTTAAAAAAAATTTATACGCATTAAAAAAAAAGTTTTTTTTACACGCTTAAAATTTTTAGTTAATACTTAAAAACATATTTTAATAAAAAAATGTATAAAAACTTATAAAACAGACGAAAACGTATAAAAATAGATGAAAATATACAAAAATCGTACAAAATACGCCGTGAGGGCTTAAATTTTTAATGCTTATTTTGTAATTTTTTATTTTAAATTTTTAATTTTTAAAAATTTATTATACTTAAAATAAAAAATTAAGCCCTCACGTGAGGTTTAAATTTTAATCGTATTTTGAGCGATTAGTTTTATTATGGTTGGGCTTAAAAAAATTAGGCCCTCACAACGTGAGGGCTTAAAAAGTTTATTATACTTAAAAATAAAAAATGGTGAACACTTCTCACGTTAGATCGTTTGTAGAGTAATCGTTCATTTAGTTTTATTATTGTTGGGTCCCCCAAAATACGCATTAAAAATTTAAGCCCTCACTTTTTTTATTTTTCGTCTGTTTTATAAGTTTTTATACATTTTTTTTATTAAAATATGTTTTTAAGTATTAACTAAAAAATTTAAGCGTATAAAAAAAAACTTTTTTTATGCGTATAAATTTTTAAACGTCAAAAATGTTTAATAATTTTTTTTAAGTTTTAATAAATTTTTTGAGTTAATTACATGATTGGTCCTTGTGGTTTGTCGGATCTTGCAGAAAATGTCCTTTTTTTTTTTTTTTTTTTTTTTTTTTTAAATCAGTTTTTCGTTTTTTTTAATGTTTTATTTTTTATTTTTTTATTATTATTTTTTTTGGTTAGTTACATAAATCGTCCTTGTGGTTTGCCAAGTTAACGGTCAACTAACTGTCGGACCCGTTAAAGGACCAAACCCGTAACTTTTGCATACCACGAGGACATGACCCGTCAAAAAAAAACACAGGGACATTTTACGCAAGATCCGACAAACCATAAGGACCAATTATGTAATTAACTCTACATTTTAATATCATGTCATTTTTTAAAGTTGTTTATTATTTCTCGATTTTTTTTTTTCTTTTTTTAAATTGCATATATTAGTTATACATGAAGTTTGTTGTACATGAAATTAGTTGATAATAGTTATCACGAGGGTGTGTTTATATTAAGGTGCAATTAAATAATGTATATTTGGTTAAACATTCGCATAAATGCATATTTGGTTAAACGTTCACGCAAAATATTTTTAAACGAGATGGCTATTGTGTAGTTAATAGAAGATTTGAATGACAAATTAATTTTTACTATACAAGGATCATCTAACAACATTAGTATGATCTAAGTTCATATTCATCAACAAGGCAGTAAATATTTATAACAGACGTAACAAAAACATGAAGAACTCTTTACTCTACTTTAAGGCTGAGCATCGGTATAAAACCGAACCGAATCAAAACCGAAAACATTAGTATATAGAACCGAAATTGAACCGAATATGATTGGTTTGGTCGGTTCGGTTCAGTTTATATGGTTGAGGTGTATTTTTCTTGGTTGTGGGTCGAATCGAACCGAACCAAAACCGAAAACTGTTAGTATATAGAACAGAAACCAAAGCGAATATGTTTTGCTCGGTTCAGTTCAGCTCGGTTATACCGTCCAGTATGCTTAACCCTACTCTACTCATTATGGATCAATAAACACACTCGCTTTACAACATATTATTGTCCAACTTACTTTTTCAAGATGTGCTAAATATATGTCCACTGTCAAAAAGATAGAAAATTTAATATAGATTACCATATTACTTTTACTTGCAGTTATATTTACAAACTTTAAAGAAAGCATGTTTAATATTTTTCCAAACATAAACAAACGTTCTCAAACAAAAATAATGCTATGTTTAATATCTTAGTTTGTCAAAATTACCTTTAAATACCCTTTAAATTTTACAATTTTTTAAAAACTTGGCAACTTAAATTATTTCTTTTTTTTTTATCAGTTATAACTTTGCAACTTTTTTTAAACACGCAATATATTAATTTTAAAAACACACACTTTGTATTTTAAAAAACTAGGCGAGTATCCGTGCATAGCAACATAATTTTCTAACGGTAAACATTTATAGTTGCGATATTGGGGTATTGTTTCGTTCAACGTTTAAATATGAACGTGAAAATTCATATTTCAAAAAAATTCAAATTTAGATAAATTTCACAATTTAACAATTCATATATAAAATTTACCAAGAATATGTCTAGCAATTTACGCAAAATTTTACCCTATAATTTACATCATTACAGCATTTAGCTACACTATTCTAATAATGTTATAACAAAATTTCACCAACAAATAGGTTTACAATTAAAAAATATATTAAAAAAAAAAAGCTCTATAACAAAATTTACACAAACTTTATAGCAACAAAATACACCAATTTATATAAACTTTATGACTAAATTACACAAACCTAGAAAAACTATTACACAACAAACTCAAAAAATATGCACTTTCACTGGTGACAACGACATATTCCGGTAACGGCGGCATGGGAAACTCAGGCGACCGCAACTGTAAATTCCGGCAAAATTTACATAATACATTTAAACCGACAACTTTAAAACAAAAATTACATAATAAATTTTATAAAAAAATTTCTACAATAACGATTATAACAAATATTAACAACTTAAGAATAAAGCATACTATTTCCGGTGATAGCAACGAGACGGTAGTAGCAACTCTTTCCGGCGACAGCGCCAATGGCGATTTTTTTCGGCGAAATATTAGCGGCAAGGGGCGGTAAGAGGCGGCACTACCAAACAAAAATACCAAAAATGTTAATATAACTTCAAAACTATTAAAAAAAAAAAAAAAACCTTCAAAACTTGCAAAACCCTTTTGGTGGTCGTGGGTCTTGATGGTTCCTCTCGGTGGTAGATAATTATTTTGCTGGTATATACTATCGTTTTACGCGAGTATTCATGTAATCTACGAATAAAGATGGAAAAAAATCCAAAAGCACCCACTAATAGGGGTGTCATTCGGGTCGGGTTGGTCGGGTTCGGGTCAATTAGGGTCGGGTCAAATTAGGGTCAAGGCTAAAAATAATTTACCCGAACCCGACCCTATTTGAACTCGGGTTAGTCGGGTTCGGGTCAACTCGGGTCGGGTCAACCCGGATATAAATTAAATAGTGAAAACGTTGCCTATTTGTTCTAATTTATATAGAAAATTTCTAAAATAAATATTTATAAAAAAATAAAATAAAATCCTTATTCGTGTCAAACGGGTTGAGCCGAACCCGACTTAGCCAAAAAATCTCAACCCGATACCCGACCCTATTTAGTATTCGGGTTACTCGGGTTGACCCGAATAACCCGAATTCGATTTCTAACCGAGTAACCCGACCCGAATATGCTCAGTCGGGTTCGGGTTCGGGTCGGGTCAGGATTTTGGACACTCAACCCACTAATATGATACGGATATGAATATGGGTTTTTTACCCGGTTCATACCCACTCACTATATGTTTCAAATTGCCCGAACACTCAAAAACAACACCCCCCAAAATTTTCAGTCTCAACACTTACATAAACCCTAGAAAAAATTGAACAATGTCAGACAACATCCCTTTTGAACTCCAAATGGAAATCATTAAAAGGGTTTCTAATGTCAAGTCTTTGATTCAATTCAGGTCAGTTTCGAAACCTTGGAAGTCTTTCATCGACAGCTCTGAGTTTATCAAAGGTTACGGCGCCCGCCACACACAGCCACATAGTCTTATTTTAACGCACAGAGCTCATTTAGTAGATGCGGCACAACACTTTTGTCTCGTAGACGATGATAACTGTGAAACTTTTAAGGTACAACAACAAGAGTTTGCTCCATCTCTTGTTGAGTCTCCTTTGCTTAAACAATATTGGCTTTTAAAGGTTGTTGGTATGTGTCATGGATTGCTCTGTTTGTCATGTTATAATAAAGATAATTATGATAAAAGGATGCTTGTTATTTGGAACCCTTGTATCGGAAAATCATTTGGTATTGCTGTCCATAGATGTCTCACTGAGATTCGGATTGTATATGGTTTCGGGGTTTGTCCCGTTACTAGTGACCCTACCGTTGTGAAGATTTTATGTGCAGATAACATGCCTTGGCATGTTGAAGTTTTTACATTGAGCTCGGGTGTTTGGACTGTGATTCCAAGTGGTAATTTGCCTCGTCATTCTATTAAACTCAACCCATCAACTCAGGTTGTTATAGATAGGTTTATCTATTGGAGTGCTTGGGAGAAGACTCTTAGTGATGATGGTGAATCTACCCTAAATCATATGGTTGTGTCATTTGATTTGATTACCAAGGAATTTAAAGTGGTAGATCTACCATATAGCTTAACAAATGAGATAATGGAATGTGTGTTCCTTTCTAAGCTAAGGGATTCTCTTGTTGTGTATGGATGCAATGTGGTGGATGGAGCAATTAGTTGTGGTGCATGGGTGATGGAGCATGACTCGTCTCTTAGAAAGCTATTCACAACTGGCGCACCAATACTAAAAATGCTAGGGTTTAAGCAGAATGGTGAAACTATATTTGAAACTCAAAAGGACGGATGGGTTACCATGCTTAATGTTTATGATCCCTGCTCACAACAAATCAAGAATCTTGGGATTTCTGGAGCAGCGAACTCATTCTTCATGGGCTCTTACAAGGAATCGCTACTTCTGCTTAATCACTTGGATTCACGTATTTATGATGACAACAACTTATCATAATGATGATGGCCACATTTCAAGGGGACTATTTTGTAGTTAAGGTGTGGAAAACTCACTTTCATCTATCAGTGATTAAATGTTGTTAATCTAGGAATGACATGAAATCTTATGCGATTGTAGATGCAAAATATGCTACATATATCTCAGATATGTGATTTGTAGAAAGGTTAGTGAAATTGGTATTATCAAGTTTAATGTGATTTTTGTTATTCCATTGTTCTTTTAGAATGGGAATGTCCTTTGTAGATGCCTTATTGCTTGGATATTAATGATGACAAGCCTTTTAGATGTTCATTACTTATTGAAATCTTGTTAGCGTTTTTTGCTTCGTTACATTCTCATTTCATTATGCTTTGCGGTTGCTTTGGATGCTCTCTAAATACAAACACAAGTTTATCAATCTTTGAATTTTCAACATTTGAATGTGTAGATGCCTAGGTGTGTGCAAGAAATAATTTATATGTACTTTGAATCGGGATTAGCGGAGTGAAGGCATTAGTAGTGGTTAGGCGATGTTTGGAGAAAGTCCTGGATTTTTCTCTAAGAAAATTGTTGATAACCATGTTGCCAGACAAAATCTACAATCTCATAGTTATACCCTCCAAAGTGTAAAATAAAATAGCAGAAAGTAGAAACAGAGTTGCGGTTAACATGGCTACATCAGTTGAGTACCACTAGGGGTCTGCAATGCACTCATGCATTAGGCTTCTTACCAGTAGGTTGCAATACTAAATACTGATTGTAGGTCCTAGTGCTTATTTGATTCTTCTCAACCAACTTGTTGTATTCAACAATAGTTCAACAATTTTGTCTCAGTCCAACAATAGTTGGTATCTCTCAAGTCTCAAGGCTTATTGTGCTTTTGTGGCTGTTATTATCTAACATTTGATTCTCATAAAAATTTAGGTGATTTTGGAATGGATATTGTTGTTGCTTGGAATCTTTCCTTTACAAAATTAGTTTTTGCTGTTCTGTATAACATGGTCTATATGAAATTGGTTTTGGTTATGGGGTTTATCCCAACAGTGGCGACTAAGATTATCTAGATTACATATTTTTATAAGTACAAGTTGCATCCTGTGTCAAGTACATTGTTTTTAAGTTAAGTTCACGGGTTTGGACTATAGAGAAGTCCAGATCGTAATCTCCCCAGCATTTCATTTTCATAGTAAATTACCGCTCTGTCAATGTGCATATGACCTGGTAGTTACACAGCCCAACCAAGTTTTGATCATTGAAGGCAGGTTTGTAAATTAACGTCTGACAATGACCAATGCCACAGAAGTCAATAGCATCCATATAGCAGGCTGAAAACCAGTGCAAAAGTTGGATACTAAACGATCGTGGTGTACATGACATTTGATTTTTGCAAGACTTAAATCCTGTTTGTGCCTGGGCAAAGGAAACACGATCCTTTGACTCGTAGAGTCAACTGATGCTTTTGTTTCTTGCGTTATGCTCTTAAATGGAGCGTACCCGAGTTACTATAAAGAGTGTACAATGTGACTGCTTCTTTTAATTGTGACCCTTTCGAGACATTAGACCTGTAAGGGAGTTTGTAGGTTCAGGTTTCTCGGGTTGAGAATTTTTGAAGGCAAAATCAAACTGAATACAAACTGGACCAAACCGAACACAAAACCGAATCTGAACTCGATACGGTTTGCAGACCCATATTGCAAAATTTGTTCTCAGTTAAATTTATAGATATTTAGTCACATGAATAAATTTATTGAATTTTTATGTTACAAATGAATCATTCCTTACTCTACAATTTATACTCCATCCAATCTATCATTCTATTTTCTTTTCTTTTTTCATAAAACAAAAAATCGAATATGATGCTCGCTGGTCATAAGAGTCAGCCTATACATTTCAATTATGTTTCAAAAATTATACAAGGGTGTGTATGTAATATAAGTGCATACAGTGGTTAAAACCCCAAGATTCATGTTTTTATCAACCACCGGTTTTTGGACGTTTCATGCCACTTGTGTTAAATGGTGAGACACTACCACTTGGGCCGGGACTGTCTTCTCTGAAATTTGATTTTAGCATGGCTAGTTCTCGCAGTAGCTGTCATTTGATATAATCTTCGGACTCTTCCTGAAAAATAAACAATGAGGACACGGATAAGAAAATTGTGCAACAAACTAAGTTTATAGTGAAGAGCTGCACAGAAATAAACATTTGACTTTTTGAGGTCAAGTTGACTAGTTTTCAGACTCAAGTTTTCCAGAAATTTATATACGTTTTGGAAAATTTTGTTAAATTTTTCAAAATTTGCATAAAAAAGAAGAGGTAGAAAGATATACTAGTGTTCTTGTTATGATTTTAATGTGATGAAATACAACAGAGAACACTAAATGCCAAGAAAAGAAAAGAAAAAACACAATTATATTCACCAGTTATTTCTTGGGTTTAGTATTCTATATAATGGTCTGTGCTATAATGGGTCAATGACGCAGGTCTTGTTCACAGGGTGAGAAAGTAACTATTAGAATGGGTAAGATGAGAAAGGATGCACAGCAACAGGCTGCTGAGAATGCCCTTCCTAGCTTGGCTGGTAAGAATTTAAATTGATCTATAAAACGCATGATTATTTATACTTTACTTCGCTTATTTCATACATCAAACATTGAAATGCCCTTTCATTACATCAAACAACAACAAATATTACAATTTGAACCACTGCACATTGTTTACAAAACACAAAAGAGAGCATTTCATTGCATGAAATGTAAGAACTTGCACCCTAACAGGCACAAACAAAATAATAATAAAAAAAAAAAAAATAGAAAAAAAGAAAAGAAAAAAGAAAAGAAGAGAAAGACATATCAGACTGTAAACCAATGCTACATAGTTGTAATAGTATTCTCCACGATTGCTGTTTTTGCTTGGGTAAAGGAAACACGGTCCTTTGACGCGTAGAGGCAACTGATACTTTTGTTTCTTGAAGTTATTCTCTTAAATGATGGAGCTGTAATATCTGATCACCAAACTTAAGTTACTATTGCATACACTGCGACTGTTTGTGCTATCCTTTTAATTGTGGCCCTTTTGAGACATCAATCAGGTATGGACCTGTAGGGTGTTTGTCGGTACGGATTTCTAAGTAGGGGTTCTTCGGGTTGACCATTTTTGAAGACAAAACCGAAATGAAATCTAATCTAAATTCAGTTTGGTTTAGGTATTGAACATAAAGTATGAATTGTAAAATTTGTTAAAATTTATTCAATTAATTTTAAAAATATGTTGCCTGAAATGCATCGACTCATTAACAATGTACAACAATATCATATGAATAAATTTAATGAATCGTATGTTACAAATGCAACACCTAAAAACAAGAAGAATGAATCATTCCTTACTCTACACTTTATATATACTCCATCAACTCTATCATTCTAGTTACTCAAAAAATGTTGGTCCCATCAGGGGCGGATCTAGAAGGGGTTCAGTGTATGCACATGAAAATGTTGTCTTTTGTAGTTTTTGGGTCTTTCATGTAATATTAGTGCATACTGTGATTTAACCCCTGGATCCATGTTTTTGTCTCGCTAACGCCCGATTTTCAGATGTTTCATGCCACTTATAATGAGACACTACCACTTGGGCCGGGACTCGCTTCTCTGAAATTTGAGTTCAGCACGGCTTGTTCTCGCAGTTGTCGTCTTTTGATATAATCTTAATAGTGAAGAGGTTCACCGTAAGTTTATTGGTAACCATTTGACTTTCTGAAGTCAAGTGACTACTTTTCAGACTTTACACTTTCCAAAAATTATCAAGTGTTATGGTATATTTGTATATTTTGTTGATTTATCCAAACATTGTAGCAGACAAAAGAGGTAAAAATTTCTTGAGAAAATCGTCGTCAGATTTTGAAAAGTTAAAAAACTACGTTGCCTTCAAAAGTCAAAACCTTGACTTGACAGATTCATCCAATTTGAACCCACGAAATGGTCCGTTTGTTTGTATAAATATCCGTGCTTTGATTTTTATAGTGAGGAAACATATAAATTAGTATCATAATTAGGAATTAAATGTATACACAATGTAGGAAAATGTAGGAAGCTTGTGAAATTTGTCACACGTTTGACTTTTCAAAAAGTCAAATGATACAACTAATAAAGAGTTAAGACAGTAGTTTATAAGTAAAAAACCACTGGTTTGAGCAGCTCTTTATTTATCTCCTACTTATTTATTCTGGTTGAAAGCCTCATTCTTAAATCAACAACACTTTATTTATTTCGCTTTATAGCTATTTATTTTACTCTTCTTTATATTTTAGAGGTACAAGAACAAGTAGTCTTTTGGCTGGATAATGTAAGTGTTCTTCGGACTTGTGGAGATGTCGGTTTATGAGTTTATTTCTCGAGGAATGTTACGTGATTGGCTAAAGGTATGAAATTTGATTCTTTGCATTTTAGAGGTGTGTTGCTGTGCGTTTTGAAAGTGATTATGTGTTGCATTTACAGCCAAATCTGCGGAGTCCCTAAGCTTCCAAATAAGGTTACATGTAGCATTGGATTCAGCCAAAGGCATTCCTTATCTTCACACCGAACCCAACCCACCTATATTCCACCACGACATCAATACAAGCAACATTCTCATTGACTCCAAACTCACTGCCAAAGTTGCTGATTCTGGACTCTCAAGGCTTGCACCACTTTTGGATGACGATGGAGTCGGTCCTTACTACGTACCTGCCGTTCTTAGAGGAACACCCGTAAGTCTCTCCTTTACTGGCTAGTTGAGGGACCATGGTGTATGGACAGACCTTGTTACTTTTTGTGACTTAGGACACAAGCTAGCTAGAAGAAGTAGCAAAATGGGTGGGTTGGGTAACGGGTCAAAGTGGGTAATTTCTAGTAGAGGGTGGAGATGGCCTTTATATATAGTCAAATGTTTTCTGAATAAAAAATCTCGCTTGTTTAGTTTGTTGAACGTCATTTTTGTAACTAATTTCATACTTTATTGCAGGGTTACCTTGATCCCGAATACTTATTGACCCATAAACTAACAGACAAGAGTGACGTTTATAGCCTTGGAGTTGTACTTTTAGAGATCTCGACCAGCATGAAACCAATATCACATGGCAAAAATATCTTCATTGAGGTATCCTTTATTTTCTCTTTACCTTAATATATTCATATCACAGGACCGTCAAGATGGGTAACCTTTTTATATGGTTGGGTTGACCCGAAAAACTTTTTCGTCCAAATTTGTTTGTTTTGGTTTAATAATTAGTTTTAATGGGTAAAGATGATCAAACACCGTAAGCAATTGGTACGAAATCCCACCTCTAAAAATCCCGGATTATTTATAAGTTTACTTAAATATGCAATCTTTTTTTTTCAGGTAAAATTGGCTAATCAAGCAGGAACGATGTTTCAATCATTGATAACAGAATCGGTTCATACCCTATGAATGTATCAATCTTAGATATGGTCTGGGAGCTTGAGCACATTCTTGAAAAGATGCCACAAACAGGGGACTTTTCTCTGAGTCAAGGTCATTTGCGGGATCATCATCAACGTCTTCATTTTACACTTGTCAAATGTGCGGGAGTGATCTTAGCAGTGGTGATGACCCCATAGTGTATTCTCGATGATATATAAAGAAATTTTGCATGAACATAAGTACACATAGTTGTAAATTTGTGTACGAACATTAATGAACAATGCAGTCTTTTTTTATATATGGTCAAATGTAATTATATAGTTCCTCTATTTTTATACGAATAAACTTCGTAACATATCAAGCTACAATCACCGAAACATAGGTTTCTCTAATCTTGACATTCTTATTAATTTGTGTAGCTGTAAACAGACATGAAGTCCTTTTTTCCGAAATATTTGTTATAAAATTTTGGCATACACTCGTTTTTGGATACAGATTATGGGTGTTTGTAAGCGTCTTTTAAAACATGATTTGTTTGTATGAATATGTTAGAAGCCGAATGTGTTTATATGGGTAACAAACGATACAAGGAGCTTTTAACCACATACGCAAAAGCAAACAAACCTGTAAAAACAATATAACACTAGGGTTAAAGTGCATTCTAAATGTATTTCATCAACATTGCAACAAATCATATATGATATATCAATGAATATGTAGCACATACTACATCTATAATCACATAAGGTTCCATAAATGGCATTACTTAATAACATTAAAGCAGTGACAAACAACTAAAATAGATGAAAGTGATTTTTCCAAAACTTAACAACAAAATAAGCTCTCCCTCATAGATAACATATCACTTTGTACATTCACGCCTTATAATGTGGTCGTCGTCATCTTTTTAGTTAATTATCATCACAATATATATGTAAACCCGAGTGATCGAGTAGAAGTAGCGATTCCTTGTAACAGCCCATGCTGAATGAGTTCGGAACTCCATCAACCCCAAGATTTTTGATTTCTTCTGAGCACGGGTTGTAAACATCAAGTGTGTTAAACCATCCGTCCTCCTTCTTTAGAGTTTCAAATATAGGTTCACCACTCTCCCTAAACCCCAATATTTTATCTACTAGTGCGTCAATTGTGTATAGCTTTCTAAAAGTCAAATCATGCTCCATCACCCATACACAACATTTTCCTCCGTCGACATAAATAGATTCATATACAACAAGAGACTCCCTTAGCTTAGAAACACACACACGTCGATTTAAATTCCTTGGTAATCAAATCAAATGACACAACCATATACTTATCATAAGCAGAGGTCGTATCACAAGCAGTCCAATAAATAAACCTATCTATAACAACATGAGGTGAACGTAGTTTAAGTTGAATTGATTGACGAAGCAGATTGCTAGCTGGAATCACATTCCAAACACCCGAGCTCAATGTAAAAACTTCCACATGCCAAGGCTTCTTATGCGTTTGTAAAATCTTCACAACGGTAGGATCTCTGGTGACGGGACAAACGCCGAAACCAAAAACAAGCCGAGTCCAGTAAGCCTGACTATGAGGCTCATATTCATAGTCAGGGAGAGCAATACCAAATGATTTTTGAATAGAAGGGTTCCAAATAACAAGCATCTTTCTATCATTATCTTTATTATAACAAATTAAACAGAGTAATCCATGACACGCACCAACAAACTGTGTACTAGAAAATTGTTTAATCAGCGGATCTAACTCTTGTTGTTGTACCTTATAAGTTTTATTCTTATCATCATCTTCTACTAAACGAATGTACCTTAACTCTGGTTCTTCAAAGTCAGGTCTGCAGCTTAGAA
This sequence comes from Chrysanthemum makinoi, assembly GCA_910596185.1. Classification (NCBI taxonomy): domain Eukaryota; kingdom Viridiplantae; phylum Streptophyta; class Magnoliopsida; order Asterales; family Asteraceae; genus Chrysanthemum; species Chrysanthemum makinoi. The sequence continues at coordinate 78,336,948 of OU343225.1, read as the reverse complement.
TAAAACTACGTGGCTGCGTGTGGCGGGCGCCGTAACCTTTAATAAACTCATTGCTGTCAATAAAAGATTTCCATGGTTTGGAAACTGACCTGAACTGAATTAATGACTTGACATCAGAAACTATTTTAATGATTTCCATTTGGATTTCAAATGGGATATTGTCTGACATTTCTATCAAAAGTTTTTTTCTAGGGTTTATGCTAACTTTTGAAATAGGTTGAATTAGTGAAAACTGAAAAGTGGGTATTGGAGAGGAGGTGATTTTGGATCTGGGTTTTGAAGGGCGTCGAGCGCCGTCGTGATACGCCGGAGATCTGGTGGTTGTATGGTGGTGTGTGCGTGAGTTGTGTAGTTGGAGATGAAATAGAAGTAACTTTTTGAAAAGAACAAATGGTGAAATGACCTAAAGAAGAATTGTTGGGCTCTTTGACACGTATATGCGGTGTTGATCGGTTCGGTTATAGGGTTATTCGGTTCTTGGTTTGATTAATTGGTTAAAAAAATTTTAGGTCAATCAGAAGAATCAAACCAAATTCAAATTCGGTTTTAGTTCGTTGGTTGAATTCTAATTCTGGTTGGTTCTTGGATTGGCCGAGTAACGAATTCACTATTTTAAAAAATTAATAATTACATAGATATTTAGCCAAAAAAAATATTTTAAACATAAAAAGTATTTTATTATATTATGATAACCTTTTAATAGTATTTATTTATATATAAATATACATAAAATATATAAATATATATATATAAATATATAAAAAGTATACATATTTATATGAATTCGGTTTTCGGTTCAAACTGTCAAACCCATATCCAACCCGAGAACCGAATTAGTAGTTTGGTTCGTTCGGTTTAGCAAATTCGGTTGGTTATTAGTTTGGTTCGGTTATTTTAGGTTCGGTTGGTTTGGTTTTTCGATTTTTGATTTTTTTCGCTCACCCTATTATCTACTAGGTATGGGCGATAAACTCTATATATTTCTTTTTTGTTAGTATTAGTGATTTTGAAAAAACAAGTCATTTTACAATTACATCAAAGCAAAATGGAATTATAAAAAGTAAAGTCTCAAATCCATATCAACTAACATATGTAGCCGCAAGTGTTTGGTAAAAATACATGCAATTTTTTCTATAAAAAATTCTGGTAACGTAAAGGTAGATGTAATCATAATGTGTAAAATAACTCTTTTTCTGTTAGCTAATATGCACCTATGTTAATTATCATTTATCAGTTTTTCCTTTTACCACCATGCAGTGCTAACAGAACCAATTTGAATAGAAAACTTGACTTTGAATTCCAAATCCCTTAAGATGATAAATTTCCTAAAGGGAGATTATCCAAAACCGGATCTTGATGCCTATCGTTAACTAATATTGACGAGATGAAGTAACTACGCATAATAATATTCATATATGTACTAACTTTTGTATAAGGCCATGATTGCATATGTTGAGGGTAATTTTGAACTTTTTTTCCCTATAGATCGAGCTGAGAGAATAGTGGGTTTATGTTGTAGCAGAGTGCGCCTTTGATTTTAGTACGAATATCATAGTAACTTAACATGATTTAATTTGTATTATTTATATGTCGTATATTTAGTTTACTAACTAAAAGACCGTGTATTTTTAAGCATCATAAAAAAATAGTAAATGATATTACGTATTATAAAATTATAAGTTAGAAAGAACAACTTCTAGATAAAAAAAACGTAAAGTATACAATTGGTAATAATAAAAAATATGTTATATAAAACACAATAGTAAAATAATCTAAAACAAAAACAAACATCTTGATCCTTTATTTCTACTCATGCGAGATAATTATATATTAGAGGTGGCAAAATGGGCACGGGCCACGGTCCAAACAGGCTTTCGGGCCAAAATGGGCACTGAGCTTAAGCGGACTTATGTTATACGAATCGCTTTTGAAAATACAAAAGCTACTTGAAATAAATTACTCAAACGTAATATCTCATTATATTTAAAACATTAAATATATTATATATATAAGTTTTACTTGAATTGAAAAAAATATATGTTTCCATTAATGCCCATTTAACTTTTAATGGATATACATGCTCATTTCAAAAAAAAAAGGGGCTAAATGTACATCTTTTACCAATTAGTCTTAATTAATAGTTTTTCTTTTTCTTTTTTTTTTTTGGAAAATTTTGGCACAAATTGCCACGTTTGGTATACATGTACATGTGATCATAAATTGTGTAGCACTTATTTGTAGACCACGTTATATGAAATTGTTTGTTTGTGATGTATTTTAATTTAAATATAGACCCATGAAATTACGGGTATTTTGAAAAGATATATTTACTGAGGAGTTATGTGTGGAATCACGGAGTTATCCCGAGGAAATTCCTCTTTAAATTAAGCGAGGTGAAAAACACCCCCCCAGCGTTCGGGGGATTTTTTGTTTTTTGTTTTTTTAAATGCAGAACGCGCTTGGATACGTTTAAGAACTCACAAAATAAAGAAATGTTGGACCTTTGATACGTTCATCCCAAACTAGATACATTCAAAAGAAGTTAAGTAAACAAATAAAACAAAAGAACTCCAATAAGACAGAGATCTGCGACTACGTGCATGTTCAAGGAGGTTATCGCCATCAACTTGGTGAAAGAATCTTTCGTTGTTCGTGAAGCTTGTACCCGCACAAGTTGCACTCTGTGAAGGTTCCTTGTAGGACTGTAAATACGTATGATTTATATGATTTTGGAGGTCTAGGTTGGTGGAAGAAGATGAATATCTTCATCCTTTTAGAGAGAGAAAGTAGTGAGAGGGAGGAGAAACACAAAGATGAGTTTTATTAAAAGAGAAACAAACACACACCTAATGCTTCACCTCACCCCTCATGGAGAGTCATGAGGGGTATTTATAGGCTCAACAAACCATAACTTTGCCACTTAAACAATATTAGTCCCTATGGGCAAAGTATACTACGCATCTAGTACAATTCACGTAAGTGACGTTATCTTTATAAAAAAGTGAGGCTAACAATCTCCTTCCAAGATATCGTCACACGTGAATGGTTACAATGAGACCTATAAATACAAAACAAAGTAAATTACAATGGTAATGAACAATGTTGACTTTGTTGAAGCGAAGAGTCTCGTAGTCTAGATCTTGAGGCAAACTTGAAGTTCTCCACCAGGCGATCTCGACATTTGATCTTTGTGGCGGCACAAATACTTGTAGCTCTGAACTTCAAGCAGCGGTCTAGTTAGGTTATTACTCCCTCTAACTAGTGAGCCTTTTTCTTTCTTATGCTCCATCCACGAATCGACAACTCTCTTTTTGAAATCTCTTTAGTCTTCAAACACGCGGGAGAAAGTAGACTCTTCATTGTAGCACAATGGTTGTGGATTCTGGGAACATCATAACAACATAACTCATTTAGTATTGCATCCAAGTTGGTAAAAAGCCCCAATGTACACACACTACTTCTCTTCTTGGTCTTAAGCAAAATCCCTTCAGTAATCCAATCACGGAAGATGAAATAACAACTTCTCCTCGATGGTTGCGAAGCTATCGGAATCATCATAATGTTGCATTACATGCAGTATACATTTTTCTTGATGCAATATTAAAACCTTAACTTGATCAAAATTTCCGTGAGAATATGTAAAAATACTCTCGATCGTCTCTCAAACCAACATAATCGAACCTCCTTTGAATTCACCGGCTAATAGTAATGACCACATATGGAGAAAACCCGATATGACCAACTTGAAAAGGAAGTAAACATCCCAACTTTGTGACTTACTGCTTGTTCTAAATTTTTGAGCAATCCAGCAAGCGTGTGACACTAAGTACTACAACTTCCTTAAAGTGATAGTTATACGGTATAGAGCACTACAAGCGTAACTCCTTACATCGATTATAACGGTTGTCAATTCATAATCACTTAAAGTGTAATGATAATACCCCAACAAGTTATCTTGAGACATGCAACCACCCAACCAACGTCAAAGATAAAAAGTACACCCAGTGAAATGTCACTTCTATTCCTCGTAAGCAATCACAGTACAAAAACCCGTAGTCATTTTTTCTTCAAATTTTTGTTCAAGCGTGAATATGTATCCTCTGGTGAAATTATACCATACCAAAAATACCACTCATTATCATAAATTTGAATATCCAAAAATTATTGGGATAGTGAATTTATGGCCTTCCATTTAAGCGTAGATAACATTGCAAAAATATTCGGACCCCAAGCCCAAGGAGATAAAGCATCACCGCCGTGCACGTCCATTATCCATATCAGGCCAAAGCCCGTGGCCATGATCCATTCAAAGTTTGTATCACGGATATAAGACTCTCTATGTAACACCCCCAAAATGGCTTAGCGGAAGCATACAAGTATTTGGGGTGCTACTAAATTGATACCACAACATAAGCATAGATCAGCGGTTTTTATAAATAACTTTTATTCATTTCTTAAAACAATGTTTACATTTTTGATTTGATCTGGAAAATGGCCCAATATAAAAGGTGGTCCCAATACATAAATCAGTCGTCTATGACCATGCCATGTACTTTTGACTTGCGCTCCAAAGATAAGCTATTACCTCAAACCGAAGATACATGCTAAAAGGGGTCACTTATTTGTGAGTTCATAGGTTTATTTAAAAGGGATTTCAAGATCTGATGTTTCAAATTTGGTTCTTAATGATCATTACGTCTTGCATAATGTCATAAAGTTTATGATTTCAATTCATAAAAGAGATTTCATTAGTGGACCATAAGTAGGGTATATGTACATTACAACGAATATAATGTCATATATTGAATCTATTACGCTAGCACTAAGTTCATGCAACCGAAGCTTCTGACGGTTTATGTATGCACAAGGAAGTCATACAAATAAGGAGCCCATGGCGAGTGTTTATCCCAATACTTGGTCCCGAGCATGTATATGTTTAGCTTGACCTGCGGGGTCAACCGAAGGGAAGTCACTCCCAATAGATCTATTTATAACATTACGCTTCCCAGTGAGGAATGTGGTTCATGAAAAGGGCAATTTGGGATCTAAAGTCTTAGGCTAAGATGCGTAATATTCTAGGTCAAAGGTTTTGGTGTGGTCCTTAAAGCATCTAGGTATGATGTATCTTAAAACATATCAATCAAATGGCATAGTATCATAGAATCTGAATTTTAGTAATTAAATCATTTAAGTAAAATGAGCATGTATCTTCCCCAAAACAGTTATAAAACAAGTAAAAGTAGGGGCTATGAAACTCACCTTGGCAATGTGCAACGAGAAGTCTAAAGGGAATTAAATCAAGGATGATAGTGCCCGGCTATCCGAACCCTAATTAAGTGCGACATATTTAGTCCTTATGTTTAAGACTCGATAAAGTTTAACTAACTTTATAAGTTTTTAAATGTTTGACTTGTTGTTGTTGTTGTTTATGTGGCATCGTTTATCTTAGAACATTTTACAAGGAATTGAGTGGATTTCGGCTTATGAGGGTGTGACATGGAATGAAATCTCGAAGAAAGAATTGCGACTTTGGTTTAATGTTGACCAAATGATAACATACGGAAGGATTGTATGCTTATCATAAGACGTCGTTGATGTAAATGACAAAGATATATATATATATATGTTAAGTGTATATATACATATATGTATTTAAAACATTTAGTATAAATTTATTATAAGGAAATTAAGTCTCGATTTAACTCATGTGTAAGTTTTGTTGGAAAAAATACAATGTAGGTTTTAATAATTATAGTTCAAATATCAATATGTTTAAAAAGTTGTATATATTCTTGACTAATAAATACATATTACAATATAGGTTTTCAAGTAATATATTTCGTTTGTAAATGGTAAAATAAATTATGTGTTAAGTAAAAATTAAGCATGATCCTAGTTTAATTTCCCTATTCATCCGGTTTGACTAAATGTCAAAATTTTGTATCTCAAGTTTATAATCCAGTTTAAATCGAAAGTGAATATGTATATTTATGTGTTTATGTCTCGTTTAGTTTTCAAGTCGGGATAAACATAATTACTTGTTTTAAATAATTTCATTTTCAAGACGGGAGTAGTATGCCGATTTGCTTATGGAAATGGTTGCGTTGCAACAGAATTGGAATCAGTGGACAAGGCGGAGAAGGATTTATCTGCCTTACTGTTGTTATGAACTTCGGGGAATAAAACAATTTTTCTGGTGGGTTTGCATTAGCCAAACGGACCCCTTATTAATTTGTAATGGGCTGCGGCCTAGAGTACAAACCAGACGGGCCAAGGAACTTAAACAAAGAGGAATGGGCTGAAAACAACACGACCAAAATACACCTGTTGTTGCAGAAAATCAACAACTTAAACGCACCCGTTCTATGCAGAAAATAAACGCACAAAACACACCATTTAGGGGCTGAAAAACAAGCCAAACAAACACCCGTTTCGAGCTGAAAATCAGCAGTTAAATGCACCCACTTTGGGGTTGTATTGCAGCAGAAAAACACCCCTGTTGGGGCTGTGTTACAGCAGGCAAACACCCTGTTGGGTGGCTTATGTGCAGCAGACAAACACCCCTTTGGGTGGCTGCGTTGCAGCAGACAGACACCCCTTTGGGTGGCTCGACAAACACGGACAAGCACACAAATAAACCAAGTTTCAAAACACTTTAGTACATTTGAAAACAAGACCAAACAAGCTCTCAAAACCTATTTATAATGACTAGGAAAACGAAGAAATCTAACCAATTCTAAATTACTTCGCGAGTCAAAATGGGTTACTGCCCTAAACTGAATCAAGAATAACTAAGGTAACATCAAACATCAAAACCATATTGTGACCAAGACCAAATTAGTGAACTCGAAACTGACCCGGAACACTATATGGTTTACATCTGCTCCAAAACAAGATTTATATTACTTGAACATTTAGAGAGTGGCAATTTAAAAATGGTGATTGAGCTAGGTTAGGTGTTGATCAAGTACAACTCAATCCGTATTAGTCTCGTTACCAACATCACCCTTACGGGTTTGTGGTGATTGTCGAGTCAAATACAACGAGCACAACAAAGACTTTTCATGAAAATTTTCAACACAGTTGGGTAAGACAAAGTAAACTAGGAATAAAACTTGAAAATGAATACGCTGAATCTAAGAAATGTTTCTGGAAATTAAGCCGAAACACTAGAGATAAGTTGGAACGTTAACGAGACAAATAAACTATTACGCGAGGCAATATAAGTTGAAACAAATAAGCCTTTAAGCTAAAATGACTATAACCAGGAACATTTGATGCCTCAAAATTATATGTGTCGAATACAAATTTTATCTTTCATCAGTTTTTAAGTTTTGGTTCGCGTGTTTTATTTTGTGTTTGACCGCCATGACCAACAACAACAACAATTTAAAAGAGAAATCAGTTAATCCATTTACAAGTTTTATAGTTTCCCTTCCCATGACAACATAACAAAACACCATGACTTAAGATTCTCATAATTTCATATATACATGTGTATATCATTCGAAACTGAAAATTTTACAACAATATTGTTTCAAACCAAGAATAAAAAAAAAGATAATTATCCTTACTATATGAACGTCGAGTGGGAGGGGAAAGGAAATAATCCAATCGAGCTTGATCACTCTTGAATATCGCCAAATTGATGATGAAATCGGGTTCTACTCGCCTTTAATTACAAAAGCCCTATCTCAATTTCTGAAAACCCTAAAATTATATGAACCCTAATTTTCGAACTGTGATTGCTTGGGCGAGAGATGAGAAAGTTCCCTGATGTTTCTGCTTCTATTTAGAGATAAGGAAGAGGAATGGAGCCTTGTAGCTTCCTTGGCCTAGTGTGTGGGCGAGTATCATTCCTGGCTCTAGTCTTATTTCACAACCGCGTTTCAAGGCATGCGTGGGAAGGTCTCTAGTGATAGCAGGGCACTTGAGGAAGGTATAGATTATCCCTTTTTTGTTTGACCTTCAAAGGAGAAAGAAATTTCCATTTTTATGTTTGTTTGTTTTGGTTTGTGTTGACAAGAGGTAGAGAGAAGGGAACAGGTGACAGAAAAACGTGGGAGAGAGAGGGTGAGGGATATTTGTATTACTTTTGTTTTATTATTAAGCGGTATAGATTATGTACGTGTTTTATCGAATCTTGAGTAAACATACCTTCGTCTTCAAGAAATATAGAAATTTTATTTTGGAAGCGTTTTCTTAAGCGTGATAATATGACATTTTATTATGTTGTCATTTGATTATAAGCGTTTGTCGTTATATAATTGGTGTGGAATCAGATGCGTCGCAGTCTTGGATGGCTTTAAATTCACGAGATAACTTCTCGTTTATGGATCTAAATATTGACAACGTAGGAGAATAGTCGATTTTTATTCTACACTAAATTACGAATTTAATTGTCCATTTTTTTGGGATGTCTGAAAAAATTGTCCACTTTAATTTTAGTAAGAAAAGAGAAGTTAGTGGAGGAATATTACATATGAGTGGTTGTGAATGTAGTGGTCACTTTTATTAAACTTTGTGTTTTTTTGTACCACAATAATTTTGAGACGGAGGAGTATTATAATAATCCAGAAATTTTACGGGTTGTTATAGTCTACCACTTCTGAGAGATCCGTCCGGATCTCGGTTCACGTGCAGAATAGGGTGTCTAGAACAAGGTGATGGTATTTGGGACAAGTTTTGAATTTTCCCTAGGTTGTTCTAGGGTTTCCTCTTTGGGTATGGGTACCTAAGTGTTATGCCAGTGAGAACATCCTCTATCGAGGAGTCATGATTTTTTGGGGTAGGTTCATTGGGTGAAAGTTCTAATTTTTTATGTTATGAGGTTTCACTATTTTGTTGGTGTGGGAATCTCTAACTTCCCATGGTAAAGCGTACTCATTTACGGTATTTAATAACTCTAAAGTATAAGGTTTCTACTGTGGGTTTGTGTGTTTTCTTCTTTAAAGGATGAAGAAACATTTGTTTTCGAAATTTATTTATTTATTTATTTTTTATTTATTTTTTATTTTTTTTTCGACTAAATGTTTATACAAGTTTGACTAGGACCAGATTTCAAAATCGATAGTTGTGTAAAAATGTCACATTTTCAAAAGATTGTAAAATTGGTTCTTATTTATGGTGTGTATAAGAAAATTTTGCGAAACTTTTAATGTTTGAGCATTTTGTCTCATCTTAAATGTGGGATTTAGAAAATATTATTATAGGGTTTTAAAGGAATCCTCAAAATTTAGGGACTATATTGTAGCAAGGGTGTGTAGCAGGATATAATATTTATCCATAGCTACAAGTAAGGTTCATTAGTCTAAGTTGGGTAAGGTTAGAGGTTTAATGGTTGGTGAACCTCATTGTTTTCTATGGTTTTAGGCAGAGGTGTGGGATACATTCCTAGGTCAGGCTTAGCTACTAAGGAGGACATTGGTGATTTCTGTTTATGAGGTATTAACTTAAAAACGCTTTTTGAGGGAGTAAGTAACCAATAGAGTGGTTCTAAAATACTTTTCAAAGTATTAAGAAATACTTTATCCTTGTGGGGGTAGTAGCGAAATGGTAGTTTACTTTATGGTGAAATGGTAGGGTGGTAATTTGGTTTGTAGAATAATTCATGGAGTGGTTCATGAAGTATTTTGATTATAATGGTTTGAGGGATAATCGGAAATAGTTTGTATGGTAACTCTTTTATTTCATTTGTAGGAAGGTAACAAGGTAGGCATTGTTATTCTTAAGAGGTGGGTGGGGCTTCTAGGTTTTTAATTCTCAAGGTAGGGCGTAAAGTTTTCAAGTTTTTTGTGGATTTATAGGTCCTTTATCATGCCCTTCTAGATTTTGCCAAAGGTTTATTGTATTTTCTAATAGGTGCTATTGAAAGGTTGCTCCTAGAATGGTTTGATTTGTCCATGGGGTGTAAGTTGTGGGGTAGGAGCGACTATAACATAACCCGATTGTGATATGGAATTATAAAGTTTATGATTAAGGAGTAGGATGGCCTTGGTGAGTGGCTTATGACTAAGGAATATTGTAGCGCCAGATGAGTGGCTTATGATAGAGTGATGCCGTTGAGTGGTTTATGACTAAGGAATAGGGTGATGCCGATGGGTGGCTTGTGATTAGGGTATGCCCGGTGAGTGGCTTGTGATCGGGGAATGCCGATTGGGTGGCTTGTGTTTAGGGAATCGGTGAGTGGCTTGTGATTAAGGAATAGTGTGCCTTCAATGTGTGGCTTTAGTGTAACCTCAATGTGTGGCTTATTAAAACGTTACATGTTTATTAAAATATTATCATTTTCTCACTGGACATAAAGCTATTATAACTATCCTAAGTATTGCAAAATTCACCTCTGAAGTGGGACATAGGTGATCAGCTATGTCCCACTGTCCCTGGTTGAATATAGGTGATCAATCTATATTCACCCGAGGTTCAATGAATTTTGAAATACTTAGCTTAGTTATGCTAGTAATATGTCACTATACTTTTAAAGGTTGTCTTGAAGGATTAGAACAATTATTCTCTTTATGTGAGGGAAATGTGTAGTCTTTGTGATCGTAAAAAAATCGCATATAGGGAAGATAATTGTAACCTATAATGAAATTAGGTGAAGCGGTGATAAAACATGTATCTTATCAAGTATGATCTCAACCGAATCATAAGTGAGGCATCACTTGGCTTGAAATTAGTAACGGTGGTCATAGGGTTAAGTTTTTGTAAAAGTGGTTATAGTTTAGGTTTTAAAATATACCCAGTTCTCTATAACCTAGGCTCGATGCCAATGTCAACACCCTCAAAATGGCTTAGCGGAAGCATACAAGTATTTGGGGTGCTACTAAATTGATACCACAACATAAGCATAGATCAACGGATTTTTATAAATAACTTTTATTCATTTCTTAAAAACAATGTTTACATTTTTGATTTGATCACGGAAAATGGCCCAATATAAAAGGTGGTCCCAATACATAAGTCGAGTCGTCTATGACCATGCCATGCCTTTGCTTGCGCCTCCAGATAAGTTATCACCTCAAAACTTGAAGATACATGCTAAAGGGGTCACTTACGGTGAGTTCATAGGTTTTATTTAAAAGGGATTTCAAGATTACATTTGTTTAAAATTTGGTTTTTGATGATCATTACGTCTTGCATAATGTCATAAAGTTTATGATTTCAATTCATAAAAGGATTTCATAAAAGAGATTTCATTAGTGGACCATAAGTAGGGTATATGTACATTACAAGCGAATATAATGTCATATATTGAATCTATACGCTAGCACTAAGTTCATGCAACCAGAAGCTACGGTTTATGTATGCACAAGGAAGTCATATAAATAAGGAGCCCATAACGAGTGTTTATCCCATACACTTTCGGTCCCGAGCATGCTATATGTTTACGCCTTGACCTGCGGGTCAACCGAGCAGGAAGTCACTCCCAATAGATCTATTTATAACATTCAATGCTTCCAAGGCCGAGAATTGTGGTTCATGAAAAAGGGCAATTTGGGATCTAAAGTCTTAGGCTAAAATTGCGTAATATTCTAGGTCAAAGGTTTTGATGTGGTCCTTAAAGCATCTAGGTATGATGTATCTTAAAACATATCAATCAAATGGCATAGTATGCATAGAATGCAGAATTTTAGTAATTAAATCATTTAAGTAAAAATGAGCATGTATCTTCCCCAAAACAGTTATAAAACAAGTAAAAGTAGAGGCTATGAAACTCACCTTGGCAATGTGCAATAGGAAGTCTAAAGGGAATTAAATCAAAGGATGATAGTGCACGGCTCAATGAACCTAATTAAGTCGCATATTTAGTCCTTATGTTTAAGACTCGATAAAGTTTAACTAACTTTATAAGTTTTTAAATGTTTGACTTGTTGTTGTTGTTTATGTGGCATCGTTTATCTTAGAACATTTTACAAGGAATTGAGTGGATTTCGGCTTATGAGGGTGTGACATGGAAAGAAATCTCGAAGAAAGAATTGCGACTTTGGTTTAATGTTGACCAAATGATAACATACGGAAGGATTGTATGCTTATCATAAGACGTCGTTGATGTAAATGACAAAGATATATATATATATATATATATGTGTTAAGTGTATATATACATATATGTATTTAAAACATTTAGTATAAATTTATTATAAGGAAATTAAGTCTCGATTTAACTCATGTGTAAGTTTTGTTGGAAAAATACAATGTAGGTTTTAATAATTATAGTTCAAATATCAATATGTTTCAAAAGTTGTATATATTCTTGACTAATAAATACATATTACAATATAGGTTTTCAAGTAATATATTTCGTTTGTAAATGGTAAAATAAATTATGTGTTAAGTAAAAATTAAGCATGATCCTAGTTTAATTTCCTATTCATCGGTTTGACTAAATGTCAAAATTTTGTATCTCAAGTTTATAATCCAGTTTAAATCGAAAGTGAATATGTATATTTATGTGTTTATGTCTCGTTTAGTTTTCAAGTCGGGATAAACATAATTACTTGTTTTAAATGATTTCATTTTCAAGTCGGGAGTAGTATGCCGATTTGCTTATGGAAATGGTTGCGTACAACAGAATTGGAATCGAGTCGGACAAGGCGGAGAAGGATTTATCACGCTTTACTTGTTATTACTTCGGGGAATAAAACAATTTTTTACGGTGGGTTTGCATTAGCCAAACGGACCCCTTATTAATTTGTAATGGGCTGCGGCCTAGAGTACAAACCAGACGGGCCAAGGAACTTAAACAAAGAGGAATGGGCTGAAAACAACACGACCAAAATACACCTGTTGTTGCAGAAAATCAGCAACTTAAACGCACCCGTTCTATGCAGAAAATAAACGCACAAAACACACCATTTAGGGGCTGAAAAACAAGCCAAACAAACACCCGTTTCGAGCTGAAAATCAGCAGTTAAATGCACCCACTTTGGGGTTGTATTGCAGCAGAAAAACACCCCTGTTGGGGCTGTGTTACAGCAGGAAAACACCCCTGTTGGGTGGCTACGTTGCAGCAGACAAACACTCCTTTGGGTGGCTGCGTTGCAGCAGACAGACACCCCTTTGGGTGGCTCGACAAACACGGACAAGCACACAAATAAACCAAGTTTCAAAACACTTTAGTACATTTGAAAACAAGACCAAACAAGCTCTCAAAACCTATTTATAATGACTAGGAAAACGAAGAAATCTAACAAATTCTAAATTACTTCGCGAGTCAAAATGGGTTACTGCCCTAACCTGAATCCAGAATAACTAAGGTAACCTCAAACATCAAAACCATATTGTGACCAAGACCAAATTAGTGAACTCGAAACTGACCCGGAACACTATATGGTTTACACCTGCTCCAAAACAAGATTTATATTAACGCACATTTAGAGAGTGGCAATTTAAAAATGGTGATTGAGCTAGGTTCGTGTTGATCAAGTACAACTCAATCCGTATTAGTCTCGTTACCAACATCACCCTTACGGGTTTGTGGTGATTGTCGAGTCAAATACAACGAGCACAACAAAGACTTTTCATGAAAATTTTCAACACAGTTGGGTAAGACAAAGTAAACTAGGAATAAAACTTGAAAATGAATACGCTGAATCTAAGAAATGTTTCTGGAAATTAAGCCGAAACACTAGAGATAAGTTGGAACGTTAACGAGACAAATAAACTATTACAGCTGAGGCAATATAAGTTGAAACAAATAAGCCTTTAAGCTAAAATGACTATAATCTGGAACATTTGATGCCTCAAAATTATATGTGTCGAATACAAATTTTATCTTTCATCAGTTTTTAAGTTTTGGTTCGCGCGTTTTATTTTGTGTTTGACCGCCATGACCAACAACAACAACAATTTAAAAGAGAAATCAGTTAATCCATTTACAAGTTTTATAGTTTCCCTTCCCATGACAACATAACAAAACACCATGACTTAAGATTCTCATAATTTCATATATACATGTGTATATCATTCGAAACTGAAAATTTTACAACAATATTGTTTCAAACCAAGAATAAAAAAAAAAAGATAATTATCCTTACTATATGAACGTCGAATGGGAGGGGAAAGGAAATAATCCAATCGAGCTTGATCACTCTTGAATATCGCCAAATTGATGATGAAATCGGGTTCTACTCGCCTTTAATTACAAAAGCCCTATCTCAATTTCTGAAAACCCTAAAATTATATGAACCCTAATTTTCGAACTGTGATTGCTTGGGCGAGAGATGAGAAAGTTCCTTGATGTTTCTGCTTCTATTTAGAGATGAGGAAGAGGAATGGAGCCTTGTAGCTTCCTTGGCCTAGTGTGTGGGCGAGTATCATTCTTGGCTCTAGTCTTATTTCACAGCCGCGTTTCAAGGCATGCGTGGGAAGGTCTCTAGTGATAGCAGAGCACTTGAGGAAGGTATAGATTATCCCTTTTTTGTTTGACCTTCAAAGGAGAAAGAAATTTCCATTTTTATGTTTGTTTGTTTTGGTTTGTGTTGACAAGAGGTAGAGAGAAGGGAACAGGTGACAGAAAAACGTGGGAGAGAGAGGGTGAGGGATATTTGTATTACTTTTGTTTTATTATTAAACAGATATAGATTGTCTGCGTGTTTTGTCGAATCTTGAGTAAACATCCTTCCCGGCACTTTCGAGAAATATAGAAATTTTATTTTCGGAACGTTTTCTTAAGCGTGATAATATGACATTTTATTATGTTGTCATTTGATTATAGCTGTTTGTTGTTATATAATTGGTGTCGATGCAGCGTCTTGATCTTAGTGACTTTAAATTCGAGATAACTTCTCGTTTATGGATCTAAATATTGAAAGCTATGAAAATACGATTTTTATTATTATAATAATCCAGAAATTTTACGGGTTGTTATAGTCTACCCTTCTACAGGGGATCCGGGATCTGAGTTCACGTTACAGATAGGGTGTCTAGAACAAGGTGATGGTATTTGGGACAAGTTTTGAATTTTCCCTAGGTTGTTCTAGGGTTTCCTCTTTGGGTATGGGTACCTAAGTGTTATGCCGTGAGAACATACTCTATCAGGAGTCATGATTTTTTGGGTAGGTTCATTGAGTGAAAGTTCTAATTTTTGATGTTATGAGGTTTTATTTATTTTGTTGGTGTGGGAATCTCTAACTTCCCATGGTAAAACGTCTCATTTGGTATTTAATAACTCTAAAGTATAAGGTTTGCTACTTGGGTTTGTGTGTTTTCTTCTTTAAGGATGAAAAACATTTGTTTTCGAAATTTATTTATTTATTATTTATTTTTTATTTTTTTTCGACTAAATGTTTATACAAGTTTGACTAGGACCAGATTTTAAAATCGATAGTTGTGTAAAAATGTCACATTTTCAAAAGATTGTAAAAGCGGTTCTTATTTATGGTGTATAAGAAAATTTTGCGAAACTTTTAATGTTTGAGCATTTTGTCTCATCTTAAATGTGGGATTTAGAAAATATTATTATAGGGTTTTTAAAGGGAATCCTCAAAATTTAGGGACTATATTGTAGCAAGGGTGTGTAGCAGGATATAATATTTATCCATAGCTACAAGTAAGGTTCATTAGTCTAAGTTGGGTAAGGTTAGAGGTTTAATGGTTGGTGAACCTCATTGTTTTCTATGGTTTTAGGCGAGGTGTGGGATACATTCCTAGGTGGAGGCTTAGCTACTAAGGAGGACATTGGTGATTTCTGTTTATGAGGTATTAACTTAAAAACGCTTTTTGAGGGAGTAAGTAACCAATAGAGTGGTTCTAAAATACTTTTCAAAGTATTAAGAAATACTTTATCCTTGTGGGGTAGTAGCGAAATGGTAGTTTACTTTATGGTGAAATGGTAGGGTGGTAATTTGGTTTGTAGAATAATTCATGGAGTGGTTCATGAAGTATTTTGATTATAATGGTTTGAGGGATAATCGGAAATAGTTTGTATGGTAACTCTTTTATTTCGTTTGTAGGAAGGTAACAAGGTAGGCATTGTTATTCTTAAGAGGTGGGTGGGGCTTCTAGGTTTTTAATTCTCAAGGTAGGGCGTAAAGTTTTCAAGTTTTTGTGGATTTATAGGTCCTTTATCATGCCCTTCTAGATTTTGCCAAAGGTTTATTGTATTTTCTCATAGGTGCTATTGAAAGGTTGCTCCTAGAATGGTTTGATTCGTCCATGGGGTGTAAGTTGTGGGGTAGGAGCGACTATAACATAACCCGATTGTAATATGGAATTATAAAGTTTATGATTAAGGAGTAGGATGACGCCAGTGAGTGGCTTATGACTAAGGAATATTGTGGCCTTGATGAGTGGCTTATGATAGAGTGATGCCAGTGAGTGGTTTATGACTAAGGAATAGGGTGATGCCAGTGGGTGGCTTGTGATTAGGGTATGCCAGTGAGTGGCTTGTGATCAGGGAATGCCAGTGGGTGGCTTGTGTTTAGGGAATGCAGTGAATGGCTTGTGATTAAGGAATAGTGTGGCCTAATGTGTGGCTTTAGTGTAACCTCAATGTGTGGCTTATTAAAACGTTACATGTTTATTAAAATATTATCATTTTCTCTTTGGACATAAGCTATTATAACTATCCTAAGTCTTGCAAAATTCACCTCGAGTCGGACATAGGTGATCGGGCTATGTCCCACTGTCCTGGTTGAATATAGGTGATCAGTCTATATTCACCCGAGGTTCAATGAATTTTGAAATACTTAGCTTAGTTATGCTAGTAATATGTCACTATACTTTTAAAGGTTGTCTTGAAGGATTAGAACAATTATTCTCTTTATGTGAGGAAATGTGTAGTCTTTGTGATACGTAAAATCATTATAGGGAAGATAATTGTAACCTATAATGAAATTAGGTGGCGGTGATAAAACATGTATCTTATCAAGTATGATCTCAACGAGAATCATAAGTGAGGCATCGGCTTGGCGAGGTGCATTGTGCGGTCATAGGGTTAAGTTTTTGTAAAAGTGGTTATAGTTTAGGTTTTAAAATATACCCAGTTCTCTATAACCTAGGCTCGATGCCAATCAGTAACACCCCAAAATGGCTTAGCGGAAGCATACAAGTATTTGGGGTGCTACTAAATTGATACCACAACATAAGCATAGATCAACGGATTTTTATAAATAACTTTTATTCATTTCTTAAAAACAATGTTTACATTTTTGATTTGATGCAGAAAATGGCCCAATATAAAAAGGTGGTCCCAATACATAAGTGAGTGTCCACTATGACCATGCCATGCCTTTGCCTTAGCCTCCAAAGATAAGCTATCACCTCAAAACTTGAAGATACATGCTAAAGGGGTCACTACATTTGGTGAGTTCATAGGTTTATTTAAAAGGGATTTGATTACAATGTTTAAAATTTGGTTTTTGATGATCATTACGTCTTGCATAATGTCATAAAGTTTATGATTTCAATTCATAAAGGATTTCATAAAAGAGATTTCATTAGTGGACCATAAGTAGGGTATATGTACATTACAACGAATATAATGTCATATATTGAATCTATTACGCTAGCACTAAGTTCATGCAACCGAAGCTACGTGGTTTATGTATGCACAAAGGAGTCATACAAATAAGGAGCCCATGGCGAGTGTTTATCCCAATACACTCGGTCCCGACATGCTATATGTTTAACGCCTTGACCCAAGCTGGGTCAACCTAGCAGGAAGTCACTCCCAATAGATCTATTTATAACATTCACGCTTCCCGTGAGAATTGACGGTTCATGCAGAGGGCAATTTGGGATCTAAAGTCTTAGGCTAAGCTGCGTAATATTCTAGGTCAAAGGTTTTGGTGTGGTCCTTAAAGCATCTAGGTATGATGTATCTTAAAACATATCAATCTAATGGCATAGTATGCATAGAATGCAGAATTTTAGTAATTAAATCATTTAAGTAAAAATGAGCATGTATCTTCCCCCAAAACAGTTATAAAACAAGTAAAAGTAGGGCCTATGAAACTCACCTTGGCAATGTGCAATAGGAAGTCTAAAGGGAATTAAATCAAAGGATGATAGTGCACGGCTCCATGACCTAATTAAGTACGGCATATTTAGTCCTTATGTTTAAGACTCGATAAAGTTTAACTAACTTTATAAGTTTTTAAATGTTTGACTTGTTGTTGTTGTTGTTTATTGATTGGTGCAAAGCGAGTCAAGTTTCTGTGAAGCACAAAACACTTGTGAATGGTAGGCCGTAAGAAAACTTAAAACGGTTTAAATACCAATGCAATGAAGATCGAGAAGTATAGTGTTTCCCAGTGTCGTTAAGTCCCAACGAGTTTGTGCTTGAGGAATAGTCAAACGTGTAGTGATCGAGAGGATTTGAATGGAAAAGAGAGATTTGAATTATTACAACTAAAGAAAAAATACATAAACTACAGGGACTAAAATACAAATTAAAGAAAATCAAAATCTAAATTATATTAAATAAACGCTATTACTAATTTAAAATCTAATGTTTTTGATTTTTCTTTTATAAAATTAAATTAAAAACTACAGACGTCACAAAAGAAAATATGAAACTGAAGCAGTATTAATCCTAAAAATATGAAAATGATATTTTTACAATCCTAATGATAAAAGAAAATTTTTAGAAAAAGAAAATTATTTTTAAAACTATGTATCTAATTATTATTAATTAAAAACTATTTTTAACTATTAAATAATAACTTAAAATACAAGAAAATATGAAATAAGGCTAGAAAAAAGAAATTATGACTTGGAAAAATCTAAAATAACTAAAAAGAATTTTCAAAACTATTTTTGTATTTTTCTGATTATTTTTGTATTTTCTATTAATTAAAAACTATTTAAAACTACTTAAATTACTTAAAAATACAAATTTAACTAAGAAAAATCTGGAAAAATATATTTTTGTCTTTTTATATTTATCTTAACTTAAGAAAAATGAAAAATTGTTTTTTTGAACCTTTTCTTAATTAATTGTATTAAAAGCTATATAAAAAGTGCTAAAAAGTAATTAAAATGCAGAAAAATAGCAAAATGACTTGGAAAAATCTGAAAATTTCAAGATAAGCTTAAAATAATATGAGGAATCTAGGAAAAATGGAAAAACAGGTGCTTGTGTGTAGGAAATTGCAACTGCTATGTCAAGTGCTTAAGAATAAGCACTTTAAATAAGCCAAAAGCTACAATAAGCTACCAACCTGTAACAGAAGCTAGGATAAGCTAAAATAACCAGAATGCAACAAGAAACAACTGCTCTAAACCTCTGGAATGCTAATTACCAAGATTTGGTTGATTTGAGACCAAGTGCTAATAACAGTTTTGAGGCCAACTTTGGGCTTAAAAATAAGCAACTAGATAAGCTGAAACTGAAAACCAGTACTTGGGATCTAAACTAGACCTGGCTGGGACCTTGTAAACCAAAAAGGAGACCTAGATGAGCTCACATGAGCTTGGTGCAAGCCCTGCAAACCCTGTCTGGAGTACTCGGTGTATCTTTGAGTCGAGTACCGTGGTATTCTACCATTTTGACAAGACATTTTGAAGCTTATAGAAAATTCAAAAAAATACACAAAAATCACAATAATAAACTAGACCAGTAGAACCTTTTAAAACCACAAGTTTCATTGAAATTGGTCCAGAAATGAACTCAAGAAAAATCAACTCAGTTTGGTAAAAGCGAGTTTTTTGATTACTGACTTTTGAGCAATTTGGAGATTTTGACTTTATTGAACTTTGGAACCAATTTTATGGACTGAAATAGATGTTATATGTTATATTAAGACTATTGCAAGCTATGATAATGATAACTAAACATAAATCAAGACTTTGGATTCTAAAATCCTAACGATGAAGCATGTAAGACAGTTGAGATGTAATTTTGACTTAGGACTAATGTAGGTGCAATATTAAGTCTGCAATGAGCCAAATAAAGTTACACAAGCCTAGAACAACAAGTTTCTACCTTTGCATAAACCTCTAGTTCGGTTTATGCAGCTATCCAAACACCCTATATATAAGCTGATTTACAATTAAAACGCGATGCTAAACACTTACTAACTAATATTAATGACCAAACTGAGTTTAGATAACCTAAGTACAACTAAATGAACAAATTTAAGCAGGTTAATGATTACAAATACAAGTAAAAACAAAATATGCAATCTGATGTAAAAATGAAAATGGGACAAATACTCACAAGAGTCCAGATTGTTTCTCAGGCTAAACCAAACCCATAACTGCTATTCTAATCCATTTCCAACCCAAAACCAATCACTGCATCAACCATATCCAATTTCTTCTCCACTTTGACCCAGTTTGACTTTTGTTGACCATAAACCAACTTTGCTTGAAAATGAAATGTAAGCTTACTCAAAGCTTAAACAAACTTAGTAAAGCTTAAAATAAGCCACTAACAACTTGGACAATAGAATTTGAAAATGAAAATTGCAACAGTAAACTTGAAAATATGAACTTATATAAAAACTTGAGATTGATACTTAAAAGTGAATTACAATGATACAATGACTTGAGTTTAACACATTTAAAGCTTAAAATTACATTTTAGCACACTAATTAAGATAACTTAAAAAAAAGACATACAAATAAAACTAAACACTAACTACTACTTTTCTTGCTTCTTCTTCCTTCTCTTTTATACCCAAAAGCTCCCACGTCCTCACGATCAAATCCCATCAACATTTGTAGCCATTGGATGTCTTGAGTAGATTTTAGCCATTGGATGGGTTTTGGAGGGAAAGTCTGTTTTTGACAGTGGGGGTCTTATCTTGCAACTGGGGGTGGTGGAAGGTGTAGGTGTAATGATTGTGGAGGGTGAGTTGAAGAGATAAGGGAAAAAGTGATGGGAAAGGGGACTGTGTGTTTGCAGGCAACATGGGAGGGATAAACAAGAGGTGGCGGGTAATTGGGAGGTTTGACTTTGGGTGACCAGGCAGTCCAAAAAGAAAGGGTCAAGGGGTCACAATGGTATAAGTGGCAGGGGTCAAGGGTGTTTTGACAAGGCTTGGATTAATTATGATAAGGACCAAATTGCAATTTCCAAATCTTGAAGGACCATTTCTGCCAATATACTAAAGTTTACACAAGGGTCACTTTTGACAAGTTTTAATAGTACAAGTACCATTTTTGACATTTTCAAATTCTCAAGGACCATTTTGCCAAATTTCAAAGTTAAGGGACTTAAGTTGTAAATTTTGCAATTTTAAATCTCAAGGACCAATTTTGACAACTTAAGAATCCATAAGGATTTAAAATGAGATTTTTCTTTATTTAGATTTACAGGGGACTGTTTTTGACAACTTTTGAAACTTGGGGACTAAAACGCCAATTATGCAAACTTTATCGTTTTCACAGTTTTGATATTTTTGCATTAAAAACACATAAAACACTTATTTGTGATATATTTATCATTTTGATGCCTTTCGAGTGTTTTAGGATGTTTTCGCGTTTAATTGGTACAAAAATGATGAGTATTTAGACACTCATCAATCTCCCACACTAAGATATTGCTAGTCCCTAGCAATATTTTGAGAAAAATTAATGGATTTCAATCTCTTTACCAAAAGCCATTACTACGGAGTAGCCAAATGTTTCAATTCAAGTAAGAACCTTGGTACACCGATAACCAAATGATTTTGAGCAAATCACCGGCTTTCAACGGTTTTGATTTGTCTTTACCAGAAGCCGTTTTCTCTGGACTAGCCAACTCTTAGATAAATTATCAATATTATCTTTGGTGAGTCGATTACCAATTATGGTTTTTCAACTGCCTTTACCACAAGCCATAAACTTGCGGGCTAGCCAACTCTTCACTAATTAAAGATATGGTGAGTTGAATACCATACAATTTTGGGCAAATTGCAAGCGTCAACGGATTTGAGATATCTTTACCAAGAGCCGTTTGCTACTGGATTAGCCAATCCTTATGTGGGTTAGACATGGTGGAGTGATTACCATTTGTTGTGTTTAGTACATAGTACTTCCACTAAATATTTTTTTTTAAATTTGGCCATTTTGGGGGAAAAAGGGACTAAAAGGGTACATTTATGATCAAATTCGAATTTCCCACACTTAGAAATGAATATTTTCCTCAATATTCAAAGTACGTCCATTTATTATCCGAACTTAGAACATAAAAAGATAACATTACTAGCCAAGTGTAGAAACACAACAATTATTCTCGTTTTTAATATTTACAATTTTCATTCATTTTTAAGATCTATATACAACATGTGGGGCATCTCCCCCACACTAGGGTGGTACACATGGGTGAAAACCCATGTTTAACTACTGTTTTTGATTACGTATAGCTTGACTCGACCCTAAATTAATTTGTTCATGGGGAAGTAAGTGGAAGAGACAATCTCCATCGGACTTTCATTCAAGATGTTTGTATAAACATTGAAATACGTGAAAGTTCCACACCGATGAGATATACATAGAACCGGCTCAAAAATGATAAATGAAAATGCCGGGATCAAAATTAGTGTCCTCATTCCCAAAGGAAAAGAGCGAGAAACCACACCATCTGTGAAAAATGGAATAAAGATGTGCAATGCAATCCCATTCTCCATTAGTGAGGAGTAAATCACCATTTGTTAGATTTTTAAGCTTAGACTTGAAGCTTGTATGGTGATTGGCAACAAAATTTTCGGGAGGAGAAGCTGGAAACGGTTCTTCAATCAACAAATTTTCAAGAAAGAGGATGTCTCCCTCCGAATCAAAGTAAGTATTGTCAATCCACAGGAATTGACTCATCATTAAGAAAAGCATCGACCTCCTTCCAAAAGTTGTCATCTTCCTCAACTGGAGTGAGAGAAGGAATGAAAGAGTCGGAAATGGGACAAGAAATGAGTGGATGATCATTATATAGGAGATTTTTAGTTTCTCCAAGATCGGCTTCGAAATCAAAGAGATCATCGTCACTTTCTGATGAAAGTGGACTAATGTGAGTGAGTTCATCGGTGAACTCCTCAAGAAGAGGATCGAGCGTGGGAGTGATGCCTCAACATACTCAATGTCTCCATAAGATTTGCAATCATCGCTAAAATCGAAGAAAGTTTCAAAATGATCTTTTGAACACTCAAGAGGGAAAGAAAATCACACATATGATCAGAAGTTCCTTGTGACTCTCCCGGGATTGGGACAAGGTTCTCAACACTAGATTTTATGAATTCGTCCGATTCCTTTTCGGAGACAGTGTCAAGATGCTCATCCCCATGTTCAAAGAGTGAGTGGGAATATCGGGTGTGATAACAACAGAATGAGGGAGTTTAGAAGGACTAGCATACATATGTTTTATACTTTCCATTTGTTCTTCTGCTAGTAATTCCATCATAGTCTTTTCTCCCTGATTTTTCATGGAAGGAATTTCAACTGATGAACTTGATGAACCGTTATAAAATTGTAGAATATCAAGGATATCTTCATCATCATCGTCATCAGGAATAAAACGGAATCGAGCTAGATTTGGTACTTTTTTTTTTAAATTGATTCCTAATAGATTTTCAAAGGCAACCGGGAATCTAATTTAGCAACCGCTCTTGACTAACAAAACTTCATGGATTTCTCATTTGGATTATCTTGGGAATGTTTACATTCCTTCAAATCTTCACTAAATCCAAAGATTAAGGAGAAGATTTTGAGAGTGGCTCAGTGAGGTGGTGCACGATTAACTTGTACTGTGGAGGTTGGTCATGATATGAAGAGTCATAATTGTTCTGAGAAATGAATTCCTTGTTTGACAATCGAGCTACAGTGAGGACCTCCACAATACTCTACAACATAAAAGCGATGTGGTACAGTGAGTTATCGTGTGGTAGTCATAATTGTTATCGGAACCTCTCATAGATAAGCGTGTTTCCCGATTGACAATCGAATGGAGTGTGAACCACCACAGTACTCCCTTGATAAAAGCTGAGTCTCGCGTGTGGTGTGGCGATGGAATAAATGGTTGTGTTATGGTAGGAATAGGGATCCCGGTTATAGATGCAGACTTCGTTTCACTCCACCATGCTACTAACCGGGGCAATTGCCACCATTATAAGGACCACCACACCATTGACAACCAAGAGGGTGAGGATAAGACATAGAAAGAATCAAATGTTTTCAGAGGGTAGGGATGAAGAATCAAAGATGTGAGAGGGTAAAGATGGATATTTTTGAATTTTTGGATAAACATTTTGCAAAAATAAGAAAGAAAATATTTTTGGGTTTTTGATTTATATAAGAAAATATAAAGATGGTATGAACAAGGAGTGAATATCCAAATCACTAATCTGCTAAACGTAAGACTATTAGCAAGCTTGCTCGGACTGGCGCGAAATTTGATTCGATGCAAAACAGCAGTGAGTTTTCACACAAACCTAGGCCACGATTGGAATGGCCTAACCGTAAGAAAACTTAAAAGCGTTAAAACACAAATGCAATGAAGATCAGGAGAGTATAGTGTTTCCCGGTCGTTAAGTCCCATTTGTCACGAGAATAGTCAAGCGTGTAGTGATGAGAGGATTTGAATGGAAAAGAGAGATTTGAATTATTACAACTAAAGAAAAAATACATAAACTACAGGGACTAAAATACAAATTAAAGAAAATCAAAATCTAAATTATATTAAATAAACGCTATTACTAATTTAAAATCTAATGTTTTTGATTTTTCTTTTATAAAATTAAATTAAAAAACTACGCGACGTTACTGTAGAAAATATGAAACTGAGGCAGTATTAATCCTAAAAATATGAAAATGATATTTTTACAATCCTAATGATAAAAGAAAATTTTTAGAAAAAGAAAATTATTTTTAAAACTATGTATCTAATTATTATTAAAAAAACTATTTTTAACTATTAAATAATTACTTAAAATACAAGAAAATATGAAATAAGGCTAGAAAAAAGAAATTATGACTTGGAAAAATCTAAAATAACTAAAAAGAATTTTCAAAACTATTTTTGTATTTTTCTGATTATTTTTGTATTTTCTAGGAATTAAAAACTATTTAAAACTACTTAAATTACTTAAAAATACAAATTTAACTAAGAAAAATCTGGAAAAATATATTTTTGTCTTTTTATATTTATCTTAACTTAAGAAAATGAAAAATTGTTTTTTTGAACCTTTTCTTAATTAATTGTATTAAAAGCTATATAAAAAGTGCTAAAAAGTAATTAAAATGCAGAAAAATAGCAAAATGACTTGGAAAAATCTGAAAATTTCAAGATAAGCTTAAAATAATATGAGGAATCTAGGAAAAATGGAAAAACATGTGCTTGTGTGTAGGAAATTGCAACTGCTATGTCAAGTGCTTAAGAATAAGCACTTTAAATAAGCCAAAAGCTACAATAAGCTACCAACACATTGTAAATGAAGCTAGGATAAGCTAAAATAACCAGAATGCAACAAGAAACAACTGCTCTAAACCTCTGGAATGCTAATTACCAAGATTTGGTTGATTTGAGACCAAGTGCTAATAACAGTTTTGAGGCCAACTTTGGGCTTAAAAATAAGCAACTAGATAAGTGGCGAAAACCATACTTGGGATCTAAACTAGACACAGGCTGGGACCTTGTAAACCAAAAGGAGACCTAGATGAGCTCACATGAGCAGGCTTGGTGCGAGCCTGCAAAACCCTTGTGCAGACTCAGGTGTATCTGAGTCGATCTTACAAGAATTATTGTACCCATTTTGACAAGACAATTTGAAGCTTATAGAAAATTCACAAAAATACACAAAAATCACAATAATAAACTAGACCAGTAGAACCTTTTAAAACCACAAGTTTCATTGAAATTGGTCCAGAAATGAACTCAAGAAAAATCAACTCAGTTTGGTAAAAACTGAGTTTTTCAGTTTTGACTTTTGAGCAATTTGGAGATTTTGACTTTATTGAACTTTGGAACCAATTTTATGGACTGAAATAGATGTTATATGTTATATTAAGACTATTGCAAGCTATGATAATGATAACTAAACATAAATCAAGACTTTGGATTCTAAAAATCCTAACAGTGAAGCATGTAAGACAGTTGAGATGTAATTTTGACTTAGGACTAATGTAGGTGCAATATTAAGTCTGCAATGAGCCAAATAAAGTTACACAAGCCTAGAACAACAAGTTTCTACCACTGCATAAACCTCTAGTTCAGTTTATGCAGCCTATCCAAACACCCTATATATAACTGATTTACAATTAAAACTGATGCTAAACACTTACTAACTAATATTAATGACCAAACTGAGTTTAGATAACCTAAGTACAACTAAATGAACAAATTTAAGGTTAATGATTACAAATACAAGTAAAACAAAATATGCAATCGATGTAAAATGAAAATGGGACAAATACTCACAAGAGTCCAGATTGTTTCTCAGGCTAAACCAAACCCATAACTGCTATTCTAATCCATTTCCAACCCAAAACCAATCACTGCATCAACCATATCCAATTTCTTCTCCACTTTGACCCAGTTTGACTTTTGTTGACCATAAACCAACTTTGCTTGAAAATGAAATGTAAGCTTACTCAAAGCTTAAACAAACTTAGTAAAGCTTAAAATAAGCCACTAACAACTTGGACAATAGAATTTGAAAATGAAAATTACCTTGATAAACTTGAAAATATGAACTTATATAAAAACTTGAGATTGATACTTAAAAGTGAATTACAATGATGATCAATGACTTGAGTTTAACACATTTAAAGCTTAAAATTACATTTTAGCACACTAATTAAGATAACTTAAAAAAAAGACATACAAATAAAACTAAACACTAACTACTACTTTTCTTGCTTCTTCTTCCTTCTCTTTTATACCCAAAAAAGCTCCCGTGTCCTCTGATCAAATCCCATCAACATTTGTAGCCATTGGATGTCTTGAGTAGATTTTAGCCATTGGATGGGTTTTGGCGGAAAGTCTATTTTTGCAGTGGGGTCTTATCTTGCAAGCTGGGGTGGTGGAAGGTGTAGGTGTAATGATTGTGGAGGGTGAGTTGAAGAGATAAGGGAAAAAGTGATGGGAAAGGGACTTGTGTGTTTCACGGCTTAACATGGGAGGATAAAGCAGAGTGGCGGGTAATTGGGAGGTTTGACTTTGGGTGACGAGCACTTAAAAAGAAAGGGTCAAGGAATCACAATGGTATAAGTAAGGGGTCAAGGGTGTTTTGACAAGGCTTGGATTAATTATGATAAGGACCAAATTGCAATTTCCAAATCTTGAAGGACCATTTTAAATATACTAAAGTTTACACAAGGGTCACTTTTGACAAGTTTTAATAGTACAAGTACCATTTTTGACATTTTCAAATTCTCAAAGGACCATTTTTGCCAAATTTCAAAGTTAAGGGACTTAAGTTGTAAATTTTGCAATTTTAAATCTCAAGGACCAATTTTGACAACTTAAGAATCCCTAAGGATTTAAAATGAGATTTTTCTTTATTTAGATTTACCAGGGACTGTTTTTGACAACTTTTGAAACTTGGGGACTAAAACTGCCAATTATGCAAACTTTATACGTTTTTCACCAGATTTTGATATTTTGCATTTAAAACACATAAAACACTTATTTGTGATATTTTTATCATTTTGATGCCTTTCTAAGTGTTTTCAGATGTTTTTGCAGTTTAATTGGTACAAAAATGATGAGTATTTAGACACTCATCATTTATGTGGCATCGTTTATCTTAGAACATTTTACAAGGAATTGAGTGGATTTCGGCTTATGAGGGTGTGACATGGAAAGAAATCTCGAAGAAAGAATTGCGACTTTGGTTTAATGTTGACCAAATGATAACATACGGAAGGATTGTATGCTTATCATAGGACGTTGATGTAAATGACAAAGATATATATATATATATATATATATATATATATATATATATATATATATATATATGTATATATATATATATATATATGTGTTAAGTGTATATATACATATATGTATTTAAAACATTTAGTATAAATTTATTATAAGGAAATTAAGTCTCAATTTAACTCATGTGTAAGTTTTGTTGGAAAAAATACAATGTAGGTTTTAATAATTATAGTTCAAATATCAATATGTTTCAAAAGTTGTATATATTCTTGACTAATAAATACATATTACAATATAGGTTTTCAAGTAATATATTTCGTTTGTAAATGGTAAAATAAATTATGTGTTCGTAAAAATTAAGCATGATCCTAGTTTAATTTCCCTATTCATCCAGTTTGACTAAATGTCAAAATTTTGTATCTCAAGTTTATAATCCAGTTTAAATCGAAAGTGAATATGTATATTTATGTGTTTATGTCTCGTTTAGTTTTCAAGTCGGGATAAACATAATTACTTGTTTTAAATGATTTCATTTTCAAGACAGGAGTAGTATGCCGATTTGCTTATGGAAATGGTTGCGTTGCAACAGAATTGGAATCGAGTCGGACAAGACGGGAGGATTTATCTGCCATTTAATTTGCACGAACTCGGGGAATAAAACAATTTTTCTGGTGGGTTTGCATTAGCCAAACGGACCCCTTATTAATTTGTAATGGGCTGCGGCCTAGAGTACAAACCAGACGGGCCAAGGAACTTAAACAAAGAGGAATGGGCTGAAAACAACATGACCAAAATGCACCTGTTGTTGCAGAAAATCAGCAACTTAAACGCACCCACCATTTAGGGGCTGAAAAACAAGCCAAACAAACACCCGTTTTGAGCTGAAAATCAACAGTTAAATGCACACTTTGGGGTTGTATTGCAGCAGAAAAACACCCCTGTTGGGGCTGTGTTACAGCAGGCAAACACCCCTGTTGGGTGGCTACGTTGCAGCAGACAAACACCCCTTTGGGTGGCTGCGTTGCAGCAGACAAACACCCCTTTGGGTGGCTCGACAAACACGGACAAGCACGCAAATAAACCAAGTTTCAAAACACTTTAGTACATTTGAAAACAAGACCAAACAAGCTCTCAAAACCTATTTATAATGACTAGAAAAACTAAGAAATCTAACCACTCCTAAATTACTTGCGACTCAAAAATGGGTTACTGCCCTAACCTGAATCCAGAATAACTAAGGTAACATCAAACATCAAAACCATATTGTGACCAAGACCAAATTAGTGAACTCAAACTGACCCGAACACTATGGCGGTTTTACACCTTGCCCAAAACAAGATTTATATTAATGCACATTTAGAAGAGCAATACAAAACTGAACAAAGTCACAAATTTTAA
>OU343225.1:78174532-78307648 GCA_910596185.1 Chrysanthemum makinoi | reverse complement strand
AAAGGTCAAAAGATGGGACCAAAAACCAAAATGATAAGAAGAAAAGGAAAACATTTGCTAGTACTCGCATCTCCAAGCACTCCTACTCCTTCTACTACTTAGACACCAAGTACTCAACCTCTTTCAACACCTAGAAGACCATCAAAAGGTATTGTCATCGATTCACCATCCCTAATACAAGATCAGAAGTCAACTAGCTGTGTGTGTAGGCAAAGGAAAAGGTTGTGTAGGCTTAGTCTTATGTAGTTGTATTTTACATAAAACTCAGGTTATGTCATGGTTGTATTTTGTTATCAAACTATTCCAGACTTGTATGGGTTATGTCTTAGGTTATGGTTGTCTTAGATTAAGGTTAAAATGATGTATGGGTTATGTCTTAGGTTATGGTTGTCTTAGACTTGTATGGGTTATGTCTTATGTTATGGTTCCGCACTGTATTTTGTGATCAAACTATTCCAGGTTATGGTAACTTGTCAATGTTCCAGGTTATGGTAACATTTTGTCATCAAACTGTTACAGGTTATGTATTTTGTCATCAAAATGATGTATGGCTTGTTTGGATTATGTCTTATGTTATGGTAACATTTAATAAGTCTAATTGAATTCATTTTTGACATTCAATTTGAAACTTTCAATATGTTGACTTTTTATTTGTTTGACATTCATTTTTGACATTGCAAATACAGTTTTCATAAAACACATACACTATTAACCATTACACCAAAACACAAACACAAACACTATTAACTATTAACCTTTAAAATACCATTACATACCATAGCATATTCTTTGACCAAAACAAGTTACAATAAACCTTTGTAATACCAAAACATAAACCATATCAGCTTCTAAACCACCCAAACCTAACCATTTTACATTACACTTTATTTCAATAGATAAGCAATAAAAAAAACAACTAACACCTAAACTCTACTTCAACCTTTGAACTTTACTTGCTTGTTCATTCACTCTTGCTCGAAGCTCATTAGATCTTTCTCGTAGTTCATTCATAGATCGCATAAGCCGGTATAATTTGAACGGATCTTGGACACATTGCTGGGTCATACCAATTGATAAAGCCACAACTCCTCTACAAGTATGATTTTAGCCAAATTAGCATAAAACTTACAAATTAAACAATGAATTACATAAACAAATAACTTACCGGACAATAATAGAATCTCCTCCCTGGGTTTATAGCAGTCCATGATGTGCGAATAACCGAATGGGCATCACAGCATTACAAACGAATCATGGTTTTCCTTTGTTGGTTTAGATGTTTGGTGTGTTTTATTTTACAAAAACATGCCCTAAATCTTATTAATGGGCAAAAGAGGAGGAAATCACGTTGTATGGAATGGGAGGGAAAACATAATTTTAGAAATCAGCCCTTCAAGTTAATGACAAATTACCAAGTTAGTCCTTTTTTAACGTGTGTCTAACGAATGTTAGATATTTGGATAGGATCCGTAAAACCAAAAAACCACGAGGACATGACCCGTAAAAAAAACATAGAGACAATATATGCAAGATCCGGTAAACCTTAAGGACCAATTATGTAATTAACTCTAATATAAAAGAAGATAAATATAGATCGATAGAAGATTCTTAAGCGAGATACAAATAATATTTTAAGTACATTCAAGCATATCAATTGTTCCAAAAAGGTTGCACCCATTTTATGATTACATGACATCATATCTTAAATCTTAAAGCATGCGGTATAATAACTCGAGTTAAGGCTTAACTATGCGCCACGCCAATCCACATGCCAGCCTTTAATATTTTAGCCTTAACAAAAAAAAACACCCCTTATCATAACTCAACCATAACTCAACATTTTGGGCCCTACGTTTATCATAACTTAACCAAAATAAATCGAGTTAGCATAACTCAACACACACACGGTGTGGTAACTTGCACCTTAACTCAGCCAAGTTAAGCCATAACTCTGATTACCACCATATAACTTGCACCTTAACGCAACCACTTAACTCAAGTAATTGTGGTAACTTGCCCTTAACGCGATTGAGTTAAGGTATAACTCGCTTGAAAACCTAAGTTATACAAATGGACTTCTCCACACGTAAAGGAAACCGTGTGCTTTAGGAAATGCCGATTCCTATCCTTTCCGGATTTTGGCAATCGCCACACACCCATTTTTCATCTATCACCTTCCTGAGCGAAGGAGAACTGGGACCGATACGCCAGGCAGTATTATCCCGCACAAATGGTCAAGTAGAGAAACCATTCAACTCCTAGTAGAACACGTATCGTGCCTATTTAAGTTTGAAAATGGTCGGGATAGACACTTTCCCTTGGCCAACATCTCCAATAACCATACTTATCGCTTAGTACCTCAAAGGCACCGTGAAGAGATCCTCTATGATGAGTAAATTTAGATTGTTAGGTAGAAATGGGAATACCCACCCTACCAACCCCTCGAACCTATTTAAGAAGATACCAAGAAAACCGTTCTAAGTTGAGATGATATGTAAGTTACCTCAAACCATTTGGAGGCATAGACAACGTAAATCTCTTGAACCCTTCCGAAAGATAACCTAGAATTAAGCTTACGGATCCACCATCAAATTATAAGAAATGAGTAGTAAACGTGGAAACTTAATCCCCGCTTATAACAATCCTTTTGGAAAATCCACGGCTAGATTGAGGCCAAAGAGCTCGAAAGCTTGAGCTACCATCTAGACTCAAGAGATTCCTAACATTGTAGTGTAGTAGGAAGAAATGACTCACGATAAGGCAATTGTTATCCTTCAGGAAATCCTAATCTTTGGACGTTAAACTTGACCTATCGAAACCATAGGTGATTGATTGATCCCGAACCGTCAAGTTTTATCACACAAGCTAACCACTTGTGAATGGTCAACCATAAAAAAAACTTCAAACAGCTCTCAAAACAATACAATTTAGATCTGGAGAGTATAGTGTTTCCACGTGTCGCGTTTCCCACGAGGATTAATGGTGTTTAACACTTTCAGATGTCGAATAATCACTAAGGATAGTGATCATTAAGGATTGTGAATGATAATTACACCTAAAGAGAAAGTTTGTAAATTACACGGGCTTAAATGCAAATTAAAGAAAATTAAAAAGCTAAAATATATTAAATAAACGCTATCACTATTTTTAAAATGATGTTTTTCTTGATTTATAAAATAAAATAACTTAAATAAACTATTTTAATTAAACGAAACCAAATTAAATTACCTAAAAACGTGACCTAGAATGAAAACGCTGCTATATAAAAATTACGAAAGTGCAAGTAAAACGTAAAATTTATGAAATAAAAGTCCTACAAGTGTAAAAACAATTTTCTTACTTAATATATGACAAAAGAAAATTTTAGAAAAAGATTTATATTTTTTAGACTTTTATATTTTTTATTATGAATTAAATACTATTTTAAACTAACTAAATGATTAAAAATACTAAAACTATTTAGAAAATTCTGAAACTTTTTAAAAAATACTTTATACTAATAAAAGACTAGGAAAAATATAAAAACATGTGACAACTTAATTAAATAAGCTAGAAATAAGCTAAAGTTTACGTATAAGCTAAATGGAAAACAAAAGGTTAAGTAATAGATATTGCAAGTTATACCACCAAAGATCCAAAGGGCATGGTAGTGTGTGTGTGTGTGAGCGGGTGGCCAGTTCGATCCCAAAGATCGCTTTTTATTTTTATTTCTTTTGAACTTTTTACAAACTTATTAAGCTAATGATAATAAGCAATTTTATAATTAGAACTTTTATGAAAAACACTAATAAGCACGAATAAGCTTAAGATTTCTTAACGTTAGCAAAATGGAATAAGCTCAATGTTTAGCCAAGATGGCTAATAAGCTAGAAATAAGCAAGAGTGAATCTGAAAATAAGCTAATTAACTTTAAATAAGCTAATATGAAAACTAAAAAAACAATTTTAACTAGAAATAAGCACTGAACAAGCTACAAATAAGCACTAGCTTAAACTGTACACAAAGATACTATTTGAGTTTCAGGCACCTTCAAGCTTAATTTAAGCAATGAAATAAGCTAAGAAATAAAACACTGGAATTAACAAGTTTACCAGTTAAGCTTTCCAAAAAGCTAAATTACAAAGTTTGGATTACTCTAATAAGCTTGTGAGAAGCTTTTGAAAAGCCGGTAACCACTCGATTTAATAGTGTACCAAGTAAAATGAACAAAACTAAAAGCACTTAGCAGTTTAATTAAATAAGCTAAGAATGGAAAATAAGCACTTGTAACCTTGAGTCAGCTAGGTGAGCTTCTCAAAGAGCTAAGGTACATAAGCTAGGGGTCACTAATAAGCTCTGAGAGCTTGTGAAATAGGCTAGCAACACTGCACAGGCATGTTTTTGAAAAAGGGTCAAAACAAGTGAGAAATAAGCACTTTTAAGCTAAGCAGAAATAAACTAATATTTTTCTAATTAAGTTGAGCAGCTAAATATTGATATCCCAAAAGATTATAAGCTAAAACTTAATATTAAATACATAAAAATTTAAAGTTTATTCAAAACTGCAATTAGGAAAAATTTGACTTTTTGAATTATACTAAGAGTTTGACTTTTATGAACTTTGGATTGATTCTATGGACTGAATATGATGTAATAAGTTATAATAAGATGAAATTAAGCTATAATATCAAGTTATCAACTACTGTGATGAGATTTGTGATCCAAAATCCTAACAGTTAACTATTATGGGTGAGATTAAGATAACTTTGACTTTATGAATAAGCACTAGTTTTTCTTGGTTCTCTGAGTTACTATAACCTATTGTAGCATGTATCAATCAAGAACAAAGACTTGAGCACTTCTAGTACAGCTTAACTAAGCCAAACCAAACAACTCTTAACTAGACTCGTAATAGCTTTAAATGCTAAAACAAGTTTTTAAGCCAAGAAATCTAGTAATTAACTAATATTAACTAAAATAAGACATAATTAAACTAGAATTAACAAGCTTTAAACACATAAACGAAATGCAAATTTTGAGAAATTGCTTACAAGATGAGTCCAAGTACAAAACAGAGAACTGAGGTACAAGACCACAACCTATAGCTTCCCAAGAAGCTCTAAACCCAAGGCAATCCAATATCAACCTTGCTCTAGCTTCTTGATCTTCCTTTCCATGATTTTTGATTTTTCACTAATTTTTAGTATTTTTGGTATTTTTTCGCTTCTAAACCTGACTTTATGAGTTTCTAATAGCTCACATAAGCTATATAGGAGCTTATGTGATCTTATAAGTCTAACAACTAATAACAACATTAGAACATATGAGAATTTTTGAACTTGAAATTGCATAAACTGAAATTGGAACTTAAACACTGAAATTTATTATTGAAAAAGATTATACATACACTGAGATGACTTAAAAAAGTACTTGAAAGCTTAACATTATACTGGAATTTTAAATTTTAACTAAAACGACATAAGAAGTTAAAAATTACACTAGATAACTTTATACATTGCTTCTTCCTTGCTTTATAATGATTATTTCAACTTTGTGTCATCCTAATCTTTTCCCACCTCTTGAGCCATTGATCTCTCTGAATCATCGCAACCATCCATTTGGAGTTTTGGCCAAAAAAAGTCATGAGCAGTTTTTGTTAATTAAAGAACTTTGAGGATGCGAGTGAGGGGGTGGTTAAACAAGTGGTGATATGAGGTGGAAAGGTGGAAATGAGAAACCATTGTGGTTTGATGGGTCAACGGGTTTTGGCGAATGGTGTGGTGATCGATGAACAAGAATCCGGTTTTGACTTTTGTTGACCCGTATTATTAATAACGCTGGGGGTCAATGAGGGGTCAAATTGTTTTGACCGCTCAGGGGTCAAGGTTCTAGGTCCAAGGGTCAAATGGGATTGGGCTTGGGCTAGTTAATGTTTGGGCCACCGTTTGTTGGTTGGATAATTAAAAGGGTCCGGTTTGATAAGCTTATTAACAAGGACCATTCATGTAATTTCTGCCAAGTTGAAGGACTGAACCTGTAATTTTTCCAAACTTATCAAAAGGACCAAATTTGCCAATCTTTAATAGTACAAGGACCATATATGATTATTTTCCATTTTTAAATATCCAAGGACCAATTTTGACACTTTTGTAAAGTTGAGGGACCTTTTCTGCCATTTGACCAAAGATTCATTCAAGGACCAATTTTGACAACTTAGAATATTTCAGGGACCTTGAATGATAAAACTCCATATTTTTAGATTCCAGGGACTAGATTTGACAACTTTTTAAACTTTGGGGACTAAAACTGCCAATTATGCAAACTTGATATGTTTTTCATCTGATTTTGATATTTTTGCATTTAAAACATATAAAACACTTGTTTGTGATATTTTCATCATTTTGATGCATTGAAAGTGTTTTCAGATGTTTTGGCATTCTAAATGGTAAAAAATGATGAGTATTTAGACACTCATCAATCCCCCACACTAAGATATTGCTAGTCCCTAGCAATGTTTTGAGAAAAATTAATGGATTTCATCTCTTTAACAAAATCCATTACTTCTCGAGTAGCCAATTGTTTTAGTTCAAGTAAGAACCTTGGTACAATGATAACCAAATGATTTTGAGCAAATCACCAGCTTTCAACGGATGTGATTTGTCTTTACCGTAAACCGCTTGCTTCTCGACTAGCCAACTCTTAGATAAATTATCAATATTATCTTTGGTGAGTCGATTACCATTTATGGTTTTTCCACTTTACCACAAGCCATAAACTTGCGGGCTAGCCAACTCTTCACTAATTAAAGATATGGTGAGTCGAACACCATACAATTTTGGGCAAATTGCAAGCCATCAACGGATTTGAGATATCTTTACCAAGAGCCGCTTGTTCTCGGATTAGCCAATCCTTTTGTTTATTAGACATGGCGGACTGATAACCATAAGCCGAGTAAGTGCAAAACACTTACTCCAAAAAATTTTTGCCAAAAACGGGAATTGGGTGGTATAATTACATGATAAAATTCGTGAGAATTCCCCCCCACACTTAAAATGAATATTGCCCTCAATATTCAAAGTACCGGCGGTTATGCCGAAAACATAGAACGCGGAAATAACTACTACCATTATTTTATTTTTGATATATACACATTTTTTTTATATAGAAGATTTTATATACAACAATGGGGCAACTCCCCACACTAAGGTGGTAGAAAGTAGAAAGAAGTCGAAATACGGTGAAAACCCATATGTGTGTGTGCTAATGTTTTTGATTACCGAGTCACTAGCTTGACTCGATCCCCGCATTCATTGGTTCATGGGAAAGTTTGTAGATCCGACAATCATTGTGGAATGTCCTCCAAAATAATGCTTCAATCGATGACCATTCACTTTAAAATTTGTACCATCGGGTTGAGATAACTCAATAGGCACCAGTAAATGGACTGCACTAACGGATTTGAGCTTTCCCCGAGAAAATCTTCAATCTTGAATTGAAAAGAAGGACTCGATCACCGACGCTGAAAACGCGTTCTTGATTTGGAGTCATGAATCTTCTTTGTCTTTTGTTTGTAGATCAAAGAGTTCTCGTGATGCTTGATCACCGAGTTCATTTAATTCATTCATTTGAACTTTTCTCGTGATCACCACCGCCATATCGGTTTGCATGTTTCAAGGCCCAAGATGCTTTGTGCTCAAGCTCAATCGAAGATGACATGCCTTCCGTACACTAGCTTGTATGGAGTACACCCGATGGGTGTTTTATAAGCCGTACGGAAGGCCCAGAGTGCGTCATCCAGTTTATCCGACCGGGATGCACGGTTTTCGCCATCGTCCTTTCAAGAATTCTTTAATACCTCGGTTGGAAACTTCCACTTGCCCACTTGTTTGTGGGTGGTACGCAGTAGAGAGACGGTGGGTTACACCATACTTTTGCATGACTCTATCAAATTGGTCATTGCAGAAATGCGTACCACGATCACTAATTATAGCTCGAGGAGTTCCAAACCTAGCAAAAAGAGATTTTAAGAATTTTACAACAACTCGGGCATCATTAGTAGGTAAAGCTTTAGCTTCAACCCATTTTGACAAATAGTCAACCACAAGTATGTATTTGTTTCCTCGAGATGATGGAAATGGCCCCATAAAGTCAATACCCCATATGTCAAATATCTCACACACTTGAATGGCGCTTTGGGCATTTCATTTCTTTGTGAGATATTTCCGACGCTGACAAGCGCCACAGTTTTGACAAACTCGTGGGCATCCTTGTAAATCGTGGGCCAATAAAACCCGGAATCAAACACCTTCTTGGCGGTGTAGTTTGGACTATGATGTCCCCCGTGGTCCAAAGATGGCAAGCTTTGAGAATGTCCATAGCTTCCTCTCCATAAACACACCGTCGGATGACTTGATCCGCACAGATTTTGAATAAGTAGGGTCGCCCCAAGTAATGTTTAACATCCTTGAAGAATTTGTTCTTCATTGGGCACATCCTTTCACTATGAAGTTACCCGCATGGTAATTTGCGGTCGCAAACCATGGGGTGGTAGAGTCTCCACTAAAAGAAACCGCATTGAGTGTCTCGAGAGGAAATGTTTCATTTATTTCCTTTTTCTAGAACACATCTTGGTGAGGGTTTCTAGATGGGACAGATGATCACAGCCTGTTCTCCCTCCTTTATCACGTATAATGATATCAAATTCCTCGAGGAGGAGAACCCAACGGAGCAATCTCTTTGCATCTTGTTTTGCAAAGAGATATTTGAGAGCCGAGTGATCCGTATACACCACGTATTTGGTCAAGATTAAGTACGCCAAACTTTCAAATGCATACACCACGCTAATAGCTTTTTCTCTGGTGGTGTAATGAGTTTGAGCTTCACCATTGTTTTACTTGGCGAGGGATAGGTGAAAATGCTTGGATCTACGCTGCCCTAGGACCGCACCGATAGCAAAATCACTTGCACGCACATGAGCTCAAAGGGTAAATCCCACCGAGCAACGAGAATGGGTGCTTCAAGAAGCTTTTTCTTTAATGTTTCAAAAGCTTTGATGCACTCCAGTGAGAAGATAAAAGGAGCATCTTT
Source organism: Chrysanthemum makinoi (assembly GCA_910596185.1). Lineage (NCBI taxonomy): Eukaryota > Viridiplantae > Streptophyta > Magnoliopsida > Asterales > Asteraceae > Chrysanthemum > Chrysanthemum makinoi. The sequence continues at coordinate 78,298,582 of OU343225.1, read as the reverse complement.
TTCAAGAAGATGGGTCATAGGCCGGGCGATTTTATAAAAATCTTGTATGAATCATGATAAAACCGCATGACCTAAAAACTCCTAATACCTTTGACGGTAGTAGGATGAGGTAATTTAGCAATAACATCGACTTTTGCTCTGTCAACCTCAATCCCGCTTTGGAAATCTTATGGCCAAGGACTATGCCTTCTTTGACCATAAAGTGGCTTTTCTCCCAATTTAGACAAAGATTGGTGCCTTCACACCTTTTTATTTTTTCTAAATGGGAGAGACATGTTTGAAACGAATCCCCAATGACCGAGAAGTCATCCATAAACACCTCCATTGTTCCCCGATCATGTCGTGGAATATGGCCATCATACATCGTTGGAACGTGTCAGGAGCATTACATAGGCCAAAAGGCATACGTCTGTAGGCAAAAGTTCGTATGGGCAGGTGAATGTGGTTTTCTTGATCCCGATCAATGGGAATCTGAATAACCCGAGAAACCATCAAGGAAACAATAGTAATTCCTCGCTAATCTCTCAAGCATTTGGTCCATGAAGGGTAGAGGAAAATGGTCTTTTCGGGTGGCGCCATTCAACTTACGATAGTCAATGCAAACACGCCATCCCGAACCACCGAAGTTGGAATTAACTCGCTTTCTTCATTTGTGACAACAGCTATGCCACCCTTTTTAGGAACACAATGAATTGGGCTAACCCAAGGACTATCTGAGATCGGGTAAATTAATCCTGCATCAAGAAGTTTGAGAACCTCTTGTTTGATAACATCATGGATCTTAGGATTAACCCTTCTCTCGATGTTGAATCTGGTTTGAAGTCATCCTCCATCAAGATTTTGTGAGTACAAAACTCGTGGTTGATACCCTTAATGTCGGAGAGTTTCCAAGCAATTGCTTGCTTGTGTGACTTCAAGACCTTTATGAGAGCAGCTTTTTCATCTTTACTCAAATCTCGAGCAATAATGACGGGTAATTTATCATCACCCTCAAGAAATGTATATTCGAGATGAGGTGGTAAGTCCTTAAGTTCGACTCAAGAAATTCTTTCGCTTTCAACCGAATTGACTTCCTTGTTATGAAGCTCGACAGGAGGGAGTGATGATGGATCATCATTAAGCAACTTCTCAATGAGAAGTATGTCCCCCTCGATGTCGTCGATGGGCGGATCAATTTCCCATGGAACATAATCACTAGACAAGTATGCTTCAATCTCTTCCAAGATGAAGTCACTTTCATCAAATGGAGTGAGAAGGAGTAGAATTGGCAATGATGGGTTGAGATGAATGAGTGAGATTATCACCCGAAGAATTATGATCATAACCAAGAACTTCTTGAGAGTACTCTTCAGTAGCAACATCAATGATATCTACTCGGTTAACCGACTCGTAATCATAGCGGAGTACCTCAAGTTTGATCAAGGTTAAAAGTGACAACTTCATTACCCACACGTAATGTGATTTCTTGCTCAAATACATCAATGAGAGCACGCCCGCTCGTGAATCCTCGCCCACAATGAGAGGAACCCGGATCAAAGATCGAAATCAACAACTACAAAGTCACTGAAAATGGAACTTTCCTACTTTCACAAATACGCCCTCCGCAATGCCAAGTGGACGGATATTGTACGATCCAAGCTCGAGTCATGCATGTAGGAATAAGGTCCGAAGAGAAAGTTTCTTCCATATCGAATGAGGCATCGATTGATGCTTGCACCAAGATCTGCTAAGGCAAAGCATTCAACCATTCCTCGAAATACACAAGGTAAGAGAAATTTTCCGTGATCTCCAAGCTTTTCGAAGCTTTTCAAGATAATCAGAGCGCTTCTCGCTCAGAGGAGTTTTAGCCATTTCAACAAATTTTTCCTTGTTGCTTAACATGTGTTTGAGAGTTGATGCAAACTTGGGCATCAGGATGATAGCATCCGCAAAGCTTATGTCAAAATGTAGTTCTTGGAAAATTTGAAAAAATTTGTCCATTTGATGACCGGCTTTTTCGGAGCTTTGCTCATTCAAACGTGATGGGTAAGGAATAGAAGATTTGGATTTGGGGTTTTCAACGAGCTACGGAGGTTCAAAACAACTCCCCGGATTGGATTTGGGTTTCCGGACAACTTGAGGATGGACATCATTGGTACCTCCGTTATTAGTAGGAAGTTCCTTGTCCTTTGTAGTCTCGGGTTCACTTTCCACTACCTTCTGAGAGAAGAAGAAGAAGAGGTAGTAGGAATAGCGGTCCATTGTATGAAACACCACTTCGGTTGTGATCGCTTTGCATCGCCCTCGGGTTAGCGATCGTGTTGCTCTAAAGTTTTCCCCGAGCCCGAGGGTTGATCATTTAAAGACTTTTTAAAGAATCGACTAACCAACAACCTCGCTCATTTCATCTTGGGATTTCATGAATTGTTTCAATAACTCATCAGATGATGGTCCGGTTGGAACAATGGCTTGAGTTTGATTAGGAAAATTCTCGCCTCTAATGTTAGATTAGGGCCTTGATTTTAAAAATTTCCTTGATTAGGATTCATATTCCCATGAAATTGATTCCCTCGATTGAAATTGTTTTGATTAAGATTTCATTGATGTTGGAAACCTTGATTTGGTCCTGATAGAAATTACCTTGGTTTTGATAACCTTGGTTCATTCTAGGTTGGTTCCGGTTTTGCATGTTAGGATTGCTAAAACCGGTGGTCCCCTATAAGTATTAGCACGGTAGTTTGGCTCATTTTGAGGACGGTATTGATTACCTCCTTGATGTGAAGTACCGACTATAGCATTGGCTTCAAATGGACTACCATCGGTGGCGCATAGTTGTAGTATGCATGAGGGCCACCACAAGTAACACTGACCTCGACTTTCTTCACTTCACCATGTGATGGTGTTCAGGTGAAAGTGACTTTCTTTGGTTAGCAAGAACCAAAGCCTCAACAATATCCGTGAGTTTGTCAATCTTAGCATCGGTGCTAGATGTACTCACGTGAGATGAAGTAGAAGGTCCTACATTAGACTGAGACTGATATGTCTTTGTTCTGAAAGGGCGGACTGGGACTTGTTTTCAATTATTTGCAAGGCTTCTTTTGTGGTCTTGCTCAGAAATTACCTCCCGCGGAGGCATTTAAAGAGTCTTGGTTAGTCTTGGCAGACCATTATAGAAAGTATCCATTTGCATTAACTCGGTAAAACCATGATGCGGACACTTATGAGCAACTCTTGTAACGATCCCATGCCTTCCCGAATGATTCATCAAATCTTTGAGAAAATTTCATTATCTCATTCTTAAGACTTGTAGTTCGTGATGGAGGATAGAATTGCAAACTTGGTACTAGATCCTCCCATGTCTCAATGGAACGAGGGGTTGTTTCTCGCCAATTGGCTTGTCCTCTGAGAGAATGGGAACGTGAGCTTAATTGCTTCATGTGGGACATTCTTGTATTTGATGGTAGATGCAATCTTGTTGAACCATCGAATATGTGCATGAGGATCATCCCGCCCAAAACCATAGAATTGGCTTTGGGTTACCAGATTAAGCAACCCTGTTTTGAGCTCAAAGGTATCACCACGCATGGTGGACAATAATGGCATCTCCGTAACCCTCTATGGGTGCTTGGAGAAGCTCATTCATCGGCTTGTCTTCGCCATTACGATTGTGGGTGGTGGTGTTAGACGCTCCTCGGCCACGGCCAAGGAGCGTAACGCCCTCACGCCTACGAGGAATATTTGCAAGCTCAAAAGTGGACTTGTAGAGTCGAAGAACGAAAAGCATGCACTAAGTATAAAAATCAGTTTTCAAAACAAATGCGAGGCAAAACGACAAGTGAACTTAACCAATAATCACAAATGAAAAGGCTTCTTTGAAAAAGGTACACCAAATCACAAGGACACAAAGGCAAGTTTTGATCTGTTGTTGATGAGTGTGTAAATACTCATCATTTTTAGTCAAATCTGAACTGCAAAACGTTTAAAAATGCTCAGAAATGCATCAAAATACTGAAAATATTCCAAAAATGCATTTTATATGTTTCGATGCAAATGTTTAAAATCGATGAAAACGAGCAAAGTTTGCATAATTGCGCTTCAAAATCCACCTTTCGAAAATGGCAAAATCGCCCCGAGGCATGTATTTTTAAAGAAAAGTCTCCAGTTGTCCTTTTGGAAACATAAATTATTATATTTAGTCCTTTGGTGAAAAATCTAAAAGTTTTGAGAAAATTACAGTTTAGTCCCTGAAAATCCAAAATTGGTCAAAATTAGTCCTTGGAAATTTCACAAATGTCAAAACTAGACCTTGGTCTAGTTAAGATTGGCAACATTAGTCCTTGGATTACATCTTCATAACTTACATGATTGGTCCCTTGGTTTCAAAGAATTGCAAAAGGGTCCTTATGTGTTACTAATTCCAAACCAAACGGATCCTATAATAATACCCAAGCCCAAACATCAACCCCTTTGGCCCAAACCTTTTACCCGGTCCAAACCCTTGACCCGACCAACCCATATACCAAGATTTCAAATAAACAAACCCGCCCCTTTATCCTGTCATCCCCGACCAAACTGTCTGCAACCTCCCCCCTCCTCAAACCTCCTACCACCCTACACCACCCTTTTGTCTTCCCCACCTCACCTAACATCCCACCACAATAAATGCATCCTCTTTCCCTGTCCTAGATATGGAAACCAACTTTCCGCCAAAACAATGAATGGCCAAAAATGACCCTAAGTCATCCAAGGGTAGAGATTTTTATGGATTTACTCAGAGGGAAAGAGAAAGGCTAGTATAAAGGGGAAGCAAGAAGAGGATTGAAGCAAGAGGGAATTTTAGTTTTAAATTACTTATGTCGCTTTTTCTTAGTTATGTTTTAATTTAACTCAAAAGTTGTAATAATTTGTTCCTAAATCTTAAACTCAGTTACATTTAAGTTTGATCAAGTTTTAGTCATTAATCTCAAGTTTCATTTAATTTCATGTTTGTATGGTTACTGTTGGAATTCTCATTTTCAAACTCAAGTATCAAGGCTTTTCTTAGTTTATCTTTAAGCTTCAACAAGTTCATATTAGCTTATAATAGCTTTGTATAAGCTCAAATTCAAAGTTTTAAGCACTTTGCTCATTGGTCAACAATAGTCAACTGCAAGTATTGGAATGGGAATGAAAATGGATATTGCAGATGCTTGAATTGGGTTGGAGTAGGTTCAATTAGTGTAGCATTGGTTTTAGATTTGGCCTGCAACAACATTTGGACAGTAAGTAGTTATTCACCTATCTTCACTTTTCAAAACCATTTTGAATATTGCTTATATCTGTAATGTGGTCACCATCGTTTGAATTAGTCTATTTAGTTGTGTTTAGGATGTTTAAGCTCAGTTTGATCAATAGTACCCTCTGGTTCAGTTTTTGTCCCAAGTTACATTTGATTAACAGTTTTTAAGGGGTGTTTGGTTTGTCTGCTAAAACTGATTTATGAGGTATCTTGATCTAAGCTTGTTGTTGCTAGTCTCTTTATCACTAGTATACCTATTCAAGTCTTCTTATTGCATACAAACACACTAAAGTCAAAACAAATGTGAAATCGTTTTGCTGATTATCTGTTGGAATCAGTTAGACATGATCATTCAAATAGGTTTAAAACATGTTAAGCTAGCTTGTTAAAGTTTTATTTCATCCATTCTAAGCTAATCAGCCACATATTTGCATTTGAATTTCATTTTAGTCAATCTCACTTCGCTTTTAAAGTCAACACCAAGTTGAACCTGCTTTGTGCAGAAGTGCAAAGAATCAGAGCATTTCAATTCAAATAGTTAAGGTCTGAGATTTGGCACATTAGGAGTAGGCTAGGTGATCTTTGAGACCACTTATTTAGTTTTCTCATTTGCTTATTGAATAGCATTTGCATCACTAAACAATGGACCAGCTTAGTGATTGGCTTATGTAGCGTATTTCTTAAATCATTGGTTAAATGCTCATTAGGTGTGAGAACTAGTTTGCATTAGTTGCCTTGAGTAGTTTTTACCTTAATCCAAAATTTTCAGACGCTTTTGGTTCACAACGTAGTGCTCTTTATTTATTTTCAGTGCTTATTTAGACAGTTTACTTAGCGACTCTCATTCTTCCACTTAAGCCCTAGTTTTTATATTTTTCTCTGATTTAAAATAATATTTTAGAATTTCCCTGCAAGTTTCATATATTTTTTAGACACTGTTTACTATTTTTCTTAATTAAAATCGCTTAATCATTTTAACTCTAATTGCATTTAATTGAGAAAAAGTTCCAAAAAAAAATTTTTCAATTTTAATAGTTTAAGATAAATTTAAAAGCATAAAAAAAAGATTTTTCCATATTTTTCCTCTTTTATTTGGTATTCTCCATAATTTTAATTAGTTTTAAATAGTTTAAAATTCCTAGAAAATAGAAAAATAATAAGAAAAATACAAAAATAGTTTTGAAAATTCTAGTTTGATATTTTAGATTTTTCCATTTCATAATTTTATTTTTCTAGCTTTATTTCCTATTTTCTTGTATTTTAGGTAATTATTTAATAGTTTAAAATAGTTTTTAATTAATAATAATTAGATAAATAGTTGTAAAAATAATTTTCTTTTTCTAATAATTTTCTTATATAATTAGGATTGTAAAAATGTATTTTCTATATACATAGGTATTTTCCTTCTTTATTTTCACATTTTATTTTGTAATGTTTACGCATTTTTTATTTAAGCTTAGTTTTAAACGTTCATCACTTTAAATATAGTGATAGCGTTTATTTAATAGATTTTATCTTTTTAATTTCCTTTATTTTGCATTTAAGCCCTTGTAGTTTATGTCCTTCTTCTTAGTTATAATAATTCGCAATTCCTTTTCCCGCTCAAATCTCATGATCACTATACGTTTGATAATCCATTGCATAGCTCGCTGGGACATAACGACCCGGGTAAACACTATACTCTCCTGATCTTCATTGCATTCGTGCTTAAGCAGTCTTAAGTTGGTTACGTCCGCCATTCACAAGTATGGTTTGTGTGATTTAGCTTGACTGTTTGCACGCATCAAATTTTGGCGCCACGTATTTGAAATAGCAGTGTAATTGTCTTACGTCTAGCAGATTAGTGATTTGGATATTCACTCTTTGTTCATACCATCCATCTGTATATGTTTATATTTTCTATCCAAAACCCCAAAAATATTCTTCTCATTCCTCTTATTCGTTGATTCTATTTCTCTTTACCCTCTTTCGGCCATTAATTCTATTCTTTCAGATCCTCTCAAACATTTGATTCTCTTCTTAATCCTCTAAATGTTTATTCTTATGCTTCGACATTCGTCAACTTCATCGCCGAAATGTGTGTGAGCGTGTGGAGGGTCAGTCGCTAATTTTGCAATTGTATAATTATCCATCATAAATTTTTCAAAGTTATTTCACCAATTCGCCACAACCTCAAATACATTCTAATCTTGACAAACTTCAAACACGGAAGCTCCCCCAAGCACCCACCGAGGATTACGAGGACACTTTCTTTGAAGATAGAGTCCGTAATCTAATCAACACCAGCCGGCGAAAAGGTCGAGAATTAGAATTGATACGATGAACCCGCTCAAACACCGTGACTAGCAAGAATGATTTGCCTAATCTTCATGCTTCTCAAGAACCGTAATCGAGACCATAACGAAGTGGTGGAAATTGCGCTCTGAGCACACCACTTGTCCCACCTCCGGATTTTTCAAAATGTTCTTTGAGTCTTAATAGTCATTCAGATCACCATGCTGGTTTTGTTGATTCTTGATAAACCGATTCCTCATAACCATCAAATGCAATCGCTTATCCCTTTGTGTCAAGTTGTGGTGAGCCTTGGTTCACCTCTGCCGTTGGTGTACGTACAATGTGGTAATGATATCCATAACGAGTTGTTTGTTTTGTGGTTCAAGGAATTCATTTGATTATGATCCTAATCGAACTCATTTAACCACTTCAAACTTTTCCAATTACCCACCACAACCCTACTTATCATCTATGACCAACATATCTGTTGTGAATTTTGTGGAGGTCCTCACCAAGGATTTGAGTGTCAATCCGGAAACACGCTTGTCTATGAACGCTTTTCCAAAGGATGCCTTAACTTTGGTTATAACCAAAATCCATATGATTCACCGGCCCGCATCAACAGCTTTTTATTGTAGAGTACTGTGGTGGTTCACACTCACGCTCATTGTCAATCGAAACACGCTTGTCTATGTAAGCATGTTCCTGATAACATTATGACTCAAAGACATACGACTTCAATACCCACATCGCTTATCGTTGTGAGAATTGTGGAGGTCCTCACGATAATTTTCAATGTCAACCATGGAATCAAAATTGCTATACTTCCTGTTTTGACAATTTCCAACCTCCATAAAGACCATAATGTTCAAACTCCACCAACTGTTGCCTAAAGAAAATTCCAAGATTTGGAAACCACAATGAAAAACTTGATGATATAATTCAAAACCAAGAATCAAGTGAGTGGTGAGAAAACCATGGAGAATTGCTAGCCGGTTTAGAGGCCCGCCAATCAAGGAAGAATTATTAGCCCTAGAGCATGCGACTCTGGGCGCTCCCACTCTTAAGGCGTACCTCTATATGATGATGACGAGGAGGGTTTTTATCCTTTTAGAAATAATATTTCTCAACCTCCTCAGTCAATTGATATCCCGCCAGCTTGAGATTGCATCTCAAACAATCGCTATCACACCGGCTCCACCGCTTCTCTCTTATTATGGGGATGAGCATCTTGACACTGTTCTAAAAAGGAATCGGACATCATAAAGTCTAGTGTGAGAGCTTGTCCCAATCCCAAGAGAGTCACGGGAATTCTCGGCATTTGTGTGATATCCCTTCCTCTTGTCTTCCCAAAAGATCATGTTGAGATGTTCTCCGATTCTGATGATGATTCATTGTCTTGTGGAGACATCGCCTATGTGGAAGATTTACCTTCTCGAGCTTGTTAGTTAAGCAGAATGATGAAGTTACTCATTAATGAATCAAAGATGAAGCACTTCGTGCAACACACGAATGTCAGCCTTCTCATTTCTAAAATCGAGGCTTTCAATGAAACCTATTTCATCTCCTATCACCATTAAGGATAGTGACATTCTTTCCGATGATTCTATTCCTAAATGAAAGCCTTTGTTTTGATAATACGGAGGAAGATTAGTGGCGCATTCACTTTTCATTTTCATAATTCTCTCCCCATTATGAATCATTTACATTGGAGGAGTTCACCAAGGAACCCACTCATATCAATTCAATATGATTCATTCACCTTCAAGGAGTTCTCGTGATGAACTCACTCATATCATGACTCACGAGTATGACGCTGGATGGCAAAAATCATGATCTGGGGGAAAAGTTCTCAATCATGAGAATTTGTATTTCTATGACAAATTTTCCAACCTCCTCCCGATGCTTTCCAAACCTAAGAGCTCAACCGATATAATCCAAACGAGTGCAATCAAGACTGACTCGAGGAAGATCTTATCATGATCGTCATCATGATTTTCCTTCTTTTCTTCACTCCACCGTGACTTCCCTCTCTTCTTCACCTGTTCGAGTGAGGACATATCTTGACCCGCATTTTCAGTTATCATTTGTGAGCCGGGTCTTCCTATGTATATCTCATCGTGTGGGATTTTCACGTGTTTCAAATGTTTGTCCAAACATCTTGAACGAAAGTCCGATGGAGATTGTTTCTTCCACTTTGCTTCCCCATGAACCAATGACTTCGGGGTCGAGTCAAGCTAGCTTACTGGAAATCAAAATGTTGAAGACACACCATATGGGTTTTCACCTACTGACTTCACTCTCTTCTAACACCTGGTGTGGGGTAATGCCCCACATGTCAAAAAAAACTTTCTAAATAATGGCCGTAGTATTTCCCTTTACGTTTTTTGTTTCGGCATAATCATTTATATTTTGAATATTGAGGGCAATATTCATTTCTAAGTGTGGGGGGTAATTCTCACGAATTTTATCATATAATTATACCAATTCCCCCAAGGCCAAATTTTTGAGTAAGTGTTTTACACTTACTCATTTGGTTATCAGTCCGCCATGTTTGATAAACTAAAGGATTGGCTAATCCAGAGCAAACGCTCTTGTAAAGATTTCTCAACCGCTTATATGGCTTTTGTAATTTGCCCAAAATTATGGTATTCACCACCATATCCTAAAAGTGAAGAGTTACAGCCCGCAAGATTATGGCTTGGGTAAAGGTAGTGGAAAATCCATAATTGGTAATCAGCCCACCAAAGATAATATTGATAATTTATCTAAGAGTTGGCTAGTCCAGAGCAAACTACCGTAAAGACAAATCAAATCCGTTGAAAGTCGGTGGTTTGCTCAAAATCACATGGTTATCGTGTACCATGGTTCTACTTGAACTCAAAACATTTGGCTACCCAAGTAATGGCTTTTGTAAAGAGTTTCAAATCCATTAAGTTTTTTCAAAAGATTGCTAGGGACTGCAATAGTTTAAAGTGGGGATTGATGAGTGTGTAAATACTCATCATTTTAGTCAAATCTCAACCGCAAAACGTTTAAAAATGCTCGAATGCATCAAAATACTGAAAAATATTCCAAAATTGCATTTTATATGTTTGTGATGCAAAAATGTTTAAAAATCGATGAAAACGAGCAAAGTTTGTAATTGGCAGTTTCAAGTCCCCGACTTTCAGAAATGGCAAAATCACCCGAGGCATGTATTTTAAAAGAAAAGTCTCCAAAGGTCCTTTTGGAAACATAAATTATTATATTTAGTCCTTGGTGAAAAAATCTAAAAGTTTTGAGAAAATTACAGTTTAGTCCCTGAAAATCCAAAATTGGTCAAAATTAGTCCTTGGAAATTTCACAAATGTCAAAACTAGACCTTGGTCTAGTTAAGATTGGCAACATTAGTCCTTGGATTACATCTTCATAACTTACATGATTGGTCCCTTGGTTTCAAAGAATCAGCAGGTCGGTCCTGTGTTACTAATTCCAAAACCAAACGATCCTATAATAATACCTGCGCTCCAAACATCAACCCCTTTGGCCCAAACCTTTACCCGTCCAAACCCTTGACCACTACAACCCATATACCAAGATTTCAAATAAAACAAACCCGCCTTTATCCTGTCATCCCCACCAAACTGCCTCCTGCAACCTCCCTCCTCAAACCTCTCCAGCCACCCTACACCCACCCTTTTGTCTCCCCACCTCACCTAACATCCCACCACAATAAATGCATCCTCTTTCCCTGTCCTAGATATGGAAACCAACTTTCCTCGCCAAAACAATGAATGGCCAAAAATGACCCTAAGTCATCCAAGGGTAGAGATTTTTGATGGGATTTACTCAGAGTGGAAAGAGAAAGGCTTTGGGTATAAAGGGGAAGCAAGAAGAGGATTGAAGCAAGAGGAATTTTAGTTTTAAAATTACTTTATATGTCGTTTTTCTTAGTTATGTTTTAATTTAACTCAAAAGTTGTAATAATTTGTTCCTAAATCTTAAACTCAAAGTTACATTTTAAGTTTGATCAAGTTTTAGTCATTAATCTCAAGTTTCATTTAATTTCATGTTTGTATGGTTACTGTTGGAATTCTCATTTTCAAACTCAAGTATCAAAGCTTTTCTTAGTTTATCTTGCTTCAAATAGGTTCATATTAGTTTTATAATAGCTTGTATAAGCTCAAATTCAAAGTTTTAAGCACTTTTGCTCATTGGTCAACAATAGTCAACTGTGGGTGCACATTGAATTTGGGAATGAAAATGTATGTCAAGCAGATGCTTGAATTGGGTTGGATAGGTTCAATTAGTGTAGCATTGGTTTTAGATTTGGCCAAGCAACAACATTTGGACAGTGGTGAGTTATTCACCTATCTTCACTTTTCAAACCATTTTGAATATTATGTTTATATCTCAGACCCTGTGGTCACCATCAGTTGAATTAGTCTATTTAGTTGTGTTTAGGATGTTTAAGCTCGCTTGATCAATAGTACCGTTCAGTTTTTGTCTCAAGTTACATTTGATTAACAGTTTTTAAGGGGTGTTTGGTTTGTCTGCTAAAACTGATTTTTGAGGTATCTTGATCTAAGCTTGTTGTTGCTTTAGTCTCTTTTATCACTAGTATACTCATTCAAGTCTTCTTATTGCATACAAACACACTAAAGTCAAAACAAATGAACTGTTTTGTTTGATTATCTGTTGGAATCAGTTAGACATGATCATTCAAATAGGTTTAAAATACAAGCTAGCTTGTTAAAAGTTTTATTTCTTCCATTCTAAGCTTAATCACATATTTGCATTTGAATTTCATTTTTAGTCAATCTCACTTCGTTTAAAGTCAACACCGTGTCTCAAACCGGTTTATGCAGAAAGTGCAAGAACAAGCATTGCATCTTCAATTCAAATAGTTAAGGTCTGAGATTTGGCACATTAGGAGTAGGCTAGGTGATCTTTGAGACCACTTATTTTAGTTTTCATTTGCTTATTGATAAGCATTTGCATTTCAAAATAAAGGGACCGTTTAGTGATTGGCTTATGTAGCGATTTCTTAAATCATTGTTAAATGCTCATTAGTGTGAGAACTAGTTTGCATTAGTTGCCTTAGAGTAGTTTTACCTTAATCCAAAATTTTCAGAAGTTTGGTTCATCAGTGTTTTAGCTTATTTTCAAAGTGCTTATTTAGGAAGTTTACTTAGCGTCTTATTCTTCCACTTAAGCCCTAGTTTTATATTTTTCTGATTTAAAATAATATTTTAGAATTTCCTGCAAGTTTCATATTTTTTAGACATCAAGCATTATTTTTCTTAATTAAAATTAGTTTTTAATCATTTTAAATTAGCTTTAATTGCATTTAATTGAGAAAGCCCCAAAAATAATTTTCAATTTTTAATAGTTTAAGATAAATTTAAAAGCATAAAAAAAGATTTTCCATATTTTTCTCCTTTTATTTGGTATTTTCCATAATTTTAATTAGTTTTAAATAGTTTAAATTCTAGAAAATAGAAAATAATAAGAAAAATACAAAAATAGTTTTGAAAATTCTAGTTTGATATTTTAGATTTTTCCATTTCATAATTTTATTTTTCTAGCTTTATTTCCTATTTTCTTGTATTTTAGGTAATTATTTAATAGTTTAAAATAGTTTTTAATTAATAATAATTAGATAAATAGTTGTAAAAATAATTTTCTTTTTCTAATAATTTTCTTATATAATTAGGATTGTAAAAATGTATTTTCAATATACATAGGTATTTTCCTTCTTTATTTTCACATTTTATTTTGTACGTTTACTATTTTTTTTTATTTAAACGTAAGTTTTTAGTTTTAAACGTTCATCACTTTAAATATAGTGATAGCGTTTATTTAATAGATTTTATCTTTTTAATTTCCTTTATTTTGCATTTAAGCCCTTGTAGTTTATGTCCTTCTTCTTAGTTATAATAATTCGCAATCTCCTTCCGCTCAAATCTCGCATCAATTATACGTTTGATAATCCATTGCATAGCTCATTGACATAACCGACTCCAGGGAACACTATACTCCCCTGTGATCTTCATTGCATTCGGTTAAGAAATTTTAAGCCTGGTTACGTAACCGCCATTCACAAGTGGCGGGCTTGTGTGATTTAGCTTGACTGTTTGGCACGCATCAGTTGTTCGGGAACTTATTAATGGTCACACCCCCAGTTGGTAGGTGTACTGCCTTGACGCGGTGGTTGATTTTATGTATTTATTAAGTACCACTGAAAAGACGTAGGTATGGATATGTGCTAAGGGTTTAAAAATCTTTTGAAAATATTTTGATATCGTCTCGTTTAACCAAATCGTATTCTTAAGAATCACCTTAAAGGAAACAAGCTAGAAAACGCATTCATTGTTTTGTTGTTTATATTTTTGTGTTGTTAACACTTTAGAAAAGTGTTAATGAACTTTTTGGATTTCTTAAAAAACTGCTTACAAAAGGTGGTATATATGCAAGTACGGGTCTCGAGAATGCTTAAAACACGCTTACAATTTCCCCGCAAGTAGCCGGGCGCCAAAATTTGATTGATCCCGAATCACAAGTTTTATCACACGAAGCAACCACTTGTGAATGGTCAACCGTAATAAACTTCAAAACAATTTCGAAAAACAATACAATTTAGATCTAGAGAGTATAGTGTTTCCACAATGTCGTTAAGTCCCACGAGGATTAATTGTTTAACACTTTCAGATGTCGAATAATCACTAAGGATATGATCATAGGATTGTGAATTGATAATTACACCTAAAGAGAAAGTTTGTAAATTACAGGGCTTAAATGCAAATTAAAGAAAATTAAAAAGCTAAAATATATTAAATAAACGCTATCACTATTTTTAAAATGATGTTTTTCTTGATTTATAAAATAAAATAACTTAAATAAACTATTTTAATTAAAAAGTAAACCTAAATTACCTAAAAACGTGACCTAGAATGAAAACGCCATATGTATAAAAATTACGCCGAGCTAAAGTAAAAACGTAAAATTTATGAAATAAAAGTCCTACAAGTGTAAAACAATTTTCTTACTTACTATATGACAAAAGAAAATTTTAGAAAAAAGATTTATATATTTTTAGACTTTTTATATTTTTATTATGAATTAAATACTATTTTAAACTAATTAAATGATTAAAAATACTAAAACTATTTAGAAAATTCTGAAACTTTTTTATAAAATACTTTATACTAAGACAAGACTAGGAAAAATACAAAACATGTGACAATCTCTAATTAAATAAGCTAGAAATAAGCTAAAGTTTACGATAAGCTAAATGGAAACAAAAAGGTTAAGTAATAGATATTGCAAAGTTATACTACCAAAGACCCAAGGGCAGATGGTATGTATGCGGTGTGTAGAGTCGGTGGCCGTGGTTCGAATCAGCGACGGCTTTTATTTTTATTTCTTTGAACTTTTCTTTACAAACTTATTAAGCTAATGATAATAAGCAATTTTATAACTAGAACTTTTATGAAAAATACTAATAAGCACGAATAAGTTTAAGATTGTTAACAGTTAGCAAAATGGAATAAGCTCAATGTTTAGCCAAGATGGCTAATAAGCTAGAAATAAGCAAGAGTGAATCTGAAAATAAGCTAATTAACTTTAAATAAGCTAATATGAAAACTTAAAAAAACAATTTTAACTAGAAATAAGCACTGAACACAAATAAGACTAGCTTAAACTCGGGTACACAAAGATACTATTTGAGTTTCAAGGCACCTTCAGCTTAATTTTTAAGCACCTAAATAAGCTAAGAAATAAAAACAAATACCGAATTAACAAGTTTACCGCTTAAGCTCAAAAGCTAAATTACAAAGTTTATTACTCTAATAAGCTTTAGAAGCTTTTGAAAAATCCGTAACCACTGATTTAATAGTGTACCAAGTAAAATGAACAAAACTAAAAGCACTTAGCAGTTTAATTAAATAAGCTAAGAATGGAAAATAAGCACTTGTAACCTTGAGTCATTTAGGTGAAGCTTCTCAAAAGCTAAGGTACATGTTGGGTCACTAATAAGCTCTTCAGAGCTTGTGAAATAGGCTAGCAACACTGCGTAAGGGCATGTTTTTGAAAAAGGGTCTCGAAACAAGCTGAGAAATAAGCACTTTAAGCCAAGCAGATAAACTAATATTTTTCTAATTAAGTTGAGCAACTAAATATTGATATCCCAAAAGATTATAAGCTAAAACTTAATATTAAATACACACTAAATTTAAAGTTTATTCAAAACTGCAATTAGGACAAATTTGACTTTTTGAATTATACTAAGAGTTTGACTTTTATGAACTTTGGATTGATTCTATGGACTGAATATGATGTAATAAGTTATAATAAGATGAAATTGCTATATTATCAAGTTATCAATCATGTGATGAGATTTGTGATCCAAAATCCTAACAGTTAACTATTATGGGTGAGATTAAGATAACTTTGACTTTTATCATAAGCACTAGTTTTTCGTTCTCTGAGTTACTATAACCTATTGTAGCATGTATCAACAAGAACAAGACTTGAGCACTCTCTAGTACGATTAACTAAGCCAAACCAAACAACTCTTAACTAGGATCAAGTAAGAAGCTTTAAATGCTAAAATGTTTTAAGCCAAGAAATCTAGTAATTAACTAATATTAACTAAAATAAGACATAATTAAACTAGAATTAACAAGCTTTAAACACATAAACTATGAAATGCAAATTTTTGAGAAATTGCTTACAAGATGAGTCCAAGTACAAAATGCAGAATGAGGTACAAGACACAACCTATAGCTTCCCAAGAAGCTCTAAACCCAAGGCAATCCAATATCAACCTTGCTCCAGCTTCTTGATCTTCCTTTCCATGATTTTTGATTTTTCACTAATTTTTTGGTATTTTTGGTATTTTGTTCTTTTTGCTTCTAAACTGACTTTTATGAGTTTCTAATAGCTCACATAAGCTATATAGGAGCTTATGTGATCTTATAAGTCCACAAAGAACAACTAATAACAACATTAGAACATATGAGAATTTTTGAACTTGAAATTGCATAAACTGAAATTGGAACTTAAACACTGAAATTTATTGAAAAAGATTATACATACAATCGAGATGACTTAGAAAAAGTACTTGAAAGCTTAACATTATATTGGAATTTTAAATTTTAACTAAAACGACATAAGAAGTTAAAAATTACACTAGATAACTTTATACATTGCTTCTTCCTTGCTTCAATAATTATTATTTCAACTTTGTGTCGACATCTAATCTTTCCCACCTCTCTTGAGCCATTGATCTTCAATCATCGAACCATCCATTTGGAGTTTTGGCCAAAAAGTCATGAGCGGTTTTGTTAATTAAAGAACTTTGGAGATGTGAAAGGGGGTTAAACAAGTGGTGATACGGTGGAAAGGGTGGAAATGAGAAAACCATGGTGGTTTGATGGGTCACCGGTTTTGGCCAATGGTGTGAGTACGATGAACAAATTGTCTCTGTTTTTGACTTTTGTTGACCCAGATATTAATAATAACGGGGGGGTCAATTGAGGGGGGTCAAAATTGTTTTTGACTGGCTCAGGGGTCAAGGTTCTAGGTCCAAGGGTCAAATGGGATTGGGCTTGGGCTAGTTACTGGGTTTGGGCCAGCTGTTTGAGTGGGTTGGATAATTAAAAGGGTCCGTTTGTATAAGCTTATTAACAAGGACCATTCATGTAATTTCTGCCAAGTTGAAGGACTGAACCTGTCATTTTTCCAAAGTTATCAAAAGGACCAAATTTTCCAATCTTTAATAGTACAAGGACCATATTTGATTATTTTCCATTTTTAAATATCCAAGGACCAATTTTGGCACTTTTGTAAAGTTGAGGACCTTTTCACCATTTGACCAAAGATTCATTCAAGGACCATTTTTGACAACTTAGAATATTTCAGGAATGATAAAACTCCATATTTTTAGATTCCGTGGACTAGATTTGACAACTTTTTTAAACTTTGGGGACTAAACTCGCCAATTATAAACTTGATATGTTTTTCATCTGATTTGATATTTTTGCAATTAAAACACATAAAACACTTATTTGTGATATTTTATCATTTTGATGCATTTCTGAGTGTTTTCAGATGTTTTTGGCATTCTAAACGGTACAAAAATGATGAGTATATAGACACTCATCAGTGATGAAACCTAGCAACTTTAGTAAAGTTGCCTCTCAGTCTTCTCGGTTCATAGAAACCGCAGCAAAGGACCTAGATTCACGAGGGAAACGTAAAGATGAACCTCGTAGTATGCACAAGCCTCTTTAAACCTCAACGAGTAAAACTTGAATTGAATCACGAGAACGCGATTCCTTTTAAGTGAGGTGAGGCTGGACAACCGTGAAATTCCTCGATGCGTCGTAATTGGAGAAACGTTGATTAGAGCGATCGTTTGATTTAATTTGAGATATGAGTCGTATTTTATATCGTTTTTATTGGAAATAATATTTAAAACACAAGAACTCTCGAGTCACGAATCCTCGTTTTACTAAAAAAACGAGCCCCGAACCCATTATAACGAAATTTTATAAAGTTTCAACCTAGGTCCTTGTGATAGCTTTCATTTCCACCCCTTGTGTTTCAAGTGTACAGCTTTGGTCCCTCCCTGGTATATATAAATACCCCATCTCCTCACCCTTCCCTCATTTTGCCAACCTTTCTCTTAAAAATCACACACATATCTCTCGCTAAAATGAAAAACCGCCACTCTAAATTAGGGTTCCTAAGGCCGTCTTTTCCCGCCAATTTTCCGCGACTTTCTCTACTTACACCACCTATCTCAAACGATAGATCGGTGTCTTGTGACCATGATGGTGCATGATAATCACGTTCAAACGACCACACGCGCCTCTAATCTTGATTATAAGATTCGTTAACCTAGGGTTTCAAATGAAATCTTGTGCTAAAGTCTTTCGTGATATTGGTATACGAGTTGTACTCGATAGGACACCAACGAAGCTCCTCTCGCTCTTTTCTCTCGGTAACCCTACCGCCCCATTTCATTTTAATTTCGTTCAACCAATTTATTTTATTGATTGTGTGTATATATTTCGTGGATAAAAATTTCATAAAACAAGTACCATGATTTGGTTAAACTGAAAGAAATGAATTAAAAACGTGTTGCTAAAAAAGTGTTTCGTGTGGTAAAACAAGATTGTAAGTGTTGTGAACTGATTTGGGTACGATTTTTGGTCGGATTGGTTTTGTGTGGTCTCGGTCTAATGGAATAATGATAAAATGATTGGTTTTGAGTTATCTTGGGTATGGTCGTGTGTATGTGAGTCAAAAACAATATGTTAATGTACTTTTGGTCTCAAATTCATGTGGTAAGAGGAGACACAAGAAAGTAGTCTCATGATTTCGTAAGCCTCGGTTAGTTCCATTTGTTTTTTTTTGATGTTCTGTTTTTTGATGTAAATATGGGATCGGGTCAGACCTGTAAATCTCTCATGAGTTTCGTCAATGGTCAATAAATGAGACCCATCGTGTGCCTTTTGATCTTAAATTTTAGCTCACAAATGTTAAAATGTAAAAGTATGTCTTGTATATATGGGATAAGTGTGGGTTGAGCAAATTAACCAAACTAGGAGTATATTGAATATTGGATTAGTATAGCTTGGTTGGATTTCAGAATTAGTATAAATGTGAGGCGCCATTTGATTTTATACCCGGTCAACAAGTCAAGACGTAATAAGCAACGATTATATTGAAAATATGTTGGGTAGTGTTGGTCATTCTAGAGTGGTCATCAGCGCCCATTGACTAGGTAAATGGTGGTGGTTTTACGGGTGAATATACGGTATGAGAAAAATTAGTTAGAGGTTAAACTCGATAAGACGTGGTAATAATTTATAAGTTACAAGTGGTGGTTAAAATGAAATAAACAATTATACAAGTGACGGTAATTAGTACATAACGACGGAAGAACTTGTAAAATACATACCTAACGACTCGATTGTGTAACAGATCAATTATGTGCATTGATAACAAAATAAAACTGTTGTGATATACAATATATGACTTGATCGGATAATGAACGAGTTATTTATAAAGCGGGATGATAGACGTTAAGAAATAACTACTTGGTTTATAATTAGAAACGGATACTACATATATATAAGATTAATACGGTTTATAAACTTGTTGATAACAGTGATATTGATTATTATGTCGTACTTTATTAAACATTTTGGGTTAAATGAGTTTAATATATATTCGTTTTGCAATAAGCCTAAATATTATGTTTTCGTATTTTAACCAATAATGAAATATATTACTATTACTGACGAATACGGTTTTATTTAGATTATAAATCTTTATTTACTACGATGATAACTCGTTTTATTACACCTCTAGCTTTTATAAAATTGTTTGGAAATATTATTTTGATAATATAACTTCTTGAAGTCATATTGATTTGTAAACGTTGGAATAAAATGAACGTCATTTATAGTACACTATTTACTATACCTTATATGAAGTAATTTCGGATAAACTTGTATGATTATGAATAACGATTGAGAAACCTTATTAATTGATGCGATAAATGGAAACTTGTCTTGTATTATTGAACATGTACGTTTGGGAATTGTTGGGTAGATTGCCGAAACTTATTAATTAACCTATTTATGTTTCATGAATAGTTGTCAGCATTTCCTAGTCTTTGACTAGCTTGAGTAATGTCCTAATTCTTGACTTGGTCGATGTCTTTTCCTTTTCCGTGAGTTGTGGTCTGTATGTCTCGATTTGTTTAATGTCCTCTCGCTTTAGCGTGAGTTACTTTTTGGCGGAGTTATGGTGCTGTATGTCCCTGGTTAGGTTAACCTCTTCTCTTCTTTTCGAGTTGTTGCGTCAGGTCATATGTTTCTTACCACCATACGAAACGTTAAAACCAAACTTTTGAGATATTGATTATGAACTTTTGGGAACGATAATGTACTTTTGAAAGTAACGACACGAATGATCCACGAAAACTACAACACATACTTTCTATTGATTTCTTTATCGTATGAGCCGCATTCTAAGAATATCAGATACGCATTAGGTTAAGCGTCACAACTATTCTGTTGTACTCGTCATACATTCTTTTGGATGCCATGGAGATTAACTTTAGATGCCAGTCGTGTCAATAGTGAATAGTGCATTGTTGTGCCATGATTACCTGTTATCTTCGCTAGTATTTATTGCGTATCATGTGGCAAAGGTGAGTTTCATAGCCCCACTTTTATCTACGTTTTAACTACGTTTTGAACTACTTTTGGGTGAGAATCATGCTGTCGTTTTGGACCGTTAAAACTATTTGGATTTGCTTATATGCTTGACTGTTTAGATAGATTTGCGGTAGTTGTTGCCTTAGTTTAGGTTTAACCGTGCCTAACTAAGAATAGACTTTTACATCGACCTAGTGGGGTTGGCAATTGTTCTAGATTTTTGCACCAATAAAGGCTGACTAGAGTCGCGGCCCGGTAGTCCCGGATGCGGACATGTGTTATGATTAGTGATCCGGTAGACGGTGAAACGTATTTATCTATCTTAGGTCTTCGTAGCAAATCAACTCTACGGTCCACTATGATTTTGTTGAACTTAAACCTATGAACTCACCCGCCACGTAGTTTGACCTTTTAGCATGATTTCTCAGGAATTTGAGAGATGTATGGAATACGTGATCGGTGGAAGCTTGGCAAGAAGGCGGGTTCAAGGATCATTTCTGACTTTGATAAACTTTGGGGACCTACTTTATCAAATCATGTTTTGGGCCTAATGTTCATACTTTTGGATTAAAGGTTTTGAATACTTAAATTTGGGATTGGTTTCGAATGATTAAATGACTATCTTTTGCTATATTTGTGTGCGATACCAATCCAATAGTAGCTAAAACTTGATTAAGTCTTTCGCTGCCCGAGATTTGGGGATGTTACGATATAGGTTGTTGAACATTGGTAACAAAGTATCGTGCACAATCTTTTGCAATTTGAAACATAAAAAACAAAACACTACAAAAATGTACCGTGTTATCCTAACAAAACAACAAATATAACTAGTATACACCCAAATACACCACAAACTAAACTCTGAACATAAACCCCTACAAACTAAACTCTGAACATAAACCTCCATAAACTGAAAAAAACATTCCAGCATTCATCCCAACCATCTAAACATATGAAAACGATGTAAGTACATAAAGAGTGACAAACCAAAATTTAAACCCCCAATCTAACAACCTAAACAGTATAACACAAAACAAAGGACATGCAAGGTAGGTAAATCAAAACAAACATATGTACTCCACACACAAACGCATGTACCCAACTTAAAGCACAAGTAAGGAAAAGTACAACAAAAAGATAACATATCACACAACCAACAATGTTACAAACAACAATAAAATGCAACCAAACCCTAAGAGCATGTGAGATCTAACGACCTACCGTGATTTCTTAGGTGAAGAAAGGTTGGTACACTCGAATGACAAAAGAATTGAAACATCAAACTAATAGGTCTATAATTTAGACACCAATGCCAAAGACCATTACATATAAGCCCACGTCCATATCAAGAAAGCCCAAACACTTAAAACTAAAGACCAATCGACCATGGAGAGCGAAGCACCACCACCAGCACTTAGAAAACGTATATAAAAACTCCACCGACAGGCGATTAGTTATACAGATAATAAGTGTAATTCAACTTGTGTTAAATGCCGTAATAATTAATAAGAACTATGGCTAAAAGAAAAAGAAAGTACATGAAATAAGTTACTAAACTATAATAACGATACATAACTTTGATAATAAAAAAAGTGAGCAATCTTAGAAAACATGTGTGATCAAAGTTGGATTCTCATCCACTAAGCCAAAGACAAGTATTTCCAATATATTTAAAAGTTTATTTTTAAAATTTTATTGCAAAGTGACTCACTATCCATTTGCAAACTTTTTGATAACTGATAATAAAAGATGATGAGAAAATCCTCTAGATAATTAACAAACTAAATTTTTACTAGTCAATTACTAAGGATGGCCATGTTTCACGTAAAATCGACGGTTACGCGCGGATATGAATCTTACCAATGATACTAAAAATGACTAACGTGAATCTTACCAAGAAACAAGATGGTTCAAAATCATTCCAAGAAAAGTTTGTATTTTTATTTGCCGTCTAAATCAAGGTAGAATCCTAGTTTGTTTTTTGCTTGATCACATTGGTTTGGATCTTGATTCGATGCTTTGTCCTCATTGCGACGAGGAGGTGGAAACGATAGATAATTGTTTCGAGAAGTGGTCTGGTCTCGAAGGGTGGAGAAAAGTTCTTGATTGGTGGAAGATGAGTAATGTCAATTTTGGTTCGGTTGACGAGGTTATAAATTATAAAGGTTTGCTACAATTTAACAAAAACAAAAACGGTATGGAAAGTGGTGGTCTGGTCGAATGTTATACAATATATGGTGTGCCTTAAACGAAAAGAAGCTTTTGAGAATAAAGTTACAAATCACAACTATATGTGATGAAGTTCAAGTCATGTTTTTCTTTTGGATCGATAACAGAGTCAAATGTACCATTTTGTCATGGTTAAAATGGGTGTCGGACCCGACTCGTGCTTTCAAGTTCTAGGATCCACGGTTGGTATGATGTGTAGATTTTTTTAGCGTTCAATTTTTTATTCCTCAATTGGCGTGTTGTTGTGGTCTTAACTGCTCCTCCTGTATACTTATGTTTCTACGACTTGTAGTTTGTTAGTAAAAGGTAGGAGGAGTTTTGTTTTTGTTGGCTGCTTTGTGTCTTCACGTTTGCTTTCTATATAAAATTGTTGCCTTACTAAAAAAAACTTTACTATGAATTATCATAATAGTTAAAATAAATTTATGGTGTGTTATATAGTAAAGATGTGAAAGATTTTTTGAAAACTATTAATGTTAGAATTAAATAAAGAAGAGTCTCCTTTTTTATTTAGAAACTATATTATAAAAATAAAGTTGTCATAAGTTGCTATTTCTAGCTTTAGAAATTGTATGTGAGAACATTGTGAGGCTTTTTAAAAGAAAAAATGCAACATTTGGACAAGTTTATATTAAAAGATAATGGACTCAAACTAATTTTAAATATTTGCAATATAGAGATTGACCCAATTCATAAACAATCGTATAAGAAAATGATAAATTGCATAAAAAGGTATTAAACATTATTTTTTTCAATTTGCTGCACATAAAGAAAAAAGATAATTTGAGTTTTGCGCACACAACTTTTTATTTTTTCTTTTTTTTTTAGGTATTGAAATTATTTTTTGAGCAAAGGGAATGTTTTTTCGACTTTTTAAAAGATGTTATTGGTTATTATTTCAGCTGAAATGGTTAGGTAATTTGACATATTCATTAAAATTAAGCATTTTATTATGATCGATAATCGCATTTGAAAGTCGAAAATATTTTATATTGCACAAAAGATAACTTCGATACTTTAAACTAACAAAAATAAAGTTGAGCATCTAAAATTTAAACTGACTTAAGTGTAATAGTTTTGTTGTGCGATTTGGCCTAGAAAAAAATAGTTGAGATGTTTAAAACTTGTTACTTAAACAGAAATAAAGTTGGCATGTTTTCTATAGCAATATTTTTTATGAATATTAAGTGAGAAATTGAAGTTTTAAAAAGGTATTATAGGTATTATACATTGGAATTGTTTAACCAGGTCCTCGAGGGCATTGGTTAATGTATATTTATTAAACACAAACTTTTCTTTTATGTTACAAATTGTATTTAATACATATTAATTAACCTTACAAATTACCATAATTAAATCTGATTTGTAATTTAATAAACTCAAACTTTTCTTTTATAATCATCTTAAACCTTGTCCTGAAGGCACTCGTTAGAAAAACCCATACATTATTCAATTTTTAAGAAAAATTATGAACTGTAGGAATAACAAATTTTTGTTTTATTGTTTTTCATTTATTTATAACTATTTTATTATTTTACATTTATATATATCTTAAGGGGCGTGCAACATGGTGAGCATTAAATAATCACGGCTTGAAATGGCTTTAATATTGTATTACTAAACTTTTACGGCTTGAAGTGGTTATTTTAATATTCCTTAAACAACTGAAAAAAAATACACGCGGCAATAGAAAGAAAGGGTAACAAACGAAATTTCAAAATATACCCTGAACTTTGATTATTAACGACTTTTTTATACAACAAAATTTATTTATCAATTATCTAACAAATATATCTTGATTTTTTGAATAAAAAAAATACTGGCAAAAAGGTCTTTCGATAACGAACAAAACAAGCCCAATATTCATATGCTTTTGATATACATACGATTTTATAAAAATTGTTGAAGTTTGATATATATAATTTTTAAATAAAAAAAACTTTCAAAATAGACCTTTAACTTATCAACTACTTTTAAAACTATTCTAAAAGTTTTTTAAAACTTACAACGGCCAAATACATACGACTTTTTATAAAAGTTTATATATTATTTTTTTTATATATATAACAAAGTTTATTTATCCAATATCTGACAAATATCTGGTTATTTTTTTCAGAAAAAATATACGGCCAAAAAAGCCTCTGCATTACAAACAAAACGAGTCCAATATTGATATACTTTTGACAAACGTACAATGTTTTAAAAAATGTTAAAGTTTAGCATATATTCTTTTTAGAAAAAATTGTTACAACTTACCATTTCAAAAGACTTGATATCAACAACAAGGAACTAGCAGCTTTTGAAACATCTAAAGAAAATGGCAAACACCCCGCCGCAACGCGGCGGGTTCCTCTCCCTCGTTTCACATTATAAATGAGTTATGCTAAAAAAAAAACAAAAAAACAAAAAACAAACTAAGAGTGGTTCAAGGTAAAAGGGCTTTGTGACTATTACCTAAAATGTGTAAGGTACCAAGTTGATTTCTTCAGGTGCAAAACAACCTTAAATGACCACTTCAACCTCTTAAAAAAGAGTGTTTTCTTGGTTTGAGTCTCTGTGTATTAAATGGCGATGGGTTCAAACCACCCCAAAAGAAAAAAGATGTCGTTTTGATTGGTTAATAGAAAAGAAGAGAGATAAGTTATTGTAAAGCCACAATCAAAACACAACACTTCATGTTATTGATGTTTTTTAAAAATCTGTGTTTATAGCACAACTTATTATAATAAAACTAACTATAAAACATTTTTTTTATGAAACATAAAGCAACAACTTTATTTTGCAGAGAATTCCCTTTATAAAAAAGTAACGATTGTAGCTAACAATCTAGTTGCATTTAATGCACAATTCATTAATGACTAATAGTTTTTTATAAAAGTTTGTAGTTAGTCAAGTATTCTTTAAAAAGCTTTCATAAAACCTTCTACTACAATGTAAAAAAGCTTTCACAAAAGATTTCTAAAATAATAAAAAGCTTTTGCTAGTTTGAGCCCGCATGGTTGCAATTATCTTTACTAATATATAAAAGTATTTGGGACTATTTCATAATTAGTAAGGCTTTAAAATTTACTCTTAAACTTACTTGTTATGGAATGATTTCCAAACTTTATCAATATTTGTAACCCCAAAATTTGTAACTGTCATATTAATGATCAAATAAGTGATTTTAATAGGAAAAAAAATGTGTAACCACCATATCAATACTTTATATAAAACCTAAAAAAAAAAGTTGATATACATTAGTATATTAGTTATGTAATTTAATATAAAAGAGCTTATTGTTTATAAAAGAATCAAAAACTACAACACAAACAAATCATACTTCACACACAAAATAGATTCAGCCATCTTAGGTTTGGATGGAGCAATCTCTTTTTGATTATCTACTTATTTGAGCCAAGATAACATTTGCTCGTCGCAAAATATAATCACAGGAAAATTCGCATGATTGCGCTGCAATTCAGAAATAGAAATTTACTAAGCTAATTTATCATTAAAAAAAACAAAAAGCACCCACTAAATTGTACACACAATGAATATCCCCGGTCCATACCCAATTGATGTAATAAAGACCAAACACCCCAAAATAACTTCCCCAAATTTCCCAATTTCATTTCACTTTGCTACTTACATAAACCCTAAGAAAAATTGAAGAATGTCGAGACAACATCCCATTTGAAACAAATGGAAATCATCAAAAGGTTTTTGATGTCAAGTCATTGATTCGATTCGGTGTCAAGCTAAACTATGAAAGTCTTTCATTGACAAATTACTTTTATCAAAGGTTACGGCCCGCAACACGCAGCCACATAGATATATTGTAAGTTACAAAGTCGATTATTTATCGGGCCAAAAGTACATTTGTTTGGTAGAAAATGATATCGAAACTTTTGAGGTACAACAACAAGAGTTAGCTCCATCTCTTGTGTCTCCTTTGCTTGAAACAATATGATGTTTCATACGTTGTTGGTGCGTGTCAAGGATTAATTGTTTGTGTGGTTATAATAAAGTTTATAAAGAAATGATGATTGTTATTTGGAACCCTTGTATCGGAAAATCATTTGGTATTGCTGTCCCTGGATATGACCTGGATATGGTTTAGAGGTCTGGGTCACTCACTAAGAGATCCTACCATTGTGAAGATTTTATGTGAAGATAACAAGCCTTGGCATGTTGAAGTTTTTACATTGAGTTCGGGTGTTTGGAGTTTGGACTGTGATTCCAAGTGGTGATTTGCCTCCTCAATCGATTAGACTTAATACGATATCAACTCAAGTTGTTATAGATAGGTTTATCTATTGGGGTGCTCTCGGAGAAGACTTTAGGGATGATGGTGAACCTACCACAAAAACATATAGTTGTGTCATTTGATTTGATTGCCAGGAATTTTAAAGTGGTAGACCTGCCGCATGTGCTTAACAAAAGAGCTATTAATGTATTCATAATGCGGTTATGCTTTCTAAGCTAAAGGGGTCTCTTGTTGTGTTTGGATACATTATGGTAGAGGATCAGTTGTTGTAGTGTATGGGTGATGGAGCATGATTCGTCGTTTACAAAGCTATTCTCATTTGGCGTACATGTAAGTAAAATATTGGGGTTTACGAAGAATGGTGAAACTATATTTGAAACTCAAAAGGACGGATGGAACACCACACTTGATGTTTATGATCCCTGCTCACAACAAATCAAGAATCTTGGGATTGAAAGCAACGAACTCATTCTTCATGGGCTCTTACAAGGAATCGAAGTATCGCTTAATCACTTGGATTCCGATATGATGACAATAACTTATCATAATGATGACGGCCACATTTCAAGGGGACTATTTTGTAGTTAAGGTGTGGAAAAATCACTTTCATCTATCAGCGATTAAATCTTAATCTAGTAATGACATGAAATCTTATAATGTAGATGCAAAAATATGCTACATAGATGTCGATATGTGATTTGTAGAAAGGTGCGAAATCGATATTATCAAGTTTAATGTGATTTTGTTATTCCATTGTTCTTTTTAGAATGGGAATGTCCTTTTAAGATGCCTTATTGCTTGGTAATTAATGATGACATGCCTTTTAGATGTTCATTACTTGTTGAAATCTTGTTAGCGTTCTTTGCTTCATTACATTCTCATTTTATTATGCTTGGTGGTTACTTTGGATGCCTATTGTGTATAAGAAATGATATATATGTACTTTGAATCGGGATTAGCTGAGTGAAGGCATTAGTAGTGGTTAAGCGATGTTTGGAGAAAGTCCTGGATTTTTCTCTAAGAAAATTGTTGATAACCATGTTGCTAGACAAAATCAACAATCTCATAGTTATACCCTCCAAAGTGTAAAATAAAATAGCGAAAGTAGAAACGAGTTGCGGTTAACAATGGCTACATCGGTTGAGTACCACTAGGTGCGCAATGCAATCATGCATTTGGCTTCTTACGATGAGGTTACAATACTAAATACTGATTGTAGGTTCTAGAGCTTATTTGATTCTTCTCAACCAACTTGTTGTATGCTCAAGTCTCTTAGAAAACATAAATGATTCTAACGGAAGTTTAACAATTTTGTCTCAGGTTAACAATAGTTGGTATCTCTCAAGTCTCGAGGCTTAATGTGCTTTTGTGGTCAGTTATTATCTAACATTTGATTCTCATAAAAATTAGGTGATTTTGGAATGGATATGGTTGTTGCTTGGAATCTTTCCTTAACAAAATTAGTTTTTGACGTTAAGTATAACATGGTCTATATGAAATTGGTTTTGGTTCGGTATCCTAACAAAGTGACTAAGATTATTTAGATTACATATTTTTATAAGTACAAGTTGCATCCTGTGTCAAGTACATTGTTTTTAAGTTAAGTTAAGTTCACGGGTTTGGACTATAGAGAAGTCGGATCAGTAATCCCCGGATTTCATTTTCATTGTAAATTACTGTCATTAATGTGCATATGACCCGTAGTTACACAAACCAAATCCAAGTTTTGATCATTATTAAAAGCGATTTAAGTGAATTAGCTGTCGACAATGACCAACGCCAAGCAGAAAGATCCATATAAATAGCCGAAAACCAAGCAAAAGTTGGATACTAATCGATCGTGGTGCACATGACATTTGATTTTTGCAAGACTTAAACCCTGTTTGTGCCTGGGCAAAGGAAACACGATCCTTTGACTCGTAGAGTCAACTGATGCTTTTGTTTCTTGCGTTATGCTCTTAAATGGAGCGTACCCGAGTTACTATAAAGAGTGTACAATGTGACTGCTATTCTTTTAATTGTGACCCTTTCGAGACATTAGACCTGTAAGGGAGTTCGTAGGTTCAGGTTTCTCGGGTTGAGAATTTTTGAAGGCAAAACCAAACTGAATACAAACTGGACCAAACCGAACACAAAACCGAATCTGAACTTGAAGTTAAAGAATTCCATTTTACTTCAAAAGTCAAAGTACAGCAAATGATCCATAGGTTTATACTAGTGTTCCAGTTATGATTTCAATCTGATGAAATACAACAGAGAACACTATTTGTTATATTCAGCAGTTATTTCTTGGGTTTAGTGTTAATGGTCTGTGCTATAATGGACTCAATGACGCAGGTCTTGTTCACGGGGTGAGAAAGTAGCTATTAGAATGGGTAAGATGAGAAAGGATGCACAGCAACAGGCTGCTGAGAATGCCCTTCGTAGCTTGGCTGGTAAGAATTTAATTTGATCTATAAAACACATGATTATTTATACTTTACTTCCCTTATTTCATACCTTCACTGGACGAATCGGCGCTATATGAGGTCCAGATGATAAATTATTCCCGTTCTCGTGTTATTACATATGAATATGTAACATGCATCATCTCCCGGGCTGAAACTATAATCAAAGAAAACAAACACTATAAACAAAGAAAACAAACACAATGATCCATGACACGCACCAACAACCATTAAAACACGATGTTGTTTAAGGAAAGGAGACACAACAGATGGATCAAACTCTTGTTGTTGTACCTTAAAAGTTTAATTGTTATCATCTTCTACTAAACGAATGTGTGTGGCGGGCACCGTAACCTATTGATAAACTGAGAGATGTCGATGAAAAACTTCCATGGTTTGGAAACCGACCCGAATCAAATCAAGGTCAGTTTCAAAACCATGGAAGTCTTTTATGGACATCATAAACTTTTTAACCCATTGATAAACTTTTTTGATGATTTCCATTTGAAACTTGTATTTTGTAGTAGTATGTGATAGGGTATTAGGGTTATGTGGATGGGTGTGCCTTGATTAAATAGGCACTTATTTTTTAAACTATGCACATGGACACCGACACTTCTTATTTTATCTTAACTTTATTGAACCATGTTAGTGGAGACCACTATTGCTGTATGTAAAATTACCTGTCCAAAAGATACCATTGACAAAAACAATGAAATGCCCTTTCAGTACATCAAACAACAACAAATATTACAATTTGAACCACTGCACATTGTTTACAAAACACAAAAGAGAGCATTTCGTTGCATGAAACGTAAGAACTTGCACCCTAACAAGCACAAACAAAATAAAAACTAAATAAAAATAAAATCAAAATAAAAACAAAGGAAAAAAAAAAGACATATATCAGACTGTAAACCAATGCTACATAGTTCAATAGTTACCATTCCTGGCTGAAAACCACTGCAATATCAGAGTGGATACTATTATTCTCCACAATTGCTGTTTTTGCTTGGGTAAAGGAAACACGGTCCTTTGACGCGTAGAGGCAACTGATACTTTTGTTTCTTGAAGTTATTCTCTTAAATGATGGAGCTGTAATATCTGACCACCGAACTTAAGTTACTATTGCATACACTGCGACTGTTTGTGCTATCCTTTTAATTGTGGCCCTTTTGAGATATCAATCAGGTATGGACCCCCGTAGGGTGTTTGTCGGTTCGGATTTCTTAGTAGGGGTTCTTCGGGTTGACCATTTTTGAAGACAAAACCGAAATGAAATCTAATTTAAATTCAGTTTGGTTTAGGTATTGAACATAAAATACGAACTGCAAAATTTGTTAAAATTTATTCAATTAAATTTAAAAATATGTTGCCTGAAATGCATTGACTCATTAACAATGTACAACAATATCATATGAATAAATTTAATGAATCTTATGTTACAAATGCATCACCTAAAAACAAGAAGAATGAATCATTCCTTACTCTACACTTTATACTCCATCCACTCTATCATTCTAGTTACGCAAAAAATGTTGGTCCCATCAGGGGCGGATCTAGAAGGGGTTCAGTGTATGCACATGAAAATGTTGTCTTTTGTAGTTTTTTTTGGTCTTTTAGGTAATATTAGTGCATACTATGATTTAACCCTTGGATCCATGTTTTTGTCTCGCTAACGGCTGATTTTCAGATGTCTCATGCCACTTATAATGAGACACTACCACTTGGGCCGGACTCTTCTCTGAAATTTGAGTTCAGCACGGGCTGTTCTCGCAGTTGTTTGTCTTTTGATATAATCTTAATAGTGAAGAGGTTCACTGTAAGTTTATTGGTAAACATTTGACTTTCTCAGGTCAAGTGACTACTTTTCAGACTTTACACTTTCCAAAAATTATCAAGTGTTATGGTATATTCGTATATTTTGTTGATTTATCCAAACATTGTAGCAGACAAAAGAGGTAAAAAGTTCTTGAGTAAATCGTCGTCAGATTTTGAAAAGTTAAAAAACTACGTTGCCTTCAAAAGTCAAAACCTTGACTTGACAGATTCATCCAATTTGAACCCACGAAATGGTCCGTTTGTTTGTATAAATATCCGTGCTTTGATTTTTATAGTGAGGAAACATATAAATTAGTATCATAATTAGGAATTAAATGTATACACAATGTAGGAAAATGTAGGAAGCTTGTGAAATTTGTCACACGTTTGACTTTTCAAAAAGTCAAATGATACAACTAATAAAGAGTTAAGACAGTAGTTTATAAGTAAAAAACCACTGGTTTGAGCAGCTCTTTATTTATCTCCTACTTATTTATTCCGGTTGAAAGCCTCATTCTTAAATCAACAACACTTTATTTATTTCGCTTTATAGCTATTTATTTTACTCTTCTTTATATTTTAGAGGTACAAGAACAAGTAGTCTTTTGGCTGGATAATGTAAGTGTTCTTCGGACTTGTGGAGATGTCGGTTTATGAGTTTATTTATCGAGGAATGTTACGTGATTGGCTAAAGGTATGAAATTTGATTCTTTGCATTTTAGAGGTGTGTTGCTGTGCGTTTTGAAAGTGATTATGTGTTGCATTTACAGCCAAATCTGCGGAGTCCCTAAGCTTCCAAATAAGGTTACATGTAGCATTGGATTCAGCCAAAGGCATTCCTTATCTTCACACCGAACCCAACCCACCTATATTCCACCACGACATCAATACAAGCAACATTCTCATTGACTCCAAACTCACTGCCAAAGTTGCTGATTCTGGACTCTCAAGGCTTGCACCACTTTTGGATGACGATGGAGTCGGTCCTTACTACGTACCTGCCGTTCTTAGAGGAACACCCGTAAGTCTCTCCTTTACTGGCTAGTTGAGGGACCATGGTGTATGGACAGACCTTGTTACTTTTTGTGACTTAGGACACAAGCTAGCTAGAAGAAGTAGCAAAATGGGTGGGTTGGGTAACGGGTCAAAGTGGGTAATTTCTAGTAGAGGGTGGAGATGGCCTTTATATATAGTCAAATGTTTTCTGAATAAAAAATCTCGCTCACTTGTTTAGTTTGTTGAACGTCATTTTTGTAACTAATTTCATACTTTATTGCAGGGTTACCTTGATCCCGAATACTTATTGACCCATAAACTAACAGACAAGAGTGACGTTTATAGCCTTGGAGTTGTACTTTTAGAGATCTCGACCAGCATGAAACCAATATCACATGGCAAAAATATCTTCATTGAGGTATCCTTTATTTTCTCTTTACCTTAATATATTCATATCACAGACCGCAAGATGGGTAACCTTTTTATATGGTTGGGTTGACCCGAAAAACTTTTTCGTCCAAATTTGTTTGTTTTGGTTTAATAATTAGTTTTAATGGGTAAAGATGATCAAACACCGTAAGCAATTGGTACGAAATCCCACCTCTAAAAACCCGATTATTTATAAGTTTACTTAAATATGTAATGTTTTTTTTCAGGTAAAATTGGCTAATCAAGCAGGAACGATGTTTCAATCATTGATAACAGAATCAGTTCATACCCTATGAATGTATCAATGTTAGATATGGTCTGGGAGCTTGAGCACATTCTTGAAAAGATGCCACAAACAGGGGACTTTTCTGAGCCTGAGTCAAGGTCATTTGCGGGATCATCATCAACGTCTTCATTTTACAGCTTGTCAAATGTGCCAGGGAGTGATCTTAGCAGTGGTGATGACCCCATAGTGTATTCTCTATGATATATAAAGAAATTTTGCATGAACATAAGTACACATAGCTGTAAATTTGTGTAGGCGAACATTGTGAGCAATGCAGTCTTTTTTTATATATGGTCAAATGTAATTATATAGTTCCTCTATATTTTTATACGAATAAACTTCGTAACATATCAAGCCTGGTTTTTTGTCCATTACAATCACCGAAACATAGGTTTCTCTAATCTTGACATTCTTATTAATTTGTGTTGCTGTAAACAGACATGAAGTCCTTTTTTCTGAAATATTTGTTATAAAATTTTGGCATACACTCGCTTTGGATACAGATTATGGGTGTTTGTAAGCGTCTTTTAAAACATGATTTGTTTGTATGAATATGTTAGAAGCCGAATGTGTTTATATGGGTAACAAACGATACAAGGAGCTTTTAACCACATACGCAAAAGCAAACAAACCTGTAAAAACAATATAACACTAGGGTTGAAGTGCATTCTAAATGTATTTCATCAACATTGCAACAAATCATATATGATATATCAATGAATATGTAGCACATACTACATCTATAATCACATTAGTTGGAGATGAAATAGAAGTAACTTTTTGAAAAGAACAAATGGTGAAATGACCTAAAGAAGAATTGTTGGGCTCTTTGACACGACCGCTGCGGTTTGGTCGGGTTATAGGTTATTCTGGTTTAAAAATTTTAGGTCAATCCGAGAATCAATCAAACCAAATTAAAATTCGGGTTTTCGGGTTCGTTCGTTGAATTCTAATTCGGGTTCGTTCTTGGATTGACCCGAGTAACCCGAATTTCACTATTTTTAAAAAAAAAATTAATAATTACATAGATATTTAGCAAAAAAATATATTTCAAGCATAAAAAGTATTTTATTATATTATGATAATATTTTAATAGTATTTATTTATATATAAATATACATAAAAATATATAAATATATATATATATATAAATATATAAAAAGTATACATATTTATATGAATTCGGTTTTCGGTTCAAACTGTCAAACCCATATCCAACCCGAGAACCGAATTAGTAGTTTGGTTCGGTTCGGTTTTAGCAAATTCGGTTGGGTTATTAGTTTGGTTCGTTATTTTCTGGTTCGTTCGTTTCGGTTTGGTCTTTTTCATTTTTTTTTCACCACCCCTATTATCTACTAGGTATGGGCCGATAAACTCTATATATTTCTTTTTTGTTAGTATTAGTGATTTTGAAAAAACAAGTCATTTTACAATTACATCAAAGCAAAATGGAATTATAAAAAGTAAAGTCTCAAATCCATATCAACTAACATATGTAGAGCGCCTCATGTTTGGTAAAATAATACCGCAATTTTTTTCTATAAAAAATTCTGGTAACGTAAAGGTAGATGTAATCATAATGTGTAAAATAACTCTTTTTCTGTTAGCTAATATGCACCTATGTTAATTATCATTTATCAGTTTTTCCTTTTACCACCATGCAGGCTACAAGAACCAATTTGAATAGAAAACTTGACTTTGAATTCCAAATCCCTTAAGATGATAAATTTCCTAAAGGGAGATTATCCAAAACCGGATCTTGATGCCTATCGTTAACTAATATTGACGTGATGAAGTAACTTTCTGCATAATAATATTCATATATGTACTAACTTTTGTATAAGGCCATGATTGCATATGTTGAGGGTAATTTTGAACTTTTTTTTCCTATAGATCGAAATGAGAGAATAGTGGGTTTATGTTGTAGCGAGTGCTTTGATTTTAGTACGAATATCATAGTAACTTAACATGATTTAATTTGTATTATTTATATGTCGTATATTTAGTTTACTAACTAAAAGACCGTGTATTTTTAAGCATCATTAAAAAATAGTAAATAATATTACGTATTATAAAATTATAAGTTAGAAAGAACAACTTCTAGATAAAAAAACGTAAAGTATACAATTGGTAATAATAAAAAATATGTTATATAAAACACAATAGTAAAATAATCTAAAACAAAAAACAAACATCTTCGATCCTTTATTTCTACTCATGCGAGATACGTATATATTAGAGGTGGCAAAATGGGCTGGCACGGGCCACGGTCCAAACAGGCTCGGGCCAAAATGGGCACAGGCTTAAACGGACTTATGTTATACGAATCGCTTTTGAAAATACCCAAAACTACGAAATAAATTACTCAAACGTAATATCTCATTATATTTAAAACATTAAATATATTATATATATAAGTTTTACTTGAATTGAAAAAAATATATGTTTCCATTAATGCCCATTTAACTTTTAATGGATATACATGCTCATTTCAAAAACAAAAAGGGGAGGGGCTAAATGTGCCCACATCTTTTACCAATTAGTCTTAATTAATAGTTTTTCTTTTCTTTTTGGAAAATTTTGGCACAAATTGCCACGTCTGGTATACATGTACATGTGATCATAAATCGTGTAGCACTTATTTGTAGACCACGTTATATGAAATTGTTTTTTTGTGATGTATTTTAATTTAAATATAGACCCATGAAATTACGGGTATTTTGAAAAGATATATTTACTGAGGAGTTATGTGTGGAATCACGGGAATTATCCCTTGAGGAAATTCCTCTTTAAATTAAACGAGGTGAAAAACACCCCACCCCCCGCGTTGCGGGGGATTTTTTGTTTTTTGTTTTTTTTAAATGCGGAACGCGCTTGGATACGTTTAAGAACTCACAAAATAAAGAAATGTTGGACCTTTGATACGTCATCCCAAACTGGATACATTCAAAAGGAGTCGTAAACAAATAAAAAAACAAAAGAACTCCAATAAGACAGAGATACGCGACTACGTGCATGTTCAAGGAGGTTATCGCCATCAACTTGGTGAAAGAATCTTTCGTTGTTCGTGAAGCTTGTACCCGCACAAGTTGCACTCTGTGAAGGTTCCTTGTAGGACTGTAAATACGTATGATTTATGTGGTTTTGGAGGTCTAGGTTGGTGGAAGAAGATGAATATCTTCATCCTTTTAGAGAGAGAAAGTAGTGAGAGGGAGGAGAAACACAAAGATGAGTTTTATTAAAAGAGAAACAAACACACACCTAATGCTTCACCTCACCCCTCATGGAGAGTCATGAGGGGTATTTATAGGCTCAACAAACCATAACTTTGCCACTTAAACAATATTAGTCCCTATGGGCAAAGTATACTACGCATCTAGTACAATTCACGTAAGTGACGTTATCTTTATAAAAAAGTGAGACTAACAATCTCCCTCCAAGATATCGTCACACGTGAATGGTTACAATGAGACCTATAAATACAAAACAAAGTAAATTACAATGGTAATGAACAATGTTGACTTTGTTGAAGCGAAGAGTCTCTGTAGTCTAGATACTGAGGCAAACTTGAAGTTCTCCCTTCCGACGATCTCGACATTTGATCTTTGGCGTTGACGGCACAAATCCTTGTAGCTCTGAACTTCAACTGTAACGGTCTAGTTAGGTTATTACTCCCTCCTAACTAGTGAGCCTTTTTCTTTCTTATGCTCCCTCCTGAATCGACAACTCTCTTTCTTGAAATCTCTTTAGTCTTCAAACACGCAGCGGAGAAAGTAGACTCTTCATTGTAGCACAATGGTTGTCGTTCTGGGAACATCATAACAACATAACTCATTTAGTATTGCATCCAAGTTGGTAAAAAGCCCCAATGTACACACACTACTTCTCCTTCTTCAGTCTTAAGCAAAAATCCCTTCGTAATCCAATCACGGAAGATGAAATAACAACTTCTCCCTCCTGATGGTTGCGAGCTATCGGAATCATCATAATGTTGCGTACATGCCGTATACATTTTTCTTGATGCAATATTAAAACCTTAACTTGATCAAAATTTCCGTGAGAATATGTCGCAAAAATACTCTCAATGCGTCTCTCAAACCAACCTGTAATCGAACCTCCTTTGAATTCACCGGCTAATAGTAATGACCACATATGGAGAAAACCCGATACGACCAACTTGAAAAGGAAGTAAACATCCCAACTTTGTGACTTACTGCTTGTTCTAAATTTTTGAGCAATCCACAACGCCGTGTGACACTAAGTACTACAACTTCCTTAAAGTGATAGTTATACAGTGTGAGCACTACAACGTAACTCCTTACATCAGTTATAACCAGATTGTCAATTCATAATCACTTAAAGTGACAGTAATACCCCAACAAGTTATCTTGAGACATGCAACCACCCAACCAACGTCTCAAAGATAAAGAAGTACACCCGTGAAATGTCACTTCTATTCCTCGTAAGCAATACCGTACAAAAACCCCGTAGTCGTTTTTTCAATTTTTGTTCAAGCCGTGAATATGTATCCCTCCGTGAAATTATACCATACCAAAAATACCACTCATTATCATAAATTTGTATATCCAAAAATTATTGGGATAGTGAATTTATGGCCTTCCATTTAAGCGTAGATAACATTGCAAAAATATTCGGACCCCAAGCCCAAGGAGATAAAGCATCACCAGCCCAAGTGCACGTCCAATTATCCATATCCGGCCAAAGCCCACGTGGCCATGATCCATTCAAAGTTTGTATCACCAGATATAAGACTCTCTATGTAACACCCTCAAAATGGCTTAGCGGAAGCATACAAGTATTTGGGGTGCTACTAAATTGATACCACAACATAAGCATAGATCAACGGATTTTTATAAATAACTTTTATTCATTTCTTAAAAACAATGTTTACATTTTTGATTTGATGCGGAAAATGGCCCAATATAAAAAGGTGGTCCCAATACATAAATCAGAGTCGTCTATGACCATGCCATGCCTTTGCCTTGCGCCTCCAAAGATAAGCTATCACCTCAAAACCTGAATATACATGCTAAAAGGGTCACTTTTACGGTGAGTTCATAGGTTTATTTAAAAGGGATTTCAGTACATTGTTTCAAATTTGGTTTTTGATGATCATTACGTCTTGCATAATGTCATAAAGTTTATGATTTCAATTCATAAAAGAGATTTCATTAGTGGACCATAAGTAGGGTATATGTACATTACAACGAATATAATGTCATATATTGAATCTATTACGCTAGCACTAAGTTCATGCAACCGAAGCTACGACAGTTTATGTATGCACAAGGAAGTCATACAAATAAGGAGCCCATGGCGAGTGTTTATCCCAATACACTCGGTCCCGACATGCTATATGTTTTACCTTGACCCAAGCGGGGTCAACCGAACAGGAAGTCACTCCCAATAGATCTATTTATAACATTCACGCTTCCGCCAGGAATTGGCGGTTCATGAAAAAGGGCAATTTGGGATCAAAAGTCTTAGGCTAAGCTGCGTAATATTCTAGGTCAAAGGTTTTGGTGTGGTCCTTAAAGCATCTAGGTATGATGTATCTTAAAACATATCAATCAAATGGCATAGTATGCATAGAATGCAGAATTTTAGTAATTAAATCATTTAAGTAAAAATGAGCATGTATCTTCCCCCAAAACAGTTATAAAACAAGTAAAAGTAGGGGCTATGAAATTCACCTTGGCAATGTGCAATAGGAAGTCTAAAGGGAATTAAATCAAAGGATGATAGTGCACGGCTCCGACACGCAACCTAATTAAGTACGGCATATTTAGTCCTTATGTTTAAGACTCGATAAAGTTTAACTAACTTTATAAGTTTTTAAATGTTTGACTTGTTGTTGTTGTTGTTGTTGTTGTTGTTGTTGTTTATGTGGCATCGTTTATCTTAGAACATTTTACAAGGAATTGAGTGGATTTCGCTATGAGGGTGTGACATGGAATGAAATCTCGAAGAAAGAATTGCGACTTTGGTTTAATGTTGACCAAATGATAACATACGGAAGGATTGTATGCTTATCATAAGACGTCGTTGATGTAAATGACAAAGATATATATATATGTTAAGTGTATATATACATATATGTATTTAAAACATTTAGTATAAATTTATTATAAGGAAATTAAGTCTCGATTTAACTCATGTGTAAGTTTTGTTGGAAAAAATACAATGTAGGTTTTAATAATTATAGTTCAAATATCAATATGTTTCAAAAGTTGTATATATTCTTGACTAATAAATACATATTACAATATAGGTTTTCAAGTAATATATTTCGTTTGTAAATGGTAAAATAAATTATGTGTTCGTAAAAATTAAGCATGATCCTAGTTTAATTTCCCTATTCATCCGGTTTGACTAAATGTCAAAATTTTGTATCTCAAGTTTATAATCCAGTTTAAATCGAAAGTGAATATGTATATTTATGTGTTTATGTCTCGTTTAGTTTTCAAGTCGGGATAAACATAATTACTTGTTTTAAATGATTTCATTTTCAAGACGGGAGTAGTATGCCGATTTGCTTATGGAAATGATTGCGTTGCAACAGAATTGGAATTGAGTCGGACAAGACGGAGAAGGATTTATCTGCCTTACTGTTGTTACGAACTCGGGGAATAAAACAATTTTTCTGGTGGGTTTGCATTAGCCAAACGGACCCCTTATTAATTTGTAATGGGCTGCGGCCTAGAGTACAAACCAGACGGGCCAAGGAACTTAAACAAAGAGGAATGGGCTGAAAACAACACGACCAAAATATACCTGTTGTTGCAGAAAATCAGCAACTTAAACGCACCCGTTCTATGCAGAAAATAAACGCACAAAACACACCATTTAGGGGCTGAAAAACAAGCCAAACAAACACCCGTTTCGAGCTGAAAATCAGCAGTTAAATGCACCCACTTTGGGGTTGTATTGCAGCAGAAAAACACCCCTGTTGGGGCTGTGTTACAGCAGGCAAACACCCCTGTTGGGTGGCTACGTTGCAGCAGACAAACACCCCTTTGGGTGGCTGCGTTGCAGCAGACAGACACCCCTTTGGGTGGCTCGACAAACACGGACAAGCACACAAATAAACCAAGTTTCAAAACACTTTAGTACATTTGAAAACAAGACCAAACAAGCTCTCAAAACCTATTTATAATGACTAGGAAAACGAAGAAATCTAACCAATTCTAAATTACTTCGCGAGTCAAAATGGGTTACTGCCCTAAACCTGAATCAGAATAACTAAGGTAACATCAAACATCAAAACCATATTGTGACCAAGACCAAATTAGTGAACTCGAAACTGACCCGGAACACTATATGGTTTACACCTGCTCCAAAACAAGATTTATATTAACGCACATTTAGAGAGTGGCAATTTAAAAATGGTGATTGAGCTAGGTTCGTGTTGATCAAGTACAACTCAATCCGTATTAGTCTCGTTACCAACATCACCCTTACGGGTTTGTGGTGATTGTCGAGTCAAATACAACGAGCACAACAAAGACTTTTCATGAAAATTTTCAACACAGTTGGGTAAGACAAAGTAAACTAGGAATAAAACTTGAAAATGAATACGCTGAATCTAAGAAATGTTTCTGGAAATTAAGCCGAAACACTAGAGATAAGTTGGAACGTTAACGAGACAAATAAACTATTACGCGAGGCAATATAAGTTGAAACAAATAAGCCTTTAAGCTAAAATGACTATAACCAGGAACATTTGATGCCTCAAAATTATATGTGTCGAATACAAATTTTATCTTTCATCAGTTTTTAAGTTTTGGTTCGCGTGTTTTATTTTGTGTTTGACCGCCATGACCAACAACAACAACAATTTAAAAGAGAAATCAGTTAATCCATTTACAAGTTTTATAGTTTCCCTTCCCATGACAACATAACAAAACACCATGACTTAAGATTCTCATAATTTCATATATACATGTGTATATCATTCGAAACTGAAAATTTTACAACAATATTGTTTCAAACCAAGAATAAAAAAAAAGATAATTATCCTTACTATATGAACGTCGAGTGGGAGGGGAAAGGAAATAATCCAATCGAGCTTGATCACTCTTGAATATCGCCAAATTGATGATGAAATCGGGTTCTACTCGCCTTTAGTTACAAAAGCCCTATCTCAATTTCTGAAAACCCTAAAATTATATGAACCCTAATTTTCGAACTGTGATTGCTTGGGCGAGAGATGAGCAAGTTCCTTGATGTTTCTGCTTCTATTTAGAGATGAGGAAGAGGAATGGAGCCTTGTAGCTTCCTTGGCCTAGTGTGTGGGCGAGTATCATTCCTGGCTCTAGTCTTCTTTCACAGCCGCGTTTCAAGGCATGCGTGGGAAGGTCTCTAGTGATAGTAGGGCACTTGAGGAAGGTATAGATTATCCCTTTTGTGTTTGACCTTCAAAGGAGAAAGAAATTTCCATTTTTATGTTTGTTTGTTTTGGTTTGTGTTGACAAGAGGTAGAGAGAAGGGAACAGGTGACAGAAAAACGTGGGAGAGAGAGGGTGAGGGATATTTGTATTACTTTTGTTTTATTATTAAACGCAGTATAGATTCAGACCTCGCTTTTGTCGAATCTTCGAAGTAACGTGCATACCTTTACTCGAGAAATATAGAAATTTTATTTTCGGAAACGTTTTCTTAAACGTGATAATATGACATTTTTATTATGTTGTCATTTGATTATAACTATTTGTCGTTATATAATTGGTGTCGGTACGCGTGCGGTGCCGTGACTTTCTAAATTCACGAGATAACTTCTCGTTTATGGATCTAAATATTGACAACTGTCAGAAAATAGCTGATTTTTATTATTATAATAATCCGAAATTTTACGGGTTGTTATAGTCTACCCACCTTACAGGAGATCCGTCCCGGATCTCAGTTTACGTTACCCGATAGGGTGTCTAGAACAAGGTGATGGTATTTGGGACAAGTTTTGAATTTTCCCTAGGTTGTTCTAGGGTTTCCTCTTTGGGTATGGGTACCTAAGTGTTATGCCAGCAACACATCCTCTATCTGAGGAGTCATGATTTTTTGGGGTAGGTTCATTGGGTGAAAGTTCTAATTTTTTATGTTATGAGGTTTCACTATTTTGTTGGTGTGGGAATCTCTAACTTCCCATGGTAAAACGTACTCATTTCTGGTATTTAATAACTCTAAAGTATAAGGTTTGCTACGGGTTTATGTGTTTTCTTCTTTAAAGGATGAAGAAACATTTGTTTT
Organism: Chrysanthemum makinoi; assembly: GCA_910596185.1. Taxonomy (NCBI): domain Eukaryota; kingdom Viridiplantae; phylum Streptophyta; class Magnoliopsida; order Asterales; family Asteraceae; genus Chrysanthemum; species Chrysanthemum makinoi. The sequence continues at coordinate 78,256,107 of OU343225.1, read as the reverse complement.
CGAAATTTATTTATTTATTTATTTTTTATTTATTTTTTATTTTTTTTTTCGACTAAATGTTTATACAAGTTTGACTAGGACCAGATTTCAAAATCGATAGTTGTGTAAAAATGTCACATTTTCAAAAGATTGTAAAACTGGTTCTTATTTATGGTGTGTATAAGAAAATTTTGCGAAACTTTTAATGTTTGAGCATTTTGTCTCATCTTAAATGTGGGATTTAGAAAATATTATTATAGGGTTTTTAAAGGGGAATCCTCAAAAATTAGGGACTATATTGTAGCAAGGGTGTGTAGCAGGATATAATATTTATCCATAGCTACAAGTAAGGTTCATTAGTCTAAGTTGGGTAAGGTTAGAGGTTTAATGGTTGGTGAACCTCATTGTTTTCTATGGTTTTAGGCAGAGGTGTGGGATACATTCCTAGGTCAGGCTTAGCTACTAAGGAGGACATTGGTGATTTCTGTTTATGAGGTATTAACTTAAAAACGCTTTTTGAGGGAATAAGTAACCAATAGAGTGGTTCTAAAATACTTTTCAAAGTATTAAGAAATACTTTATCCTTGTGGGGGTAGTAGCGAAATGGTAGTTTACTTTATGGTGAAATGGTAGGGTGGTAATTTGGTTTGTAGAATAATTCATGGAGTGGTTCATGAAGTATTTTGATTATAATGGTTTGAGGGATAATCGGAAATAGTTTGTATGGTAACTCTTTTATTTCGTTTGTAGGAACGTAACAAGGTAGGCATTGTTATTCTTAAGAGGTGGGTGGGGCTTCTAGGTTTTTAATTCTCAAGGTAGGGCGTAAAGTTTTCAAGTTTTTGTGGAATTATAGGTCCTTTATCATGCCCTTCTAGATTTTGCCAAAGGTTTATTGTATTTTCTCATAGGTGCTATTGAAAGGTTGCTCCTAGAATGGTTTGATTCGTCCATGGGGTGTAAGTTGTGGGGTAGGAGCGACTATAACATAACCCGATTGTGATATGGAATTATAAAGTTTATGATTAAGGAGTAGGATGACGCCAGTGAGTGGCTTATGACTAAGGAATATTGTGACGCCAGTGAGTGGCTTATGATAGAGTGATGCCAGTGAGTGGTTTATGACTAAGGAATAGGGTGATGCCAGTGGGTGGCTTGTGATTAGGGTATGCCAGTGAGTGGCTTGTGATCAGGGAATGCCAGTGGGTGGCTTGTGTTTAGGGAATGCAGTGAGTGGCTTGTGATTAAGGAATAGTGTGACGCCAATGTGTGGCTTTAGTGTAACCTCAATGTGTGGCTTATTAAAACGTTACATGTTTATTAAAATATTATCATTTTCTCACTGGACATAAAGCTATTATAACTATCCTAAGTACTGCAAAATTCACCTCTGAGTCGGACATAGGTAATCAGGCTATGTCCCATCGTCCCCTGGTTGAATATAGGTGATCAGTCTATATTCACCCGAGGTTCAATGAATTTTGAAATACTTAGCTTAGTTACGCTAGTAATATGTCACTATACTTTTAAAGGTTGTCTTGAAGGATTAGAACAATTATTCTCTTTATGCGAGGGAAAGGTGTAGTCGTGATACGTAAATATATTATAGGGAAGATAATTATAACCTATAATGAAATTAGGTGAGCGGTGATAAAACATGTATCTTATCAAGTATGATCTCAACAGGATCATAAGTGAGGCATCAGCTTGGCAGGCACGCACGTGTCGGTCATAGGGTTAAGTTTTTGTAAAAGTGGTTATAGTCTAGGTTTTAAAATATACCCAGTTCTCTATAACCTAGGCTCTGATGCCAATCTGTAACACCCTCAAAATGGCTTAGCGGAAGCATACAAGTATTTGGGGTGCTACTAAATTGATACCACAACATAAGCATAGATCAACGGATTTTTATAAATAACTTTTATTCATTTCTTAAAAACAATGTTTACATTTTTTATTTGATGCGGAAAATGGCCCAATATAAAAAGGTGGTCCCAATACATAAGTCAGAGTCGTCTATAACCATGCCATGCCTTTGCCTTGCGCCTCCAAAGATAAGCTATCACGTCAAAACTTGAAGATACATGCTAAAAGGGGTCAGCTTACGCTGGTGAGTTCATAGGTTTATTTAAAAGGGATTTCAGTACACTGTTTCAAATTTGGTTTTTGATGATCATTACGCCTTGCATAATGTCATAAAGTTTATGATTTCAATTCATAAAAGGATTTCATAAAAGAGATTTCATTAGTGGACCATAAGTAGGGTATATGTACATTACAACGAATATAATGTCATATATTGAATCTATTACGCTAGAACTAAGTTCATGCAACCGGCTAACTGACGGTTTATGTATGCACAAGGAAGTCATACAAATAAGGAGCCCATGGCGAGTATTTATCCCAATACACTCGGTCCCGACATGCTATATGTTTCGCCTTGACCCAAGCTGGGTCAACCGAACAGGAAGTCACTCCCAATAGATCTATTTATAACATTCACGCTTCCCCCAGAATTGACGGTTCATGAAAAAGGGCAATTTGGGATCTAAAGTCTTAGGCTAAGCTGCGTAATATTCTAGGTCAAAGGTTTTGGTGTGGTCCTTAAAACATCTAGGTATGATGTATCTTAAAACATATCAATCAAAGGGCATAGTATGCATAGAATGCAGAATTTTAGTAATTAAATAATTTAAGTAAAAATGAGCATGTATCTTCCCCCAAAACAGTTACAAAACAAGTAAAAGTAGGGGCTATGAAACTCACCTTGGCAATGTGCAATAGGAAGTCTAAAGGGAATTAAATCAAAGGATGATAGTGCACGGCTCCGACACGCAACCTAATTAAGTACGACATATTTAGTCCTTATGTTTAAGACTCGATAAAGTTTAACTAACTTTATAAGTTTTTAAATGTTTGACTTGTTGTTGTTGTTGTTTATGTGGCATCGTTTATCTTAGAACATTTTACAAGGAATTGAGTGGATTTCGGCTTATGAGGGTGTGACATGGAAAGAAATCTCGAAGAAAGAATTGCGACTTTGGTTTAATGTTGACCAAATGATAACATACGGAAGGATTGTATGCTTATCATAAGACGTCGTTGATGTAAATGACAAAGATATATATATATATATATATACGTATATATATATATACGTATATATATATATATATATGTTAAGTGTATATATACATATATGTATTTAAAACATTTAGTATAAATTTATTATAAGGAAATTAAGTCTCGATTTAACTCATGTGTAAGTTTTGTTGGAAAAAATACAACGTAGGTTTTAATAATTATAGTTCAAATATTAATATGTTTCAAAAGTTGTATATATTCTTGACTAATAAATACATATTACAATATAGGTTTTCAAGTAATATATTTCGTTTGTAAATGGTAAAATAAATTATGTGTTCGTAAAAATTAAGCATGATCCTAGTTTAATTTCCCTATTCATCCGGTTTGACTAAATGTCAAAATTTTGTATCTCAAGTTTATAATCCAGTTTAAATCGAAAGTGAATATGTATATTTATGTGTTTATGTCTCGTTTAGTTTTCAAGTCGGGATAAACATAATTACTTGTTTTAAATAATTTCATTTTCAAGACGGGAGTAGTATGCCGATTTGCTTATGGAAATGGTTGCGTTGCAACAGAATTGGAATCGAGTCGGACAAGACGGAGAAGGATTTATCTGCCTTACTGTTGTTACGAACTCGGGGAATAAAACAATTTTTCTGGTGGGTTTGCATTAGCCAAACGGACCCCTTATTAATTTGTAATGGGCTACGGCCTAGAGTACAAACCAAATGGGCCAAGGAACTTAAACAAAGAGGAATGGGCTGAAAACAACACGACCAAAATGCACCTGTTGTTGCAAGAAAATCAACAACTTAAACGCACCCACCATTTAGGGGCTGAAAAACAAGCCAAACAAACACCCGTTTTGAGCTGAAAATCAACAGTTAAATGCACCCACTTTGGGGTTGTATTGCAGCAGAAAAACACCCCTGTTGGGGCTGTGTTACAGCAGGCAAACACCCCTGTTGGGTGGCTACGTTGCAGCAGACAAACACCCCTTTGGGTGGCTGCGTTGCAGCAGACAAACACCCCTTTGGGTGGCTCGACAAACACGGACAAGCACGCAAATAAACCAAGTTTCAAAACACTTTAGTACATTTGAAAACAAGACCAAACAAGCTCTCAAAACCTATTTATAATGACTAGGAAAACGAAGAAATCTAACCAATTCTAAATTACTTCGCGACTCAAAATGGGTTACTGCCCTAACCTGAATCCAGAATAACTAAGGTAACATCAAACATCAAAACCATATTGTGACCAAGACCAAATTAGTGAACTCGAAACTGACCCGAAACACTATATGGTTTACACCGCTCAAAACAAGATTTATATTAATGCACATTTAGAGAGTGGCAATTTAAAAATGGTGATTGAGCTAGGTTCGTGTTGATCAAGTACAACTCAATCCGTATTAGTCTCGTTACCAACATCACCCTTACGGGTTTGTGGTGATTGTCGAGTCAAATACAACGAGCACAACAAAGACTTTTCATGAAAATTTTCAACACTGTTGGGTAAGACAATGTAAACTAGGAATAAAACTTGAAAATGCATACGCTGAACCTAAGAAATGTTTCTGGAAATTAAGCCGAAACACTAGAGATAAGTTGGAACGTTAATGAGACAAATAAACTATTACGCGAGGCAATATAAGTTGAAACAAATAAGCCTTTAAGCTAAAATGACTATAATCTGGAACATTTGATGCCTCAAAATTATATGTGTCGAATACAAATTTTATCTTTCATCAGTTTTTAAGTTTTGGTTCGCGTGTTTTATTTTGTGTTTGACCGCCATGACCAACAACAACAATTTAAAAGAGAAATCAGTTAATCCGTTTACAAGTTTTATAGTTTCCCTTCCCATGACAACATAACAAAACACCATGACTTAAGATTCTCATAATTTCATATATACATGTGTATATCATTCGAAACTGAAAATTTTACAACAATATTGTTTCAAACCAAGAATAAAAAAAAAGATAATTATCCTTACTATATGAACGTCGAGTGGGAGGGGAAAGGAAATAATCCAATCGAGCTTGATCACTCTTGAATATCGCCAAATTGATGATGAAATCGGGTTCTACTCGCCTTTAGTTACAAAAGCCCTATCTCAATTTCTGAAAACCCTAAAATTATATGAACCCTAATTTTCGAACTGTGATTGCTTGGGCGAGAGATGAGAAAGTTCCCTGATGTTTCTCCTTCTATTTAGAGATGAGGAAGAGAATGGAGCCTTGTAGCTTCCTTGGCCTAGTGTGTGGGCGAGTATCATTCCTGGCTCTAGTCTTCTTTCACAGCCTCGTTTCAAGGCATGCGTGGGAAGGTATCTAGTGATAGCAGGGCACTTGAGGAAGGTATAGATTATCCCTTTTGTGTTTGACCTTCAAAGGAGAAAGAAATTTCCATTTTTATGTTTGTTTGTTTTGGTTTGTGTTGACAAGAGGTAGAGAGAAGGGAACAGGTGATAGAAAAACGTGGGAGAGAGGGGGTGAGGGATATTTGTATTACTTTTGGTTTATTATTAAACGCAGTATAGATTGTACCCCGTGTTTTGTCGAATCTTCGAGTAAACATACCTTCCCGGTACTCGAGAAATATAGAAATTTTATTTTCGGAAACGTTTTCTTAAACGTGATAATATGACATTTTTATTATGTTGTCATTTGATTATAACTGTTTGTCGTTATATAATTGGTGTCGGTACGCGTGCGGTGCCGTGACTTTCTAAATTCACGAGATAACTTCTCGTTTATGGATCTAAATATTGACAACTGTCAGAAAATAGCCGATTTTTATTATTATAATAATTCGAAATTTTACGGGTTGTTATACTCTAATACACACATTGACCAAAACCTAAAACATAACGTTACCCTAATCACATATGTGATTAATATACGCCTACCAACAAACTCTCTCTCCAAAAAAACAGATCTTAAAATTTTTTGTACGCTTAAAAACTCATCTCATCAAATCCATTCATCTAATCTCATAATCAACAACATCAAGTATTTCTTATGTAGTTCGAATACAAAACGGATAAAACACCTTCGAGTTGCTCATACGTACGAGTGAATAACCAATCGTATGTCGACTTCAAGATCATTTAAATGGTCTCAGGTAGGGTTTTAATTATTTGTTTATTGATGTTGGTCATGAACGAGTTAGAGAAACGAGTGTAACAATATTGTTATAACTCTTTGTTAGGAATTAGAAATTCCAGGTATTAAAGAGTCGGTCACCTCAAGTATATGTAATCATTAGAAAGCTCGTAGTCATAGTTATTTTATGTTAAGTAGTATTTTGTTAAGTAACACCGTGGAGGACGGACGGGTCTTTACCCACTGTATGCCGATCCACGCCCGTTGTGTGGCTTATTGTAAGACTATAAATACTCTCTACCTTCCAAGGTAGAGAGTTGGAGCTCATAATAAGATTTTTCTTTCTCTCACTAAGTTCCCTAAACCTCTAACTTTCTCTTTATAGAACTCACCTTATATCACTTTGAGTTATGGTTTGATGTGTATGTGAAATCCAATATCCTACAATTGGTATCAAGAGCCATGGTTAGATCATCTCTTACATATCTTTGGATTTCTAGTGGTTTTAGGTGGTTTTGAGTTTGAAAAGTTTAGTGGTTTTGCATCATTTGGTTGATTTCTAGTGTTAAAGTTTCGATTTTGGTAGTACTTTTGTGTTTTGAATCATCATAAGTGTTTAGGTTTTGATTTAGAAGGTTTGAATCATAGTGGTTGGGTTGTTTTGGATTGAAAAGTGGTGTTCATGTGTTTTTCATGCTAGCGACTTGAGCCACGGAAAAGTTTTCTTGGTAGCGACTTGCTTTACAATTTGGTAGCGAGTTGTAGTTGAAAGTCTTAGCGAGTTGGGTTAGCAACTTGTCTAGTGAGACAAGCCGACAAAAATTACAAGTAGTGGATTCTCCACTACACGTAGCGCCTTGGTGTAAGTTAGCGACTTGTACTTTATATTGTTAGCGACTTGGTGTTAGCGAGTTGGTACCTAGCGAGTTGCTATTTAGCGACTTGATTATTTAGAGACTTGGTGCTTAGCTTAATTGTGCCAAAATTTTGCTAGCGACTTGGATTGTAGCGAGTTGTTATATAGCGACTTGAGACTAAAGCGAGTTGGCTATTTAGCGACTTGATTAATTAAGCGAGTTGAGTGTGTTTGCGGTTGACCGCTTATGAGTTGTGTGTTTAGCTACTTGTTCATTTAGACCTTTTTCTTCTTCGTGTTACATTCTTACGGTTGTTCTTTTGGTTTAGTAAAATCCCGTGAAAGAATCAATTTCCGGTTTAATCAAAGAATTGCAAAATCCCGTAGAGCTTGAAACATGTCTACAAACTTTCCTACTATCATCTCCATCGTTGTCGAGGATGTTCAAGCACGGTTCAGATACTCGTCCACCCATGCTTGACAGAATCGACTACGATTCTTGGGCTCAACGAATCGATTGTACGCCTTGGAAAGGAAAATGGTGTCAACATTCTCAAATCCATTGATGAAGGACCGTGTCGAGTTGAGACGACTAGAGATGTACTTGATAATGCAAGATGGAACTCGATTTACGGAATGGACGGACCAAAGATGTATGATGAGCTTGACGATAAGGAGAAAAAGAGATTCGATGCGATATCGTGGCTTCTAACATTGTTCTTCAAGGTCTTCCTAAAGACATCTACAAGCGATCAATCACAACACAAGCAAAGGCGTATGGGATAATGTCAAGATGCTTCTCTCAAGTTCAATTAACTATGGAAGACAGAGAATCACAACTCTATGACGAATTTGAACACTTCAAGATGAAACCAGATGAGAGTGTCTATGAGTACTATGTGAGATTTCATAAGTTGGTGAATGACATGAGGAACATCAGAATGACTATGCCTAACATTCAGATGAACTCAAAATTTGTGAACAACATGAATCCCGAATGGCACAAGTTTGTCACCTCCGTGAAGCTCACTAAAGGATTGAAGAATACAAACTATGAGCAACTCTATGCCTTCCTCCTTCAGAATGAGAGACATGCTATGTTTGAAAAATTGGTTCTTAATCGGTTCAAAACCAACCAGGGAGAGACAAGCTCGTCTAATGACTCAACCGCCTTCTACTCAAACATCGGAATCACAACCAAAGCCTCACAAGTCATACCCATGGGAAATGGTAATCACAAACTAATTCCTGATCCTATGTTCAAACAAGCTGATGCCGATGCACACGTGGGTAATTTCATTAATCAACTAGCTCTTCTGATTAGTCAAAACATGAATTCTCTCCCACAAACCAATAACAACCTCAGAACAACATCTAACACACACAATCAAGCTAAAAGATGGGAGGATCGTGGTGCAACCAGCTCAGGAAAGAAGATGATCGGGAAGAGGTGGAGCCGGTAGAGGTTATGTTGGTAATCTAATCGAGGAAGGAATGGTAATCAAGGTCAAGCTAAGCTGATCAAATGTTATAATTGTGGTGGTGAGGGACACATTGCAAGGAACTGTACATCTCCAAAGCGCCCACGAACGCCGATTACTTCGAGATAAGATGCTGCTTGTGCAAGCTCAGGATAATGGTGCTGCTTTGGATGAAGAGGAATTGTTGTTTCTAGCCGAGGGCAATGCCAAGACCTATGATGCAGATGTGGATGAGCAACCTATTCAGGAAATAGGTCACAATCATCAGAATGCCTTTCAAGTCGCTGATTGTGATGCATACGACTCCGATGTGGATGATGGACCTACTGCACACACAATCTTTATGGCTAGCATTTCTCCAATGGTTTCTCCCAAGGTCTCCTCTTCACCACAAGCCGGCCCATCCAAAGACAAACTCATCTCAGAGGTACTAAAACTATACGATGATGCTGATGTGCAAAAGATGCATGACAAAGTACTATCAACTGAAACCTTTGTATCAAATATTGAAAATATGGGTAATATCAATGTTGTCCCATATGATCAATATGTGAAACAAAGTGAAAGTGAAGTTGTATCAAGTGATGCATCTCCCGTATCAACAATGACTATATTTTTGATGAATACACCGCATGTGCCCCTGATGAGCTGTAATCTCGAACTTAATGCCTATAAAGAACGTGTTGCTATTTATGAACAACGTGCTAAATTTGAGTTGACCACTCGTGAGCAGGAAATGGATGACCAAATGCGTATAACTATTAGAAAAAGTAGGTTTAGAGAAGAAGTATTAAAACAAGAGTTAAACTCCTTGCAAGAAAAGCTTTCTAAAACCGCTAAGCAAAAACAAGAACTTCAAGAAAATGTTAAAATGCTTAAGCAAGAATTTAATGCTAAGGAATCAAAACTTTTGAATGATTTTTCTAATCTAAAACCTTTGAAAAACAAGCTTGAAAATAAGTTGTACATACAAGGAAACACCATTCAGATCGCTCACATGATCACTAACCATAGAGTCCTTAGCGATAAGCATAGCATTCCCCTTATTGAGGAACCAAATCCAGAGGTCATTAAAAAGGCTAGAAATGCTCATAAGGTTCTTTATGATGGCAATGAAATCCTTAAACCTAGACAGAAACCTAGTTGTGCTGAGTGCACAGAGGAAGATAAGAAATCAGATGAAATCACTAGGGAAAAGTTAAACAAGAAACTAGATGATCCAAAATGTAAAGAAAAGAAAGTAATCATCACACCCCATGATTACAAAAAGGAGAATTGGATTGCCTTAAACAAGTTTAAGCCTCAGACATTGTTGACACCCGAACAAGTGTTCGGAAAATGGATTTAGATAAGCAGAAAGCTGAAAATATTGTTGAAACCAACCCTTCCCTTTGGAAAATGCCTAGAGCGATGTGTATCCTCCAAATACACCAATGCATCTAGTTCCTAGAACAATTGCCACTAAAAGCAAGACCTTAATCAGCCAATATGTTATCTTTCAACTATTTGTTGATTTTGAGAAAACTTGCAAGAAAAGGATCACACCCAATGGTATAACTGAAGGAGAAAGAGGTTTTGAGCAAACTAAAGAATGTTATTTAATTGAAGTCATGCCCTTCTTTAAACAACTAAAAGATCACTTTGAGAGTCTTAAAAAGGGAATGAATCGATATTAAAGAAATGGAAAAGGAATTTGATGCAATGATAGTTGAGGTTAGTGACTATGAGCGAGCATTAAAATATAATGAGATTGAGAGGAAGAACTTGCATACCTTAAATGAGAATCTTATTTCTGAATGTATCACTCAAGATGTGTTTTCATGCTACAAATTGCTCCATTAATGCTTCTCAATTTCATGAATTATCTTTGCTTGAAAGTCTCCCATGATCGTGTCATTGAGCTTGAAAAACTAATTCTGAAACTTAATGAGAAAATTGATCAGGATGATCACGATAATTTGGTTAAACATTTTTCTAAACTAGAAGTTGAACATTTTAATTTACAACTAAAATATCAACATCTAAAAGAAAATGTTAAAACCTCAAATTATATCAAGACATCCTGGATGCTCCGAGTTTGATGCAGCTTTTCAAATTAACAAACGTGATGAACAGATTCAAGCTCATTGTAACACGATCAAAAAGTTGAAAGCCCAAATCTCTCAATTAAAGGGTCAAAAGAACAATGTGACTGGATCCCAAATGCCTCCTCCTTTAGATTCTCAGATTCTCAAACTTTTCATCTTCAAAACTTAGTTAATGCCTTACAAAAGGAAAACGAGAGTTTTCTAGAAGAAAATGAAAAAGTTAAACGACATTTTAAAGAGTTATATGATTCAATAAAAGTCACCCGTGACCAAAACAACAAAAAAATAACGTCTTCACAAAAGGAAATTGAGAATCGAAAAGTCGGAAATGGGAAACCGCCACTTGTTTTCAATAAGAATGTTGTCTCAAAGTCACCCTTAGACTGCAAATACACTGTGACAGTTAAATATATTCCTCCTCATCTTAGGAATAATGAACATGCTTTTCATGACTACTGTGCTCACCTTAAGGATAGTCTAGAATGTCTCCGTGAGATTGTTGAAGAGGATTTCATTAATAAACCTCTTGATAGTGAAATTAGGTTTGCTTGCCTCCATGCCAAACGATCTCAAGAGTTGCTTGAATGTGTAATTGCAACATGTCCAAAACCCTTAGGTGAAAAAGGCAAGGCTGTGAAGCCTTGTTCTAAGCCTAGTGCCAAGCAGAAATCCGCTCTATGCCCGCCTTAAGAAAGGAAACACTAATGTGCCTTCAAGTAGTTCAGATTCCGGATATGTTAGTGCTAAGAAAGTGAACTTTAGTGTGCCCGCAAAAGCTCAAATCACAGCCTTAAGAAAGTATACACTAATGTGCCTTCTAGTACTTCAGATCCTTGCACATCAAGTTCAAGAATGCAAAAATTAGATCAACCAACTAATGTTCCCATTCCCTCTACAGGAGTAATCTGTGACTTTAAAGCGAAAGGTGTCAAAGTCTCAAGACAATACAAGGAATGATAGGACCTTGCAAGCTAAGAATGTGCATTGGAAGAGAGTAGAAGACCAATCTAGGAACTTTAAGCTTGAGTTGAATAAAACGAATCGTGTTGATTCAAGTATTAGCCTTAGGCGCATCGTAATTAATTCAATTTCGATACTATTTGCAAACCTTGTAATGATGTCCGCTTGAATTCTTTGCTAATCATGAATGTGGTGTGAATGCTTTGTCTAATGCTGTCAAATGCCCGGTTAAAATTGTTAATGCTAATAATCGTGCAAATAAGGCAAAAGGCAAAAACGAAAGATTGTTAGAAAATAGTGGAAACCCACAAGAAGAACTTTTATAAAGATAGGTTATTATTGGATACCTTTTGGCCATAAGAATAATCAGCTTTGCTCTCAAACTGCTAAGATTATGCCCTCTAGAAAATGGATGCCTACGGTAGAACTATTCCCTTAAGAAGTGAACATACTTTGAATAGGTCAAATACAGACACCAAAATTGCATCTATTCCCAATGATTCCATTGCTTCTACTTCTGATATGGATGTTTCTATTTCGATGTGGGTGTTCCAATTATCGTTACTAACCAAGTGGAACCCATTCTTGCATGGGGATCCCAATTATCCAGTTATCCATTCTTGTCTGTGTTCAACTATAGGTCGTTCAAATCGCTCGTGGTACCGGACTCAGCCGCTCCAAGCATATGATCGAGACCGGTCGCGCTCATGAACCGTGAGCAAATTCATCGGACAGCTTAGATTCGGTAATGATCATTTCGGTGCAATTATGGGTTATGGTGATTATGTTGTTGGTGATAGTGTTATCTCTAGAGTATACTATGTTTAAGGTCTTGGTCATAACTGTTCTCTTCGGTCAATTCGTGATTCGATCTAGAAGTAGCCTTCCGAAAACATACTTGTTTTGTTAGAGAACTTGATGGTAAGGAACTTTTAAGAGGAACTCGTGGTTCAAATCTTTACACCATCTCTATAGAAGATATGATGAAGTCTTCTCCAATTTGCTTGCTGTCAAAGGCTTCAAAACAAAGTCATGGTTATGGCATCGACGTCTCAATCACTTGAACTTCGGCACCATCAATGATCTCTCCCGAAAGGACTTAGTTGTAGGTTTACCTCGACTAAAGTATGAAAAGGATCATCTTTGTTCAGGATGTCAATTGGGAAAAAGCAAGAAGTATGCCCATAAACCCAAACCTACTAACTCGTCACGAAGTTCTTCATACAATTCATATGGATTTATGTGGACCAATGAGAGTGCAGAATATCTTTGGGAAGAAATATGTGTTAGTTATAGTTGATGATTACTCTAGATTCACCTGGGTCAAGTTCTTAAGGACAAAGGATGAAACTCCCGATATCATCATCAAACTCATCAAACAGTGCAGTTCGACTTAACAAAACCGCCGTAATTATCCGGACAGACAATGGAACGGAGTTTGTTAACAAACAACTTAGTGAATTCTATGAAAGCATTGGAATCACCATCAAAGAAGTGTTCCACGAACTCCTCAACAGAACGGTGTAGTTGAAAGACTAAATCGAACTCTTGTAGAAGCCGCTAGAACAATGCTGATTTACTCAAAGTTTCCAATGTTTCTCTCGGGTGGGCTATTGCCATTGCATGCTACACACAAAATCGTTCCCTGATTCACACCGTTCATGGAAAGACACCATATGAACTTGTCCACAACAGAAAACCTAATCTCTCTTTCCTTCGTGTGTTTGGAGCATTGTGCTATCCAACTAATGAGGGTCAAGACTTAGGCAAACTTAGAGCTAAAGCCGACATTGGAGTATTTGTAGGGTATGCACCAAACAAAAAGGGATACCGAATCTACAACAAAAGAACCCGAAACATCATGGAAACAATTCACATTATGTTTGATGAGCTGACGGTCAAATGGCTCCGAACAATTTTGACCCGCACTTCAAATCAGTCCAATTGGTTCATCCCTTGTTCCAAACTCTTCTCAAGAAACTCCATATGTACCTCCATCTGAAGATGATTTAAAGAAATTGTTTGATCCTATGTTTGATGAACTTTATGATCCGAGTACTAATGAGGTGTTGATCCCTACAACAGGGGCTGCTCATATTCCAGTGAATGAAGTCAATCCCTCAGTCTCAATATCTTTAAGTCAAGAAGCCACGATCCTTCCGCCTCATCAACAAATCATCATTCTTCAAATGTACATCATGGAACTGTTTCTCGCATCAATGATGAAGTTAATCCCTTTGCTAATCCTGAAGATGCTCCATTTGAAAACATATTTGCTCCCGAATCTTCTTCGAACCATCTCTTCAGAGACATCGACTCGCTACTTCAGTCCCTCAACAACTACCACATGAACACCTCGAAAATGGACTCACGATCATCCATTAGACAACATCATTGGAAATCCCTCCCGTCCTGTATCAACACAGAAACAACTTGCAACTGATGCCCTATGGTGTTTCTTCAACTCCGTACTCTCTAAGATCGAACCAAAAGATGTTAAAACCGCCATGAATGAAGATAGTTGGTTCAATGCTATGCAAGATGAAATTCATGAGTTTGATCGACTTGGTGTATGGGAGTTAGTACCGCCTCAGATGTGCTATGATTATTGCTCTAAAATGGATCTTCAAAGTGAAACTTGATGAGCATGGTGATGTGTTGAAGAACAAGGCTCGATTAGTTGCTAAAGGATACCGTCAAGAGGAGGGTATTGACTTTGAAGAATCTTTTGCTCCAGTTGCACGAATCGAGGCAATCGAATCTTTTGGCTAATGCCGCTAGTAAGAACATGGTAGTCTATCGATGGATGTGAAGACGCATTTCGAATCGGAGATCTTAAAGAAGTCGCTCACGCCACCAACCTGAAGGATTTGTAAATCCAGAGCATCCTACTCACGTCTATCGTTTGAAGAAGGCCCTTTACGGTTTAAAGCAAGCTCCAAGGGCATGGTATGATACACTGTCAAAGTTTCTTCTATCTGCCGAATTTAGCAAAGGAGCGAGCTTGATCCAACATTGTTCACCAGAAGTCGAGGCAAACATTTAATTCATGTTCAAATTTATGTTGATGATATTATTTTTGCCTCGACTGACCCAATGGAATGTGATCGCTTTTCTAATGAAATGAGTTCAAAATTTCAAATGTCAATGATGGGACAAATGTCATTTTCTTGGGATTACAAATTTCACAAAGTCCCTGAGGCATTTTCATAAATCAATCTAAATATGCAACTGAGATCTTAAAGAAATTTGGATTTGATTCAAGTGACCCTGTTGACACTCCCATGATTGATCGAACCAAACTAGATGAGGACCACTCAGGATCATGATTGACCAAACAAAATATCGTAGTATGATTGGATCCCCGATGTACCTCACAGCTAGTAGACCAGACATCTTGTTCGCTGTTTGCATGTGTGCTAGATACCGGGCTAAGCCTACTAAAAGCACCTTGAAGCGGTTAAACGGGTCTTTCGGTATCTCCAAGGAACCATCAATATGGGACTTTGGTACCGAAGGACACCGGTATGTCACTAACGACCTATGCGATGCCGATCATGCAGGGTGTCAAGATACTCGTCGAAGTACATCTGGAGGTGCTCAGTTTTGGGTGATAAGCTTGTGAGCTGGTCTTCAAAGAAGCAAATGAGTACTTCTATTTCCTCTACAGAGGTGAATACATAGCCATGTCATCTTGTTGTGCTCAAATCTTATGGATGAGATCTCAATTATCCGACTATGGCTTTGTATTCAACAAAATCCCTCTCAGACTGATAATAAAAGTGCTATTGCTCTCTCATGCAACAACGCTCAACACTCAAGAGCAAAGCATATCGACATTCGACATCATTTCATCAGGGAACAAGTGGAAAAAGGTGTGGTGGAACTCTATTTTGTGAGGTCTCAATATCGTTAGCGTACATCTTCACCAAAGCTCTTCCAAGAGAACGTTTTGAGTTTATTCTTCCAAAACTTGGCTTGAAAAGCTTCAACCAACACTCAAACGCCTTCGTGAGGAAGACGAGGAGTAAAGGTCTATCTTCATCTATCTCTTGTATATATCTATTCAAAAATCAAAATACAAAATTATAAAACCCTCAAAAACCATAAAAATCGAAAAATTCAAAAATCTTCAAAAATATTGTCAATTTGTCATGCTTTTCTGTTCGATCAATATCTACGGTCTTTGTGCTGTCATTCAAAGAATGACACGGGACTTTATATGTTGTTCGAATCTTAAAAAAAAATAAAAAAAAAATATATATATATATATATTTTTGGGAGAAAGAGAAACTATGGTTTATTGTCATTTCGTGCAAGAACCCGCTTTTCAAAGAAAGAACAGAGCCATGCTTTTTCATGTTTTCCAAGATTTGAGAATTTGTTTGAGCTTCATGTTTATCAAAAATTCCATGCTCGATTCTATAAACATTTATCTGCTTGAAAACTAATTTCTTTGAAAAATAACTCATCTCTATTTTTGATAATCATCCGACTTATTTGTCAAAATATCAATTTCTCAATCAACAACCTATGTCATTGATTGAGGGGAGAATGATTTCAATTAAATTAAAAAGTTATTTGGCATTCAATTGTTTTCAAAAGATATTCATGCATGTTTTATCAATGGAGTTTAAAGTCGTAAAATCCGATCCATATCGTTAAAACGCTTTCATAATCAAGTCACAATTCTCCTTAAAAGCTTTCAAAATCAATTTAAATCTATAAGAGATCACAAATCTCAAATGATTTGATAATTGTGATCGGGGGAGATTTTGTGATTTAAATTGATTTAAACCGATAGGATTCGGTAAATGGTTTTATAAGGATGTACAAGTTATCCTCCCCACATGTGACAAACGATTTCAAATTTTCCATGCACATGTTGAGGGGAGCATCTATCTTAAACCTATGATTTGAAACGTGATCATTTATCTCAATGTGCCGGTTCCCTCTAGTATGTGCAAAACTCTTTTCAAATCTCGAGGCACATATTGAGGGGGAGCAAAATTTTGAAAACCTCATCCTTCCTCAAAATGCTTTATCTACTTGTCTTGATTAGGAAGTGATGTTGATATCTTTTAGAAAATGGTAATCAAAGAAGTTAATTTTTCCTCTTGCCTCCGTGTGCAAAACGATTTCAAAACATTTGATGCACATGTTGAGGGGGAGCTCTTATTCTAAAAATATCAAAAACAATTCAAGTACAAAATGCTTTGATAATATATCACAAGTATCCGGATTGATTTTCAAATGGTTTTCAATTGGTTCCAAATGGCAGATGAACAATACCAAAAGACCGACCAACTTTACTTTATGTATGGTGATATAAGGATGATAAGGTTAGGTATTTGTTCCCATGATCCGCCAATACCGGAGGGATCTACCTGTGGACTATCCACTAGTTAGTGTAGAGTTCTTAGGTATGATGATAAAAGGAGAAAAATGAGATATGGGTAGAGTGCGGACTGAGGATCGAGCTAGTGGAATAAACCCAACAAGGTTCTAGCTATGAAGTCTCGGTAAGCACTCAAGGGGTTGAAGAATTAAAAAGAATTGAATGAGAAAAGGGTGAAAACAAATAGCCCTCCTATTATTCAACCTTAGGGCGTAAACCGGTTCAATTCATATGCTACTGATGGTAACATCGGTATTGAAGACAAGACGTCATGGACCCAAAGGACGCCTGCACTACAACTTCCCAAACCACTCAAGTTCCTCTTAAAAGGACTTGTTTCATTCTCACGGGAACCGACATTATCTATCGACTTTCTCTTAGAGATTGTTGATATTGAAGGAGGAGACCCTCTCCCTAGTCTCCTAAATAGGATCCAAATATGCACAAATTGAGTCTAGTGCCACGAGATCATCAATAAATCTCATTAGGACACTTTCAATGAAGACTCTCTGTTTCACACAATGTGGAAAGAGAGATTATATCTTGAGTCCTACGCATTTATCCTTGTGGTATTGCCGTAACATCCGAAAGTGATGTGTTTACATATTCACGTGAAGATGGAAAGCCTTCGAGCCAACATCTAACAAGCTCCCTGGTAGGTGGCATGTGAGATCTATTATAGATCAACCATGTGACAACGAACGAAACAATGGGGCGATTCAATCTTTTGAATCAATCCTGGTTCAGGTTATGGATTGACGGATACCTTTGAAAAACCGGTCTTTGTGCTTTAAAACTCTTTTCATTAGAACGTCAACCGTGTACTAATTTTTCAAATCAAAAGGTGTTTTATGATTGATAATTGATTTTCATTAAAACCTTCGTTATATTGCAAAAACAATTTCTATTGAGCAATACACGATTGTTTTTCAATTATCTTTTCATCAATCGTGGACGAATTTGGTTCACTCACCGTGTTGTCTTTGAGACGTTCGGTTTGAGAACAGCTAGAGCCGAAACCCTGTCAAGGAAATTCTTCGAATTATACCGATCACAAGCAAGATACTTGTACCGATCAACGGGAACCGGCGTGTACCTCAATTCATCGAAGTGATCAAAGACACTTTGCGCTTTATTGCTAACTGCCTTATGCGTACACCCCGACGCTTGGTGATCGTAATGAAGCGGTCAATCCATAGCCGCATGCTCACCTAACACATTCATCTCAAAAGAAATCATGATTAGTGCATCAATGACTCTGATATTATCACTCCATGCTTCGCTACTGCCGCCAATATCATGAATCAACGAAAGCTTCCGCTACTCTGATGAGAAGATATCATGATCCAGAATGTGAGCATGTCGGTCCAAATGTCACAACATCATATAATACCAACACCACAATGGAAGAGTTTGAGATTTAATTGGCCGATGATCTCAAAAGCTGGCTCAACATTATTATCACGTGGATCAGTAAAGACCTCCACTTGGATTAACCAAACATGCAATGAGTGGAATCAATGACTACAAGCTTCGGAGCAAAGTACTACATCAAGAATGCAAGAACAATTGTTAATGAAATATCCGTTTGTATTCAATGTAATTTTAGTATATGTTTGAGGTGACCTCCCTTAGGGGAGATTGTTAGGAATTAGAAATTCCGTGTATTAAAGAGTCGGTCACCTCAAGTATATGTAATCATTAGAAAGCTCGTAGTCATAGTTATTTTATGTTAAGTAGTATTTTGTTAAGTAACACCGTGGAGGACGGACGGGTCTTTACCCACTGTATGCCGATCCACGTACTGTGTGGCGTTTATTGTAAGACTATAAATACTCTCTACCTTCCAAGGTAGAGAGTTGGAGCTCATAATAAGATTTTTCTTTCTCTCACTAAGTTCCCTAAACCTCTAACTTTCTCTCTCTAGAACTCACCTTTATACGCCCACTTTGAGTTATGGTTTGATGTGTATGTGAAATCCAATATCCTACACTCTTTCTTTTTACTTGGAAATTAAAGAAGCTAAGCTTCTAAAGGATCTGTGAGGATAAAGATTCAATTGAAACAATCTTTAAAGATTGCAAAAAAATGAATCGTATCTGATTTCTTGTTAATTTTCTGATTTTTCGATTTGATTGAAGAGAAGGAGTATGAGTTAGGATAGTATAGTTTAAAGTTTGATGTTGTTGGGTTTGGATGTGTTTCGGATAAGTTGAGAGTGCTTTGTTCTCATTTTATAGGCTCAACAAACCATAACTTTATAAAACACACAATACACTCATCTTGTGTGTATTGTGTATTGTGTATTGTGTATTGTGTATTGTGTGTTTTATCAATAAACTAATCTTGTGTTTTTTCCTCCCTCTCACTACTTTCTCTCACTAGAAGAGATGAATCTATTCATCTTCTTCCACCAACCCCGACCTCCAAACCACATAAATCTTATAGTTTTTCGGTCCTAACATTCCTTTTGTTCCATACTTGAATATCGTTGTGTCATCGAGTTGAATCTTTTCACTCGGAAGTATACTCCAATCGTCAGTCGATGATGTTGACACGCGATGTTCAGGATAGTGAGACCCGTTTGATCGCCCCCTCAAATTCCTTTTGCTGTTTCAAGAGTCTTTGTGCAAAAGTCTGCACCAGACGTATTGCTAGACCATTGTCACAACGAAAAGAATTCGAGGGGAAGATGAGAACCGGGCAATATCTTAAACATCCCGTATCAATATTAGCAAATGAAGATCGCACTATTCTACCGAGTGGAAAGATTCCAATCGATGACACGACTATTCAGTTGCATAAGATTCAACTCATTCCGACTGCATACATATGGCTAATTCCAGACAACCCTTAGTTACAAAAATGCAGTTATCCATGATTCTGAAAGGTTATATAAGCGCATATACAATATGAGGATACTGGTATTTCAAATAGTATTATTACAATATTAGAATTAGAACGTACTGATAGAGGAACACATACATGGTAGTTGGCAGGTAACATTATTTGTTGTGAAACCTTTTATATACATTATTTGTGAGTCTTGATTTAGCATACAGTAACAGTAATACGTACGTGTTAAATACGCGCACCGAATACTACGTAGACATAAGTGCATTTCTCACTTAATCCACGATTTCACTAACACGTCAAAAGTAAGAGAAAAACATGAATAATGATAACAAATGAGGCTCAAATATATGTATACAATAGCGATACCAGGCAACCAACATGGCTGTAGTCACACATTCGATGTGACTGCCCTGCCACGATGCGGGCCAAGGAAATGTATACGCGTTGGTTACCATATTGTCATCATCGCTATAGAATGGTAGAACGCTAAAATCCAGGTATACAATAGCGTCGCCAGGCAACAAACAGTGCCCGCAAGACTCGTGGTTGCGTTACAATAAACGGTCCGACAAGATTACACCTTTTTTAAGGTTTAAATTATCAGCCAGTGCGCTAAGAAGACAAACCTTCTGTGCATAAATTATAGCCTCCGTGTACACAACATCTCTAACGTGTTGTATAGATTGTGCATCTGCTTACGGAACCCCGTTCAAAACTTCTGCATCTACACGACCTACAAAAAAAGTTTCATAATTAGTTTCGCTACTAAAGAACGCAAAATATTACATAGATAAATAGTAACTAACCACTAACCCTTTACACACAGACTAACGATGTAACGATTAGCTAATAGATTTCTCAGACGCTTACAAACTACCATTCCTGTGTCACGCCTAACGATGCCAAATATACCATCCTTTATTGTTTCTTAATTTTTTCAAAACCATTATAATACCTAGATTCAACGACATCATAACATTTTCACATAAACTATTAATAATACCAAGTAACGCTATTCCATTAAAACAACAAACCATTAATATAATTGTTAGGCAATTACCATTTTAGACGAGAGCCAGTTGCCAAGTTTATGCTAGCGGATATATACATGTAAGGAAATCGAAACAGCCCCAAGTAATATTATTCCATTAAATATGCGAAATTTAAATTGAAAATAAATACCTGTATCCAGAAGATTGAAATCTTGTATGAAAGACCAAACCTTGTGGTGGATGCATTATGGAAATCATAAGCGGTGATTAGTATTCGACCAAGGAAAAGCAATCCCAGTACATCAGTAGTAGGATTATTTTTTCGTGGCCGAATACTGGTCACAACATCCATTTGCCGAATACTGATCAGGAAAAGTAGATACCAAAGAAATGCATGACTGAGATCAGATCGCAGTCCAAAACTTTTGAATAGTATGCGGAAATAGTACGATAACACGGATATTTCATCGTGAGACGAAAGGACTCGTGAAGCTCCTCCGAAAGTTTGTACTAAGGTATCCAAACCATCAAAAACCCCACTCTTCATAAAAAACAACTCTTTTCATATTGGTATTTTGAAAAGGCGATACCGACAAATTAAATTAAAGCATGTTTATCCAGAAAAGTAGCCGCAATGGCTACTCTATTTTCACCATCGCCAATATTTATAGAAGTTCCATTAGAAGTTCCAAAGAAAGTATATAAAAACGGTACGTTTAAACCGGTGACAAAACCAATAACGATCATGACAGCCAAGACGCTATATATACATGTTTATCTACACATATTAAAAATGTATAAAGCGATAAGTTTAAACCAAATTTGAATAAAATAAGTAATTAGGCTCAGATTCTTCAATGCGAGAGGGTAAAAAAAATCCGAATTCCGCCATGGTGCAAAAACACGGTTGCATAATGACAACTACATGCCGCCCGGTTATTGCCATGCCAAGTTACGTATCGAACTTCCAATGACCCACTTCATTTTATTCAGAAAACATGTAATCATCATTGCCCCTTAGTACATCATATATTTCTAAATTCCTCACATGTAACAGTGGCTGCAAGCTCAGTTAGCTGCCTCGCCAACATGTTACCAATCTCATTCTTAATCGAAACCTATGACACTCAATACCATTATATAATAAATAAGGTAAAGAGCAACGACGGTGGTATTTGAATACAATTTCTAAGACATAGTGCTCACATGTAACAGTGGCTGCAAGCTCAGTTGCCTGCCATCCAACACTAACCCAATTGAAAACCCTGATTCAAAAAACTTGACACGCATATAGTTTGTAACAGCTAGTAAGAATCTGCAAATAATATGTAATAATTGAATCAGGGTTTTAGGATCTGTATAATGACTAACCTCCACCAGTAACCCAATTCAAAACCCTAATTTCAAAATTCAGTCTCTTTACATGTATAATTATCTGCAAATAGGTATGAAAAGAAGGCAACCCGCATAAGAAGAAACCGACATAAGCAGCGGTCATTCAGGACACACCATCTCTAAACTACATCACATCCAATAAGGCGGTGCAGAAAAAGCTTAGATGAGATGATAAGCAAGCGGTGGTGTGTTCCAGATGGAATGAAACTGAAACGTGGCACTAATATAACGGGCCAGCATGATATGGGAATAGAGCCTGAAAGCCGAGTGGCCCGAAAATAAAACAACAACACAAACCAACCGACCAACCAAACTGCTGCTTCTTTTTTTAAATGCCACCGTCGTTGCTCTTTAGACCTCGACATGCAACCTAAATAAAGACAACATAAACATTTGCGTAATACACAACAACATCCACATCAGTTCTACGACACTGAAAGCTACGTATTGCAAGAAAATCGTACAGAAAACCCTGAGCAAAAGTAACAGAAGCAGAAGCATATAGCAAAAACCTTAAAAAATTTGAGATCTGCACCACCTACCAACTTTCCTCTCATGTAATGAAACGTAGCACAAATTATTCTATACCGAAACTGAAACGTCCCACTTAAAATGTATAGGTAGAGACAACGAGCCGCTCATATACCGTGGCTGCGGGCCAGAGGCCCAAAAAACGCCCCAAAAACCGACCATGATCTAATCGAAATTGTTTTAGTAACCGACCATTAGCGAAGCAAATATTAAATGGCCACCGTCGTGATGTGACTGCCCCGCCAAGATACGGGCCAACGAAATGTATACACAGCGGTTGTCATATTATCGTCATCGCCTATAGAAATGGAGAAGGTTCAAATTCATGTATATAATAGCGTTTCTTTCATGGGCACAACCCCTCCCATACTTAGTTAGTTAACTGCAGTAATGTTGCCAAGTATTAACATAAGTTGAGAATAAAAATCAACATATTAACTAGATAAGTATACCTTGTCTCAGAAAGAAAGTTGTCAAAGTGAATAAAAATATTACGCAAAGTAGATCAAGAGGTTTATTTGTCTCAGAAAGAAATGTGTCAAAGAAATCTGTCAAAGTGGATAAAAGTCAACATATTAACTGGATAACTAATTCTCAAATAAGTATACCTTGTCAAAGTGCATAAATATATTACACAAAGAAATATGTCAAAGAAATCTGTCAAAGTGTAAAAGTCAACATATTAACTGGATAAGTATACCTTGTCTCAGCGAGGCACCTAGCAGATTGCGTTGCTATTTACCGTTCACCTTGAACACAACCCATGAAACACACACAACCACACCTCAATATGTTGTCACCAGCACATATAACCAAGAATCTGTCACTCATTTTCACCACACTATATAAGGCTCAGATTGATTAGTAATCTCAAAAACCGGATACATCCGCCATGGCTGCAAACCTGATTGTTTGCTCCATCAAGGTGCAGAGGTTCACGGCTTTGATCAAACCCATCCAAATCCATCATCGCCTCTTATGTCCAACGACACCAACAGTTTTGTTTCAGCCACAACAGAAGTGGTACCCGAAACCCATCATGGCTGCAACCAAATGGCTATCCCGCCAAGATACGAGCCTCGGCAAGCCACACTCAGTTAGGCAAAGAAAGCTGACCCGCTTCTGAATAAACAAAACCAATATCAGCAAACGTCTCAAGCTAACTACACATGAAGGAATTTTTATTCCATATGTTGCAACGAACTTTTTCGAAACCATAGCCATAGATAACAAAATTAAATATCAACATGCAATAAGGAAACAACTTACCATTTTCTTTGACAACCAAAAATCGTAGATCCAGCAGAAGGAAATGTAAATTTCTTCCGGTGACCATAGTAATCAAATCAAAATCGCAGAAGCTAATAGCACCCAAAAAATTGATCTAAACCCATGTGATCAAAAGTAAACCCTCAAAAAATCTGTAACAATCGAGGATCTATTTTGAGATTCGGTGCAAATCACTAAACTGAGATGATAAGATCAAGTTATCACTACACGTGTTAACATGAAGCGGTGGAAAAAAGAAACGGCCCTCTCCCATTATACGCTCAAAAGCAAACGGCCCAAATAGGCTCAAAACCAAACGGCCCAAATAAGGAATGCACCGACCAGTCTTGAAATTTTTAAAAAAGCCACCGTCGTTGCTCTTTACATTAGAGATATAATATGGATTATATTTTATTATGAGAGAACCAAATATCCAATATATATTAATGGTATTTCTGAAACATGTACGTATTTACACTTACTATACACATTCATATTACCTCAAATCTTATAGAAATTATTAACTTAACGTACAAGTCTCTTTCAGATGTAATTGAAAGCAAAGAAAGAAGAGTTCGCATCAACAACTGGTTTTATTACGGGACAGCTCGTAATGTTCAAATGAATCGTATTCATTATCATTAACCCATTTACAACCCAAAATGAGTATAAATAGACATTGTACCAAACGCCCCTTTAAACAAGACTATGAATATTTAAACCATACTTTGACGCACCATTGATGACTCAATTACATTCAACGACTATGACATTCACTTTGACACTTGACAACACGTTTACAAAACCATTTAGACTCTCGGGGGGACAACATTGACTTGAGCTCGGTATCTACCTAAGCTCCTACTTTCTTACCAATCTTCTAACTTCCTTCTAGCAATCCATAAGAATTAATCTGATACTTACCATCGCCATCACGTGTGGACCTACAAAGCATTGACATCTTAAACCATAAGCACGAGGCTTAGTAAGTAAAACGATCATAACATAATATTATAATCATCCATACATTAAGCACTATACCCATTGTCCATTACAACATTAATCATAAAACATACCTTAAACCATCCTTAAGCTTCACCATTTACTTCATAGTCAAAACCCTCCTATTCTAACATACAATTGCTAGTTATGCCAAACTAACCTTACCATCTACTTTCACATAAGCACATACAATTAAGCCATTCCATAACTTATACATTAACAACACATAACACATAATGTAATGAATCCATATAAAATTAACTTGTAATCGGTTAGTTACCTTGATTACAAGCTAATGAAACCAAACACATCATCATCTCCACTCTTGTCATCTAAGCCATAATCACTATAGGCACAAACACATAATCAATCAACTATGTCATGGCCACAACAACCATAACTCCTTTCTAACCATACCTAATCATATGATGATTCTATGATAATTAACCGCATTAATTTGTTAACTTAAATCCAATAATACTTAACCTATATTCATTTTAACTTCTTAATTAACTTATAGACATCATTTACCCTTTTCCCCCAATTAGTGCTCATAGAACCCTAACTTTCAATTATCCAATTAACTCTAAATAAGATACTTACTTGGGTAGGAAACATTGGTAAGGCTTCATCTAGTTTAATTGAAGTACTTAACACCATGAATCACCATCAAGGCTTGGTCTTCTTATTCCCTCTCTTTTCTACTTCACGACAAACACACACCACACTTTCTGGAAATCCAATGATACTAGAGAAGTAATCCGCATTATTGTTGAGGGACGGTCCAAGTTTTCCAAATTGTACAGCACATTATGGGTCCTCAAGTCCCTTCCTTCCAATTTGGCCATACAAATCTTTACTATAATAACATTTATAGAAAACTTGGTCAACTTAGGTGAAAGTGAAAATTGAAAGTCCCTTTTCATGTATAATATGACACATACATTTTCTATTAAAACACCCTATTTACGTAACATTTAAGTACTTATCGATTTGACTACGGGTTTGACCAACTCATATCCGTGAGTCCTAAATACAAACAATTTACTAAAAGTCGTAGTCACTTAGTAAAATGGCATTCAATATAAACGCTTAGGCCCGGTTTCAGGGTGTTATAGTATAACCTGTAATATATATTTTCTTATTAAGTGCAAATATAGAATCATTTATTCAGCCTCAACAAGTACTTTCGTATGCTATTTGTTATTAGCTATATTTTTTGTGAGAACTATTCTAAGGTATACAAATAATTTTTATGGAATCAGGTATGGCCAACCACAAGTTCCAAACATCTGTTGACAAAACCGATACATTTCATCCAAAATGAACCGTCACTCTTACGCACATCCATTTAAACAATCTGTTTGATCATTATTCATTATACAAAATTTCAAATGCTACTCTATACTATATGAAAACACAAAAGTGTAAATGTAAAAAGTAGCAAAAATGTTTCTCTTATTTACATATCGAAATTAGTTAACCGTTACTTACCTTACGCGTTGTGCTTTTATTTACTTAAGTATCGGTAGCTTCTACCAACCAATTGGCTCAATTGCCAAAAACACCAAAACATTTTTGACCCTCACATTAATGTTTAACTCAAAACTTCTCAACTTTTGATAGCTATTCCAAACAAATTTGCAATAAACAATTCACACTTATAAACTACGTATGTTGCGTTATATGTTCTTTTATTTATGATTATACTTTTGAACGTCATTTTATTTATCACAATTATAAATTTAATATTATGATGAATGATTTGGAACAACAACATATTCAATCTTGTGGTATAAGGAAGATATGATGTAGGCAGTCACATCTTTATCCAAGGGTAAAATGGTTGCTTCCATAAAGACTTCGGCAAAATGGGCATGTTTGAGAATCTATATGTTGCATAGAGTTAGGTTAGATGAAGACATGAACTAGGAGTTGGGAGGGACATTTCCTTCCCAAATAATTTCTACAAATTAGTCCTAGATTTGTTAACTAAGTGCCAATGATGTCTACAACCAAATTCAAAGATAAAACAATCAAGTGTTAAATAGTCACCTTCAATAAGATATAGCTACATTTTTAAAAACGGTTAACTTACACACTAACAAATGATGTAATATAAAAAACTTCATATTTGAAGCCCAAACTCTATAAAATTGTTTCTTTTGTTTAACTGTGTGTTATTGTTTTAATTTTTATATATTTTTTAATTTATTATTATCTTAACACTTAATTTGTAAGTAATAGTCTTTTATTTTATAAGGCACCATAGTAATACTTATTGATTTATTGTTATGTTTATAGTGTACATATACTCCCTTCGCCTCAAATAAGTATCCATTTGATTAAATATTGAAAGAGTGCAATGACCTTCAACTTTTACGTTAAATATTGTTTTGCATTATATAATAGTTGATGAAAAATTATACAAATGAAAAATACACGTAAAACTCATTCTATATATATATTTTTCATCAAGTATTATATAACACTCACATAAACAGTTAAGGTCAAGTTAAGCATTTGACTAAGTCAAACCACTTATTTTGGGGAAGTAGTATGTAAAACCCCAATTCACTAAAAACAATGAATAAATAAAATCGTGTTGCAAGAAATATTGCTACAAAGGCCGATTAATCGTGATGGCTAATAGACCACCAATTAGATTGGTGTAAATTAGTCAAACAAATCGTCATGATAAAAGCGCATGACGGTCAACATTGGTCAAAATTTATACAAATCTTACCAAAAAGACCATATATAATCAATAAATAAATAAAAGCATTAAAACATCTACAAGTGTATAAAACCTTACTTTGTTATATTAGTTTTTGATTGGGTCAATAATACCATGTCATGGATGATAACTACAAAGTAGAAAAACCAAAATCGGCAAAAAAAACCTCATATGCCGAGTATTATAAGAAATTTTATCATTACTAAGAAACGTGAGTTAGATCAAGTGAGAAAAATAATTAAAATGATGTAGGATGAGAAGAAATACAATCTAGATGCACATATTTGTTCTTTGATACATGTTAAAATTTTTCTTCAGTTGAATTATAACGCAAATGTTAAAACACCCGACTAAATTGTACACACATGAATATGGGTTTTCTCCGGTCCCATACCCAATTGATGTAATAAAAAGACCAAACACCCCCAAAATAACTTCCCCCAAATTTCCCAATTTCATTTCAGTCTCTTGCTACTTACATAAACCCTAGGAAAAAAATTGAAAAATGTCAGACAATATCCCGTTTGAAATCCAAATGGAAATCATCAAAAAGGTTTATGATATCAAGTCATTGATTGGATTCAGGTCAGTTTCCAAACCATGGAAGTCTTTCATTGACAGCTCTGACTTTATCAAAGGTTACGGCGCCCGCCACACGCAGCCACATAGATTTATTGTAAGCTACAAAGTCGATTATTTATCGGAGCCAAAGTACATTTGTTTGGTAGAAAATGATATTGAGGTACAACAACAAGAGTTAGCTCCATCTCTTGTGTCTCCTTTGCTTGAAAAATATCGTGTTTCATACGTTGTTGGTGCGTGTCATGGATTACTCTGTTTGTATGGTTTTCATAAAGGTTATAAGAAATGGATGATTGTTATTTGGAACCCTTGTATCGGAAAATCATTTGGTATTGCTGTCCCTGGATATGACCGCCCTGACCGCCCTGTATTTGGTTTCGGGGTCTGTCCTGTCACTACAGATCCTACCATTGTGAAGATTTTATGTGAAGATAACAAGCCTTGGCATGTTGAAGTTTTTACACTGAGCTCGGGTGTTTGGAATGTGATTCCAAGTGGTAATTTGCCTCGTCAATCAATTAGACTTAAAAGGATATCAACTCGGGTTGTTATAGATACGTTTATCTATTGGGGTGCTAGTGAGAAGATATCTATAAATGACGGTGAATCTACCAGGAAAGCCATCGTTGTGTCATTTGATTTGATTACCAAGGAGTTTAAAGTGCTAAACCTACCAGATAGCTTAACAAACGAATTGTTCTTTGATGTCTCAGTTTATAAGCTAAAGGGGTCTCTTGTTGTGTATGGATACGTTATAGACGAGGGAGGAATTCATTGTGGTGTATGGATGATGGAGCATGACTCGTCTTTTAGAAAGCTATTCTCAATTGGCGTAGATGTAAATAAAATTTTAGGGTTTATGAAGAATGGTGAACCTATATTTGAAATTTATAAGGCGGGTGGAGAATTAATTACCACACTTAATGTTTATGACCCTTGCTCAAAACAAGTCAAGAATCTTGGGATTTCAGGATTTGAGCACTCATTATTCATGGACTCTTACAAGGAATCCCTACTTCTACTTGATCACTCGGATTTACATACACATTCGGACCATAGTTGATCACAATGATAACGGCTACATTTCAAGGTTTGGATTTATAAAATGGATGTTACCTTAGGAGGGAGGGGCCTAATTTTTAGTTAAGGTGTGGAAAAATCTCATTTATTTATTTTAGTTGTTTATTACTCTATTTAATGTCGTTAATTAATGCCATTTATGGAACGTTATTAGATTGCAAATGCCGTATATGCTACATATTTTTCAAATATGTGATTTGTAGCAAGATTAGTGAAATCGGTATTATCAAGTTTAATGTGATTTCTATTATTCCATGGATAGTCTGACTTCTACTCCTTATCTTTGATGGTTTTTTTTAGAGAGGGGAATGTCCTTTTTAGATGTCGTATTGCTTGTTGCGAGGCAAAATATACAATCTCCCAGTTATACCATCCAAAGTTTGAATTGTGGGGGTGAGATGGCTATGTATCTTGGTGTTGAACTCATTTATGCTTGGATCTCATACCCTTGTGATTGTGTATCCTGAAAGATTAGGTAACATCCATTTGGTGTATGTTGATTCTTGTAGTTAATGATAGTAACTCGATAAGGATAGTTTCCTGTACCTAAGTGGCTAAGTTTGCTATTTCTTGATCTTGAATGAGTTTTGAGAGAAGCTAGCCCAATGTTTCTGAGATTTTGTCTGATTAATGAGTTTTTCCTCTGTTACCACAAACTCAGGGAGTGTTTGGATGTTCGGTTTAGTTAATGACAGATGGTTATGTATCTTGGTATTGAACTCAGCATTGTTTGATCCTCTTCTCCCTTGTGATTGTGTACTTTGAAAGATTAGGTAACTTTCGTTTAGAGTTTTGTTTATGCGATGTTGATGGTAGCTCTATAAGGATAGTTTCCTGGTCCTTTACTCTTTGACAATTTCCTATCGATTACTGGCACTAGTGTATTCACACGTGTTTTCTTTGTTATTCTGTCAGTCTTTTGTTCTGGCTTACAGTTAGATTTTTTTTTTGGCCTCTAGTTTGGTTTTAGTATGTTGTGTCTAGTATGGAAAGTCTATATTGTCATGTTATGTAATGTTTCAAAAATATACGATGGTGTGTAATGATAGTTTTTTTTAATGTAATATTGGCGCGTACTGTGGTTAACACCTCTGGATCCACGTTTTTGTCTTGTAACGCCTGGTTTTGGGATGTTTCATGCCACTTGTGTTGAATGGTGACATGCTGCAACTTGGACCGGGACTCTCTTTTCTGAAATTTGAGTTTAGCATGGCTAGCTCTCGTAGTTGCTGTATTTTGATATAATCTTCGGACTACTCTTGGAAATGAATGAATAAGAATGAGGACATGGATAAGAAAAATGTGCAGCAAAGTAACTTTATAGTAAGTTTCTTCGTAAACATTTAAATTTCTGAGGTCAAGTAGACTAAAGATTTTCTGCAGCAGATAGAAGAGGACAGAGATCAGTGTTAATTTCTTGCCAAAATCATACTGTAATCAACTTTTGAAGTTAAAGAAGCCCATTTGACTTCAAAAGTCAAAGTACAAGAAATGATCCATTTGTTTATATAAGTCTTCGTGATTTTATATATTTGAGGAAACATATAAAGTAGTATCTAAATAGGAATTGTAGGTGTAAACAGTGTAGAAAAATGTAGGAAGCTTGTGAAATTTATCACACGTCTCTGACTTTTCAAAAAGTCAAATGATGCAACTATTAAAGAGTGAAGAGAGTAATCTATAAGTAACATACCACTGGTTTGAGCAGCTCCTCAATTATGTCATGTGCTTGCCTTAAATTAGCAAGGCTTCGGTCTTCCCCTTACTTATCTTCCTTTAGTAGCATATAATAAGTAACTAGTTATCAAATATTAGATTCGAAAACCACATGAAATCAGATTAAATAAATCTGTGTTTTAAAATTATAGAACCTTATCGGGATCCTTGATTGACCCTTTTCCTTGAATATACACACGCCAACTTTTTTTTTTTTTTTTAATTATTATTATTGTTTTTTTTGAAAGATCAGTATTAATGTATTTATATAAACAGAGAGGAAACCCAAAAAGGGAACCTCAATAACCAGAGGAAGCTATACAAAAACCAAAACATGCATAAAGCCGCAACCAAACAGAAACAAAACTATACAAAGCAACCCAAACAAAAATTAAGAAACTAAGTCAAAGGGTTTAGCAACCCAACAATTCCAATCCGTCTTCAGCTTTGGGCTTATACGATCGGACATCCACAACTTCGCTATCCGTTGGATACCCGGGAAGATGTCTTCATTCTTGATAGAATCAATGTCGTCACCGGTGGCATGAATGAGACTATTTCTCCAATTCCAGATAGCCCATAAAGTAATATGCAAAACCCCGCTCGTTGCTTTGATAAGGTTCGCATCACCAAGATATTGATGTTCCCACTTGCAATTTCATTAGCCGAGAACGAGGGGAATGAGGCCTGGGAAGGAAGACTCCACCAACTCCACACCTTTCTCCAAATCCCACACACTTTCTGGCAACTAACCAAAACATGATCCATGTCTTCTAAAACCAACCCACAAAAAGGACAGTTGTAAGTACTAAGTAGGAAGGACTACCACGAGCCATAAGATTGGAACACGTTGCAAGCCTATCAAGAGACGCCTTCCACACCATAATATTCACTTTTTTAGGAATCCAAGAATTCCATCTATGATGCGTTTTAGTGAATTGCCTCTAGGTCCCAGAAGCCGGCCAACAAAGTTATACCAAAATCCAAAAAAGAATATGCCATCTTAATGAATGAGATGTAGTAAAAAAAGTATAACGAATAAAACATGAGACAAAAAAATGTATAATGGCTAAAACGTGACAGATGAAACGTATGTTGTTACATTATGTGAAAAATCCTTCGAATAAAGATGTGTTTGCATCTTCCTGAAAGCTGACATTAGGGAAAGAATCAACAGGAATGTCTAACCGCTAGATTCATATCATCGTATGAATTAGGACTAGCTGGAGCTCCTTTCCAGAATTTATCAAGTGTTCTGGTATATTAGGTTGATTTAGTCAAACATTGCAGCAGACAGAAGAGGTATATATAGATTGGTGTTAATTTATGAGAAAATCGTCATCAGTTTTTGAAGTTAAAAAAGTCCGTTGACTTCAAAAGTCAAAGTACAAGACATTGTCTGTTTGTTTGTACAAATGTCCGTGCTTTGATCTGTTTGTTTGACAATGTCATAAATAGGAATTACAGGTCTAAACAATGTAGAAAAATGTTGGAAGCTTGTGAAATTTGTCACAGGTTTGACTTTTATAAAAGTCAAATGATACAACTAATAAAGAGTGAAGACAGTAATTTATGAGTAAGATACCACTGGTTTGAGCAGCTCTTCATTTATTTCCTGTGCTTTGCCTGCCATTTAAATCAACAACACTTCGCTTTTATTTCGGTTTATTGCTATTTATTTTACTCTTAAGATTTATTAGTATTTTAGTGGAACAAGAACAAGTATCCTTACGGTTGGATAATATAAGTGTTCTTCGACTTATGCGGATGTTGGTTTATGCGTTTATTTCTCGAGGAACACTACGTGATTGGCTTAATGGTATGAAACTTTTGAGACTTGAGATTTTGCATTTTACAGGTGTTTTGATGTGCGTTTGAAAGTGACTATGTGTTGCATTTACAGCCAATTCTGGAGAGTCCTTAAGCTTATGGCATGAGGTTACGTGTGGCATTGGATTTAGCCAAAGGCATTCTTTATCTTCACACCGAAGCCAACCCACCTATATTCCACCGCGATATCAAAACAAGCAACATTCTCATCGACTCCAAACTCACTGCCGAAGTTGCTGATTTTGGACTCTTAAGGCTTGCACCACTTTTGGATGACTATGGAGTCGGTCTTAACTATGTATCCACCGTTGTTAGAGGAACACCCGTAAGTCTTTTCCCATCTTACTTACTAGCTGAGGGACCTTGGTGTATGGACCGACCTTGTTGTTGAACGGGTCAAAGTGGGTAATATCTAGTAGAGGGTCGAGACGGCCTTTATATAGAGTCAAATGTTTTCGAATATAAAACTCTCGCCACTTGTTTAGTCTTTTGAACGTCATTGTTGTAACTAATTTCATATCCTATTGCAGGGTTACCTTGATCCCGAATACTTAATGACCCACAAGCTCACATAAAAGAGTGACGTTTATAGCCTTTGAGTTTTACTTTTATAGATCTTGACTAGTATGAAACCAATTTCACATGGAAAAAATATCGTCCGTGAGGTACACTTATTTTATCTCTTAACTAATATTTCCATATCATTAGATGGTCAAAATGGGTAACTTTTCTTGGTACGGTTTGGATTGAACCAAAACCCTTTTCATCATACAAAGTAAGCAAAAATATGGCTGTTACTTTTCAGGTAAAGTTAGCTAATCAAGCTGAAACAATGTTCTCAATCATTGATAACTGAATGGGTTCATACCCTTCTGAATGTATTCAAAAGTTTGTATATTTAGCACTTTGGTGTTGCAACGATAAGCCCGACAAAAGGCCATCAATGTTAGATGTGGTCTAAGAGCTTGAGCACATTCTTGGAAAGATGCCAGAAACAATTTTGACTAGCCCGAGTCAAGGTCATTTGTGGAATCATCATCAACGTTCATTTTATAGCTCATCAAATGTGTCAGGGAGTGATCTTAGTAGTGGTGGTAACCCCATAGTTTATCAGTCATAGAATATGCAACATTTGAACGTGTTAATGTATTACAAGGTATGAGAAGTAAAGGCATTAGTAGTGGTTGGGCGATGTTTGGAAAAAGTCATGAGTTTTTCTATAGAAGATTTATTGTTAAGGGTGAAAAGTTTCAATATATTAAACCGGAAAGTCTAGCACGTTGAGAGACAAAATACACAATCTCCCAAATCCCAATTATACCACCCAAAGTGTAAAATAACCTAACAGAAAATAGAAACAGAACCACGACCAACAATGCAATCAACCTCTTACTGCACCTGCATTAGACTTCTTACCAGTAAGTAACAACACAAAGTATCATTGATTCATCTCAGGTGGTGTTTGTTTGTGACTTAATTGACTTAATATGAAAAAAATTGAATTCATTAAGTCATACTAAAATTGTTTGTTTATGACTTAATAGAGCAATATGACTGAAAATATTAAGCAATAAAACTGGGGTTGTCTACATTAAGTCATCTCTTAATTAGAAATGACTTAATAAATTTTTTTAACAAACAAGCCCTTAGTGTTCTTGTGTTATTACAGATGAATATGTAACATGCATCATCTCCCGGGCTGAAACTATAAACAAAGATCCTGATAATCACTCTGTTAAAATGGAAAATGAATTTCTATGCTACATCTTATATAACATTTCACTCATAACAGGATAAACCCCAAAACCATAAACAGTCCAAATATAAGTCTGAGGGTCACATTACCCCAGCAGCAATACCAAATGATTTTCCGATAGAAGGGTTCCAAATAACAACAACAATACTTTTATTATAAACTTTAGAAAATTTTCTAAAACTAGGATGGTTTTTCAAAAGTTAACTAAAAGTAGGATGAAATCATTTTAATGTTCTAAATATGTGATGATTTGCTTTATTTATTCTAAAAGTAGGATTTTGTCAATTTTTTATTTTATAAACTACACAACAATAAATTCTTCCTACCAAACTGATAAAAGCAAGTGGTGTATAACATTTGATGATTGTCTTCGATGGGATTTTCAAACAACAAATGCATCTCATAGTTTCAACAATGTGTTGCGGGGGGCTATATTTAAGAAGGCCTTGATAAACCTTACTTTTAATAGAACAGTAAGTATGTTCCAAAAGTATAGTTATGTGGCACAAAATAGCAAGGCACCTCTACCACCAACCCCATGGCGTATATTTAAGACGAATGATATTCATGCTCAAAGTCATCGAGTACAAGAGTTTGATAACAAGAAGGTGTCTAGAGTTGTGACAAAACAACAAATAAATGGGTCTGCGGTGGCAATGTACACACCAAGTTAAATATCTCGGCGGACCTGCACTTGTGGTAAATGGCAAGCATACAGATTTCCATGTTGCATGCACTCGCGTTTGTCGACAAAAAGAGACAACCCACTTCACATCGTTGATAATGTGTACTCTACTCGACTTTCACGACAACAATATAGTTCTACTTTTAACCCATTACCTCATGTTGATTACGGATCAATCCCCAATGGAGCATTCAAGCGGATCCAAACGAAACTTGTTGTGCGAGAGGGGACGAAGACAACAAAGTCGATTCAGAAATGAAATGGACACTCGTGATCCTAAAGAACCTCGTAAGTGTGGAAAGTGCAAAGTTGCTGGTCACAATCAAAGAAAATGTCCGTCCTTATTCTTCTAGGATTTAAATTACATGTTTGTATGCTTTAATTTGTTCAATTTGTTATTATGAAGGTGGATCTTGTATTGTATGCTTTAGTTGCTAAGCTATGAGATGCTCTTGTATTGTATGTACTACGTATTATGTTGTTTAAGAAAGTTGCTGATGTCTAGTTGTTATTTTACATCCTATATTTAGAATGTAAAAAAAAAATCATCCTATATTTAGAACACAAAAAGCAAACCATCCTACAATTAGCTATACTTTCAATAACCATCCTAGTTTAAGAATTGATTCTAAACTTTATTATAAGAAAACAAACACAGTATTCCATGACACGCACCAACAACCTTTAAAACACGATGTTGTTTAAGCAAAGGAGACACAACAAATGCACTTTACCTCATCCACTACATAATGAACCTTGTACATTAGCATAAAACCATGTGGTTGCGTGTAGCGGGCGCCGTAACTTTTGATAGACCAAGAGATGTCGACAAAAGACTTCCATGGTTTGGAAACTGACCTGAATCGAATTCAAGGTCCGTTTCAAAACCATGGAAGTCTTTTATCGACATCATAAACTTTTTTGATGATTTCCATTTGGATGTCGAATGGGATGTTTTATAAACAACTGATGTGTTTAGTTATAAGACAATTGATTCTGCTGTGACTATGTACCATTTGAAACTTGTATTTTGTAGTAGTGTGTGATAGGGTATTAGGGTTACATGGATGGGTGTGCTGTGATTCTGTGAACTATGTACCATTTTATAACAAGGTATTAGGGTTATGTGGATGGGTGTTCCTTGACTGAATAGGCCCATTTTTTGTAGGACACCTCTTACTTTATTATTTTTATAATTGGGAAACACAATATGGAATCTTAACTTTATAAATTGTTTTGTTTTGGTGTATTCAATACATTGCTGTCTTCTGGCCTATTGCCTTTGTTTATTGAACCTTGTTTGTTAGTGGAGACCACATTGCTGTTAATTGTTGTCTGTAAACTGGGACCATTGTCCAAACGATACCATTGACCAAAACAATGAAATGCCCTTCCATTATATCAAAGAAGTGTTGGAATTATATAACATGACTAATTATAAATATAAACAATAAACATCAAGTATATATGCGGAAGCGTATAGGAAAGATTAACGAATAATTAATTAATATAAAAAGAATATGCATACCTTACTTGATTCTAGCCGAACAAGAATCAAATTCACAAAACTAGCAATTGAGATGAACCCTAATTAGGGTTTGAGTGCTAGTCGACTTAATAAAGTCGAATAGTGTAAATCACCAAAATCCAAAGTAGGATTTCTCTACGATCATGTACACGCGTATTGTTAGCGATTTATTTAGAATGCTAGTTCAAGTCACATTTAAAGCATACAACAAACAAGGTTTAGCTTTAATATAATAAATATATATAGTCAAAACTTTTACTTGCATCTGTCAAACATATAAATGCAATGTGTAAAGAAA
This sequence comes from Chrysanthemum makinoi, assembly GCA_910596185.1. NCBI lineage: Eukaryota > Viridiplantae > Streptophyta > Magnoliopsida > Asterales > Asteraceae > Chrysanthemum > Chrysanthemum makinoi. The sequence continues at coordinate 78,218,887 of OU343225.1, read as the reverse complement.
AGAATGAAAATCATGCATGCACATGACAGGCATATAGAATTTACATGCATGGCACGTATGACAATATTGACTAAGAAAGATATCTCAGATTAGGTAGTTTCGATCGTCTTTTCTTATTCGTACCAATCAGACCAAAAGACCAAAAGGGTGTGTATATATATAGCATTAAACCTTGTCTAACAAGTCATTGTAAGCACATCCTTAAGTTTCAAAACTCGACACTCAACCCCTTCCTTTTTCTTAGTTCGACCATATAAATATTTTGTGACTTAATATAATTAAATCTCATACGCAACGTGTGCAATCCCATAGGTCTCGAGTTCGATCCTAACACACATCTATTAATATTTTGTCCATTAAACCAACAGCTCCCACTTGGACATATCTTAATAGTGTGATCACATCGGTTAGCGTCTAGCAACACTTCGATGCCTCTAGCACGACTCGAGTAAGGTCTCCTGGAAAAACCTTTTAATGATTTCTCATTATTATTATCCTTTTGTTTCTAATACCATGTTAAATAAAGATATGGAATTAAGTCATTTTTTATTCAACTATTCTTTCTCGTTGCTAAGTGATTGAGCAAGATTACCAAATCTTCTCAACATATTCGGGAGATCTTTGAAAGGCGTGGCACGCAAACATCTTGTCAACCCTACGAGAGGCCCAACAGTATTAAACTCCAAATAAATTTGAAGGAACAAATTCTATCTTGACTACAAAACTAACCCACTAACTTTGCAACACTTCTGGAAACAACCCTTATGACTACCGATTACGTTATAGCGTTAAGTTGCTCCACAGAAATGCACTACATTTATGACACTTATCTGGTATCTCAAGTCCGAGGATAACTATTCATAATTTACTTAACAACAATATCCATAAAGTAAAATCATGTAGTTGGGATAAGTCCTATATTCAATTCATTGAATATAATCTGAAATTGGTATGCTTTCTCATCAATATACTTTTAAGTATATTCTACCATATCTCTCAGATTTGTCTTAGTTTAATGATACTCCCATATCATTAATTGACAACGGACGATTTAGAATAAATAAATTTATTCACGGATTAAACATGCAAATATAAGATACAATATATTATAAAATCAAACATACCAAGCATTTGATTTATTATAATAATTGTTTAACATCCTTTATCCAAATACTAAATAGATCAATGCATAAAAATTCCAGTTGATGAATTATGCCTCAAGTAATGAGGATCATATTTGTTGACAAGGCATAAATCAACCAACTTGATCTATCGTAATTTTGAGAATACTTATTTCAAGAATTCAATTAGTGAAGTCCTTTTATATGTGCATTCACCAATCCACATAATAATTCATAAAGTGTGTGACATCCTCTTTCACCAATTTATGACAATTTAAACTTTCAAACATTTTAAAGTTTAAAGTATTCTTATTCTTTTAATGTATAATGCAACTGTGCTCTTAGTAGCACAACTAATTCACATGGCCATTAACAAGGATGCAATCCTACCATGACTAGTATTGAGTGTCATCTCAATTAAACCAGCATCATTGTATACAAACAACAATGTGCTCATTAAAACTCCGTAAACTTTAATATCTTATTGTGTAATGTTTGATGCTTTCCAAACTTTCAAGTTTGAAGCTGATGACAATTTGCACAACATTTGACATATTGTTCATCCATAGAATCTAGGAGCAATTCCAGGCTGAGGATGTAATTCTTTTAGAATATTCATTACACAAGTTATCTAATAATTTTTAGTTAGATATCAATGTTGTCAAATCACTTCTTATTCAAGAATGATACAACAATTTTAATACACAAAATGATGTACATGATGAATCTACAGGTCAAACTTAGACTTCATTCATGTTCTATCTTGTCAAAAGATTTTTATATCATGTTTTATTAGAATCATTTGTTTTACTGCACATGTTTATTAATAATAAACATATATTCTAAGGTTGTATGTTTTAATTCTTAAATCTTATAAGTGAAGTTTTATTCCAAACTAAGACTTAACATTTAGCTTACAAGGAATATTACTTCTTATATGTTATACAACATATAATATTTAAGAAACTTAACATAATACTCCCACTAGCTTTTAGGAATACTTAAAATTTATCTTATTTCAATTATAAATCAAAACTAGAATTTAATAATTAAATATAAGAATAATTTCATAGATGCATGCATTTATCCATTCATGAATTATTGCACTTCGTACACTTCCAAAGAATATATGAATTTAAAAAAAAAAAAAAAAAAAAAATTCTATTACTTACCGTCCTCGCTCAATTAATTTCTCAAGAAAGAGTTTTGATATTCTATTATCATATTTCATATTAATGAAAACAAGTATGACAATTATCATCTTTATATATTTAATGTGTCTAGGAAAAAATATTCAATCATATTTAATTGCTTAAGTATGATAAATAATCTTGTCATAAAACATGCATTAAATATGTGTACAATATTATCCATATGATTTCTACATAGAAATTCAAACCACTAGGGCTTTTCATCTATTTGAAGAAACTAATTTCCATTATCTAGTCTAACTATTAAGATAAACCAAATTTCCAAAATTGATTATCTTTATGGACAACGTCTTTTAACATTCATAGTATGAGTAATTTACCCAATTCAATATTTGGTAATCCATCGTAATGATTATCAGGTTTACTATAATCCTAGAACTCATGTTCTTCTCGACATATAAATCAAATATCCAGATATCCTTGCAGATCTATGAATGAAAATTCCATCATCTTGAGGTCTATCATTTAAATGTCTAACCTCATCATGATATTTACTAGTGTGTTTTAGAAGATTATGTATCTTGTAATTTTATCTTTCAAGATAATAAAAACTCCCACTTGCCTTTTGTAATATATAGACTATCTATATATACTTAGCAAATAGAGCAAAACTACATTGTTCTCCTTTTGGGACATTACAAATACACATTGACAATTCCTGACTTTAGTTTGTTAATAACCTATTCATAAGTAGTTTAACAAATTCAGAATCTTCAATTTTAAAACTTAATGTGATTCATCACATTCCATAATGAAATGGTGTTTTAACAATCTTCTAGGTTGGAGTCATATTGAGTATATTCAATCCATACTCAATTTTCTAACCTTGTTATTTTTTAAGAAAGAAGTGATGGTTATCTTGAATCAAACAAATCAAATAGAGTTTGATTCTCCTAACTGAACATGGTATTCATTAGAATTAATATTGTAAGATAGTCTAACAATATATAAGATAAACATATTGCTTTTGGCTTACCTATTTACCAACTAAGTCAACTTAATGGTATAACAGACTTTCCAAGCCAATTGCATGCTTTATAACACAAGTACTTTTAACCAAGTCACTTCATATCCATGTCTCAGCAAGAAAACATAAACAGTTATAATCCCATTATACGTTATAAATCATTGATCAACTCAATGACTTCTTGTATATGTCTTAATTAAAAATCATAACAAGTTAACGTCTTACTTTATTATAAGTCTTAAAAGACTTTATGTTTATATCTTTACAATGAATCATAAACATATCTAAAGTAATTATGAACACAACTCTTGGTTTCAATAGTAATTTCAAGTTAATTTATTTACTTCACAATAATGTAGGACTACATTATTTATTCATTTATTTATGTCATTCCAAAAATTCATAAATATACAAATTAAAGTAGTATTAGATTACTTCATCTATTTATGTCATTCTAATAATACATAAATATTTAATTTGAAGTAGTCTTATATCTATCATCTTGACACATATTCTAAATACTTGTCTAATTTTAGAAACTGCAAATATGTCCATGCAAGGTCTGACTTCACATAGAGATTTACTTTGTTGTTGCAATCTCGCCAAGTTCTCACATGACGTAAATTGCAACACCAAGTGTTTCTTGAATTAGATATGTTCAAGTTATATTAGAACGTTAGTCTCTTACCTTGCAGTCAAGAGAATCCGTTAAATCATATACCTATATGTTGTACCTTGCACACAATATAGATTTCTCCCACTTGTTCATGGAACAACATCATGTAGCATAAACAAACACGACATATGTTTGTTTATGTGACTAATATGATTGTGTCATTGATATTAGCATAACTAGTAGATGTAGAACAACTTCGTTGTCTAATAAGGAAACGTACATGACTATCCTTGAAAACATAAGTGTCTACAAGTGGAAAGTAATTATCTTAAGACATTCTAGAGATAACATGGGTTACTACCAAGATGACAAAGCTTGTAACTCCCACTGAATTAGAGATCATTACATTAATTCCTTATTCAGTAATAAGAACAAATACTTGCACTGGATTTGACAACATTGTAAGTGTTGCATTTAACCAGTGAAAGAAAATAGCGTTCTATTTACTTCCCTACACCTTTGAGAAAGTCCATACATAACAATTACTTATGTACTAGAAGAGTGTATTCTACTATGTAGACGATGAATTATTCATCAATGCTATTAACTTGAAAATTGGGCATGCAATTTCTTTCTTAATAGTTCTACTATTCCAACAATTGTAAGTAGTACTTTTAAATGGTCAAAACAAAACAACTAGATAAAATATGATAGTTTGTCTTTTACCAATTATACAGTAATTAGTCTAGCTTCTAATTTAATAACTCAGAACATATGCAATTTTCTTAACTATTAAAATTTGCTTACGAGTTATGTATTTAGAATTTAGACAATTCTATATGTCCTATCATACATTTCTTCATTCATGAAAAGGAATAGGATTGAATCTCACTCTTTCTTATGAAAAGAGGACTAGGTATATTCTTTTTGTAAAGTTGACTCTACCAAAAACCCTTACAGGTGTAGATCAATTTAACAATACAGGAATAACCTTCGTTTACGGTTTAATGTTGCATTAATACATTTAAAGAATTTTTCAAAATTCAATTTTAGTATTTTCGATAATTAAACTTTTCAAGAAAATAAAATACCCAAGGTAATATTCATATAACCATAGACTTTTCTCGAAAACTAGGATCCAAATTATCGTAGTTCCATTACATCAGTTGATCTTAATGCTAGTAACGAAGCACATAATAGGGTTGTCTGTCGAACAATAATTGGCAAACATTTTCCAATTCCTAGATCATTATGGGATTTATATTTTCCAACGCTATTGCAAATATAAACATATTTCATCCCATCTTATGCCTTGAGTCCAGGTCTCACTTCCTACTCAACTTAAGTGTCTAACTTAAAGAACCGCAAATATGTTCATGTAAGGTCTGACTTTACATAAAGATTTACCTCTCCATCACAATCTCGCCAAGTATTGTCATGACGTAAATTGCAACTTCAAGTGTTCCTTTTAATTAGATGGCACATAACTTAATTTATAAGGGTACTAGTTTTGATTTTATGTGGTCAAATCAAATATGTACAAAGATGTCATGCATTCATCTTGTAACATAAATTTAATAAAATTTTTTTTATTACCAATTTATAAAGATCAAATTATCAAAGTTTTGATTGAGGTATTGGGTTCACCAATCAAGGAATTTAGCGTTAATTATCGCCCATTATACCGTACTTTTGCATAAGTGTAAACACTTAGTGTTTCGGTAATTACCACGAAATGACGCATGGAATTAAAACTAATTAAGCTCTTAAGATGAGTTTGCACATTCTATGGCTTACTAAGTAGCTCCATTCAACTTACGAAAGAGGACCGTGTAAGCGCAAATCATAACCTTAGACATCCTTCAGGACGGCACACTTCTTTATTAACCCATTTATAGTTCATTCTAGTGGGTGAGCCGTTCACACCATTTGTACCAAAGTCACCAATCAATTAAACTATTGAAAACTTAACTCTTCCAAAATAAATCAAATTTCGCCATTGTTTAGTCCGTATTATTTTTCTATTCAAAATTACCCTTTGCTTAAAACTGTTAAACATAATAAACAAACAAGTAACAAATAAAAAATAAACTACTAAAAACAATGCGTACATAATAAACAATTTATACGTGTAAACAAGTAGCCACATGCAACTTATTCGATAAAACCCTATTAATAATCAATGTCTACGTTAAATTAATGTATATATTAATTAGGGCTTTCACTCTCTCAATTGAAAGTGAGCCACATACATCGATGAATCGATTGCGTAAACCTATAATTAATAATATACCAAATTGCACATAATTGATTCATTAATATATATAATTGGAGTCTTCCCAATTCAAGATTTATCATAAATAAACACGTGATAAAATATCTTAACAATTAAATAATAATTCAAGCAACATCCATGACAAACATGCATGTATCATCATGGATATAACATAACAATTATTCAATTAGTCACAAGATCGCATATAATAATTCCATGTCACATAACAATTATTCATGAATTAATCACGTAACTAATATATTAATTCTAGGTTTCGATAAGGTTAGCAAACAATTTTCAAAACCCTAAAAAAATTTTATGTGTCGACTTAAAAAAAATAATGGGGTACGCCCCAATTAAAATAAATCGACCCAAAAAAAAATTAAAACATAAACCCTAGATTAACCATATCAAACAACATACAATTATTTGTTTTATTATGCGTTTATGCAATTAATTACTCATTAAAAACCAATGACTCGTGATGCAACTGTTGGAATTATATAATATGACTAATCATAAATATAAACAATAAACATCAAGTGCACATGCGGAAGCGTATAGGAAAGATTAACGAATAATTAATTAACATAAGAAGAATATGCATACCTTACTTGATTCTAGCCGAACAAGAATCAAATCCACAAAACTAGCAATTGAGATGAACCCTAATTAGGGTTTGAGTGCTAGTCGACTTAATAAAGTCGAATAGTGTAAATCACCAAAATCCAAAGTAGGATTTCTCTACGATCATGTACGCGCGTATTGTTAGCGATTTAATTAGAATGCTTGTTCAAGTCACAATTAAAGCATACAACAAACAAGGTTTAGCTTTAATATAATAAATATATATAGTCAAAACTTTTACTTGCATCTGTCAAACATATAAATGCAATGTGTAAAGAAAAGAATGAAAATCATGCATGCACATGACATGCATATAGAATTTACATGCATGGCACGTATGACAATATTGACTAAGAAAGATATCTCAGATTAGGTAGTTTCGATCGTCTTTTTTTATTCGTACCAATCAGACCAAAAGACCAAAAGGGTGTGTATATATATATAGCATTAAATCTTGTCTAACAAGTCATTGCAAGCACCTCTTTAAGTTTCAAAACTCGACACTCAACCCCTTCCTTTTTCTTAGTTCGACCATATAAATATTTTGTGACTTAATATAATTAAATCTCATACGCAACGCGTGCAATCCCATAGGTCTCGAGTTCGATCCTAACATACATCTATTAATATTTTGTCCATTAAACCAACAACAACACATGTTATGAATGGGCCTTTAATCCTTTATAGCCACCAACAAATTTCTATTATTAGGTCATTTTTCATTTCAAACAACTCTTTCAGCCTCTCTTGCAGTCTTTCTTGCTGGTAACAACCTGAACACTCCAAGAGATAAACCTATCTATAACAACCTGAGTTAACATATTACGGCTATTATAGATAGGTTTATTTATTGGGGTGCTTGGGAGAAGAATTTTATGTTGGAAAATTAGTTGGTAAAAGTGACTTTTGACCAACTTTGGACACAATTATCTATATGTATGTGTCATATATATAAATAATAGTTTGTAGGTTCAGGCTTCCTCTAAGAGAGCTTCAATAAGCCTTTATGTGTCCAAAATAGAGTTGATGTGAATGAGATATCGGGTCTCAAAATTAGGCATTCGGTACCATGCCTAAAGAGGAAAAATGGTTTATTTTCAATCCCACACGGGATGAGTAAACTTAGAGGGAGTCTATTGTGTATAAATAGAGACCCTAATTCCACAAGTTTTTCACACATCAAATCAATAGTTATTATTGATTTCCAACATATGGAATACGCATCGCTTAAGATGAAATTCGTGCGCTTTAGTTAAGTCCCAAAGTACAACTTATTGCTTGGTACTTGTACCATGGGAAACGGACAAGCGAATTTGTTTTAAGGGAACGTGTCAAACACGTGCCTCTGGCTTTAGTTCTTCTTTGTTGATCTCTATTGGTGATCAAATAAGTCTTTTGACTATTTTATTATTTTATTTAATTATCGCTTATCCGCTTACATTCCGCTTTGTATTTAATTTTCTGTTATTTATTTACTGTTAATTTTATTTATTGTAATTTAGATTTTATTAATAAAAGTGTAACCGTTTCCCTACATTTTAGACGATGGCCGGTGATATGATAGCTAAGGAGGGAGGGACATGGTTTGTAGTTAAGGTGTGGAATAATTACTTTCATCTATTTTACTGTTGTTAATAATTGCCATTTATGGAACGTTATGAGATCGCAAATGCCGTATATGCTATATATATTTCAGATATGTGATTTGTAGAAAGGTTGGTGAAATCGATATTATCAAGTTTAATGTAATTTCTATTATCCCATGGATAGTGTTACTTCTGCTCTTTATCATTGATGGTTTTTTTAGAATGAGGAATGTCCTTTATCCCATGGATAGATGATGCTTTATTGCTGTAATTAATTATGACAAGCCTTTTGTATGTTCATTACATGTTGAAATCTTGTTAACGTTTTTTGCGTCGCTACATTCTCATTTCATCGTGCTTAGCATTTACTTTGGATAATCTGTAAATACAAACACAAGTTTATCAATCTTTGAATATGCCTCATCTGAATATGTAAATCCTTATGTTTGGAGAAAGTCATGAGTTTTTCTTAAAAAAAAAACTTATCTTCAAGACTGAAAGGATTTAATATATAAAACATGAAAGTCTAGCATGTTGCAAGGCAAAATATACAATGTCTCAATTAAACCATCCAAAGTTTGGAGTGTGTGGGTGATCACATGGCTATGTATCTTGGGGTTGAACTCATTTTTGCTTGGATCTCATTCCCTTGTGATTGTGTATCTTAAAAGATTAGGTAACATTCATTTGGCTCAAGAGCTTCTTTGATTCATCTCAAACTACTCTTTGTATGCTAAAATCTCTTGGAAAACATAAAAATGATTCTAACTGAAGTTCAACAATTTTGGCTCAATACAAGTTTTCCCAAGACTCTTCCCATGACCGTTGAATTACTTAATATGCTTTCGTGGCGTTTGTTGGAAAACATAAATAGTTTGTATCTCTCAAGGCTTAATATGCTTTTGTGGCGTTTATTATCTAACATTTAATTCTCATAAAAATTTATGTTGTAGTTGCTTGGAATCTTTCCCTTTACAAAATTAGTTTTATTTGGTCTTGGGTTCTGGGGTTTACCCTAGCAGTAGGTGACCCTCAGATTGTTTAGATTACAGATTTTTCCAAGTATAAGTTGGAACCTATATCAAGTAGATGCTTTTGAGTTAGGTTCACGAGTTTGGACTTCGAAGTCTAAACCGTGATCTAGTGCGTAAATTGGTTTACATGGACTCGTTTAGTTAAAGTTGTGAGTCTCCATAGTGCACATGAACAAACCAGGGGATGGCGCTTGGAATGAGCAGCACAAGTCTCCCCAGCATTCCATTTTCGTTCTAAATGACTGCTCTGTCAATGTGCATATGACCCAGTACTTACACATCCCAACCAAGCTTTAATAATTAAAGGAAGGCTGAAAACCAGTGCAAAAGATTGGATACTAAATGACTGATGTATGTTGGTCCCTACGTATGAATGAGTGAGTCGATATGAAAATGCAAACAATAACAATATGGATCTTTGAATAACTAAATCGTCTCTACTTGTAACATTACAGATATGTACATATTTATACTAAACAAATGTAATCGCTTTAACTGCTTTGTAACCGCGGTTATAAAACTAACTCTAACTACCATTCGGTTGTAATGTTTCTTTTGAGCAAGTTTGGTCCTTCGAGGTTGAAGCAATGGCGAGATTAGTGTCTTCAATCTCCTCCTTAATCTTGATCGCTGCTTTCCTAAGTCTTGAACTCGAGCATTTGTCGATAGTCACTTAACTTGAGTCTTGGTAAGGCTTTCGTTAAGATAAGGTCCGCTCTTTGTAGTTCTCCACTTACGTGTTCTACTTTGATATGACCATTCTCTACGCATTCACGAATGAAATGATAGCTAATGTCTATGTGCTTGCTCCTTCCATGAAAAACTGGGTTCTTTACTGTTGTATTGTTTATATATTGTCAACTCTAAGCTATCTTTTCTTCTAATCCGCGTTAATTCACGAGTAATCTTTTAGCCATAAGGCTTGACATGTAGAGCGCCATGAATTCCGATTCACATGATGAGAGCGCATCGCCGTTTGCTTCCGAGTACACCAAGTAATGGGTGACTCTCCAAAGTAAAATACTATGCCAAGAGTTCCTTTTCCTTGATTTGTATTGATTCCATAAATACCGTCGGCAGATCCTGTAATCTTGCGACCTCCTTCTTTCTTGTATATTATTCCATGGTCTTTCGTGCCTTTGATGTATCAGATTACTTGTTTCACGCCTTCGGTGATGATCCTTTGGGTCTTGCATAAATCCTGGTGAGTAGTCCGACCGGGTAACTAAGATCCGTCTTGTATAGTAAGTATCCGAGACTTCCATTAGCTTCGGTAATGAGTTGCCAACTGGTCTCCATCTTCCGCCTTGACCAACTTAGTTCCGGTTCCATAGGTGTCTTCGGTCATTACTATCCGAGTCATGCTTGTTTCTTTTAAGATCTTGTTAATGTATCCTGTTTGCTTGATCGCAATTTCTCCTCCTGTCTGTGTAACTTCTATCCCAAGGTAATATGCTAGCAAACCTAAGTCGCCTCATTTCAATTTATCTTCCATCCGACTTGAACAAGTCTACTTCCTTCTTTGGAGTGCCCGTGATTATTAAATCATCTACATATACTCCAACGATAAGTGTAGAAGTCTTGTTTCTCTTTGTGTAGATTGCTTGTTCGAGATTACATTTCTTAAAGTCTAGGGACTTCAAGGTCTTGTCAAGCTTCACGTTCCAAGCTCTAGGTGCTTGTCTTAAGCCATACAAAGCTTTAGTTAGCTTGTAGACTTTTCTTAGGTTTCCTTGTTGAATGAAACCTTCGTGTTTGTGTAACATAGACTTCTTCCTTCAATTCTCCATGTAAAAATGTTGATTTTACATCTAAGTGGTGTACTTGCCATCCATGATATGTTGCTAGTGCTAATATCAATCGAACTGTCTCTATCCTAGCAAGCTGTGCAAACACTTCATCAGTCTATTCCTTGTTCTTGTACATAACCTTTTGCTACTAATCTTGCTTTATACTTTATGATCCTTCCTTGTGCATCTCTCTTGGTTTTATAAACCCATTTAAGTCCTATTGCCTTCTCGATGGCAACGTGGTGAGGGTCCATGTGTTGTTTTTGTTAATTGAATCTAATTCAATTTGCATGGCCTCAATCCACTTCTCATCTTTTGATGCTTCCTTGTAATTACGGGGTTCTTCTTTTGTGAAAAATAAGCTTGGGGCTTCTACTTCACGCAGGTTTGATAAATTTCCGTAATATCCTTTAAACCTTGTATAGGTCTATGATCAAATTGTTCGAAGCTTTCGAACGAACTTATAGTAGCTCTTTCTTCATCTTCCGAGTTAAGGTTGTAAGTGTATGATGGTGGTGTGATTGGTGAGGGTGGATCTGGTATAAGTTCTTGTTCTTGATATGTGTTATCAGTGTTTTCTAAGTTGGACGGTGTAGGATTATCATAGTCAACTCCATCTACCATAAAGCTAGTCCAAAACGTATCTTCTCGTGTCAAGTATCCTCCTTATTGTTGTTCAATCCCACGGTTAGTTTCCATAAACTTCACATCCCTACTAACATGTTTTTTTCTTTCCTATTGGATCATATAGCCTACATGCTTTAGATCCTTCTTCAACTCCTAAGTAAATCATTGGAATGCTTCTATCATCTAGCTTCTTCAAATGTGGTATCGTCACCTTAGCATAATTTGTGCATCCAATATTCTTAGGTATTCTAGGTTTGGTTTTCTATTGTAGAGAGCTTCATATGGTGTTTTATCTACCGTGGCTTTCGTAGGTACCCCGTTGAGTATGTAAATAGCGCGGCCCACTGCTTCACCCAATAAGTTAAGGGTAACTTCATCGCTTTCATCATACTCCTAGTAGTCGATAACATTGTCCTATTTCTCCTTTCTACTACACCATTCTGCTGCGGTGAGTATGGTGCTATCAATTGCCTTTCTATTCCGTTCTCCTTACAGTATTTGATGAATTCATGTGATGTAAATTCACCTCCTCTATCCGTTCTTAGCATCTTAATTTTCAACTTCAACTTTGATTCAATCTGCTGCCTAAATTCTTTGAATGTGCTAAATGCTTGATCTTTCGAGTTTAGAAAGTAAGCCCACATGAAACGTGTTGTATCATCTACTAATAAGAAGATGAGCTTCTTTCCGTGAAGTGTGTTCTTTGGACTTATGGGAGCACAAAGATCTCCATATAGTAAGTCCAACGGGTTCTTTGATCTGAATTTAGCATGGTTTGGAAAAGGTGTTCTGCTGTGTTTTCCTAATAAACATGCATCACAGATTTGTCCTGCATGGTTTATTCTAGGTATTCCATCTACTAAACCTTTCCTTGTCATTTTGTCTATTGCGTCAAAGTTCAGGTGACCTAATCTAGCATGCCATAACCATGCTTGGTCATCTACGTTTGCTAAGAGACATATAGGTGCTACTATATGTAATCTGATGAGTGCTAAAACACACATTATTTTATATCTAAAAATATGCTAAATCGGACTAATAACCATTAGATATGTCAAATTATATTGCAAATATGTTGGATATGTGTTATTATGTCTTGCAGGTACAAGGGTTTGAAAACAAAGCAAAAACGGTGATTTTCTGATGAGTTTCGACGATATTTCCATGTTTTTCGAAGTTCAAAAGAAGTCATAAAGATTACCCGAGCACACCATTGGAAAGAGCACGAATATCGAGTCAAGTGGCTATTTTATTGGAGCATCAAGGAAAGGATTAAACGGAGCTCGAACGAAGATTATTTTAAAGATAATGGCTAAAATTGGATCAAGGAAAAGAGGGCCAAAAAGAATTAAATGCAAAGAGTTAACACAAAAAGAGCTCTTGGTCTAGTGGTTGGGTGCATACTTTCTAAGCAAGAGGTCTTGGGGTCAATTCTCACTAATGGCATATTTGTTTGTATTTTTTTTGATATTTATTGTTAGTAGCAGCAATTAATGTCAACAAGGCCCGATGCAAATCCGGCCCAAGCTGCATTCCTGTAGAAGCCCAAATAACCAAGCTAATCATCCGCATGCCCAAAGAAAAAAATACTAATCCCATGCCCAGTTGCAAAACCAATGAAATGAAAGAAGTGTAGTATTTTGGCCATGTGGACTTCACGTTCCTAAATTAAATATCATACCCACGTGAAGTATTTTTGTGCTGCTATTCCACATTCTCTCGCATTCACACCCATTATTAATTTCATCTACCAATCAAAATGCGACACTTGGCAAAGCAAAAGACAAGGATCCGAGGTGACTCTAGGAAAGATCGAGAATCAATTGATGGGCTATAAATACAAAGAGTAGCAGCTGATCCGAGGAGATATCATACACACATTAATTTTACACGCACTCTTTTTTAGTTTTTAGCTTTATATTTTAGTGCTTATTATTGTAGTAGCTTATTTTTAAAGACTTATTGTAATCTTTTGCTTATTAATGAAAGATGATGTTTGAGTTTACTTAAGTGCTTATTCCCTTTTTATCTTTCTTTTCTTTTTTCCTTTTCTTATCTAAATAAGCCATAATAGCTTATTAGCTTTTTGTGGTTTATTAGATTAGCTTTTTAGTGATAAGCTTTCTTATAGCTTTTTCATTTTAAGCTTTTTACATATCTTTTTATCTTGAATAAGCTCTTCCTTATAGCTTATTTTTAGATATAAAAGACTAGCTTTTTGGATAAGCTTTTCACATAGCTTATTCAATAAGCACTTTTTATTTTTAATTTCTTTTCAAAAAAACTCTTTTATTTACTTAGATTTATTTTCTTTTTCAACTTCTTTTATAATAAAAAAAAAAAAAAAAAGTTTTAATCTTTTTAGGTTATTTTCTTCTTTAGCTTATTTATTTAGATCTAGTCCTTAAATATACCCAACTCACGTTTAATCTTCGGATTTGAACCACTTAGTTTTGGGTGGATATTGGATCTAATCTTTAAGCTTTTTCTTTGCTTATTTTGTTTAAAGTTTAGTACTTTTTAGATCAATAAGCTTTTCCATAGCTTATTTGATCCATAATATTGCTTATTCTCTAACCTTTGATAAAGTTGTGATCTTGCTTAGTTTCTCATCATTTCCAACCTAAGGCGAGGAGCTTAAGGGTTTTATAAGCTTACTTATTAACTAAAGTTTAAAGCTTTTTAGTCTTAATAAGCTAATTAGTTAATAAAGTCACAAACTTTATTAAATATTTGGTTTTATTAAAGCTTATAAAGAAGTAAACTTTAGGGTTTGATAAGTTTATAAAATCGGGTGGTTTTATTCGTCTCGTATTGTAGATCGGGTTCTATTTTCCTTACTTTCTCTTTTAGCTTGTGGAAAAATGATGTTTGTTGAGCTTATTATTATTATCTTTGTTGGTTTACTTATGACTATTAGTGAGTATATTTTTATTATGCTTGTTAAGTGATTGGTTAATTGTGAAATTAAGTGTGGAATATTAGAGATTATTAATTGGTAGCCTTTGGTTTACTTGGTTTGATTTTTAGAAACTTTAACGGGCAAAAGCCGTTAAGGATTTTAACTATTTAACCAAGTAGATTTTATCTAGATTAAAAGTAGGATTTTCAATATAAACCAACGTTGTGAGAAAAATCTACTTTTTAAACGGATAATTAAAGGTTGTTAATTAATAAATTTCGGATAATCGATGATTTGAGTAGTTGGTTATTTTAACGGGCAAAAGCCGTTGGTATAATTAATTATTTAAAGTCTACTAATTTTTACCTCGAAAAATAATTGTTTTCAATATAAGCCAATGTTGTGAGGAAATAATTTGTTTCGACGGGTATTAATTACATAAGTGCTTTTAAAGAAAAATCCACACTTAATGAACTTTTCACCACACTTGACAAGCATAGCTTTTTATCATATATTGTTAGTCGGTATTATTTGCTATTAGTTTAATTTTTATCTCACTTAAAATAGTTTCTTTATTTATTAGTATAAAAAGTTTTAAAAATTAGCCTACAAAACCAAACAACAAACCAAAACGATAATCAAACATCATTTTAAACGAACAAACAAATACATAAAATTCAATTCATCTCGCTCTAGGAATAATAACGACATCCGAAGGTTGATTATTACTTGTCCTCAAGTAGTGATTGATTCTTAATCGGGAAACAAATTTTAAAGCCGCCCTTCACGCAAAATAACGAATCGGCTTTTGGCTAGTTCTTCGGTTTTAGAGAGGTGTTACGATTTTTTGTTTTGTTTTAAGTTTGGTGCCTTGAAGAACCTTTTCTCCCCGAAAAGTTATTTTTTGCAAATTTTCAAAATCCAAAAAAAAATTAAAAATTTTAAAAAACACAAAATATTTTCCTTTTTCAAAATATTTTCAAAAAGCCAAAATATTTTTCAATTCACTTTCTTTTTAGTGCATGAGCACTCGATCTTCTTCAAACTAATTAAATTCTCCTCTTTCAAATCCCGAAATATTAATTCGACAAAGAAATCGTTGTGATCCATCACATTTATTTAATTTTGAAGAACTTAATATGGTTAATAATAATCAAAACATCAATCGGAACCGCCTCGCGGTCCCATTCATCAAAATGCTGGTCACGAACTCCGCCCGATGGAGGAGCTTCTCCAAGCACCTATCGAAGGTATTGGAGATGCTATCGTCGCGTCTTCGCCATTCTCACTAAACCAATTTGAGATTAAAATCGGCTTGTTAAATCTAATAACAAGCATCTCATTCCATGGTTTTGAGAATGATGATCCACACTCACACATCAAAAGATTCACAAAAATCACACAAACTTTAAAGATTAATCAAGTTCCTCATAATGTGATAAAATTGATTCTCTTCCCCTTTTCTCTTGAGGGAGCTGCCTGGACTTGGCTTGAAAAGGAACCTCAAGCTCCATCACAACTTGGGAGGACTTAGTCTCCAAGTTCGTGAATCGCTTTTCCTCCCTCAAAAACAACAAATCTTTGAAATGCCATCACAAATTTTCATCAAAACTTCGGGGAGACATTTAGTGAGGCTTGGGATCGTTTCAAGGAGCTTCTAGCTAAATGTCCTCATCACGGATTTTCACCCCTTCATCAAATTGATACGTTCTACAATGGGTTGAATCAAAGTGATCAAGATTCACTCAATTCAGCTGCGGGTGGAAATTTGTTGATGAGAAATACTCAAGAAGCATTAACAATAATAGAAAACAAAGCAAAGGTTCGTACTTCAAGGAACACACCCCAAGCTTCGAGTGCTAGTGGTAGTTCATCTCAAAATGACGCCCTAGCCGCTCTTACCAAACAAATCGAAGCTATGGGAAAACAAATTGATAATATGCAAAATCCTTCACATCCCGTTCATGCAAAGTGAATCAAAAGCTGCGAGACTTGTGGTGGTCCACATCCATATTACGAGTGTCAAGCCGCCGGTGGCTACACTCAAGAGGACATATATGCTACTTCGGGGACCTTTAATCAAGGAAAACGAAATCTCTTAAGCTATCGTTCTAACAATTACCTTGGACCACCCGGTTTTAATCAACCAAACAATCAAAATCAAAATCAATTGAAGCCAAACAATCAAAACAAGAATACCCAAAATCAATACCAAAATCGTCAAAATCAAGGTTATAATCAAAACAACCGTGTGCCGAATTTTAATCAAGGAAACAATTATAATCAAAACCAAGGATTTTATCAAAATCAAGGCCCAAGTTTTAATCAAAATCATTTTCAACCTCAAAATGCAAATCAAGCTCCAATTCAATCTTCCACGGATGAATTGTTGAGACAATTAATCTTGAAACAAGAAACTCAAACCCGAAATCAAGAAGCATTAAATCGAAATCACGAGGCTACAATGAAATTAATGCAAGAACAAATGGGCCAAATGGCTAAATTACTTTCCCATGGAAATCAAGGTGGGCTTCCTAGCAACACCATACCAAATCCAAGGGAAGAAATGAAAGCTATAACAACACGAAGTGGTATTACTTTGGTTGGACCCTCATCTCCTTCACCTCCTCCTCCTACTTCTTCTTCTAAGGAGGTTGAGCGAGACCCGGAGACTACCATGGACCAGGTGCATGATTCATGTCCAGAAGTACCACGAGTCCCACCTCCGGTTGTCCAACCACCTACTCCTTCTCCTAAATCAAATGAGATTCCCGAAGCGAAATAATCCTCATCAACCTCCAATTCCTTATCCATCGAGGTTGAACAAGGATAAGCTTCAAGACAAATCTGATATTCAAATCCACAAGTTCTTGCAAATGTTCAAGAAACTTCACATCAATATCAGTTTTGCCGAAGCTTTAGCTCAAATGCCAAAATATGCTAGAATTTTAAAAGATCTCTTAACTAACAAAGAGAAACTTCTTGAATTGGTGAATACTCCTCTCAATGAGAATTGCTCAACGGTCCTCCTCAAAAGTTGAGAAACTTGGAGACCACTGGCGATTCCTCATTCCTTGCGATTTTAGTGAGATAGAGAGATGCATGGCCCTAGCCGATCTAGGAGCCGGCATCAATCTAATGCCTCTTTCTGTGTGGAAAAAGCTATGATTACCAGAACTTACTCCCACTCGTATGACGATTGAGTTAGCTAACCGAGCGGTGGCATACCATTCGAGTAGCTGAGGATGTCTTCGTACAAGTAGGGAGGTTTACCTTCCCCGCCAATTTTGTTATTGTTGATTATGATGTCGACCCTCGCGTCCCCTCATCTTGGGCGACCTTTCTTAAAAGCGGCTCGTGTTCTAATCGATGTAGAAGAAGAAGAGCTGACTATTAGAGTCGGGATGAAAATCGGTGTTAAGTATTGCTCAAACCGAAATATCCTCTACGCAAAGCGAGAAGAATCGTCAATCGAATCGATGTCATTGACACTTCTTGCGAGGAGCATTTTCATGAGGTGTTGAACGTACAAAAGTCCATTAACCCCATGAGTGGCGATCCCACTCCTCTTACGATGCTACCGTCGCTTCTCTCTCCCCGCCTCTAACCCCCTTCGGGGATAGTGATTTTCTCTTGGAGGAGACCGACGCGTTTCTTACTCTCGATGACTCAATTTCTCCAGAAATTGATAATGGCATTTACGATTCGGGGGGATATTCTTTTCTTGAACAATTATTAAATGATGATGTTACCAAAGATCCCCTCAAAAGAACTTAAAAACGTTGAAACTGAAAAAGACTAAAACTTCAATTGAAGAACCTCTGAGCTAGAACTCAAAGACTTACCTTCTCACTTTCGAAGTACGCATTTTTAGAGGGTACGTCTAAGTTACCCGTAATTATCGCTAAAGGCTTGGAGAGTGAAGAAACGGACAAGCTCATCAAGGTTTTAAAGTCACATAAGCGCAGCAATCGCTTGGAAAATTTCGACATCGAGGCATTAATCCAAATTTTACACTCATAAAATATTGATGGAAGATGACTTTAAACTGCTGTCAACATCAGAGAAGGGTAAATCCAAAATTTCATGAAGTCATTAAAGCAGAAGTTATCAAACTTCTAGATGTAATTGATTTACCCTATCTCGAGATAGTCCTGGTTAGTCCGTGCTCACGCCGTACCCAAAAAGGTATGGCGGTGATTAAGAATGATAATAATGAGTTGATACCTACTAGGCTAGTTACGGGTTGGCGAGTTTGTATTGATTATAGGAAGTTGAATGAGGCCACCTGAAAAGACCATTTTCCTCTTCCTTTTATGGACGGATGTTAGAATTAGCGGGAAATGAGTTCTATTGCTTTCTTGATGGATTTTATGGATACTTTCAAATTCCCATTGATCCCCAAGACCAAGAAAAGACCACCTTCACCTGCCCTTATGGGACATTTGCTTACCGTCGCATGCCCTTCGGTCTTTGCAATGCCCCGGGTACTTTTCAAAGGTGTATGGTGGCGATCTTTCATGATATGATTGAGAAAACCATGGAAGTTTTCATGGATGATTTTTCGGTCGTTGGGGATTCATTCTCTTCTTGCCTCTCCCATTTAGACATGATGCTTCAAAGGTGCGAAGACACCAATCTTGTTCTAAATTGGGAGAAATGTCACTTTATGGTTAAAGAGGGTATCGTCCTCGGCCATAAGATTTCTAAGAATGGTATCGAGGTGGATCGTGCTAAGGTAGATGTTATTGCCAAATTACCACCTCCTACCACGGTCAAAGGAATTAGAAGTTTCTTGGGTCATGCCGGTTTTTATCGTAGATTCATAAAAGATTTTTCTAAAATAGCCCAGCCTATGACCCATCTACTAGAAAAAGATACTCCTTTTATGTTCTCTAAAGAATGTATGGAGTCATTTGAACATCTTAAGACAAAATTAACAAAGCTCCCATTCTTGTTGCCCCCGACTGGGACTTGCCTTTTGAGGTAATGTCTGATGCTAGTGACTTTGCTATCGGAGCAGTCTTGGGGCAACGAAAAGAACATATTTTCAGCCTATACACTATGCAAGTAAGACTTTATCAAATGCTCAGATACATTACACCACTACGGAAAAAGAGTTATTAGCGGTGGTGTATGCATTTGAGAAATTTCGTCCTTACCTTGTCTTGTCTAAGACAATAGTGTATACGGATCACTCGGCTTTAAAGTACCTATTTGCTAAACAAGGCTAGCAGATTGATCCGATGGGTTCTCCTCCTCCAAGAATTTAATATCGAGATTCACGATAAAAAAGGCGAGAACCTAGCGGTGATCATTTAAGTAGACTCGAAAATCCTCATAAAGGGGATCTCGATATGGAAATGAACGATAATTTTCCACATGAGTCCCTGAATATGATTTCTCTTAACAATGAAACCCGTGGTTTGCCGATATTGCAAACTACTTAGCGGGTAATGTGCTTGTTAAAGGGTTGTCATCCCAACAAAAGAAAAAATTCTTCAAAGACATTAAACATTATTTCTTGACCCTATTTGTTTAGAATCTGTGCTGATCAAATTATTAGGCGGTGTGTGGGCGGGAAAGAAGCTATGGATATTCTAGAAGCTTGTCACCATGGTCCCCCGAGGACATCATGGCCCGAACTACACGCCAAAGTCTTCGATTCTGGCTTCTTTTGGCCCACGATCTATCGTGATGCCCATGACATGGTCAAAATTGTGACTCATGTCAACGCCAAGGAAAAATATCACAAAGGGATGAAATGCCTCAAAATTCCATCCAAATTTGTGAAATCTTTGACGTTTGGGGCATAGACTTTATGGGGCGTTCCCGTCTTCACGAGGGAACAAGTATATACTCGTGGCCGTCGATTATGTGTCAAAATGGGTGAAAGCCAAAGCTTTACCACGAATGGCCGCGAGTTGTGGTAAAATTCTTGAAACAATTATTCTCCCGATTTGGAACCCCGGGCCATAATCATGATCGAGGTACACATTTTTGCAATGATCAATTTTCCAAAGTTATGGAAAAATATGGTGTAAAACATAAACTTTCTACCTCGTATCACCCTCAAACAAGTGGTCAAGTGGAGGTGTCCAATCGTGGTTTAAAAAGAATTCTTGAAGCGTCACGGTAGGTGACATCGAGCTAAATGGGCGGACAAATTAGATCTATCGGAGGCTAGGTATGCGGTACGAAAAGCTTGTCATCTCCCCATTGAGCTCGAGCACAAAGCCTCTTGGCTTTGAAATGGACAAATTTGATCTCAAAACTGCGGGTGATCACGAAAGATTCAATTGAATGAATTAAATGAACCGTGATCAAGCCTCTGAATTCTTTGATCTATAAGGAAAAGACAAAGAAGATATACGATGAAAAAATCAAAAACCGAGAATTCCTTGTCGGTGATCGTGTTCTTCTTTTTAATTCTAGATTGAAGATTTTCTCGGGCAAGTTGAAATCCCGCTGGTCCGGCCCATTTACTATTACTGAAGTGTTTCCTTATGGGACCGTCGAGTTATCCCAACCTGATGGTCCAAACTTTAGGTAGCGGGCATCGGATCAAGCACTACCATGGAGGGGACATTCCTACCTTGGATGTCCCAGATCTCCATCTTTCCCCATGGACAACTAATTCGGGGGTGAGTCAAGCTCGTGACTCGTTAATAAACTAGCGCTTCTCGGGTGGCAACCCGTGTTATCTATTTATCTATCTATCTTTATTTTTCTTTTTTCTAATAAGTGTGTGGTTATTGGATCAGTGTGGGGTTGTGTTTCTTTCTATGTGTGTTTGCAGGTTCCCGTTTTGCTTGAAGAATCCCTATGATCGAGAAGACCTCCGTGCTTGTTTTCAAACCCTCCAACACTCGGTCTCCGATCATTTATATGTTATATCTTGGGATAACCCTTTGTCATAATTAAAAATGATTTTTCACCTTTCACACTTAGAATTTTTTAAAACATTCGCCCTTTTCAATTCTAAGTGTGGGGTTAACACCCGAAATTTTTAAACATTGAGGACAATGTTAAGTTTTAAGTGTGGGGTGGATTTCTATCGAAATATGACTTTTTCTGCTTTTGTATGGTCCCCATGCAACCCCGTTTTTAACCGATTTATGCAAAAAAATAACAAAAATATAAAAAAAAAATCAATCAAATAAATTTTGAAGCTTTTGCTAGTCTTTTTGATTGAAAAGTTTGCTAGTCTCTTAGACAAGAAGCTATAAAAAGCGAATTCTAGCTCACAAGGCCAAGGATTTGCAAGTTTCCCTGAGTGACTTTAAATATGCATAACTTGATTTCATTAGACGAAGCATTTGCTAAATTAATATACGTTTTGAAACCTTGTTGACTTTCATTTGGTGAGAGTAGGAATAGAATTCGACTTGACGGTGTTGAGCCCTAGCTTGTTCCCTTAACCATAGATAATTTAATTATCGGCTAAGCATCCGCGGATCTCATTATTTGGGATTTTAAATTTTCGGAGATCGAGAAATGATAGAGTTACTTATGAGTTTAGATGCTAAGCGTGGAGTAGTTGGTTCTCTTTAGAGCCCATCGAAGGTACTTATGGCTTTTGTTCCCACAAAATTGTTTCACCCCATATGCGTGAATAATTAGAGATGTTGAGTTTTGGCGATAGTTAGTTCTTTATTCTTCTTTAGAGAATCCTTGCCCATGAGAATTGGGTACACATCAAGGTATGGGTGTTGCGGTGTAATAGACAACTGATTCCGATAGTTTTTGCTATTGTTTCTATTGTTATAAAAGCCGTAGGGTTTGGAGTTTGGCACAAAATTAACATGAAATAAAGCCCAAATGTATTAAAGTTGAAAAATCCAAAGCAATAAAAGTTTTCTATGTGACGGTACCCGTTGTCATGGACTTCTAAAAGGTTGAGGAAAATCCAAAGTCATAATAAGACTTCCGATAAAACGGTAATCCCGTTGAGTTAGTGGTTGAAAAGACCAAGGGCCTAAATTACAAAAATGCAAATGTCTTTGAAATAAGTGTTAAGCCAAACTTTGAATCCTGGAGATGTCTAAATAAAGCCTCTGTCTCTGGACTCGTAGATGAGTTGTCTCGGTCGCCATCAAAAGGATATTCTCCTAAATCGTGTGAAATTAGGACCTTGATGTGGACCTCATTCTTGTATGCAATGATTTTAGAGGGAAGATGGATAACTAATTATCGACTTAGCTTCATATCTTTATGGAATAAAATTATCGAACGAGAAACTTGAAGAAATTCATTTCTCACCAAAAAGTAAAATAAATAGAGGAAATAGGAAAATGGGAGCCAAAGGTAATTACACAAGTAACTTCCATGGGTAGTGTTAGCATCTAAAATCATATTTAACAATGATTTCGATTTTACGCTTAGTTTGGGGACTTGTGAAAAATCAGGAACGATGTATTCTATCCGTATGGTCACTTCACGCTGTTATGTGTTTCCTACTCCGTGATCCTAACGTGTCTTTGAAAAATGTTGGAGTTATTGATCGACATGAAAGTTCAACAAACCGTCACAAAAAGGAATGTGCTTAATGATATATCTATATATGAAATAAAATGGTTTAAAGCGGGGCGTTTTCAAAGCTAAAGATTTTTGTACCTCTTGATGAACATCTTTCTGTTCTTGTTTGATGTGAGAGATTATTAGTTAAGGGGTTTAAAAGATTTTCTTTCACTACGTGTTTAATTAACATTGTGTGGGACCAGCAATGGTTTTAGTGTGGGGTATTTTGATGAGTGCTAAAACACACATCATTTTATATCTAAAAATATGCTAAATCGGACTAATAACCATTAGATATGTCAAATTATATTGCAAATATATTGGATATGTGTTATTATGTCTTGCAGGTACAAGGGTTTGAAAACAAAGCAAAAACGGTGATTTTCGAATGAGTTTCGAGATATTTCCATGTTTTTGAAGTTCAAAGAAGTCATAAAAGATTACCGAGCACACCATTGGAAGAGCACGAATATCGAGTCAAGTGGTTATTTTATTGGAGCATCAAGGAAAGGATTAGCGGAGCTTTCAGCGAAGATTATTTTTAAAGATAATGGCTAAATTGGATCAAGGAAAAGAGGGCTAAAAATTAAATGCAAGAGTTAACACAAAAAGAGCTCTTGGTCTAGTGGTTGGGTGCATACTTTCTAAGCAAGAGGTCTTGGGTTCAATTCTCACTAATGGCATATTTGTTTTTATTTTTTGATATTTATTGTTAGTAGCGACAATTAATGTCCACAAGGCCCAATGCAAATCCGCCCAAGTCATTCTGAGCTGGCCGATGCGCAATCATCCGCATGCCCAAGAAAAAATACTAATCCATGCCCGATTTAAAACCAATGAAATGAAAAGTGTAGTATTTTTGGCAGCGTGTGACTTCCACGTTCCTAAATTAAATATCATACTGCGTGAAGTATTTTTTGTGCTGTATTCCACATTCTCTAGCATTCCGCACCATTATTAATTTCATCTACCAATCAAAATCGCACTTGGCAAAGCAAAAGACAAGGATCCGAGGTGACTCTAGGAAAGATCGAGAATCAATTGATGGGCTATAAATACAAAGAGTAGCGGTGTCAGGGGAATATCATACACATTAATTTTACACACACTCTTTTTTAGTTTTTAGCTTTATATTTTAGTGCTTATTATTGTAGTAGCTTATTTTTAAGGACTTATTGTAATCTTTTGCTTATTAATGATAATGATGTTTGAGTTTACTTAAGTGCTTATTCCCTTTTTATCTTTCTTTTCTTTTTTCTTTTTCTTATCTAAATAAGCCATAATAGCTTATTAGCTTTTTGTTGTTTATTAGATTAGCTAGTGATAAGCTTTCTTATAGCTTTTCATTTTAAGCTTTTACATATCTTTTTATCTTGAATAAGCTCTTCCTTATAGCTTATTTTTAGATATAAAAGACTAGCTTTTTGAGTAAGCTTTTCACATAGCTTATTCAATAAGCACTTTTTATTTTAGTTTCTTTTCAAAAACTCTTTTATTTACTTAGATTTATTTTCTTTTACAACTTCTTTAAAAAATCAAAAAAGTTTAATCTTTTTAGCTTATTTTCTTCTTTAGCTTATTTATTTAGATCTAGTCCTTAAATATACCCAACTCACGTTTAATCTTTGGATTTGAACCACTTAGTTTTGGGTGGATATTGGATCTAATCTTTAAGCCTTTTCTTTGCTTATTTTGTTTAAAGTTTAGTACTTTTTAGATCAATAAGCTTTTCCATAGCTTATTTGATCCATAATATTGCTTATTCTCTAACCTTTGATAAAGTTGTGATCTTGCTTAGTTTCTCATCATTTTCATCCTAAGGCGAGGAGCTTAAGGGTTTTATAAGTTAACTTATTAATAAAGTTTAAAGCTTTTTAGTCTTAGTAAGCTAATTAGTTAATAAAGTCGCAAACTTTATTAAATATTTGGTTTATTAAAGCTTGTAAAGAAGTAAACTTTAGGGTTTGATAAGTTTATAAAATCGGGTGGTTTTATTCGTCTCATATTTTAGATCGGGTTCTTTTTTCTTTACTTTCTTTTTAGCTTGTGGAAAAATGATGTTTGTTGAGCTTATTATTATTATCTTTGTTGGTTTACTTATGACTATTAGTGAGTAGATTTTTATTATGCTTGTTAAGTGATTGGTGAATTGTGAAATTAAGTGTGGAATATTAGAGATTATTAATTGGTAGCCTTTGGTTTACTTGGTTTGATTTTTAGAAACTTTGACAGGCAAAAGCCGTTAAGGATTTTAACTATTTAACCAAGTAGATTTTATCTAGATAAAAAGTAGGATTTTCAATATAAACCAACGCTGTGAGAAAAATCTACTTTTAAACGGATAATTAAAGGTTGTTAATTAATAATTTTTGGATAATCGATGATTTGAGTAGTTGGTTATTTTAACGGGCAAAAGCCGTTGGTATAATTAATTATTTAAAGTCTACTAATTTTTACCTCGAAAAATAATTGTTTTCAATATAAGCCAATGTTGTGAGGAAATAATTTGTTTCGACGGGTATTAATTACATAAGTGCTTTTAAGGAAAAATCCACACTTAATGAACTTTTCACCACACTTGACAAGCATAGCTTTTTATCATATATTGTTAGTCGGTATTATTTGCTATTAGTTTAATTTTTATCTCACTTAAAATAGTTTCTTTATTTATTAGTATAAAAAGTTTTAAAAATTAGCCTACAAAACCAAACAAAAACCAAAACGATAATCAAGCATCATTTTAAACGAACAAACAAATACATAAAATTCAATTCATCTCTCGCCTAGGAATACGACATCCGGAAGGTTGATTATTACTTGTCCTCAAGTAGTGATTGATTCTTAATCGGGAATACAAATTTTAAAACTGCCATTCGCTGCAAAATAACGAATCATAATCTAATACTGTAAAGTCGATTCTTAGATCGTTCTACTTTCATCAACAACTTCTTATTCTTATCATACAAAGTCAGTAAATTTCCATCCATGATGATCTTGCAACCCTATTTACGTAAGTTGTCCTAGACTAAGTATGTTGCTCTTGAGTTTTGGAATGTAGTAAACATCTGAAATCAGGTTTACCAACGTAAGTCTCTACATCTAATAATATTGAACCTCTACCCTTTATCTCTACATCACGATCCATCTCCAAAACGAACGGCGTCGATAATGTTTTAGTTAATATCCTTAAAATGGCCTTTGGTGCCTGTCATATGGTTACTTGCACCACTATCTAAATACCATATGCTAGCATCTCATTTGTAGCATATTTTAGGGGGTGTACTTGTTCTTCATTTAACAAGATTTCTTCAGTTTTGTGTGTAGCCATTAGTAATGATGGTTCATCGTCTTTTAAGATAAGGTTTGATTGTTCCTGAGTTGTTGGTGGACTTTTACAATTTCTCTTGAAATGTCCCGGGTTTCCCTTGATTGTAACATTCAAATTCTTTCTATCCACTCACCTTTGTCTTATTGTGAGGTGAGTTTCCCCATTCGAGTTATCTCTATTTCCCAATACGCCAATTACCTCATTGGTGTTTGATCTACCTATATTTGGTAAATCTTTTCTTATTTCTAGAATGTTCGCCTTGTGCGAATAATAGGTTATCTTGGATTTCTACTTGTCCTCCCTTTAGGGTTTTATTCTCTCCTCGAATGCCTTAAGTTTTCCTGCGATCTCATCTAACGTTAAGTCATCGAGATCATTAGATACGTTCTATATGGATGCTACTATTTGAATGAACCTATCAGTTATGGAATCTAATAGTTTTGAACTAAAAGTGATTCATCAAAGCTTTTCTAATTCTTTTGCCTTCGTGGTATTGCCGTTCAGTTTAGTACATGAATTAAATCCATCGTTCATCCTCCTTCATTTGAAGGTGCGAAATCAATCATCAATGATTGTAACCGGTGCTTGTTACTTTCTATTCTCAACGTGTCTCTTTCTTAATGAATCCCATAATTCCTTTGCCGTGCGACACTGCTTCTAAGATCACATCTTCGGTCAATGCTTGATATAGGAGGCGGTTGTTGCCTTATCCTTTTAGCATCTACTTGTATACCGACCTTAGGTTATTGCTTCCCATAAACCTTGTGCTTCTAGTATCACCTTAATTTGTATAGTCCAAACGTGCCAGTTTGTGGCTTTGAGTTTTGGGCATTGATCTTTGTGTCATAGGGGTTACGGGTTTTGGTGCGTTATTCACGCCACGCATCGTCACCGGCATATTGATAGTTCTTATGATCTTCACTTTCTATGGGAATTCTAACTAAGTATAGTATACTTAATATTATGGGAGCGAAATAGTTTTCGGGGAATCTAATATACGGGATCAATATATAGTTCTCGGGATTTTCCTAGTAATGTAAATAGAACTATACTATCAAAGGTATAATAGAAATCAAGTTTGAATTTTGTGACCTCGTTGTTGTGTATTAAACAACTGTCGTACTCCCACTTTTGTGGGTAATTGAGTATGATACCAACTCGTTCTTTCTTTCCCAGCGTTGTCTTTCTTCTTTCTTTGTGTATCGATGTAATGATTGCCTTTGAACTCTTGGTCTTGGCTATTTCGAACACAATCTCTTCCAAAATACCTTTAAATATTTTCAACGAAAAAGTTAGTTTACTTGTTCTTTCTTCTTTACCAACAAATGGTAATGTCCTACGTTGCCTTTCACGTTCCTCAACACTTTCTTTTCCTTTTTGTTCCACAGTATATACTTCACCAAAAAATATCTTCGGTATTCTTTCCAACAATAAAACACAATTGATCGGGTTGCGTTTAGGTGTTTAATATCTTGTGTTGCTAACGTCTATCTTCCAAAACAATCTTTGATTGTTTCTCTTCTTAACCGGTCTAACTTTTCTTCAAGCAAGCGCCTTTGTCTTCTTGTATATGTTAGTCTACTATACAAGGTATCTTCTAAGCGTCTTTCCTTTTTAGTTACGTAACTCCTTCTTTTCTTGTTCTTAGCGTGTTGATGCTTCACGAGAAAAAAAAACGACACCACAATAGAATGGTGTCCTCTTTCGTTTACAATTTCGACAAAAGACAAGTTGTATACGACTTATCTTATGTCTAGTTATCAGTAACAAGCGTCTCCTAGTTTGAAGCGTCTTTCCTTCTCCGAAACAATGTTTCAGATATAATCTTCTTCGAAACAATGGTTTCCCTTTTTCTTCTTCTGAACCAAGACCAGCGCTTCTTTTTCTTTTTGGTTCTCTTCTTTAACGTTAAGGTTTTTTTTTGGTATGTATCTCGTTAACAATTTCTGAGTTTTGGTTCTGTCTCGTTAAAACAAGGTTCTGGTTTTGATTGTTGCCTCGTTAAAACAGGAATCTGGTGATGAGTATGTGATTGTGTAACGAGATAAAAACAGGCTCTTGATGCCAAATGTTGGTCCCTACGTGAAATGAGTGAGTCGGTATGAAAATGCAAACAATAACAATATGGATCTTTGAATAACTAAATCGTCTCTACTTGTAACATTACAGATATGTACATATTTATACTAAACAAATGTAACTGTTTCTAACTGTTTTGTAACCGCTTTTCGGTTATAAAACTAACTCTAACTACCATTCGGTTGTAATGTTTCTTTTGAGCAAGTTTGGTCCTTCGAGGTTGAAGCAATGGCGAGATTAGTGTCTTCAATGTATACATGACATAGTTGTTTCTACTTGGGTAAAGGAAACACGATTCTTTGACTAGTAGATGCAACTGATAATCTTTTTGTTATGCTCTTAAATGTTGGAGCTGTAATATCTGACCACCAACTTGAGTACCCTTGTTACTAGAGCATACACTGTGATTGTTTGTTTTATCCTTTTGATTGTGGCCCTTTTGAGACATCAATCAGGTATGGACCGGTAGGGTGTTTGTCGGTTTGGGTTTCTTAGCAGGGGTCCTTCAGTTTTGAGCATAAAACACAAATTGTAAAATTTGTTAATATTCATTCAATCAAATTCCTTACTCTGCACTTTATATTCCATCCACTATATCATTCTAGTTACATGAAATGTTTTTCAGTAATGAAATAATTATAGTATTATTTTTTGGGTCAAAACCCATGGATTCATGTTTTCGTCAACCCCCGGTTTTTGGACGTTTCATGCCACTTGTGTTGAATGAAATTTGAGTTCTGCACGGCTTGTTCTCACATGTTCTGTCTTTTGGTATAAACTTGGGACTTGTTCTGCAAATGAATAAATAACAATCAGGTTCTGTCTTTATAGTGAAGAGATTCACATTATGTTTATTGGTAAACATTTGACTTTTTGAGGTCAAATAGACTACTTTCAGACTAAAGATTTTCCAGAAATTATCAAGTGTTCTCTCAATGCAAGTAAGGAGAACCCGTTCTTTATCTTTTTGTTGATTTATTCAGACAAAATATAGACTGGTGTTAAAGTTCTTGAGAAAATCGTCATCAGTTTTTGAAGTTATAAAACTCTGTTGACTTCAAAAGTCAAAGTACAAGAAATGATCTGTTTCTTTGTACAAGTGTCCGTGCTTTGATTATTATAGTGAGGGAACATATAAGGTAGTACCATAAATAGGAATTACAGGTCTAAAAAATGTGAAATTTGTCATTGGTTTGAGTTTTCAAAAAGTCAAATGATACAACTAATAAAGAGCGAAGACATTAATTTATGAGTAAAATACCAACAACGGTTTAAGCAGCTCTTCATTTATCTGGTATATATTTACTTCGGTTTATAGCTATTTATTTTACTCTTATGATTTTTTAAAATATTTTAGAGGTACAAGAACATGTAATCTTTCGGCTCGATAATGCAAGTATTCTTCGGACATGTGCAGATTTCGGTTTATGAGTTTATTTCTCGAAGAATGTTACGCGATTAGCTTAAGGTATGAAACTTTTGAGACTTAATTCATTGCATATACAGGTGTGTTGTTGTGCATTTTGAAATTGATTATGTGTTGGATTCAGCCAAAGGCATTCGTTATCTTCACACTGAAGCCAACCCACTTGTATTCCATTGTGATGTTAAAACAAGCAACATTCTCTTTGATTCCAAACTCAATGCCAAAGTTGCTGATTTTGAACTTTTAAGGCTTGCACCAATTTTGGATGACTATGGAGTCGGTCCTATGTATCCACCGATGTTAGAGGAACATCTGGAAGTCTTTTTCCATCTTACTTTCTAGCTGAGGAACCTTGGTGTATGGACCAACCTTGTTGCTTTCCTTGACTCAGGACAGAAGCTAGCTAGAAGAGGTCACAAAATGGGCGTGTTGGGTAATGGGTCAAAGTGGGAAATTTCTTATAGGGGTCAAGATGGGCTTTATTGAAAGAGTCAATTGGTCGCCAAATTAAAAAAACTCGCTCACTTGTTTCGTTTGCTCAACAGTATTATTTTAAGCTAATAGACAAGAGTGGCGTTTATAGCCTTGGAGTGTACTTTTAGAGATCCTGGCATGAAACAAATATCACATGGCAAAAATATCGTCCGTGAGGTATCCTTTATAGTTTCTCTTTGGCTTAATATATCCATCTCACTAGACCGCCAAACTGGGTAACTTATTTAGTATGGTTTGTGTTGACCCGAAACACTTTTTTCCTTGAAGCGACTTGTTTGGACCATATGAGCTTTTAATTTTCACGCTTGTTAGACCTTATGCAAATAGTAAGCATTTCTTACGTGCAACTGCTTTATTGTTTTTCTTTATGTGGTGAAATGATGAATAGGGGGTTAAATGGGGTAAGAAATGGGTACTTTTTTGTGCGGGTCAAAACATTCGGAGTCGTGTCAGCCCATCAAAAAAAGGCATCATAGTTTTTGGCTTCTGTTTATCGTATTTTTTAATCATGGCAAGATTTTGGCTTCAGTTTAGTGCAGGTCAAAACAATCCAGATAGGGATAAACTATTTATGTGCAAAATGTGACAGTGTACTAAACTCTTGCACATTTAGTATGACTTTCACAAGGTTTGAACGCATTTGACTACAATGACTTTCAACCCGATTGACCTACTCCATAGCTTATAAAATTTGATCCGCTAGAGATAAAGCATATCCCAAATTGACCCATTTTCTCTCTACCCGGGTAGTGGTACGTCTATCTACAACACTTGGTACGAAATCCCACCTCTAAAATAACCCGGATTAGTTCTAAAATTATTTAATTGTATAAATTTTTTAAAAGGTAAAATTGGCTAATCAAGGAACAATGTTTTCAATCATTGATAATAGAGTGGGTTCATACCCTTCTGAATGTATTGAAAAGTTTGTATCTTTAGCTCTTTGGTGTTGCAATGCTTAGCCCGACAAAAGGCCATCGATGTTAGATGTGGTCCGAGAGCTTGAGCACATTCTTGAAAAGATACCAGAAACACGTCCTGACTTTTCTAAGCACAGTCAAGGTCATTTGTGGAATCATCATCAACGTCTTCATTTTATAGCTCGTCAAATATGCCAGGGAGTGATCTTAGTAGTGGAGGTAACCCCATATTATATCCTCGATGATACATAAAGAAATTTTGCATGAACGTACACAAAGTTGTATATTTGTATAGGCGAACATTGTGAGCAATGCAGTTTTATATGTAGTCAAATGTAATTATATAGTTTCTCTATTTTTTGGATATGTATAAACTTCTAAACATATCAAGCCTGGTTTTTAGTCCATTAACAATCACTGAAACATAGATTTCTCTAATCTTTACATTCTTATTAAATTGTGTAGGTGTAAAGAGACAATGAAGTCCTTTTCTTTGAAAGGTTTTTTTATAAGATTTTGACAGATGCTATTTTTTGGATACAGATTATGGGTGTTTGTAAGTGTGTTTAAAACATGATTTGTTTGTATGAAGATGTCAGAAGCAGAATGTGTTTATATCGTAACAAACGATACGAGGATCTTTCAACCACATAAGCAAAAACAAACAAACCTGTAACAACAATATAACACTACGAATAAAAATGGATAAAAACGTAAAAAAACGTATAAACACAGACAAAAACATATCAAAACGTAAAAAAGGGGACAAAAACATATAAAACGGACGAAAATGGATAAAAACGTAAGAAAATGGATGAAAACGGAAAAAACATATAAAAACGTAACAAACGGACGAAAATGGATAAAAACGTAATAAACCGTATAAAACGGACGAAAACGTAAGAAAACGTATTAAAAAAGGATGAAAACGTATAAAAACGGACCAAAACGGATAAAAACATATCTAAAGTCCGAAAACTTTAAATTATAAATGGCCGTTATTATAAAGGATAGACGATGCAACGATCGTCAACCAACAAGGGCTAACCTGTAAATTATAACGGAATACACTTAACACCTGTTAAAAAGGACCACGAGTGTTATTTTTTTGCAATGAAAGGGACGATTCATGCAATTTTAGAGTTTGAGGGACGGTAGGTGAAACTTCTGACAAACCACAAAGATCATTTATGTAATTTACTTAAAAATAAAATAAAATCCAAAAGCACCCACTAAAATTATACGGATATGTTTTACCCGGTCCATACCCAAATAACGCCCCCAAATTTTAAGGGTGCGTTTAGTTGGAGAACAAATTCTCTTATTTTCTATATCTAGTTTTGTAAAAATTTGGAAGGAGAATTAATCTCCACAAAACACTTGAAAATATAAGCAGCGTTTAGATTGATGTTTCTATTTTACATTTTGAAGAAAGGGAGGGAGGATTGAGGATTACAAAGGAAAACAAGGAAAACAACTAAATTTTGTTTTGTAATTTTCCTTGTTAAGTTTGGAAATAGGAGATTTGTGTTTTGCAAAACATTTTATTGGAAAAAGTTGAATTGAACGCGATCTTTGTTTTCCTTGTTTTCCACAGAACATTTTGTGGAAAACAAGGGTGTTTTCCCTTAACTAAACGCAACCTAAATTTCACAATCTTTTATCAGTCTCTTGCAAAACCCTAGAATTCTTTTTAAAAAATGTCAGACAACATTCCTCTCTAAATCCAGATAGAAATCATCAAAAAAGTTTATGATGTCAAGTCATTGGTTCGATTCAGGTCAGTTTCCAAACTATGGAAGTCTTTCATTGACAACTCCCAGTTTATCAGTGGGTACGACGCTCATCATACGCAGCCACATAGTCGTATTCTAAGCTACAAAGTTGATCGTTCATCGGAGGATAAGTACATTTGTTTAGTAGACAATGATAACAATGAAACTTTTAAGGTACAACAACAAGAGTTAGCTCCATCTCTTGTGTCTCCTTTTCTTAAAGAATATGTGTTTAGTACATTTGTTGGTGCATGTCATGGATTACTTTGTTTTCATGGTTATAATAATGTTCGTTACAAAGAGATGGTTGTTATTTGGAATCCTTCAATCCAAAAATCAATTGGTATTGTTGTCCCTAGATATAACCATCAGGTTGAGATTCTTGTATGTGGTTTCGGGGTTTGTCCAGCCCGTTACTAATGACCCTACCGTTGTTAACGTTGTATGTGCAGTTAACATGCCTTGGCATGCTAAAGTTTTTACATTGAGCTCGGGTGTTTGGAATGTGATTGCAAGTGGTAAATTGCCACGTCAAACAATTATACTTGATACGTCAACTCAGGTTGTCATAGATAGATTTATTTATTGGGGTGCCGATGAATTGACTTATGATGATGACGGTGCATCAACCACAAATCCTATGGTTGTGTCATTTGATTTGATTACCAAGGTTTTTAAAGTGGTAGACCTACCCGATAACTTGACAAACGAATGGTTCTTCCATGCCTCAGTTTCTAAGCTAAGGGGGTCTCTTGTTGTATCGGAATACATTCAGGTCGAGGGAGCACTTTGTTATGATGTATGGGTGATGGAGCGTGATTTGTGGGGTTGGTAAAGAGTGGTGAACCTATATTTCAAATTCGAACGACGTATGAACATTTTACCACACTCGATGTTTATGACCCGTGCTCACAACAAATCAAGTTTCTTGGGATTTCTGGAGTAGGGGGACTCATTCTTCATGGGTTCTTACAAGGAATCGCTACTTCTCCTTGATCACTCGGATTTATATATATATTCTAAGAATAATAGATAAAAAAGATCAAGGCGTAGGTTAAAAAAGTGATATGTTACCTAAGGAGGGTGGTGTTGGGATTTTAGAACAAGTTAACCAATTAACCTCTACGAGTACGCAGCGGATATAGGATCTAGTTATTGCAATTATGTTAAGCACGTAATTAATAAACAAATAATTAATACAATATTAATTAATTAAAATGGATAAAAGAAAACCTAACCTTTCGTGGCTATTTGAACGCATGTGTAATGGAGAATAAAACCCATACGAAACTAAGCACCTAAAATAGATGCCTCTACGGTTGCTCACACTACACGTCACACGAGCACGTTAGGATGCTAGTCCTTGCTTCACAAATAAAACAACGGACTGATGTTCTTGTTTTAGATCTAACCATCATACACTTCGAATCACTTTCGAATCCCTGAAAGGAATTAGTTACCGACCGCATGAAGTAAAAGAATCATTAATTGGCTAGTGGCTTATATATAAAATATGTCATGCATGGAAATAGAATCATGCATAAGTTATTTTAATATATATACATGCAAATCATAATGTATTGCCTTCAGTTTTGTCAAACGAGAGAAGGCAAGATAATAATTTCGGAGTGAAGAAGTCAATTATGAGTTTTTTCAAAGCTGTCATACAGAATGAAGGGTTATGAGGTGTTTATATAGCCTAACAACTTGTCCTCCAAGTTTAGCTATCACCTCCATAACTTTTATCAAACCCGACACACTCCTCCTCCTAGATCCTTGAATGGTGCCTCATTTATCCACTTACGGGTTTGGATTACAAACTTAATATGTCCTTCAATTACTATTCAAAGCCTATTAGTTAATTATAGCGACTAACGGTATAATTAACGACCATTTATTTTTCTGTGAAACATATTATATATTTAATAAATATAAACGAGTTACATATATTAAATATACAATAAACGTATGATGAGTGTCTAAATACTCATCATTTCTTTCACATTTAAGCTACAAAATATCTGAAAACATACAAATATGCTTCAAAATATTGGAATTATCTCCAAATTATGTTTTTAGGTATTAAAATGCAAAGGATGAAATCATTGAAAACATACAAAACATACATAATTCAGTTTGATCCACGAACTTTGATAAATTGGCAAATCTAGTCCCTGGTTAATCAAAACTTGTAAAAATATCATTTTAGGTCCTTGGGATTCACAAGTTATTCAAAATAATCCTTTGAAGTTTAAAATGCAAAATTACAACTTTGGTCCTCGAGTTTGAAAAATGTCAAAAATTAGTCCCTAAGGTTTTAAAAATTGGAAATTAATCAAAATTAACCTTGTGCTATTCATGTTTGACATAATTGGTCCTCATGAGAAAAGTTTTGAAAATAATGAAGCTTGTCCCCTGGTTATAAAATTGAGTTTTAGTCCTTAGACATATAAAATGGAATTTTATGCAAATTTGTCCTTGTACTAACCATATTTGGCGAGGTTTAGTCCTTTTGATAACTTTGGGAAGTTTGCAGGATCGGTCCTTAATTTCAGTATAAATGGTCCTTGTATTAAACTAAACCAAACGGATCCTTGTATTAATACTAGCCCAAAATCCAATCCAAACCATTACCCTACCAACACCACCACCCAAACCCGCCTTTTAAATAAATAAAACCAAACACCCCTTTCTTCATCTTCCACCCCCCCACTCCACCGTAACTCAACACCTCATCACCTCCACCACCCCTATCACTCTAACCACTCCCTCACCACCTCTCACAGCAGAAACCTGCCACAATTAATGCCCTTCACACCCATTTTTACCTCAAAACCACCACCGCTTACTCTTACCCATCTTTTGAGCAAAACCACCCCAAATTAGTCTAAACTTCACCAAACTTGTTCCTTGCTCCACATTACAACAAAAGTTTAATTGTGCTCAAACCGCCTCACATCACGTGGAGCATTTTACCAAAACCGATTTAAATGGTTGGGATGAGTTAGACTCAATAGATGGTCGTGATTTGATGTGGGATAATATCCGAAGCAAGTGGGATGCAAATGGGTGATAAATACGTAAGAAAGGAGAAGAAGAGGCATCATAATTTGTAATCTAGTTTATGATCAATCGTAGCATAATTAAATAGTTGTCACATTAGTGTAATCTTTAAATTTTGTTTCTAAAGTGTTTGTTAGCTTTGCTAAAGTGTAATAAACAACTTTGTTACCTCATTCTATCTTTCAAGTTTTCAGAATTTCAACTTTGTCCCATTTTCAATTCAAGTTTTATTTAATTTCTGTTGATAATTGTTGTTTAGAGGACTTATAATAACACTACTAAGTTTCCTAAGCTTTAGCAAGCTTTTAAGTCATCTTAACAATCATTAATCAATAAAGTAGGAAAATAAAATCTAAAAATAGAAATAAATAAAAATAAAAATAAAAGCAAAGAGCAAGGTTCATCTTGGATTGCCTTGGTTTAGAGCTCTATGGAGAGCATTTAGGATTGGTTCTCGCTTCTGATTCTCGATTGGCCTTAACTCAAGTTGTGTTTATCTCTTGATTTTTTGGCATTCAATCTCATTTTAGTATAATCTTTCCTGTTTTATGTTTATTTGGTGTTGGTTAGTGATAAAATAAAGTAAAAAAATCGTAGGTTGTTAGTTAAAAATCATAGTTAGTAGTTGTTAAAGTTAGACAGCTAAAAATAGCTTAGTAGTGATTAATAAGTTATAGTTGTTAATTGTCGTTTTTGTGTTCATTTGATCTCATTACATCATAATCATGATTGGAATCACTCATGTTGTAATTTTTAGATTTGTAACACTAATCATAAAAACAACCTTGCTAGGTGTGTTTGATCAAGTCGCTTATCCGAGGTTCTTGCATGATACCGTCCTTGATTCTTGTTTCGCGATGTTTGTTTAGATCACCATAGTTCACCGTCTATAATATAGGTCTTATTAGTTTAAAGTCAAAATAATCTTTTAGTCTATCTCATAAACTGTTAGTATAATAAGTCTCATATTCCACACACTAGCTTAAAAGTTGATAACCTAGCTTATTTTCACCTTATCTTAGCTTAATATAACTTAGTAATTGAAACCTAGATTCAAGCTCACTTTAGTCAACATATGGTTTTACATAAAAGTCAATTTGCAATTTTGGACAAACTGATCTGGGAATTTGTGAACTTGTTAATTGATATTAGAACTTGAGCTTGTAGGATAATTTAGACTTATTGCTGATCTCCTTGTTACTATTTTTCATAAATCTTATCTAGCCAGCTAAAGGCTTAAATTGTGCTTATATTTTGGTGATTCTTCACAAAACCCCCGTGTTTGATACCTACTGCTTGCACAAGCTTGATTAGTGAGTGTAGTTGAGTATATTTGTTGTTTGTGTTGCCCTTGTGGCTAGCTATAATTGAGTACTTATTTGCCCTAAATTGGAGTGCTTATTTCTTTTAATGCTATCAAATCTAACACTAATCATACAAGAACATAATATCACAAGCCCACCATAAGCTCATCTAATAAGCTTTGCCTTGTGATCTTTGGCTCATTAAGTAGCAACCTATATTATCGTTCAAGCTTTAACTTTCACTCACAAGTTTTTAACTAGGGTCGCATACGCCTTGAACCTTGTCCATTCACTCGCTATCGAGTGAACTCCGCTTGGACTCTCACTTCACAAGCTTTTTCTGAGCTTATCAGTGGGTCCCACACCTTAAATCTTGGTTCTTCCAACCCCCCTCCTACCAGGCTTGAACCATTGACCCCTTTGTTTGCCTAGATCATAGTGGACCCCACTTTTTACCTCACAAAGTTGTCCCATTCGTCTCGTAATCCAATAAGCTAAGTGCTTATTTGTGTTCTCTGGCTTATTCAAGCTTACCAATTGGTTGAATCTTGCAATATAGTCCAAGTAACTTATTGGAACCGAATCTACCATAGTGGACCCCACATGTTTATTTGAGCTTATTTCCTCTAAAGTCAAACTAAGTCAACTCCTGGGTAATAAGCACTTCGCTAGCTTATTCTTGGTTTCCAAACTTATTGTTTTTGTAATATTTTCTTATTTTAAGTATTTTAACAGTTTTATAAAATAAAACCAAAAAAGCCAAAAATATTTATAGTAATAGTTTCTATTTAATAAATATCTATTTAATTTTCTTTTTAGCTTATTTATAAGCACTTCTAGTTTTTTATATTTTAGTAAATCTCTTTATATTAAAGTACTTTTATAATTTTTTTCTAGATTTTTCTTTTGTCATCTAATAATATTTAGAATTAATACTAGTTTAAATAGTTAATAATTAATATTAAATAGAATAATAGTATAATAAATATATTTTTAGTTTTTAAATAAGTTTTATAATATTTTAGTTTTTTTCTAAGTTTTTATTTTATTTTTCTAGCCTTATTTTAGTTTTCTAATTAAATAGTGTATTAATAAATAGTAATAAATAGTAATTAATTAAATAATAAATAATATATAAGTTAAATAAATAATTTTCTTTTTCTAATAATTTTCTTTTATTCTTAGGATCTCAAAAATATAAATTTCACATTTGTGGAGTTTATATTGATCACTTTTTACTTTTATTTTTGTATCGCCGTAATTTTATTAAACGACGTTTTAGGTTTTAAACGCGTTCATCACTTTAAAATAGTGATAAATAAGTATTTAATTTTTTTTTTAATTTTTTTAATTTTCTTTAATTTGCATTTACCTACCTATAGTTATAGTCGATTTGTTTTTAAATACGCTTTATCGCTTCTAGGTTTGATCGTACTTTTAGTTGTTATAACTCATTAGAGTTATTCATACTTTTAGTATTGTGACAAATCATTCATAACCCTATTCCTGATCAACCAAGCTATATAACACATTTGTTCAAACACAGGATATCACAACCTCGGGTTGGGAATAAACGACCGGAATATAAGCGTATTCAATTTCTGACATTATCGGATTTGCCTCTTTCTAGTTGACTTGCCTAGTCACACTAAAAGTAGTATAGTTTGAATCAATTTTTTGGTGCCGCGGGAGGCGGTCATGCTGAACAATTTTGTTGGTCGATTATCTATCCATTGTATATATATATATTATATATTATATATTGTATTTTAATCTTCCATAAACAATATAAAATACAAAAATATTTTCTTTCTATATAAAAGATAAATAATCGCAAAAATACTCTTCGCACCCTTCGAGCTCTTTCTTTTCTCAAGGATCCTGACGCCAGTTTCTTAGGTAAGCGCACTCGTTCTTCAAGGTCATCAAGTCCTCTCGCGAGCTTAGCCATACCTCGAAGAAGTCGACGTTTCGCCCATCCACCTCGAAGTTACGTGATCGGAGCCAAAAATTCGCCAAAATGGCGGTGAGAACAAACGATGAATGAACTTCTCCGCACCCACCGATGGTACGAGATGCCATTGTTGTTCACATTGTGTGGTGAACTTTGAGCTTAAAACAGGTTAATAAACCTAGGACAAAGACGTCAATTCTATGGTTTTGAAAGGACGATCCTCACTATCACATTCGGTTCAATAAAATCACATCCACCTTGAAATGTAAAACCCGAGGATGCAATCAAACTTCTTCTTCCCGCTTTCTCGATGGGCCCGCCGTAACCGCTTGATAAACAACCCCTGTCGATTGAAACGGGAAGATTTAGTACGTAAATTTGTGCATAAATTCTATCCTCCTTCAAAAACCACGAATCTCCGGAATGAAATCATGAAATTCACACAATATTTTGATGAAACATTCGAATCATGGGATCGCTTTTAAGGAAATGCTACAATAACCGTCTCTCATCATGGATTTATTGAGTTGATATATTCGATACTTCTATAATGGCATAAGACAAGCTGATCAAGACTCTTAATTCCTCCATGGAGGTAATTTTTGAATCAACAACAAAGGATGCTTTAGCCATTATAGAGAACAAAGCCGGTGGTTCCCTCAAGAAACAAACCGCTTGTTCCCAAAGCAAGTTATTCACCTTCTACTTCATCTCCCATGACTCAAATTGTTGACAATACTCGCTTTCAACTTAAAAAAATTTGACTCTTAACCAAAAGAGAGTCATCCAAACCGTTTGAAGTCAAAAGATTGAACCATGTGTCACTTGTGGTGGTCCTCATG
Source organism: Chrysanthemum makinoi (assembly GCA_910596185.1). NCBI lineage: Eukaryota > Viridiplantae > Streptophyta > Magnoliopsida > Asterales > Asteraceae > Chrysanthemum > Chrysanthemum makinoi. Next base: position 78,178,425 of record OU343225.1, on the reverse strand, counting down.
CATACTACAACCGTATCGCCACCGATGGCAATGATTTGAAGTCGATGCTCTAGCCGTAATTTCAATCAAGGTGGTAAACCAATACCATCCTCAAGCCGGAACAAATTACCGCTAATAATCACAGGGACCATCGATCATATCAACCCAACAATTCAAATAGGTCTAATCCTAACCAGCCAAGAGGGCATAATAACCAAAATCAATATCGTACTTAACAATCAAATTGTTCCTCGTTTCAATACCCACCCATGGGGAAATTTAAATCCTAATCAAGGGTATTCACCCTAATAATCAAATGGTATCGTTCCAAGAATCTCAAGCTGCTGAACTAGCTAACCACATCAAGGCTACCGATGCTAAAACGAGAGTGGTTCAAAATCAAATCTCCAATTTGAAGAATGAATTTGATTCTTCAATTGCAAAGAACAATAATGAGCTGAAGAACGATCTTAAAAGTATGATATTCTGACGGGTGAAACAACTCGCTCATCCTTCCACCCTGAAGTCTCCCGAGTATCATATAATCCTGGTGAACTCAAAGTCGTCACTACACATAGTGATCAAGTTGGACCAAACCACCTGTCCCAAATTACACCCCAATTACCTAAATCATCAAAGATAGATCCCACTCTTTCACGATTCACGCTAAAAGTTTGTCAAACAAACTTTATGACCAAAGGCCTATGACTTATTCTCATATGCTTAATGCTTCCTAAAGAGTATTAGACGATAGTGTGATGAGGAGGATTCCAACATCATCAAAGCTATCACCACTGTATGGTGTTGCTTATGAGGGACCCTCTACTCCTATTCCACAAACTAGTATACGATGTGAAAAAGAGCCCGAGGTTGCTGTGGCGACCAAAAATTCCAAGCCCACGGTATCGCGACACGCCCAACCGCAGTTGTCCTCGTGCAAGAAAACCAAACAAGGAGTTGTTCTGAGATCGATGAAACTCCCGAGCCTACTATCCCAGATCCAAACCTTTTAAGCCTACCCATTCCTTACCCTTCACGCTTAAATGAGCAAGAACATCAGCGAGAGGTCTAATTATCAAACGATGAACTCTGCAAATCTTTAAAGATTTGCAATTTGACATAAGTCTTATGATCTTTGCCATCTTGATGCCCGTTTGTATCAACAATCAAACAAGATTGTTAAACAACAAGGAAAAACTGGTTGAATTGGCAAAAACTTTCTAAATGAGAACCGCCTCTTAAAGAAGTCTTGAGACTCGAGGTAAATTTATCTTACTTTGTGAATGGGATGGTTGCAACGCCGGGCAGACTGGCGCCGCTATCAACCGATGCTCAATTCGTGATGGAAGAAACTTTCTTCCTAAACTTACCCCTACCGCATGACTCTTGAGCTTAGACGTTCGAGATCTATGCCCCTGTATTGCCAGGACTTATTTCAATGAAGTAGGGAAGTTCCATTTTCCAACACTTTTGTGGTTGTTGAATTCGATGTCGATCCTAGGGTTCCTCTCATTCTTGGAAGAGATTCTAAGAACGGGCCACGCCCATAGATGTATTTGGTTTCATTACGCATTGCGTGTGGTAATGAGGCTATTACCTTCAAACCATGATCAAACCTCAAAGTACTCCTCCAATTATAACCTGCATCTGTTAACCGGATCGATGTCATTGATGTTACCTTCACAGAGTACTCTTAAGAAAACTTGGTTATGTTCTTGATTTGGTGAGTGGTGATCCCACCCATTGTCTCATTCCATCATTTCCCACTCTCCACTTCCTTAACTCGATGGAGTGATTCTATTATGGATGAGATTGATGATTATCTCAATCCCGACATATTTCTTCCGTATTGATGATACCGAAAGTGATCAAGAGGAAGATGTTATTCTTCTTCTTGAACAATTGTTATACCCAAACAATTATTCCACTCTCCCTCCAAAACAACTTCATAAAGAATCCAAATCAGCCTGAACCAACCGATAAAATTCTAGATCAAGATAAGCATCCTCCTCCTTCACCAAATTTCACAAATTTGGGAGGAAGTTCTTGTGATTAATGCCGCTTCGATCTCCCTACTACCCTTCACCTACCCGATTTCTCCTTCACTCATTCTAGAGTGAAGATGTTACCTTTGACCTTGGGATATTCCATATAACATTGGTTTAGATCCAGATACTTCCCCATGGATTTTTCATTGCTTTTCCCCGACTGCTTCAGAGCCTTTTATTAAGCTTATCCGCTCACAAGCGTTAGCTTCGGCGATAAACCCGACAGCTTTGGGAGGAAAGAAATCAACGGGTTCGAGTCCGGACCAAGGACTCGAATCAAAAACATTAGCACAAACATGGTTTTCACCCGCCAGAATATGGGCATGGGGAGATGCCCCACATGTTCCAAAAAAAAAATTAAAAATTTTTAAAAATATATGTATGTATATACATCTTAAATAAAGGCAATATTTTCCTTTATCGTTTCTAAGTCCGGGTTAACATCCTGCTTTGAATATTGAGGCAATATTCGCTCTAAGCGTTGGGACTTTCACGAATTCAAACGATATTCCATCGAACCCCATTTTTAGCCAAAATTTTAAAAATTTTTCACTTTAGAACGTAATAAATGCATCACCCACCATGTCTAACACATAAGGATTGCAATCCAGAGCAAACCGGCCTTGGTAAAGATAACTTCAACCTGCGACGGCTTGTAATTTGTCTAAAATTGTATGGTACCTCAACTCGCCATCCTAAAATTTAAAGAGTCAGGCTAGCCCACAAGATTATGGCTTCAGGTAAAGGCAGCAAGGAAAACCATAATTGGTATTCACACCAAGATGCTGCTGACTATTCCATCGTTATTGGTTGGTCAGTTTAAGTAAAAGCAATCAAAACCGTCAGACACGGCTTTGCTCGCTCAAAATCAATGGTTATCGTCGGACCATGGGCCTTTACTGAATCAAACATCTTGGCTTACTGCCGGTAATGGCTTTGGTAAAGAGTTCTTTCAAATCCATTAAAATTATAAAATATTGCTAGTGGAATAGCTTAGTTTATGAGCATCATCGGAAATTCAGCTGTTCGAATAATTTCATTTCTTTCACATTGCCAACAAAATATCTCTAAACATACAATATGCTTCAAAATATTGAATTATCTCCAAATTATGTTTTAGGTATTAAAATGCAAAAGTGGATGAAATCAATGAAAACATGCAAACATACATAATTTACGCTTCATTCCCGAACTTTGATAAATTGGCAAATCTAGTCCCCTCGGTTAATCAAAAACTAGGTAAAATATCATTTTAGGTCCTGGGATTCACAAGTTGTTCAAAAATAACCTTTGAAGTTTAAAAACACAGTCCCTCAAGTTTGAAAATGTCAAATTAGTCCCTAAGGTTTTAAAATTGGAAATTAATCAAAATAAACCTTAGGTTATTCATGTCTTAATAATTAATCAATGAGAAAGTTTTGAGAAAAAATAATAGTCGGGTCCCCTGAAAGTTATGTAAATTGACAGCTTAGTCCCTGACATATAAAATGGAATTTTATGCAAAATTTTGTCCTCAGATTAACCATATTTCTATGTGTTGTCCTTTTTTTGATAACTTTGAAGTTTCAGACTCACCCCTTTAATTGCATCGTTATATAAATGGTCCTCAGATAAATCTAAACCAAACTGATCCTTGTATTAATACTAGCCCAAAATCCAATCCAAAACCATTACCCTACCACCCCAAACCTCAAACCCGCCTTTTAAATAACAAAACCAACACCCCCTCGCTTCTTCATCTTCCACCTCCCCCACTCCACCTCAGTAACTCAACACCTCATCACCTCCACCACCCCCTATCACTCTAACCACTCCTCACCACCTCTCACAGCCAGTAAACCCGCCACAATTAATGCCCTTCACACC